>LR738713.1:589170160-589204640 GCA_902687465.1 Secale cereale
TTTTTTTTATATAATATAGTGACCAATATTTATTTTGAACTAACCATGTTTCATCATGCCAAGTCTTGATATTTGTTGCATGCATATAGTATTTCATCATGGCTTTCGCTTTAGTATACCTTATGTTCATAATGTTTGCGAGTACATTCAAAGTACTCACTGGCTTGTCCCTGGCTATTTACTTGGCCAGACTTGGAGGAGGACGAACCGTTGGAGGAGAATTGCGCTAGCGAGGCCGACGCTTAGAAGGTTTCCAGTCAGCACACCTGTGTCTTGGAGTCTATCACTTGTACCATCCGTCAAGCTTCCGCCACACCAATAAATTAGTCAAGCCTCATACTGACGCTTGACCCTATGCTAGTATATCAGTGTTGAATTCCACTACCCACTGTCATATTCCACCCGCCTAGTACGTTGAAATGTTGTAATAAACTATTGAGTCACCCTGACTCAACCCTGTGTAATATTATTGTACTGGTTATCTATATCAAGGTTGTCCACTGGCTGTGCTTGGGAGCTAGTGTGACTTAAGGCTATTCTGTGATTTATTTCTCAGAAATGAGCCCGACAAATTGTTTTGCCATAGCAACAGATGAAACAAGTGTTGAAAAGATAAAGTGTAAAACTGGATTATTCGAGTACAGCGGTATAAACCGAAAGATATACGCAAGGACTACGCAATGGTTTAAGCAAGGGACTAATGATACGGATAACCCGGCAATAACAGGGAGCTATGCTATTACCGGTTCATGACAGCAATAGAAAAAGAGCTAAACCGTCGCGTATGACAGGTCAAACCGGAGTATACTTAACAGATCTACAAAGGAGAAGAAACAGGTTTTCACAGACGATTAAGGCAGAACAGATCTAAGCATGCAGGAAAATGAAAAATAAATGCAAAGATATACGGGAAGAACTACAAGGGTGATATATGGAGCGGATGAATCTACAGGTTGTGTATAAATGACGAAGATCTGAAGCATATACAGCGGAGTAGAGGCAAAGTTTAAAGGGCAAGATCTAAAAATAAAGGTCACTGAAAACTATTTGCTTAAGTTGAACAAGGTGAAGCTTCCATTGAGGTTCTAATGGCGAAGGCACGAGGAAGAACCCTAGAAGTTGCGGATCTATAATGAGGAGGAAAGACATACCTGGAACAGCAGGAGTCAGCGGCGGAGGTTCTCTGGTCAAGCTCAGGTCGATGCAGCGGCCGGCGAGGACTTGGATTCGGCGGTTGACGACGGCGGTTCGAGCTCGGGTGACGATGGAGTCGGGCGACGGAGGAGGAAGAAGATGCGAGAAGAAGATAATGAATGGGGACAGCGGTATTTATAAGAAGAAAGACAGATCCGAAGCGACAGGTACGGGATTTGAGGAGGCAAAGGATCGGATAAAGATCCTCTAACGCCTTGATTTTCGGGATAACCCTTAAAACAAAAGCTACAGTACAGCTCACGGCGTTAAATGCGGAAGTGATGTCACGGTCAGATTCAATGATTCTCGAGGATGACGTCAGGGCCGGTTTACAAAAAATGAGAAGACACAGAAGAAAATTATGCAAGACTGAGAAGATTGATGTGAACAAGTTCAAATCATTCTGGGGCCTAATGTCAGGGATATTACTAGCAGGTATGAACCGGCTAGTGTAAACCGGCTTGTTATAATATGTTTGTATGGTTGTAATTTTTAGTAAAGGCTACGGCCCATAAGTTATTAGGGCCCGTGTATGGAGTTATGGTTTGTAAACCGCCCGATGATGTAACTTGAGAGATAAGGAAGAAAAAGCAGAGACCGAGGCGGACACAAGTATGAGCCGGCCTCGGGACTCTGTAAACCAGACCAGACGTCACCTCTATATAAAGGGACGACCCGACGATGGTTCAGGGAGAAGCAAGACACAACCGTCGAGGCACAGGCAAGCAATCCGCTCCCTGTTCATCGACGCCCAAGAAATACCAAACCAAACTAGACGTAGGCTTTTACCTTCATCGATGGGGCCGAACTAGTATAAACCCTCTGTGTCCTTTGTGTGCTTTTAACCCCTTCAATCTAACCCGTGCGATGGTTCCATCATCAAGTCCGCTAAACCGGACATCTGCCGTGCTAATTCCACGACAGCATATGTGCCTCGTGCACATAATTATGCCCTCAAAATCCCTTGGGCGACGCTGGGGGCACACTGCATACAAATAGTCCATAGTTCGCCTTGACCCTATTCGGATTCTAAAATTATATTTCAAGGTTCACTAAATGAACCAGTTTTGTTTATGGCCATACTGGATTTCTTTTCTTTTCCAGGCTTTTTCTTCTTTTTCTATTTTACAGATGACCACCACACTCCCCCTTTTAAGGACACATTACAGAGGAGGAAATGGCACAGACGTGTAGCAGGGACCCGCGATAAGGTTTATTTTTAGATTAAGACCCTCTATAAACCTTTTTCTCTTTCTCATTTTACACCTTTCTAGCATGTAAAATGTCCATGAAAGTGATCGGCATTATCTGTAAGTTTATGGCTCGCCATACTAAAAAGGAATATTAATAGAGCAACTTGACTCACATTATGTTCAGAGTTTTATTCACTCACCATAAATGTTCTCTCCCCACGTCAAATTGCCACATGTGCCTTGTCAACAGGGTCTATTACGAGGGGCTGTTTTCAGCCCGGTATATGTCGAAAAGTCCGAACACCTATAGGGAGTGTTCAGCGTCCTGGATGTTTCCCCTATATGCATCAGTTCTGAATCGTGTCTTGGGTCAATAATTGGGTTACCCTGCTCCTGTGTTTACCTTTACGTTCCCGATTGTTCGGCTAGGATGTAAAGGGAGAACTACTATGCTTGTACTTCTGGCTCGTCCGGTCAAGTACCTCAGCAGAGAAAGCCAAAAACTAACCGTCGTGATATGTGAGAACCTGGTACGCAATCCGGTGACTTAGTTTTATACTACGATCGATAGAGATCTAACCCGTGTTATACGAAGGGTTTGTTTTTTCGCCCAGTCAGGTGCAATTGGATACCTTAATTAAGAAATATCATATCCGCACCAGGGGCTAGTACCTAGCCCCACTTGTCAAACTCCTATGGCTAAGTGAAAGCAATAACCCTGCATAGTCTGATTGCCTGGTTCGCTCCGCATACACCTCCTACACGGACCAAGACGTTGGATAAAGAGTGTATATGCATATGACCGAACACCCCAGTACCATGTATGTGGGGGCTGAAGCCGACGACTGGAAACTTTCAAAATTATATAAACAGCCACATGGGAGGTAAAAGTCGCTCACATTCATAATAGAGCCAAAGTTATATACATTGGTTCATAAACTTAAAGTCTTTACAACCGGAAACAATTACTCAAAGATAATATCTTTTGAGCACTGGCCTACCATAAGGCGGGCGCCTTCAATGATGTCCTCGATGTATTTCTCCGGCTTGCGGTGCTCCTTGCCTGCGGGTGGGCCAGCAGTAGCTATATCATGCGCCCTCATCTTCGCCTAGTGCACTATGACACGAGTGAAGGCCATCCGAGCACCTTCTATGCAGGACGAACACATCAATGCGTCGACCTGCGGACTCGCTTCGACGAGCCGCTTCGCCAATCCGAAGTAGCTACTTGGGATTGGATCAGCGGGCCATAGCCGGACTATCAAGTCGTTCATGGCCAAACCCGCCATATTGTGCAGCTCGACCAGCTGCTTCAACTGGTCGTTGAGGGGCACCGGATGTTTTGGCACATAGAACTGCGACCAAAACAGCTTCTTCGTGTCGTTCCCCTCCTGGGCTCGAAAGTATTGGGCAGCGTCAGCACTGCTCCTCGGAAGATCAGCAAGCACGCGTGGAGAACTCCATAACCATGTCAGCCCAATATACTTCTGCCCTCCGAAGACGCTCTGTAAGAGAAATGTCTTACCAGATGCTATCTATCGTGCCTGTCGGATTTCTTCACAGGTGCTTCGCAACTCGCCTCGCGCATCTTGGGCATCCTTAACTGCCTCCGCAACCTTGGAAGCTTGTTCCGAAGCCTTCTCTTCCAATGCCTCGCATTTGCGAATGGCATCGGTGAGCTCAATCTCGACTTCGGACACCCGAGCCTGGTGCTTCTCGCACGTGGCCTTTTCGGTCTTCTTGACATGTAATACAAAATATCACAAAAGAGGTTATACACATACTCAATTAATATTATCAGTCTTCTTGACATATTAATTTTTTTTAAATCTGCATACCTTGCATTTCATCCAAACGCTGGTTGACACGGTCGAGGTCCGCATTGGCCAACAAGAGCTTCCGGTTTAGTTCGGCAACCTCTGCATCTCATGCAGTTGCCGTAACTAGTGAAGCATGCACAACAGTTCAGCTCTATAAGCATGCTATACTATGGATACTCCGTCCGATTCTGTTCAGAATCACACAAAGCATGAGGGGCTACTGGCTATGTATGTGCATATAAAACAAATAAGAGTTCCATAAAGAACATTACATTGCTTACCTCAAAGCCTGTTAACAGGCTGTTGAAGGCTTCATTCAGTCTGCCTTTGATGGATTGAATCTTCTTCATCGCCGCACCCATCACGGTGCGGTGCTCCTCTACGACCAAAGCACTTTGCAGTGCTCCCTCCATAGGCTAGGGGCTTCTCCCTACGCTTCACCACAAAACTGTGTTCGGACAATGAGTCCGAACTGGCGGGGAGGCTTAGCTTCCTCCGGGGTGCGGCCTTGCCTGCGTTAGCAGGGGCCGCCCTCTTTTTTCCCCTGCCATTCTTCTTCCTCTTCGTCATCCTCCTCCTCTTCGGAGGAGAGGATGTTGATCTTCTCGGACTCCTCATCCGCGGGATGGGGGCGTCTTCAGCCTCCTTGCTCTTCTTCTTGTGCTTCTTGACCGGCGCCTCGTAAGGCACTGAGACCAGCATCGCCGTCACTCGAGGCGATTCTGGGTCTTCGGGCAGGGGCGCCGGACACTTGATCCAGATTGCCTTCTTCGCCCAGCCCTGTAGATCATGCAAAAATACCAATTCCTATTATCATTAAGTAGAAGGGGGGATCTATGTTCGGCGGAATTCTCAATTACCTCTGAGGCGGTGAGCACGGTACTATAGCCCTCGTCATCGGTTTCCTTCGGCCACTTCTTATGGCTCTTGAAGAGATGCTTCCAGATCTCTTTGTGCGTAAAGCCGAAGAGATGCTTCAGGAGCCGGTCTCCTGCCGGCTTGAACTCCCATAGGGAGGAGCCCTGGCTTAGGCAAGGAAGGACAAGTCGGGTCAGCATTACCTGGACCATGGTCGAGAGCTGATAGGCTTTGGAGATCACGCCGGACAAACGGCCCTGGAGCACCGTCACCTCAACCTGAGACCCCTAGTTCGGAATCTTCTCGGTTCAGGAGGTCAGCCTCTGCGGGGGTCCAGATCGGAAAGTAGGTTGCGCCGCCCATTTGGTGTCGCGGAGTTCAGTGATATAGAACCACTCCTGCTGCCAGACCTTGTTCATTTCCACGAATGACCCTTTTGGCCAAGTGGCATTCAGGAGCTTGTTTATCATAGCGCCCCCGCACTCTGCGTGTTGCCCATCCACCACCTTCGGCTTCACGTTGAAGGTTTTGAGCCATAGGCCGAAGTGTGGAGGGATGCGGAGGACACACCACTATAAAAGCGGAGATGCGGAGGATTGAGTTCGGAGCTAGATCGTGGAAATCTAGCCCGTAGAAAAACAGCAACCCCGAACAAAGGGGGGAGCGGAAACCCTAGCCCCCTAACAAAATGTGAGAGAAATACTACTCTCTCACCCGCCTCTGGGACGGGAATCACCTAACCCTTGGCTGGGACTCGGTGCGCGATGTCAGCAGCGAGATAGCCCGCGCTCCGAAGATCCTCCACGGTTTTTTTAGTGACCATGGAGGCCTCCCACTTGCTCTTGGCTCCGGATCCAGCCATTGCTGGGGAAGGAGGTGGTGGTGGAGGAACGCAAAGCGGCGGGCGCAGGTGATGAGAAAGCTGGGACTAGGGAGATTGGGGAACTCGAGCTTGACGAAGGCGTGGGACTGATGAAAGGGATTGGTGTCCTTTTATAACGATGTGAATACAGAACGTCCCCCACTTTAGCCATAAACCTCACTAGTTCCAAAGCGGTCGTGTGTAATGCGCGGTGTGGATGCTCACGTCACATTGATAAGGGTCCCACAATAAGCGGGCACGATCTCTATTCTGATAAGACGTGTCAATGAGGATATACCTCAAAACACGAAACTAGGATCAAATAAAATGGTTCGATAGGTTAATGGGATGGACGCGACGCTTCACCAAAAAGTTGCCAGTAAAGACACATTATTCATTTTCTTTCAAGAGCCTTGCCTTTGAGGCTAAGGGTTGCACTAACCTTCCAGAGACGGACACAGTACGTTTGTTGCAGAAGACATGTTCAGAAGAAGGAACCCGCCTTGCAATGCCAAAGACAATACGGAAGCCGAACTCATCGACATCGAAGACAGGCTCTGGGGCTACTAAGGGAGTCCTGGATGGAGGGGTCCACGTGTGGCCGGATAACTCGTGGTGGGCTGGACTGGTGGGCCTGAAGATCATTACTGAATATCGTCGCTCGTATCCGGATAGGACTCCGGTATTCGTATAATGGCAGGTTTTAGGTTCGGAAGTAATATTTCCTTCCTCTGCAAGTTGGTCATGTACAAACCCTAGGCCCCTCTGGTGCATATATAAACTGGAGGGTTTAGTCCGTAGCGGCTAAGATAGAAAATCACATTATCCTCATAGGCTAGACTTTAGGGTTTAGCCATTACGATCTCGAGGTAGATCAACTCTTGGAATCATATTCATCCATATTAATATAGCAGGGAGTAGGGTTTTACCTCGATTGAGAAGGCCCGAACAGGGGTAAACATCGTGTCCCTAGTCTCATGTTACCATCGATCCTCAGACGCATAGTTCAGGACCCCCTACCCGAGATCCGCCGGTTTTGACACTAACAACAGGCTAGGCGCTTCGGCCCCAGGTGACGACAGCACCATGGCTAGCATGCTCGAAGAGGATGGCTGTCACAGCCCTAGAATTGCTTGTAATTAGTTGCATCTGTGAGCTTCCATGCATCATGTTTAATTTCAAAGAAATTTGAAATGGGGATGCTCAAACCATAGCACCACATCAAATAAAATAGTTTCAACCTAAAATAATCTTCAATGAGCACAAAATGCCTTAAGAAAAGTTCATGATTTTTGGTTAAGGTGGAAACCTCTACCAAAAATGATGAATATATTTCTAGGACATTTTTGGATTTTTGAATTAACTCACTGCCTATTTGAATTGGAGCTAATAAATGCTATAAAATAAGTTATAGCTCCAATACTTTTGGATTTATTTTTGGGCATTTGGAATAACTCACAGAGAGCCCATGAATATTTTCAGAATTTATAAAAGTGGTTTGACTTTTGAATCGAATCAAACATATTGAAATAAATAGAAAACATTAAATAAAATAGATAGCAGAGAGAGGGAGTACCTGTAACCTACCTGGCCCAGGAGAGAAGCCAACCCACCAGGCCCATGTGCCAGTCATCACTTACCTCCCACCAGGAGGACAGCGCGCGTGGCTGCCGCCCGCGAGCACGCGCCTCGCCAGCTCCTGCTTACCGCCGAGGGCCTGGACACCTCCACGAGTGCCACGCCACCTCCCCAACCCCCTGCACCTCTCCCCTCTCTCCCTAGACCTCCTCCCCCTCCTCTTCTCTCTCTCCCATGGTCAACCACGAGCACTCGAGGACACCGACGAGCACCACCGCGGGCACAGCCACTCCCTCGCTCCCTATCCGCGTCCCCGAACTCCGTATCGTCGCCATCTTCATCCTCGCTGAGCCAAGAATCGTCGGACGCCCTGCAATGCCGGCTCCATCATCTTCATCTTCATCGGTGCCCGAAGATCGCCATCGTTGATTCGGCCATTCAAGTGCTCCCCCGAGCCGTTTGAGCATCCATGCGTATCCGCTAAGAGCCCCTCCATTGTTTACCTCTCCTTCCCATGTCGCTCGCTCCCGCTAACTACCCCACCATCCAACCCGAGAACCCATCACTGCCGGCCATGTCGCCACCGTGCCTAGGGCTCATGCACGTCATGTCCGAGCGCAGCACCGTGCTCAATGCGTCTCCAGGAGCCCAGAACACCCTCATGTTTCTCCTGTCGTGCTTCATCGCGTCGTTTCGATCGACGCCAGAACTCCGACCGCCTCCGCGAGCTCGTTTCCGGCGATCTCCGGCCACCTATGACCTCCTGCGTGCCTCCCCTGGATGCGGGCGAGCCTGGGCTACACCCCGGCGCCCTCAGCCTCCATCCCTGTGACCAGAAACACGGACTCCACCGCGACCAGAGGTCGCCGGCGACGACCTCACCGGCCTGAGCCACTGACCGGTGGGCCTGGCCGGTTAGGCTTTTATTTAGCACTAAGTACCCCCCCCTAGTGACACTGACAGTGGGCCCGGCCTCCTGCTAATTAACTTTCTTAGGTTTAATATAAACCAAGTTAACCCTATCTCACTGATGAGTGGACCCTACACATCAGGTTTGACTCTGGTCCGCGATGTTGTCTTGCTGACGCAGGCATGACGCGGTGCTCACACAGTAAATGACTTTCAGGATTATTTATAATTCAGAAAATTCCAGGAAATAGCCAAAACTTCAAAAATTCACAGAAATTCAACCGTAGCTCAGATTGAAATAATTTATATATGAAAAATTATCAGAAAAATTCAATATCTCTATCTGTACCATTTCCGTGCATGAAAAACCAACTTATACCTACTGTATAAGTGAAAACACATAAAGGACACTTTAAATGCTTATGTTTGGAGTTGCATTTGAATCCTTGATTCAAATGAGCTTCACTTAACCTGTTGCTAGTTGCATTAGCACAATCCATGGCATATTTGACATGTCATGATCATACATCATATTGTTGCATTGCATTGATTGTGTTCTTTCCCTATTTGTCGGTATTTGTCCCCTCTCAGTGGATGTAGTTCCGACGATGAGGTTGATGACATCGATGAAGAGTTATGCTATCTTGCGAAGTGTGAGGCAAGCAAACCCCCATTGAGCATTCTGATACAATCCCACTCTCTCGCTCTTGCTCTCTTTTACTACATTAGGACAACAACGATTCAACTGCTATTTGTTGCGGTAGTTGAACCCCTCTCCTCTACATGACTTGTCATTACCACAGTAAATAGTTGAAACCCACTAGCATGAGTAGGAGTTGTTTGAGCCATGTTTTGCCTACTCATCCATGCTTGCTTATTATGCCTGCTATTGCTTAGAGTTGTGCCAGGTCCTACTGTTGAGAGCTAAGTGTGTGAACACGATTTGGTAAAGGTAGCAATGAGAGGCCATGTAGGAGTACATGGTAGGTTGTCTCATTGAAACAGTTCTCAGGAACTAAGTTCTGTGTTTTTATCCAAGACAGCTACTACCATGCATTGGGCTCGAAACCCATGGACCCTCTCGACTTATTAATCGCCTTGATCTCTATCCAGGAGTTGCAACTAGTTTCTGGTGTTTGTAGGATGTGTTGGAGGCCGTGCGTAGCGCTGACTCTAGGGGTGCGATATGATGTGGTAGATACACCGTGGCATGATGTACTGTGACGCCCGTGAGCGATATCTCGGCCGGACTTCCTTGCGGATGGAACTCAAATAGGCGATAAACCTGGACTAGAGACTTCTGTGGTTAGTTAGGTCGTGGCCGACACCTTCGTTGGCCTTCCGCTTGAAGGTTTCCGAGTACGTGTCGTGTAAACGGAAATAAGTGGTGAGAGCGTGTGTGAAGAAGTACACCCCTGCAGGGTTAACATGATCTATTCGAATAGCCACGTCCGGGGTAATGGACTACTGGGTTGCTTATGCAGTTCATAGACAAGTGAAAGTGGATACTCTAAAATGTGCAAGATAAGCGTGAGTGCTATGGATGGCCTTCTCGTAGGGAGACGGGAGCGGATCCATAGTGGTGTGTTGATATGGTGAATATGTGGACTCGTGTGCGCCACCTCAAAAGAGTTACCAGCAGTCGTGGTACAGGATAGCCACTAAGTCAAAGCTGGCTTGCTGTAGTTAAACTCCACTAACCGTGCATATGTAGCTAGTTATGATGTAAGTCTCGCTAAGTACATTTGTACTCACGTTTGCTTAATTTATGTTTTGCAGAGAGACTTCGGTCTCACTAGTAGTTCCGCGTGGACTTCGACGTTTAGCTTGTTACCTCAGCTACGATCTTGTACCCTTGGGAGGGTCTTGTAGATAGTTAGGCTTGATAGCCTTCTTCCTTTTCAGATGTCTGTACTCAGACATGTTTATGCTTCTGTTGCCTGTATGCTCTGTATGTTGGGTCATGAGACCCACTCCTTGTAATAAATGCTATGATGGCTCTTCTGGGCCTTTATCTATATGAGTTGTTGAGTTATGTTGTGATGTCATGTTGTACAGCGCATACTTGCATGTTATGCATACGTGTAACATGTATTGGTATGTGTGCGATCCGATACCTAGTTGTTTATTCTTGGTAGCCTTCCTTATGGGGAAATGCCTCCTGGTGCTTCCACTAAGCCATGGTAGCTTGCTACTGCTCCGGAACACTTAGGCTGGCCAGCATGTGTCCTTCTTCGTTCATGTGTCTGTCCCTTTGGGGAAATGTAACTCGTTGTTCCTTTAAGTCCTTGTAGCTTGCTACGACTTGGGTTCATACATTGATGACCGACAAGTTCGTTGCTGGGTCATGTATGCCTGTCCCTATAAGTTTGTGCCACCTTGGTTTTTTGACTAGTCATTTCGGCCCAAGTTCTCTCTGCCATATGGATGCTAGCAACACTATCATATACGTGAGACAAAATGCGCAAACGGTCCCGGGCCAGGTAAAGTGGTACCCATGGGGATACCGTGTGTGAGGCCGCAAAGTGATATGATGTGTTACATGCTAGACCGGTGTGACTTAGGATCGGGGTCCCGAAAATGGTGGTGTCGCAGCGGTGTTCCCGGTGGCGGGGAATGGGCCCATGGCCTAGAGTGGGATCTTCATCTCGATAACCGCTCCCCCTACCGGGACGTCCTCTGAGGAGTGCACCATCACCGCGAAGGAGCTTTGGACATCCCCGACAACGAGTTCCTGCCCCTTAGCGTCAGCGATCTCCGTGCCCTCATCCGCGGCAGCCCTTCCTATGTCAACCACCACCTCCAGCAGCTCTAGTTCTTCGGCTTGGGGGCTGCGCGAGAGAGGGACGATGAGCAACAAGGAAGCAGAAACACCAAGTGAATAAAGAAGCTGGTGGAAGTAATCAGAACACGAAAGAAAAGGAGAATCCTGTAAAGCACCTGGAGAGGTCTGTCGGGCAGGGGTCTTTGTTTCCCCGGCAACAGTTGTTGCAGGGTCACTGGTCCCATCCTCTGCCGGGGTAAATGCGGCGGCCTTCTGTGCAGCCTTAGACGTGGAGGGTTTCGCGGCCTCTTCTTTGACCCAAGCGGTGGGGGAAGTTCGCTTCTCAGGAGAAGGCCCACCCTCCATCATCTCACATCCTCCTCCGCCAGGGGAGTCAGGGGAGCCATCCCTGTCACCCCCAGGGGGGGAACTGGATCTTCGATCTCGAGCTGGGGGCTGGGCTGGGAGCTCGGCATGGGGTCCTCTACATTGCCCCCTGTCGAGGATGAGCAGTCCACACCCCCCAGCGACCCAACGCGCCGGAGCCTTTTCCGGGGACGGTGCATAAGGGTCTCTATGTCCTCCTCCACTTCCTTGCCGGCCGCAAAAGCAAGAGGTCAGTGAGCGAAAATAAATAAGGCATGCAAACTACTCGCAGAAAGGGGGGCAATCCTCCTTACTCTTCGAAAATGAGCATGGAGTACAAATTGAACTCCGCGGGAGGTGGAGACTCCCGTGTTTTCTTCGATGGCGGGGAAGCAAGACTCCCGGGCAATATCGGTGCTCGTCGTGGCGCCGGTGGCTGCAAGGGAGACGAGCTCTGCGAGGAGCTCGAGCCAGAGTGGGAGCCAAACTCCACCTCCATGTTCGTCAAGCGCTTGGCGGAGGGATCCTTGGCCTGAGCCAACCGAGGAGATTGGCGACACGGCACTTCAGCCTTGCTGCCTTTGGTGCTAGTCTTCTTCACCCTCTTGGCGGCTGGCGCAGGATTAGAGGGTGCCGCCCCTCTGAGAGCAGCACGCCTGCGACCACGTTGATTTGGATCCGGCTCGGGGGCTTGCGGTCCAGCGGCGAGCCACTCTTCACCAGGGCCCTCAGCCGCGATGGCCACTTCCTCCGCCTCCCGAAGCTCCGTGGCTGCAGCGACCAAGGAATCTAGACTGGCAAAGTTGACCCCGATAGGTTCTTCCCCGATAGCCTCTTCTGTGGCTTGCGCCCCGCTGCCACCATGGGAAGAACCCCCGTCTCCAGCCTTCCCTTTGCCCTTCCTGGTCTTTGCGTCCTTCTCCATCTCCGCAAGCCGAGGGGCCTTATCCTCTTCAACCCTCCTCAGGATGCACGCTGCCTCTGCGACGGAAGTGCGCTTGTACATCTTGGCTTCAACTCTGATAGCCTTTTCCTCTAGGGTGCCCGACCACGCGAGCTCTTCGTCCACGGAAGGTAGATGCCAAGTGCTCCATACCCCTTCAATAATGCAGTTCGATATCCACTTCAGTATCTGGTCCCGAGCGGAGTTGATATTATGGGGAATGATGGTTTCCGGGAGCTTGAACAACTCGAAGCAGCCGAATAGTTGGTTGCACAGCCAGGCATGCCCATAAACTGACAAGTTGTTGGCCATCCCTGGCAGCAACCTCATCCTATCTGACGCGTCTCCATACAGCCACGCAGGCCTATCCCTCTCCTGCAGCGGTGAGATATGGCGGAGCAGGAAGTCTGCCCCCACATGCTCAACGGTCAGCCCGACGGCCCTCAAATGAGTGATCCTGTTAATTGTCGGGCGTAGTCTGTCATCGGTAAGGCATGTGTCACTCCAACTCTTGCCGCGCTCGACGCATTCCTGCCGCGCTTCACAGAACTCGAGGGCTTCCTTGTCTTGAATCCAGCACCAATCCCCTCTCCACTCATCCCACCTCTCGCGCTGAGACCCAGGAAGATAATCCCAACTCTTCCTGGGCACACACGGCATTCAGTTGATGATCCCGGAGCTGTAAACTTTTCTCTCCACCTGAGGGACAAAATAATGCCGGAACAGATCCACATTTGGATTGACCCCAACAAAAGTCTCGCACAAGTGCGCAAAAATGGCCATTGTCGCCATTGCGTTTGGCGTAAAGTCGAGGAGATGGAATCCAAAGATGTTCATGATCGCGTCGAAGAACTCGGAGAACGGGGGACACAGGCCGCGGATGAAATAGGCGCAGAAGAAATAATAGGAATTAGGCGGATCTTCTTTCACTGCCACATAAACTACGGGCGCTCCGTGCCCCTTCTCAACGGGCCTCCCCCGCAGATATGCATACCTCGCTTGAAGCACGAGGCCGCTCAAAGTCGGAAGGATGAAGACGACGTCTTCACTCCGATTATTGCTCAACTTGGCCCCTCTCTTGCTTCCCTCAGCAGCGGCCTCTGTCGCCGTGGCCTTCTGCTTCTTCTTCTCTGCAGCTTTCTTCCCCATTCCGACGGCAGTAACGCGGAAGGGAAGGAGATAAGGGGAGACAGCGATGGAAAGGAGGGCGGAAGGAGGAACTGTTGCTTGGCTTGCGGAAGAAGAAGATGAGGAGCGGGGCAAGAGACAGATGAATCATGTCGTTCGGCTTTTCCTTCTCTTAAGGAAGGGAAAAGTGGAACAGAGGCATGACATTTCAGAAAGTTGCCATTTTTACTGTAACTGCAGCAGCCCCACGACCCCACGACGCGTAGTAATTGCGCAAGGTGGACGTTGGAGCAACAGGTCATCATGACGAAACCGGGGCCCTCGGCCTTCTCCTACCATGTGTCTGTGCACTGTTTGGGGCCTAACCCAACGTGCCCAGCGACACGTGTGGCTCAGGCCCGGGGGCTTATGTCAGGGAAAATTTAAAGGGGTATGTGTTTACCCCTGACTCGTGCATGGACAACCCAAGACCAAGGCAAGATATACAAGAAACCAAGAGATTCAGAGTACCAGCTCAGAGCAGAAAGACCAAAGCCAAGCCAAAGAAGCAAGGCATTACCAAGAAAAGGCCCCCCTTGCCTGCCGGGGGCTCGTGGAGGCCAAACCGCCCCACCGAACATTCAAGCACGACCCACATCGTCAATCAATGTGGTATCAAGTCGCAAGATGGTTAAGTGGCAGACATTAGCCACATGGCAGCCAGTTCCTACAAGAAGAACGCGCAGATGACACCAGTATTGCAACGTGTCAAGCAAGCAGACATGGAGCTGACTTAATAGCCCGGTAAGGCTTGCCAGGCGGCCAACGATGTGACATTAAGCGGCGCATTTAATGCACCCTGTCAGCCTATAGAGTTAGGTATGATAGCACTGTTCGGTATCATATCAGTGCATAATGACTACTTTGCCACTGTGGTGAGGCCCATGGCAACCGTAGAAAGGGGTTGGAAAGTTGATGAACCCACACCACCATACGCGCGCGGTCGCTGCGGCCCTGAGGCAAACCCTATCGGGCGAGTATACCATGCACCACATCACTCATTCCACCATCAATCCACCAAAGTAGGAGTAGGGTCTTACACCTTGCAGCGGCCCAAACCTGGGTAAATTGCCTGTGTGCTCTCTGTCGTGCTGCCATACACTGGTCTGCTATTTGTGCAACGTGACGTCCCCCCTGCCGAACCAGCAAGGGGCCACCCGGTCCCATAGGTGGTCGCGGATATCCCGCGACAGTGAGCGTTAGAATGCGGTAGTATAGAGTCTGGTTGGTTTGTTGCATTTTTTGTCGCAAAGCATGCATATAGATTAGTATATGGTCGTTTGTAGTGATGTTGTGAGTGTAAGTAGCTTCGGTTTCAATCCACTACCTGCACCATTCCTCTTTGCAAACCTGCTCTTCGGTGTTTGGCGTCACCTCTGTCATAGCAGAGTGATGCCCTGGTACCGAGTGTTCCAGACACCATTTGCAGGAGTTATGCCCTGATATCGCGTCGATATCTTTCCACCATCCACCCATATCATTTTGGTGATAGACTTGTCTCTATCCCGAATCGTGCCTTCCATCTTTCCCCTTTGGCTACCCTTACTGATCTTGGTTGTCAGAAAAAGGCAATGCCAGCAAGCCCAGTTTCCCACCGCTATCCTACCATGTCATATCGTTCTTTGGATGTGTACGGTTCCCTTACATACGCTTGATGATGATGTGCTCGTGAATTCAGTGTTCCACCCCATGATCACCAAGTTCGTCCGCGCCATCGTATCCGTCCAGTTGCAACTGGCGTTCAGCCGGCGCTTGGTGTAGCCTTAGCTACATCAACTCCTTCCACACGTGAATTCACTTTCGTGCACACCGCCACAACATATTAGACCGCCATATCGGAGTTCTCGCGAGATTTATGTGCTTAGGTATGCATGGATATTGTTGTTGTGAGTAACAGTAATATGTGATGTTGCTTGATTTTAATATTATTAGTATGCTTGTGTGCTTTTGTTTTCGTTGTTTCTTTTGCTTATTTCTTTGGGCCCTATGTGTTCCATATTTTTCCCTTATTAAAGTTTCTCATCAACCGACACCGGACCCGAAGAATCAGCAAGGAATTCAAGCATTTGGCAACTCAGCTAAACAGAATGGAATTCTCAGCCGACTGCAGTGAAATGGTGAATATCTGATCTTGATGCTGATAATCAAGTTTGCATTAGCGTGCACTCCTCACAATAATACGGATAATCAAGTTTACCTCAGTATGCACTCTTCATAGCAGTAATGATCAAATCAGCAAGAAGATGAATTGTGTACAATATCGATAGTATATTATTAGTCAAAGGTAATCATCAGCAGGAATATTAAGATGATATTTATGTGGCAATCAGTCTGCATGAGAAGCTTCTGTTGTAAGCAACCCAGTCTTTCCTCGCAAGTTACCAGAGAAGCTTCCACTACAAGATTCCTCTATCTTCCCCAGTACGATATATGGATGACTTCCCGCACAAGACACCCTGTCTCCTGTAGTAAGGAACTGCAAAAGCTTCCCGCATAAGGTACCGAGTCTTTCCCCAACAAGTCTTTAAGGGGGGAAGCTTCTGAAACATGATACCCAGTCTTCGTCAGCAAGATACTCTCGATGGTTTCCAGCATAAGCCATCCAATCGTCCTCGGTACGACATTCATGCAAGATAGTAGGTTGTGAATTGACAGCAGATGGCAGTGCAAGAATAAGAAAGCTCATTATACACCTCAGTTGATGATGCAAGAACCGACAAGTTTTTGGGGAAGACAACATGCGATAGCAAATTTTTGGTAGTACCCATCAAGGCCAGTTTCCTCATGCCCAACAAGGTGATATCATTAACCCTTGTCACCCCCTTGTATGCTTGATAGCAATAATGAGCTATATGCCAGTACATGTGAACTTGGTATAGTTCCTATCACACGATACATGGACAAGGATAAGTGATGATTGCCGAGATATTACACTCGACGGTACTTATGGTCACACGAAGAAGCAATATGACCAAGCTCTCTTAGCCAAGGATCTAGACAAACAAAATAGTAATGAAGGAGCAAGACTGATAATTGTTGCATGATCCACATGGTGCAGATACCCCGGATAGTCTGAGTCTGTATCGATCACCATGAAAATTCACTTAAGGGGTCTACTCAATTTTGGTAAGCACCCCATATCCAGATGACCCGCTTAGTTAACAGTATATGCTCAGATTTGTCGGTATCAAATATCAGTGTCTGTCCTGTCAGACCAAAGGTCAACAGTTGACCTCGGTGACCTTGGTAAAGCATCACACATCCTACGATCCCCATGGACATACCGACAAAATGAATGATCAGAATGATGAATAGCAGTCTTGATGCATGTGCCCTCACGTATGTGAATCATCAAAGGATAGCCGGTCATGAAGAAAATTCTTCTAGAACCACCAGCAGTCAAGTCTGCGGATACTATCATATAGGGTCATACCTTTTATGCTAGCCACGGCAGGCGACAGTCAAGCATTTGGTACGGATCTGATACTCAAGACAGTGGAGCTAGTCAACATGATTTAGAAACTCCTGCAAGAAGTCAGAATCCGTCAGGAGAACGGTTATGAACCACCTCACCGCTTTGAACCTGGAGGACCTACAGTTAGATGAGAAACCCAATGCAAGGAGTAAAAAGATCGGGTGTCCCCAGGAGAAATTTGTTCACAACTTCATGAAAGGTTGTCAGTGATGGATGACACATCAATCGGAAATCACTCTTCGACTTGTGAGATAGACACATATCTCAGTCATGATAACCTATCACACTCAGCTAAGTCAGCAGATATGAAAAGAATTGGAGCCAGTATAAGCATGAACATGTAAGGTAAATTCTGTCAGGATGTGGATACAGTGAAGAAACCCACCCGAGAGCCGGGCAATCTCGTCATATGAAATTCAGTGGGGAACAATCAATAAAGGAAAAAGGATACCCGAGTTGGAAACGGTTTTCCTTAAGTCGGGATATTCATACTTGTTCCATGAGCAACCAAATCTCAAGGACGAGATTTCTTTAAGTGGGAAGGTTTGTCACACCCTAATTATTAGCCCTTTCCTTTTCTTTTGATTTTCTGAGGATTTTGCTTGAGTTTTGTTTTTCTGTGGCTATGTGGTCTGGAAAGTGGAGAAGATGACCTATCCTTCCTTTCCAGAGTGGCTTGTCATCCTCATATCCATCCCAAGACCTTTCCATTTCCATCTTGGACCAACCTCGATATTCTTTTCCTTGGGAATATTCCTTTTTCTATTAAAGGAATAACCTTGTCTGCACTAGGCTGTGAAGCAACCTATATTTCTGTCACTCCCAAAATTCCCAAATAATTTTCATAAATTGTTTGTGTCATATCTTCCTCAAATTCGGCAAAATATTTCATTTGACATGTTCCTCATCATGCTCACTTAATTCTTTTTCTATTCTGCCCTAAATGGCACTTTGTGAAGCAAGTGCTATTTATCTTTGCCCATTTGTCCCCAAATTTTTGGACACATTTTCATGTCCATATCATTGCCTCGTGACAAAATTCAACTCTATTTGCCTAGTAAACCTTCCTAAGTCATTTTTCAAAGTTCCTGTCTGAGGGGACTCTTTGTGAAGGAAGTACTAGCTAGGATAACCCAAATGAGTTAAAATTTTGCACACTCCTTCATGTGCTCATATCATCACCCTCCTCCAAGTATCATATCATTCCATTGATCTATGTGAGCCCATGATCAATTCTTTGCTTTTGTCCAAATTTTCAGTTTGTGAAGCAAGTATATTTTATCTTGCTCCACTGGGGCTGAAAATTTTCCTCAGCCTTCTCCTATCCATATAACCTATCTCCACAAGATTTGGGATCATTTAATTCAGCTAATTTCCGTCGGGATTTTTCCCAAGATTCTGTCCAGGGAGGTGTTGTATGAAGTACCATTTTGACTTGGCCAGATGGCCTGAAATTTTTATGGCACTCTCATATGCCCAAATTTTTAGGCCTTGCCAAATTTCAGCCCAATCCAACACTCCTAGTGAATGCTACTTCTCGATCTTGATTCTGGACCAGATTTGGCAGTTGCAAAGCAACTATATTAAAACTTGGTCCAAATCTTTTCACAATTCATAGGACAATAGCCTATTCTAAACCTCCTTGACATCAAGCTTTCTCTTAACCTCACTTTGTTGATCACAACAGTATGGTCAAGATTTCTGCAGCCAACTTCTGAGCTTAATTCCAAATCAACCACAGTAGTGCTGCTCGTTATATTGATTCAGGGCTGCTATATCTTGGAGGGACTACACGCCAGACATGGTTCGGCCGACTAGAGCATGGGTGCTCGTCGCGCTCACGTGATGACCATCATTTTGGCATGCAATGGCTGTGTCCAGAGTCTCATTTGCTTCGGGCCCCTCTCCTGCTTGGCGTCTCAGCGAGCATGGGCATGTCTCCCAGCTCACCCTCGCCGTCCTCTTCTCCTCGGACCTCTCTCCCCTCCTGCAGCTCGCTCGCTGGCGCTCGTCGTCGCGTGCCCATCAGCAAATAGTGGCTGACATGGCTTTAATGGCACCCTGGCCGCTTCTCCCCCGTGCCCCTTGACCTCTTCTGCTCCGTGACTCCCCTCTGGCCGCTCCCGTTATCTTCTTCGCCTCATGAGCACCCTGTTCGTCACCAGAGCTTTGGCCGAGCCCGAGCGGCGGCACTCGACCACGGCACCCGCGCCTAGGCTATAAGTAGGCCACCCGAACCCCTCCTTTCATCTGCACCAGCTTCACCTCACTCCCCTACCCCTCCCTAGTTTCTTCCCCGAGCTCCAGGAGCCCTCCTTCCTCACCATCGACACCATGGCCGTTGCTTCTGTCTCCTTCAATTCCGGTGAGCTGCGCCCCCTTTCTTCCTTCCACCACCACCCCCGAGTCACCTGGAGCCCTTAGAGCCTTCCCCTACTAGCCGCCCTTTCTCCGGTGGCATGTGGCCACGCGCCCAACTCCGGCCGATGACTGCCTCGCACTGCGACCCGCTTTCTTCCCATCCTCGAGCTCCACGGCATCCGTGCAGTGCGGGGATGTGTGCGGCTCGCTCTCCTGGTCACTCCGGTGTCCGGAGCGTCGCCGGAGATGACCTGAGCAGCCCGGGCGAGCGCCAGCACCGACAACCCCTCCCTTTGCTCTGCATCCGCATCGAGGAAAGAAGAAGAAGGAGGATCGGGAGGAAGAGATGTCAGCGGTGGGCCCTACCTAGCAGCGAGACACAGCCCGGCCCCGCCTCTGCTGACTAGGATAAGTAGAAGTGTATTTTCCGTTTTACGCTTTCGTTTCAGTGAAAGCGTAAAGTTCTGCGGCTTCGGGCAGGAATACGTTTTCAGTATCCCGAAAGCGTAGTTCCTTGAATGCGCTTTCATTTTTTCTGTTTTGACCCGATATGTAAATATTTCTATTACAGATAAGTCCGTGGCAGAAAACCCATCCTAACTTTTTGCTCCCAACTCCGATTGAGGTGATTCCAACACCCACATCTTCGTCTTATCGAACCCATTCCGTTCCTATCATTTTCACTATGGTTTGAAATAATAGAAATGACCTTATTCCCCTTGCCCCTAATCAGCCCCTCGGGGAGAGAAACTTTTCCGGCGATTCGTTCCGCGAGCTTTCGGCACTTCTCCCCGATGTATTCTTCATCCTCGGGCAAGCCACGACAACCACTTGCATGATAGCCATGCAGTAGCCATGGTTTTCTACTTGAACATTGAATAGGTGCTTGTTTGTCTGCAACTATTATCGGTGTTTCGGTAATGTTTGTAGTTTCATGTTCATCTTCATTTCATGTTCGGATGCACCAGGTTGTCATGTATTCTTGCTAGTATTGCTTTCGTATGCCTTGCTTGGTAGTAGTAGTACATGCTAGTGGTAGTGGCGCTAATCTGTTGCATGGCTAATAAATGTTATCAAGTACCGTTGCTATGCATGTTCTGTTGCATCTAGTTGGTTACATGCTTACTTGGTAGTATTCTTGTTTTGTTCTTTCATGGTAGTTATTTCTGATGCTAGTGGTCATGTTATGCTATGAGTAGTGTTATACTTGTGATATTCATGCTCGTCAGTATGCCCTGCTCATTCGGATATATGATTTATTGTTGTTGATAGGCTTGATGATTATGTTGCACCCCTATGCTTATGTTGATAACATGCATTATAGTTGCATCATGTCATTTTAATATGGCTCAGCTTATTGCATTCAAGTTTATCCAGATAATAGTCAAACTTGAACAACTATTAGTTGAGTCATGGTGCCACCAAATCAAGTTGACCAATGCAGCCACACTTGCCTTATGGGGGTCCTAACTGCGACTATTGTCATGCCTCTCGCCGGTGCCTCCAACGAGGGAAGATTATACGCGGGCGCTAAAGGAGTCCTTGATTAAGGGATCCTTGGGTGGCCGATTTACTCATTATGGGCCGGACTGGTGGGCCATGAAGATCACCGCAGAAGACTATCCCCCATATCCGGATAGGACTCCTATATGTGTGGAATGGCAAAATCCGGGTGTAATGTTTCCTTCCTCTGCAAGATGATTGTAACAGCCCAAGATTTGGACAAGGTTTTACTAGTTAAAATTTTGCCAGGAAATTAAAATTTTCACTTGCTAGTCTCTTTCTTTTGATTTCAGGACCTTATTTTCCTTTTATGTTGCAGTTTTTACCTCAAGTGATAGCTTTCCTTCTATTGTTAGACTCTCTTGCTCTCTTAATGAAACTTTTCTGTTATCAATATAATTTAATTATATAAATCTTTCCCTAAATCCCTTTCACTCTAAAAATGGTTTTCCCTTAAAATAAGGCCCCATTTGAACTACATCCCTTTGACAGGTTTATCTAAAATTCCAACTAAAATTTGGAGATGTCATGTGATGTTATTAGATCACTTTTATGTAGGAATATAATTGTTTGATTTAATATTTTGAGCTCCACAACATGATTCCCAATCTGATCCAGTAGGCCTAATTACACTATAACCCCATTAATTATTTCCCTAGTGCTTCCACCAAAATTATGGGATGTTCATAGGAGTATGTTATTCAACTTTATGCAAAAACCCTTTTGAGTCCTTTGGAAAAATTGAGTGAATCAACCTCCTTTCTGTTCTGGTCCAGTTTGGCATTTTGCACTGCAACCCCAGTTTAGCTTGCTCTAGTGCTCTTGAGTTTCCTCATGCTTGTAGCCCATCTTACAAAACCCTTAAGTCCAGAAGAGTGGACCCATTGGGACATTTTTAGTTCATGAAACAGTGCCCTTCATTTCCTGTCCAGAACTGAAGATTTGAAAAAACTTGCACTGGCAAGTTTCTGGTTTTGCTCAACTAACTTGGCCATCATCACTTTCACCTAAGGAGGCCCTGATCTGGAGATTTTAACCACCAGAAGGAATGCCCACATGCCCATGGCATTCTGTCGAGCACTTGGTATGCATGGACAGTTTTGACATGAGTTTTGCCTTGCGCTGTGATCTTGACCCTCAGTGCCTAATGCCATGTCCACTAGCCTCCCCAAAGGCCCTAACCCAGACCTGCTAACTCCCAGCTCCATCCAAGATCGGTATCTAGCAGAGGCATTTCGTCGAGCGGCTCATGTGCGTGCTCTGGGCGCGCCCAGAGCGCACGTTGTGCACGCGCGCGCACCGAGCCGCCGCGTCCCTCTGCCGACGCCTCACGCACGTTTTGGCCACTCCCCTCGCGCCGACAGCTCGCTGCCTTATCCCTGCACCGCAGAAGCAGCCCTGGAGCTCCACAGGACCGCCGTCTGGTTGGCCGCGGTGGCTAGCGGGCAGCTCCGGCAGCTCCAGCTGCGGACAGAGCCGCCCAAGCCACCAGCGCCCGCCACCTGCCCCCTGGAACAACCCCAGTGCGTCGGTGAGCTTGTCCCCGAGCGTGCGTCGCCGCCACGTCGCCCTGAGCAACAGAACGCCGGTCACCGGCATCCTTATCCACGGCCGCCGCGGAACCGCCATCCTCCGCCTATTTAAGGAGGCCCCGAGCCCCTCCGCAGTCTCAGGCAACCCCAGCCATCCCACAGAGCACCCCCATAGCAGCAAAACGCCTCGAGCAGGCTTCTTCCCCAACTCCGGCGAAGTACAGCCGCCACCGCCGTCCGGATCAATGCGCCGCAGCCCGAGCCTCTCCCTCCCAACCAGCCTCACTGTTCGACTCCAGATGACCTTGCGGAGCTGCCCAACGGCTCAAACAAGCTCTAGAGCCACCGTAGGACGGAGCCTCATTCCCACCCGAGACCGCCGTCCGCCCCGAGGCTCGTCGCCGACGATTTTCCCCACCTCCGTCGTCCCCTCGACCACCGGGAGGACCGCCCCAGTCCGGCGGATCCATCCCCTCACTCGAATGCCCTCGAGGCGCCACCGTTCGCCGGCGTTGATCGCCGGAGCAGTGCCACCATTCGGCCAGAGGAAGAAGGAGCCGGGGGCGACTGGTCAAACCTGACCAGTGGGCCCCCGGGCCCCTCTGTCAGCAAGCCAGCGCCCACCCACGCGCGCATAAGTGGAGGCGCAATCCCCAGAGTACGTCTCCACCATTTCGAAAACGTATTCCCAAACGAAACGTTTTCCTTTTTTTTATTCTAAAACAAGATTTGACTAAACTTTGACTGGCAATATCTTTTTAAATATAAATCCAAATGAATTGATTCTTTTTCTGTAGTTCCCCAAATATTGTCTAGTTTATTTTCATATTTAATTCAAAAATTTCCAAGCAACTTTTTTGTGCTGCGTATAGTCTATGCATTAATTTGGTATTATTTCAAATAGGATTTTTGAAGAGGGAGAAACTTCCAAAAAGTATTGGAATGCATTTCTCCTCCCCTCTACTTGAAGGCAAGCATTTTTGAACCCTGGTTTAACGCATGTGATGCTTGTTGACACGTTTGCATTAATATGGAAGTGTTCATTTTCATATCATATGTGGTGACATGATCACACCCATGAGAGCATGAGGTACAACTCTTGCTGAGGATAACTTGTTTGCATGACGGTGATCCCCTCCGTATGCCTGTCAAGCCTAACGGAAGGAAGTCGTGAAAGTCGCGGTCTTGTGTAGACGCGAGCTTGTCACTAGCTCCCCGTCGGGACGGTGGAATCCGGTACGGCTTGTTAAGGCAGGACGGATGGTGTTTTCCGACGGTTGTTGCAAAATATATTGATTGTGAGTAATCATATAAGTAAAGCTGAAACCTCCTAAGTCGACCATAGATCGAGTCTTGTTCCAGTAACCCCCATACTTGCTTGTGCTACCACTTGTCCCTGCCACGGGTAGGGTACAGTTCAGTAAGTGTCAACCCCTGTCCTAACACACACCGTACAGAGAGGCCAGGGTGGAAGATACCGGTTGCAACCGGTAGGCAGGCCACCTGGTCCGGGGGCATGGGTGTTTCCGGTTGGGACCGAGAGGGGGGCACCACTTAGAGCGCGTGATACAAATGTGATCCCATGCTACGCGATGTTGTAGCCTCCCCACTCAGAATTTGCTTGACGAGTGTCGTGGGTGATTCCAAACACTGGTAAGTTAAGCTGGTGTGTGCAAGACAGGCGGGTTTTTGACTAAAAGACCGCAGACGGTATTAGTCCGATGGACTAAAGAAAACCGTTACTCGTGGGTAAAGAGTACACCCTCTGCAGAGATATAAAACCTATTCGAATAGCCGTGTCCATGCTTAAGGACTACAGTCTGGGATGGGACGAGTGTCGGTCTTAGTGTCGGTCTTCGGAGGAGAAATCTGTTTAAACCAGAATATTAATTATGATCTGTGACAGGTAAAGATTTTGATTCATTTTTTATTATGGACTAACCTATCATCTTATTTGAGACAAGGAGTATCCTTTGGACGGTTCTACCTCCTGGATAGTCCCTATTATTTATTTTCTATTATGAGCCCTTTCTGTGGTGTCGCTCAGACGCCCGACTATGGCATGTTTGTTAATTATTTTCCTTATAAGCCCTTTCTGTGGTGTCGCTCAGACGCCCGACTGTGGCATGTTTATTATTTATTTTCCTTATAAGCCCTTTCTGTGGTGTCGCTCAGACGCCCGACTGTGGCGTGCCTGTTATTTATTCATCTTATAAGCCCTTTATGTGGTGCCGCTCAGACGCCCGACTGTGGCATGCCTGTTATTTATTCTTCTTATAAGCCCTTTATGTGGTGCCGCTCAGACGCCCGACTGTGGCCTGAACGTTATATATTTATTCATCACTCTCTGATTGCATATGCCTTTTATTCGAATGACATGCTCGCATCACAGACTGTCATAGCATTAACATCGTAGGGATCTTCTTTTAATCTCGAGCATGATTATATCTCACCCATGTTCATATGTTGGCGAGTACATTCAATAGTACTCACTGGCTTGTCCCTGGCTATTGTCTTGGCCAGGTTCCTTGCATGGGAAGGAACGATGTGATGACAGCCCCGGAACCTACGTATATGGAGATAGCAGCCTCGCGAAGATAGGATTTATCCTGGTCAGCTGTTCCTGTGGGAATTGGAGTCCCATAGTCACCGAGGAAACGCAAACCGCTTCCGCCATCAGCCACTAGAAACCCTGTGTTGTACCCATAGGCAAGAATGGTCTTGTACTACATATCTTGTATTTTGCTTGGAGTTTCGGTAACAAGTTGGTGCCTCATCAGCTAACAGTAATCCTGGGGCTCGTGAGCACAAGGTCCGCTTTTGGGAAATTAATATCCAGAAAATCCGGTCCTGATAATGATCATGTACAACCCTAGGTCCCTCCGGTTCATATATAAACCGGAGGGTTTAGTCCGTAGAGCAAGAATCATAATTACATAGGCTAGACTTCTAGGGTTTAGGCATTACGATCTCGAGGTAGATCAACTGTTGTAACCCTATATTCATCAAGATCAATCAAGCAGGAGTAGGGTATTACCTCGATAGAGAGGACCCGAATCTGGGTAAACATCGTGTCCCCAGTCCCTTGTTACCATCGATCCTCAGACACACAGTTCGGGAACCCTACCCGAGATATGCAGTTTTGACACCAACATCGGTGCTTTCATTGAGAGTTTCGTTGTGTCGTCGAACAGAAGGATTGATGGCTCGTTTCATCACCAGCAACGGCGCCTTCCCGGGGTAGATCTTCCTCCCCGGTTAGCTTTTTGTGTTCGGCGGCTTCGTGCTACGCGCCAACACGGATGGCCACCTTGAGCAGGCTGACAGCTACGCCCCTGGTCTTCAGATCAGGTTTGGAAGTCTGAACTATGTTCCTGACATCCGAGGAGACTTGATCTTCGAAGGATTTGCACCCACGGTCGTCCCTTCCTACCTACATGATGAAGACATCTCAGACCTGTCATAAGATCTCATCCAGGGGTCAACACCCACGACCACTCTGGCCCTAGATCCGGAGCAGATCGCTTCGTCCGAAGACGGGAGGATAAACCCCGCCGGACTCTCCCCCTCCATGGAACTTCTAGCCGGAGGCTTAACGGTGGTTGTACCGCTCACAGACCCAGAATTGAGTGGGTCCCTCCCCGCCGCTGGGAAACCGGACTCGTCTCAAACTACAAGTTCCAAACTCTTGGGATCCGCACTCTCCGGGCTCGACCAAGTGGTCATCACCGAGCCTGGTTCCGCAGACCCCCAAACGTCTATCCAGTTATCGCTCTTAAACGAGGCGTGGGACTTGCTGCAATATCTCGCCATTACGGAGGATTCACCGCCGAACAATGCCCAGTTAAAACTGGGGGTTGAGATCAGGGAATTTTGCATCCCACCCACCACCCACTTGGTAGCCACGGTCGAGGACTTAACCGACGTACTAGACTATGCTTCCGAAACTTCGATGGGATGGACCACGACGTCGAAGCTGATCTAGGTCAAAACCCATCCGTCACCGGGCGATGGACGACCACTTCTACCTATGACGTATACATGGTGGACACACCCGAGAAGAAGGACGACGATGGTGATAAAGATCGAGAGCAGGATAAGCCCGTCGATGAACCTCCTAAGCGCCGGCGCCAGAGCGCTGCTCACGATCGCATCGAGAAAGGGAAAGTAATACCGGCACTAGAGACAATGAAGCTCGAGAGGACGTCGAAGACCCCGCAGAGCCAGCTCTAGAACAGGATCAATAGGTGTCGGTGTACTAAGATAGGGGTACCTTAGTACCCCAAGTTGTGCACGGGCAGTAGCAGCTTCCCGCGGCAGGGTCTACCACGTGCTTGCCGGAAACCTCTCTGGTCCTTATTAAGCCATTCAAAAACAAAGTATACAAGTCAGAAGATCAAGACCCCGGCAAGTGGAGCTTGCCGGGAAGGCCATCCCAGGCCCAAGACTACCACATTAGCACAAGACCCTGGCAAGAGGAGCTTGCCAGGAAGACTAGAAGACTGCATCTTAAAAGACACGCCTCGGCGCACCCTGCGCCCCGGCAAGACCCGGGGAGCGACAAGCTTCCCGGCCCGACAAGATCAGGACCCCGGCAATGTGCTTGCCGGGGGGAACTCACACTGTGTGCCTGCGCTCCAGCTCATCGACCCACGCGTCGCTCTGGGGCCCTTCCAGGGACGCGTGGCGGATGACTGTGCAGCCTGGGGGACACGGTGGCACTTCACGGTGACGAGGCTATCGCCGTGGCGAACGGAGACGCAAGGGCGGGCGCTTTTGGGGTCGACGGCGACGGGCATTTAATGCTCTTGTCCCCCACTGTCAAAGTAGGTGATGACCACTGTTCATGCACTGTTCATCCACTGTTCCCGCACTGTTACAACTACCACCACAATTACATTTTTACCCCTTTCTTCTACGTTGACACCTGTCGGTGACACCTTGAGCTATAAAAGGAGGCCCATGCACAACGTAGAAAGGGTTCGGAACCTAGATCGCTCATTCGCTCGGTGCAGCCAGTTCTTCAAGCTCCCGAACTCCAACACTCAATACAAACCAAGCAGGAGTAGGATTTTACGCGTCTATCGCGGCCCGAACCTGGGTAAACTGCCTGCGTGTGCTCTACAATCTGCTCTTTGTGCTCCCTCCGCTCCCTTACCGCACGAACAAGGGGCTCCGGTCCCATAGGTGCTCGTGGTGGACAGTTTCCCCCGACATCTTTGGCGCGCCAGGTAGGGGGCGTCGAGGTTGTGCGAACCTGATCCGGCGTTCACGCGGGCGCATTCTTCATCAACCTCTCCAACTTCATCAGCAACAACCACATGGCCCCGAAGAAGAAGGCTTCGGAGGTCGCAGGCCCGTCTGCGTCTGTTCCACCGCCACCGGAGCCAACGGTGGGTGGAGGAGACGCCGGCGGAAGGGTGGTCGCCGGTGAGGAAACTCACGGCACCGTCAAATCCAAGGACAAGGCGGACGACCGGACCAATTCCAAGGCCTCGGTGTCCGTAGACGCGCCACGTCCATCTCAGCAGACGACTACCCAGCAGCGCCGTGGTACAGGGAGTACCATCCGCTTGCTGGGGCAAGGACAAGCCGGAGGATCGCGGGATGCCCCAGGCCATCGTCCTGGCATAGGCAAGGCGCGGTCGCCGGGGCGAGACCCTGCTCCTTCTAACCCTGTTAGAAGTCCGAGCATATCTCGCTCCTTGCACCGCTCGCCACCGCTCCCCTCCTCTCCAGCAGAAGCACTCGCAAGAGCGCAGCTGCTCCTCGACTTCCCTCCAGCGGCAGACAAAGCCGAAGACTGGAGGGCAACCATCCAAAGCCTGATCGCCTTCGCCAATAACGACACGCCGCAGCAGCCGGCGACATCACGGCCGCGGCAAGTCGAGAAGACGAAGGCCGATGGCGACAAGACCGCCGGGGGTGCAACCACCGTGCACTCCCCGCCGCGGAAGCAGAAGACGCCGCCCCGCCGGATTAACGTCGACGACGACTCCACGGCGTCGTCGGATCCGCGGGCTCGTCGGGACCAGCGCCAGGTCCTTGACGATCGGCGACAAGAAGACGCTCGGACGACGATCGAGCGCCGCCGAGAAGCCCGGCGACAATCAGATCAGCGGGCTGGGACCGCTGTCGATACGCACGCGCCCGGTGAACCAGGCGACTTGCCGTACGCGGCAGGTTTCCCTGCGTTTACCCGTGAGCTGCAGCGCGTCCAGTGGCCCAGCATGAAGAACTTCAAGCCCGACGTACCGGCGAAGTACGACGGCAAGACGCACCCCTCGGAGTTCCTCAGTATCTACACCATCGCGGTGCAGGCTGCCGGGGGGCGCGACGAGAAGATACTGGCGAACTACTTCCCGCTGGTGCTTAAGCCGAACGTTCGTTCTTGGCTTATGCACTTGCCAGAAGGCTCTATTTCTTCGTGGGCAGATTTGTGCCACCAATTTGTCGGCGCCTTCACGGGCGGCCACAAATCCCACGGCCAGGAGAGTGATCTCCACATTCTGGCCCAGAAGGAAGGAGAACCTCTCCGCAAGTACATCCAACGCTTCAGCCGCGTGCAGCACAACATTCCCGACGTCCACCCCGCCGCGGTTATCAGCGCGTTCCACCAGAACATGCGTAACCGTCGCATGCGGGAGGAGATGGCCATGACGAAAATCCGGGATGTCAGCAAGCTCTACGCTCTGGCTGACAAGTGCGCGCGCGCCGAAGAGCGGAGGAGACTCCCCTGGGAGGATGCTGGCGTAGGGGGAAGCGACAGCGAGGATGCCTCCCCAGCAAAGAAGAGCCGGCGGCGGAACAATAGAAGAAAGAAGAGCAAGGAAGTGCTTGCCGTCGAGAAGTCCGGCAAGGAGGCTCCCGCCAAGCAAGCACAGGCTGGCGGCTCCGGCAAGGAGCCTGCCCCTGTGGCGGCAGCCGACAAGCCGGACGGCTCCGACAAGCAATATTGCAAGATCCATCGCACCAAGGGCCATGACCTCTCAAACTGCAAGCGCGTCGAGTACCTCGTCGAGCAGCAGAAAGCTGAGTACGAGCGGCGCGACAAGGAGAAGGCTCAAGGTGGCGGGGAGAGCCGAGCAAGAAGCGGCCTTTCAATGGCCGGGGAGGACGCCGCGGCAAGGCCAAGCAGCGGCAAGGTGATCGACCTCCCCGGGGCTGCGACAAGGATGAAGAGGAAGACGACGACGACGACATGGAGGAAGGTGATAACAGCGAGCAGGAGTTCCAGAAGGCCACAGAAGTACTGTGCGTCGACGGGGGCGCCTCTCTGCACACTTCCCACCGCCAACTCAAGCAGTGGGTGCGGGAAGTAAACGCAGCAGAGCCGCCCGTTGAGTCGTGCAGGCTGCTGAAATGGTCCAGCACGCCCATCATTTTTGATCTTGAGGATCACCCTGACCGCACCACTGCGGTCGGGTGTTTGCCGATGCTGGTCTCACCCACCATCCACAACCTCAAGGTCACGAAAATGTTGGTTGACGGCGGGGCCGGGCTGAACTTGATCTCCTCAGCTGTGATCAAGAAACTCCAGATCCCAGATGGCGAGCTCGAAGAGACCGGTTCTTTCCAAGGAATCAACCCGGGAAGGAGCAAGCCCAAGGGGAAGATTACTCTGCCAGTGACCTTTGGCGGGGAGCTCAACTTCAGGACGGAGAGGATAACCTTTGATGTTGCCGATATCCCATTACCATATAATGGGATACTTGGACGTCCTGCCCTCGCCAAGTTCATGGCAGCTTCCCACTATGCCTACAATGTACTCAAGATGTCGGGGCCGATAAGCGTCATCTCTGTCCATGGCGACAAGAAGGACGCGCTTATCTGCGCCGACAAGATCTACCGGGATGCAGCGGCCGCAGCGGAGAGCAACACACTTGCCGCTGAAGCTCCCGGAGGGAAGAAGACCAAGACCAAGTCCGGCAAGTGCTCTGGGGCCCACTCCGGCAAACGCACCTCTTTGGAGTGCTGCGCTGCCGTCGAGGACGTTCCATCGAGCTCCACCGGCAAGTGCAAGAAAGGAATGGCCGCTCCACCGGCAACCAAGAAGGTGTCCGCCAAGGAGGATGGCACTGGTGGTACCTTCACCATCAGTGCTACGCTTGATAGCAAATAGGAAAGCGCGCTCGTTGCCTTCCTGCGGGCGAATGTCGATGTGTTTGCATGGCAACCATCTGACATCCCCGGCGTTCCCAGGAAGGTAATTGAGCACAAGCTTGATGTTTGCCCTCATGCGCGGCCCGTCAAGCAGAAGGTCAGAAAGCAAGCCGTGGAGCGCCAAGAATTCATTGCCGAAGAAATCAAGAAGCTAGAAGCAGCGGGCCTGGTTAGAGGCGTGATCCATCCGACGTGGTTAGCGAATCCAGTTGTCGTGCGTAAGGCTAACGGGAAGTGGAGACTGTGTATGGACTTCACCGATGTGAATAAAGCATGTCCCAAGGATCCATTTCCCTTGCCGCGCATTGACCAGATTGTTGACTCCACTGCTGGATGTGAGCTGCTCTCCTTTCTTGATGCATATTCAGGCTACCACCTGATTTTTATGGCCAAAGAAGATGAAGAGAAGACTGCATTCATTACTCCATGTGGCACATATTGCTTCATACGCATGCCTTTCGGATTGAAGAATGCAGGCTCGACATTTGCAAGGGTAGTGCACACTGCTTTTGAGCCACAGATCCACAGAAATGTAGAAGCTTACATGGATGACATAGTGGTGAAAAGCAAGAGCAAGGATACCCTGATCCAAGATTTGGAAGAAACTTTTGCAAATCGGCGCAAGATCTAGCTCAAGTTGAACCCCGAGAAGTGCGTTTTTGGAGTCCCCTCCGGCAAGCTTCTCGGGTTCTTTGTGTCTCAGAGGGGGATTGAAGCTAATCCTGACAAGATTAAAGCCATCGAGCAGATCGAAGCCCCGAAGCGCGTCAAGGACGTAAGGAGGCTTGCAGGTTGTGTGGCTGCCCTCAGTAGGTTCATTTCAAAATCTGCAGAGCGCGCCCTGCCTTTCTTCAAGATTTTGAAGAAGGCCGGTCCTATGAAATGGACTCCGGAAGCGGAGGCAGCGCTGCAAGACTTGAAAGGATACCTATCCTCCACTCCAATACTTGTCGCACCTAGGCCACAAGAGAAGTTGCTGCTATACCTAGCAGCAACCAATCAAGTGGTTAGTGCTGCGTTATTAGCGGAGAGGGAGGCCGATGAGGAGTCTACGCCACCGACAAGCGAATCCAGCGACAAGCAGGGGGCTGCTCCGACAAGCTCTGGCCCCGATAAGGACAACTCTGTGCAGGAGCAAGGAGAGGTGCGGAAGAAGATGGTGCAGCGCCCGATGTATTTTGTGAGTTCCCTCTTGCAGGGGGCTAGATCAAGATACTCCGGCGTGCAGAAGTTGCTTTTCGGCCTCCTCATGGCCTCGAGAAAGCTGCGCCATTACTTCCAAGCACATGAGATAACAGTGGTCACACGCTTTCCGTTGAAGAGGATATTGCAGAATCCAGAAGCAACAGGCAGAATCGTCGAGTGGGCACTGGAACTGTCGAGCTTTGGTCTCAAGTTTGAAAGTACCTCAACTATACAGAGCAGAGCTTTGGCAGAATTTATAGCTGAATGGACCCCAACACCCGATGAACAAGTTCCAGAGACAAGCGTACCCGTACAAGAAGCGACAAGCGAATGGGTGATGTACTTTGATGGTGCCTTCTCGCTGCAAGGCGCTGGAGCCGGTGTGGTACTCATAGCACCCACCGGAGAACACCTCAAGTATGTTATCCAGATGCACTTTCCCAGGGAACAAGCGACAAACAATACTGCTGAGTATGAAGGTCTGCTTGCCGGCCTCAGAATTGCAGCTGAACTTGGGATTAAGAAGCTGATTGTGCGGGGGGATTCTCAGTTGGTGGTCCGACAAGTAAACAAGAGTTATCAGAGCCCTTTGATGGAAGCTTATGTAGATGAAGTGAGAAAGCTTGAAGAGCGCTTTGAAGGTCTGCAAATGGAGCACGTCCCGAGAGCTTAGAATGACATAGCAGATGGCCTTTCAAAGTGTGATGCGATGAAGTTACCTGTGGAACCAGGGACCTTCCTGCTCAAGCTGGCTCAGCCATCTGTTACGCCATCAATTGGACAGCCCAAGAAGAGGAAGTTGGTCTTCGGCGACTACTTGCCGGCGGATCTTCCTGAAGCCGCCGCCATGGTCCCCAAGATCAACAACCAGAACGTTGAGGAACAGTTTGCTCCTGCAGACCCAAGGGTCTGTACAGTTGAAGCAAGCGTTCCCGACAAGCCTTGCCCCGGCAGGCTTGCCGGGGGACCATCAGCTCCAGCAAAACCAGAGGTTCTTGCCATAGAAGCTGAGGTTCCCGCAGCGGCCCTCATGCCTTTAGTCCTTGCCGTTGAGCCTCGGGCTCCGGCATGGGCACAGCAGATCGTCCGTTTTCTGCAAACTGGAGAACTTCCCGACGACCCAGCAGAGATAGAGAAGATAACTAGGCAGTCAAGTATGTACCAGTTCGTGGACAATGAACTGTACAGAAGAAGGTTCAATGGAGTCAGGTTGAAGTGCATTTCCAGAGAAGATGGACAGAAGCTGTTGGCAGAAATACACGGAGGCATATGTGGCCACCACATTGGCGCAAGGGCACTTGCCGGGAAGGCGTTCCGGCAAGGGTTCTTCTGGCCAGAAGCCCTCCAAGATGCAACTGCACAAGTAACCAAGTGTGAAGCGTGCCAGTTCCATGCCAAACAAATTCATCAGCCAGCTCAAGCTCTCCAGACGATCCCTTTGTCCTGGCCCTTCTCGGTCTGGGGGCTCGATATCCTCGGCCCTTTCCCCCGTGCTGTCGGGGGCTTTGAGTACTTGTACGTTGCAATCGACAAGTTCACAAAGTGGCCGGAAGTTGAACCGGTGAGAAAGGTGACAGCATAGTCAGCGGTCAGGTTCTTCAGAGCAATTGTTTGCCGTTTCGGAATCCCTAACAGGATCATCACCAACAACGGTACGCAGTTCACTAGTCGCACCTTCATGCAATACGTCCAAGACCTTGGCGCCAAGGTCTGCTTCGCTTCTGTTGCTCACCCGAGGAGCAATGGTCAAGCGGAGAGGGCCAATGCTGAAGTGCTGCGCGGGCTCAAGACAAGAACTTTCGACAGGCTGCGCAAGTGCGGAAGAAACTGGATAGAGGAGCTACCGGCGGCTCTTTGGTCAATCAGAACGACACCAAGTCGAGCCACCGGGCAGACACCCTTTGCCCTTGTCTATGGGGCAGAGGAAGTTCTCCCCACGGAACTCGTATACGGATCTCCTCGAGTGATCGCTTATGATGAGCTCGAGCAAGAGCAACTGCGACAAGATGATGCATTGCTCCTCGAGGAGGAACGTCTCTAGGCTGCTGTACGAGCTGCTCGATACCAGCAAGCCTTGCGCCGCTACCATAGCCGCAAGGTCAAGGCCGGGAGTCTCGAGGAAGGCGACCTTGTTCTTCGGCGTGTTCAGTCCGCCAAGAATCCCAACAAGTTGACGCCGAAGTGGGAAGGCCCTTATCGGGTGAGACAAGTCACAAGGCCCGGCGCTGTCCGCCTTGAGACCGAAGAAGGCTTACCGGTGAGCAACTCCTGGAACATAGAGCATCTTCGAAAGTTTCACCCATAAGGCGCGGTTGCCGTGATCCGCTCCGGCAACCACCTTTTGTACGAGTCTTGCCGCTGTTGCATGTAAACCTTCGTACAAAGCCGGGCGCAGATCCCGTGCATCAGTAAAGCTTTATGTTTTCGCACTATTTGCCATTCTTGTGCTTTTCTTTGTTATTTGCATGCATTATTTGGCATTTTGTGCAACACACATATCCGGTAAGCATTACCATGCCGAGGAACCCTACACTTGTTTCCTCTTCTCCTTTTTTCTTTCTTCCTTAAGCAGAAGAAGCATTCCTCGCGCACAAGTTTGCCGGGGGG
>LR738713.1:589204761-589300383 GCA_902687465.1 Secale cereale
GGGGGGGGGGAAGGAGGTGGAGGATGAACCAAGTGTTGTTCAAGAAAGAGAAGCTTACCGGAGAACGAACAGATTATGAAAGCTAAGTTACCAGAATTTAAGCAGTTCAAATTTTTAAGTTTTAGTTATCTTCCTTGAACAACCACACTTTGTATGGAAAACCTGTGCGCGGAGGAACCTACCCCTGGCTAGCCGCAGTTTTCGAGTACGCTCAACGGTTTAAGTGAGCTGCGACAAGTGTCGCGCCCTTATTTCATTTTCGAGTTCGCTCAGCAAGCTAAGTGCGTTGCGACTAGCTGCGGCAAGGTTGCTTGCCGATAAGGCCCTTGCCAGCAGGCTGCTCGGAGTCCAGCACTCAGCGCTCGCGGCAAGGGTCCCTTGTCGGCAAGTTCCCTAAAAGCGTAGGGTAAAAAGCATACAAAGTAAAAGACCAAAACAAGGGAAATAACACTGCATCAATTGCTCGAAAATAAGATAAATATATTACAGAGATAGCTTGTCACAATGACTAATAGTTTCATGTTCACGGCACACCTTGCAGCAACAAAAGAAATAAGAAGAAAGAGGCCTAGTCTACGCGATCGCCTTCACGCCTGGAGATCTTGTTCACCTTGGTGATGATGTGGGCGACCTGCGCCTTCAGCGCCTCCATATCTGCGTCGGCCGGCAAGCTGCGGAGGACGTTGACGAGATTTATACCAGGATTGCGGTAGACGATCTTCGTCAGGACGCGCTCCAAGGTACCCGCGCAGAGCTGGCGCGACTCCTCGGCCAGCTGCGTCGGGAGCTTCTCCTGTAGACTTGCGAGTGCCGGCGCGATCCCTCTGAAGAAGAGACTGAGCTTGGCGCTGTGCGGGAGGTTTGGATCCGGGGAATATATGAGGTGTTCCACCCTCAGCGCCATCAGCTCCTTGTCGATGTTAGCAGCAGAAGCCACCAGATCTTCAGTCCATACCTCGACGGTCCGGCGGAAGTTGTTAGCAGAAGTGGCAGCGCTCTCCACCAGGCCTCGCTCCTTGCGGAGTTCGTCCTTCAGCTTGGTTTCGCGGTCCCGGATGGCGTCGAGGGAGTCTTTCAGCGTGGAGACCTTCAGCTCCAGATCTGCAATTGAGTCCTTGGCGGCCTTCAGCTCGTCGCCCTGCTTGGAGAGGCGTACCTGGAGTTCTGAGTTGGTATGGGCGTCCTTCTCGCGCTCTATGTTGAGCGCGGTGACCCTCTCCGTGCTCGCTTTCAGGTACTCCTCCAGCTGCACCACCTTAGCTTCGTGGTCCTTTTTGGCGGTCTCCGCGGTGGCTGCGGCGGCCTTCGCTTCCTTCAGCTCTCCGCCAAGGGCCTGCTCCCGGGCGGCAAGGTCGTCCTCGTGAGAGTCGAGCTCGACCTTCTGCTGGTTGAGCGCTCCTTCTCGCTGGGACAGCGCTTCTCCGGCGAGTCGCTGCTGCTCCTCGGCCTCAGCCTTCTCCAGGAGCCACTCTTGGTACTCTCCAGCAAGCCTCTCGCGCTCCTCCGCCAAGTCGCGGAGGGCCGCCTGGTTGGCGGCGCGGAGCTCCGTGGCGCGTTTCTCCATATCTGCTGTGGCCTTGGCGGTGAGGGCTTCCCGAGACTCAAGTTTCGCCTGCCTGGCCCGGTAAAGGGCCAGGAGCCGGTGTAGCAGTTTCTCCTCCTCGGGCTCATCGCTCCCGCCAGGCGCCTCGCTGATCTTCAGCCCCGCGGAGGCGAGGACCTCCCCATCGAAGGTCTCTCCCTCCTCGGGGGCTCGCGACGAGGATCCCCACGGCACCTGTATGAAGACGCCATTGGGAGCCTCAAGATAGAAGGCAGACTGCTCCTTCTCGGTGGAGGGGTTGGCGGCCGGCGCAGCGCTTGACGCTCCTGCCGCCTCCGGGCCGGCAGTGTGGCCGCCGTCCCCCTCCCCGGCCGCTGCGTCTGCAGTCGGGGCAGTCTCCTCCACGACAGGCTCGTCGGCTCCTGCCATGTCTTCAACGACAGGGGCGTTGCCGTCGTCGCCCTGCGCGCCTTCCTCGCCGACGACCTCGGTCTCCATCCGGTCCGGCGCGGGAGGATCTAGAAGAAAAAGAAGAAGAAGAAAAGAAAAAGTTCAAGCAAATATCCAAAAAAGACAAGTCCGAGAAGACAAGGTTGCAAGACTTACCTTCGCGGACTTCGTCGATGACAGGCTCCCTCGCTGGGGAGCTCTCCCTTGGCGGGGTGGCTGCCCTCGCCGGGCTGCTCGCCCTTGGCGGAGTACCCGCCCTTGGCGGAGCGCTCTCCTTCGCTGGAGAGTTCGCCCTTGGCGGGGATGGCGGGGCCTGCGGCTCCTCGGGAGTAGTCTCCGGGCGCTCCTGCGACTGCGGCTCCGTTTCTGTACAAGACAATCAAGACAAGACAGAGCAACAAGATGTTAATACAAGGCAAAAACCTCAGGCGCGCCCGACAAGCGAAAAGTTCAAGACCAGACTTACGCTGGGGGCTGCGCTGGGGGCTGCTCCTCGGAGCAGCGCTTGGGTCTGGCAAGCTCGTCGCTGGCGCGTCCCCTGTCGCCGCGACGGGCGAGTCGTCCTCGACCTCGACTACGGGAACCTTGGCCTTCTTCGCCGCTCGCTGGGCCAGGGTCCTGAAATCAAAGCAAGGAGCAAGATCAGAATCATCAAAGAAAGAATCAAGACAGAATTGAAGAAGCTACAGAATACAAGTGCTTACTCCTGTTCCTCGTCGTCGTCGTCGCTCAGGGCGGAGAAGTCGAACTCCACCTGAGGCGCTTCCGCGCGAGGAGCGGGAGGAGAAGGCTCCCTCGGGCGCTTGGCGGTCCCCGGGGCTGGGGGCTGCGAAGACCCAGCCTCTGTTGGCACCGAGGCCCGGGGAGCAGGCGGAGCAGCCGCTCCGCTCTGGGAGGCTCCTCCTCCGCTTGGCGCTGGTACACGGGGCGCCTCCGTCGCGGTTTGGCTCGCTCTGGTGGTGCGCGCCGCCTGGCGAGCGGGCTGCTGTCGGGGCGCCTGCGTCCTCGTCGCCGTAGCCGCCTTGCGGAGGCGCTTCGGCGGTGTTCGCTTGGGACTCGCCCGGGGCGGGGAGCTCTCCGAGGACGAGGAGATGTCATCGTCGAGCCCCAGAGATCCGCCGGTATCCTCGTCGGCTCCGGCGTCCTCCTCCTCCTCCTCCTCGGTGGGCTCGCTGGGCCCAGCACCCTGCCCCGCGGCCTTGCTCCTTCCGGCAGCTCCGCTCCCTCCGGCACCTCTGCTTCCTCCGGCAACCTTGCCTCTTACCGCGGCCTCGCTCACCACTCCGGGGATCCCGGCATGCCTCAGAGAAGGGACCCCGGCGAGCTCGTCGGGCGGAAGTTTGAGAAGTCTCCGGATCTCTGCCTCCTCGGCCTGGCACGACGCGTCCTCGGCCTCTGCCTCGTCGACGGTGAACCCAAATTCTCCTACCGCTGCGGCTGCGGCGGCCTCTTCTACCCGGGTAGCGATATAAGCTATCTCCCGATCTGTGGTGGCCCGGGTAAGACCCTTGATCTCATCGGTGTTCTTCGGCACCTCGACCAAGTTATCGAAGAAGCTCATGATGGCGTCCGGCGTGGGTACTATCCATGTTGGGTCAACGCCATGTGAGTAACACGCGGGCATCATCGCGCGCAATGCGTCCCGGGCGGTGCTGTTGCATAGAGGTACTACTCCCCGGGGAGATCTAAACCACTCCGGGTGAGCCGGGTCGTGCTTGAAAAGCTCCCGAAGCATTCCCTTCAGCTCCAGCGCCGTGAAGTTGTAATTCAGCCCCAGGCGCAACCTCATTACGTCCGCCGCATTGCCAAACTCCCATGCTGGCCTTTTCCTTTCCTGTAAAGGAGCAATGCGGCGGCGGAGAAAGTCTGCTCCTACCTCTCCGATGGTCAACTTGGCTACCCGGAGACGAAGAATCCTGACAAGGGCCGCGTTGAGCTTGATGTCATCCGCGGCTAAATCACTCCAGTCCCTGCCGCGCACTATAGCAGTTGTGCGCGGCACAGTGAAAGGTTGCGGCTCTTCCTCCACTATCCAGCACCAATCCGCGCGCCACTCCTCCCACTTGCCGCGGAGCTCCCCTTTCAGATAAGATTCCTTCTTATTCAAGCGGAAGACCCAAGAAATACCTCCGGAGAGGGGGGTGCCGGCCTCTGCTCTGGGCATGAAGAAGTGCCTAAAGAGCGCTACGTTTGGATAGATCCCTATGTAGTTTTCGCACAGATGTGCGAAAACCGCCATCGTGAGAATGGCGTTGGGGGTGAAGTCTAAAAGGTGGAGGTTGTAGGTGTTCATGATATCACAGAAAAATTCAGAGAACGGAGGACACAGGCCGCAGTGGAAGAAGACAGCAAAGAAGAAATACCCGCTGGGGTACAGATCTCTGGCGGCGGCCGGGTAGACTCGGGTGCGGGGATGCGCCTTGGTCTTCTTGGCCCAGAACAGATAGTACTTGTTCCAGAGCTCCCTTGCGCTGAGCCTTGGCGCGAAGACGACGTTCCTCTTCCGCAGGGCGACAAGCTTCGCCGCCTGCTCGGATTTCTCCCTCTTGGTCTTCTCCGCTTTTGCCTTCTCGGCCTTCGGAGCCATGGCGGAGGCGGCGGGGAAAGGGGCGGAAAGCTCGACGGCGACGCGGATGCGGAAGAGGGCAGAGGAGATGAGGAGGCGGAGTGCAGAGGGGATTTCTGGAGGTGGAAGAAGCAATGAAGACGAAGTAAGGTAACGGCCCCTGCTTCCTCTGCTTTTAAGGGGGAAGTGGGGGACGCTCCGCATTTCCCATTAAAGAATGTGGCCACGTTCCCTCCCACGACGCCGCAATCGACGCGTGCCGTTAGGGAGGGACGCGGCGGATGCGGAAGGGGAATTACGGCTCGCCGTGGGCCGCGCGTGCCCGTGCACTGTTTTGGGCCTGGCCCAACAGCGCTCGGCACCGTGTGTGGCCCAGGCCCGGGGGCTCCTGTCGGTGTACTAAGATAGGGGTACCTTAGTACCCCAACTTGTGCACGGGCAGTAGCAGCTTCCCGCGGCAGGGTCTACCACGTGCTTGCCGGAAACCTCTCTAGTCCTTATTAAGCCATTCAAAAACAAAGTATACAAGTCAGAAGATCAAGACCCCGGCAAGTGGAGCTTGCCGGGAAGGCCGTCCCAGGCCCAAGACTACCACATTAGCACAAGACCCTGGCAAAAGGAGCTTGCCAGGAAGACTAGAAGACTGCATCTTAAAAGACACGCCTCGGCGCACCCTGCGCCCCGGCAAGACCCGGGGAGCGACAAGCTTCTCGGCCCGACAAGATCAGGACCCCGGCAAGGTGCTTGCCGGGGGGAACTCACACTGTGTGCCTGCGCTCCAGGTCATCGACCCACGCGTCGCCCTGGGGCCCTTCCAGGGACGCGTGGCGGATGGCTGTGTAGCCTGGGGGACACGGTGGCACTTCACGGTGACGAGGCTATCGCCGTGGCGAACGGAGACGCATGGGCGGGCGCTTTTGGGGTCGACAGCGATGGGCATTTAATGCTCTTGTCCCCCACTGTCAAAGTAGGTGATGACCACTGTTCATGCACTGTTCATCCACTGTTCCCGCACTGTTACAACTACCACCACAATTACATTTTTACCCCTTTCTTCTACGTTGACACCTGTCGGTGACCCCTTGAGCTATAAAAGGAGGCCCATGCACAACGTAGAAAGGGTTCGGAACCTAGATCGCTCATTCGCTCGGTGCAGCCAGTTCTTCAAGCTCCCGAACTCCAACACTCAATACAAACCAAGCAGGAGTAGGGTTTTACGCGTCTATCGCGGCCCGAACCTGGGTAAACTGCCTGCGTGTGCTCTACGATCTGCTCTTTGTGCTCCCTCCGCTCCCTTACCGCACGAACAAGGGGCTCCGGTCCCATAGGTGCTCGTGGTGGACAGTTTCCCCCGACAATAGGAAGATGGCCAATGCAGTCTCGAACAACTCACCGATCACAAGGATTCTGAAGATAGTAAATACCTACCCGTCTCCGAAGAGGATGTCAGCCTGGGAGACGAGGAAATTATCGTCCCAGAAGAACCCCTCAAACAAGAACGCTTTCAGCGGCGGCTTATTGCCACAACAAGGAGCCTAAAAATAGCGGAGGCGGCTTAAAGCCGAGCAGGATACGCTCAACGATAGATGGAATGAAGTGCTAGACACGGAAGAGAGATACGGCCATGAGCGCCAAACAAAGAGCTATCCCAAGCGCAAGTTGCTGCCACAATTCGACGATGAGACCCTTGCGCCAATTTTGTCGACGCATGATCAGGCCGATCAACCGGACTGACCACCTTGTGGACGGGACAAAGTGGCTAGCAATGCCATATACCAGGCCGCACCTCCCCACCGTAAAGGAAAGGATACAGCGGCTCAGGGCCATAAGCACGATCTACATTTGGACCTGAACAAAAAAGTCGGTCAGGCCAGATCAATCTACGGATCAAGAGAACGTGATCCCACATGGGATGGTTGCTATCAAGCCAAGCACACCGGATACAATCAAGTTCGTAGTCAACACCAAACACAGATGACGGTTGAACTACATCATGATATTGCACGATACAGGGGCACTACGCACCCTTTGTACTTTACCGATGAGGTGATGGATCACCAATTTCCAGAAGGGTTTAAATCCGTAAACATCAAGGCATACGATGGAATAACGGATCCCGCTGTATGGATTGAAGACTTTATTCTTCACATCCACATGGCTCGTGGAGATGACCTCCATGCCATCAAATACTTACCTTTAAAACTGAAAGGGCCAGCTCAGCACTGGTTGAACAGCCTCCTAGAGAACTCCACTGGAAGCTGGGAAGATTTAGAGGACGCTTTCCGGGCTAACTTTCAGGGGACTTATGTCCGGCCACCGGATGCTGATTACTTAAGTCACATAATCCAATAGCATGGGGAGTCGGCTCGCACGCTTTGGAATCAGTTCTTAACTAAAAAGAACCAAATCGTCGACTGTCCGGACGCCGAAGCCTTAGCGGCATTCAAACACACTGTCCGAGACGAATGGCTCGCAAGACACCTCAGCCAGGAGAAGCCGAAGACAATGGCAGCCCTTACTGCACTCATGACCCTCTTTTGCGCAGGTGAAGACAGCTGGCTAGCTCGTAGAAGCAATAGTACCAGCGACCATGGCACTTCCGAAGTCAGGGATGGCAATGGCAAGCCACGATGCAATAAGAACAAGAGTCAGAACAATAATGGAGAAGCACATGACACGGCAGTACACACCGGATTCAATGGCTCCAGGTCTGGTCAATGGAAGAAATTGTTCAAAGGCAATAGAGACGGTCCATCCAGCTTGGACCAGATATTAGAGAGACCTTGCCAGATTCATGGCACCCCTCACAAACCTGCAAACCACACCAACAGAAATTGTTGGGTCTTCAAGTAGGCCGGCAAGCTAAACACCGAACACAAGGGGAAAGGACCTCAAAGCGAGGACGAAGATGAGCCTCACCCACCGAATACTGGGGGATAGAAGCAATTTCCCCCTGAGGTGAAAACGGTGAACATGATCTAGGACACCCATATCCCCAAGAGGGAGCGCAAGAGCGCACTAAGGGGCGTTTACACCATAGAGCCCACCGCCCCCAAATTTGACCCATGGTCAGCTTGTCCGATCACCTTTGATCGCAGGGATCACCCAACCAGTATATGTCATGGAGGATCGGCGGCCCGAGTACTCGATCTTATAATTGATGGATACCATCTCACTCGAGACCTTATGGACGGCGGCAATAGTCTCGACTTGATATATCAAGACACTGTCCGCAAGATGGGGATAGACCGGTCATGAATCAAGCCTAGCAGCACTACCTTTAAAGGAGTGATTGATACGTCCAAAACGTATCTATAATTTCTGCTTGCTCCATGCCTCTTTTGTGTGATATTGCTATGTTATTTATGCACTTCCATACACTTTTGATCATATTTGGACTAACCTATTAACTCAGTGCACCCCAGTGCCAGTTTCTGTTTTCTGTTGTTTTTGTATTTCAGGTTTTCCCATTACGTAAACTGCGAGAAAAATTCCGGGAAAATATATAAAAAATCAGCGTTCCGGAAGCTTCCATGCGGCCAAAGTAAGGCCGGAGGGGGGCCACCAGGGCTCCAGGCGGCCAGAGGGCGCGCCCCCCCTCCTGGCCGCGCCGCCAGGGCGCCTGGGCCCCCTAGGCCTCCTCTGACGCCCCCCTTTGGCATATATTTACACCGCGTCCCGAAACCCTCAAGGACGGAACCCTTTTTCGTGATCTCATCTCTGTTCCGCCGCCGCCGCGCTTCCAAGATCGGGAGCACCAGGAGAATTCTTCCCGGCACCCTGCCGGAGGGGAGGATCACCACCGGGAGCCTCTCCACCACCATGGACGCCTCCCGGATGAGTTGTGAGTAGTCTCCCTTGGACCATGGGTCCATGACCAGTAGCTATGTGATGTTCTCCTCCCCTCTTTGTTCTTCACCGATTAGACCTCGTGACCTGCCCTACATGATCGAGGCACATATGTAATCCTTATGCTGTTGCTATGCTGAGTTTGCTGGGATCCGATGGATTATGAGATTATGTTCAGATTGTGTGTGAGTAATATATTTGATTTACCTCTTTTATATTTATTTTCTTGAGTAATTCTTGCATGTTCTCCGTTGCTGTTTATTGCTTTGGCCAAGTAGTAGGTAGTAACTCCAAGAGGGAACGTTATGCTTGATTGTGGGTTCATGCCCCTCGATGACTAGCTTGAGTGACAGAAATATGAGTCTAGGGGATGTGATGTTGCCACAAGGGGGAAAACAACAGTGCTTGTACTCGCGGGTGCAAGGATTGTTTACTTTACGCAAAGTTCTTTTAATGAAGTTGTCTGTTGCTTTGAGTTTACACTATGGGTGGGACTCGCAACTTAATACCAGCGAGATGTTCTGGATAGATATCTCAAGGTGGATGATTAGTAGTAGATGCAGATGGATTTTGGTCTACTTGCCTTGGCGTACCGCCCATGCTTTTGAGCATCTACCTTTCTTTGCAGCATAGTTAGCATTGGTTTGCGCACATAATCCTGTCAATTGCCCAGCTGTAATTCGTTTACCTCGCTTAGCTGTTTTATCGTCTTTTGGGAGAGAGACATCACTAGTGAACATCATGGGACCCCGGTCCATATTACCATCACTGATCACATCCGCTATTTACTTTCAGTTCTTACTTACTAGTTGCTGTCATACCTATCACTATTATCTCTTGCGTTTGATCCTTTGTAAACGACAAGGCCGGAGGGATTGACAACCTCTCTGTACTCGTTGGGAGCAAAGTTATTTGTATTTATGTGCAGGTCCGGTCAATCGCTAGTTGCACCGCTAGCAGTTGACACCTTCTTGTTGAACCTCGGACTCTCAGGGGATTCGATCCTTGGTATCTTTGCCAAGGGAAAACTACTGCTACACTGCATCTCAAACCTTCCACTTCGGGTAACCAACGAGGGGCGAGAAGCCATCAAGCAAAGTTTTTTGGCGCCGTTGCCGGGGACTCCACTCTTCAAGATAGGGGAGTTGCACGCTATCTTTTACCTTTGCTTTTTAGTCTTGTTAGTTTACCTTTCAGTTTTTGCTTTAGTATCTTTTATCAAAAATCACAAAAATAGTTATCTTGCTTGCTTGCTGCTATGGGTTCCACCGAGAACACCAAGTTGTGTGACTTCACTAGTCATAACAACGATGACTTTACCTGCACGCCTATCACTACACCCGCCACTTCAGAACCTTCTTATGAAATTAAACCTGCTTTACTGAACTTAGTTATGAAAGATCAATTCTCCGGTGCTGGAGATGATGCTGCTTTACACTTAAAAAATTTTGTTGAACTCTGTGATATGCAAAAGTACCAAGAAATAGATGGTAATATTGTTAAGCTTAAGCTTTTTCCTTTCTCCTTGAGAGGAGGAGCTAAAATTTGGTTTCAATCTTTGCCTAAAAATAGCATAGATTCTTGGGACAAGTGCAAGGATGCCTTTATTGGAAAGTACTATCCACCTGCTAAAATTATCCAACTAAGGAGTAACATAATGAATTTCAAACAATTGGATAATGAACACGTTGCCCAAGCTTGGGAACGCATGAAATCTCTTGTCAAGAACTACCCTACTCATGGTTTGACTACTTGGATGGTTATCCAAACTTTTTATGCAGGCTTGAACTTTACCTCGCGGAACTTGTTAGATTCGGCCGCGGGAGGAACCTTTATGTCAACTACACTTGGTGCTGCCACGAAGCTTCTCGATGAGATGATGACTAATTATTCCCAATGGCACACCGAACGCGCTCCAACAGGTAGGAGGGTAAACTCTGTCGAGGAGATTTCCTCCCTAAATGAAAAAGTTGATTTGATCATGTCTCTACTTTCCAAGCAATCTTCTATTGATCCTCGTGATGTTCCTTTAAATTCTTTGATTGCTCAAGAACAAGTAGATGTGAACTTTATCTCTAGAAACAATTTCAATAATAATGCTTATAGGAGTAATTTTGGTAGCAATCCTAGACCGTTCCCCTCTAATTCCTATGGGAACAACAATGCTTATACTAGCACCAAGAACTCCACTTCTGAAGTAGAGATTATGCTTAAAGATTTCATCACTACCCAAAAAGCCTTCAATAAGAATGTAGAAGAAAAATTAGCCAAACTAGATGATCTCTCTTTGAAGGTAGACAATTTAGCCCATGAGGTAGAGTTGCTTAAAATTAGAACTTCCCCTCTTGAGGAGAGGAAGACCACTCCTATGAATGCTATTCAAGTGCAAATTAATGAAAACATTAGGATGTTGGCTAAACTAAAAGAGAGATGGGCTAGAGAAAAGGAGGAAGAAGATAGAATTAAGAACCTTCCCACCCACCACACTGTTGCTACTATCCAAGTTGTTGAGGATATCAAAACTCTTAGCACCCAATGCACTCCTGGTCCCATTGGACCTATTAATGGTGATGCTATGACCATAGAAACTACCAAACAAGTGAGCCTAAAGGACACCACTACCACTTTACTTGATAGTAGTGACCTTGATTTTGATAATTGCACCCTTACCGAAGTTATTGATTTCCTTCACAAGATGTCTAGAGATCCCCACACTAGCACACTTAATCTTGCCTTCACAGAGCATATCACTAATGCTCTCATCAAAGCTAGGGAGGAGAAACTTAGGGTAGAAGCCTCCATACCTAGAAAGCTAGAAGATGGTTGGGATCCTATGATTAAAATTAAGTTGAATAACTTCTCTTGCTATGTTTTATGTGATGTTGGAGCTGGTACCTCCGTTATGCCCAAAAGAATATATGATATGCTTAAATTGAAACCTTTTGATTCTTGTTCTTTTGGTGTTCGTCTTGTTGATTCTTCCATAAAGAAACCTTTGGGGAGGATCGACGATGTTCTTATCGTTGTCAATGACAATTATGTTCCCGTTGATTTTACTATTATGGATATTGAATGTGAACCTTCTTGTCCAATTATTTTGGGACGTCCTTTTCTTCGCACTGTTGGTGCCATCATTGACATGAAAGAGGGGAATATAAAATTCCAATTTCCTCTCAAGAAAGGGATGGAACACTTCCCTACAAAGAAGATTAAGTTGCCTTTTGAGTCCGTTATACGGGCTAGCTATTCTTTACTCTTGATAAAACTTGATCTCTTTGCATTATGCCTAGCTTAAAGGCATAAAAGAAAGCGCTTTTGGGAGGCAGCCCACAATGAATAAAATTTTATTTTGCTTTTGTTGTGTCTTGATGTTGTTACTACAGTAGCATCATCTTTGTATCTTTACTTTTCAGCTTTGTGCCAAGTATAGCCTCTGATTGCAAGAAAGTTCAAAAGTTGTGACGTGCTGTCCAGGAAACAGATTCTGTCCTTGGACAGAAAAATTCGTATAAAATCACCGGATCATCTTTTTGGTCTGAATGTTTTCTACAGCGTGCTCTATACAATTGGCTTTCGGGCGTCTGTTCTGAGTTTTTTGATTTGAGTTGCAGAAGTGCCCCGAATAAATTATTTACTACCTGCTGGTCTGTTTTTCACAGATTCTGTCCCGTTTTGCCTTTTCTTCGTTTTGCAAACCTTGAGCTTGCTTTTTCTTTGCAAAAACCTTTTGGCAATCTTGAGAAACAGTAGACATTCAAGAATATCCTTATTTCCAGCAAGGAAAAATTATTTTATTATGGGTACTAACCTCGCTAATCAGATTATGATGAGTTATGTATGAAGGGAGTTTTCAAGTGTGCGAGGGAAGATGATAAAAAGATTCAGGAGTGTCAAACGCTCAAACTTGGGGATGCCCTCGTGCACCCCCAAGAAATATTCAAGAATACTCAAGCGTCTAAGCTTGGGGATGCCCCCGTGCATCCCCTTCTCCATCAACAATTATCAGTTCGTCTTTTGTTCCACTATATTTTTATCACTTCATGTGTTATGTGCTATGCTTGGAGCGTCTTGCTTTTAGTTTCCTTTTTAGTTTTCTTTAGCTTTGCTTGCTTTTCATAACGAGTTGGAACTCAGCTTTCTTTGTGTGGGAGATAAACACGCTCCACTTCAACCTGGAACACAACATAGAATGTTCATGTCTATCTTTGTTGTGTGTGTTCTTTATCTTTCAATAGCTACTATCATGTTCAGCTCTTAGTTTTCATGCTTTACTTTTTAAAGAGCTTTTGTTTAGTTGGTTGCTGGAACTCTCTTTAGTTATCATGCTTATCTTGTTAAGAGAGTTGGCTTCTGTTGCACTGGTTGATATGTCTATGATAAAAATGCTATGTGCATAATGGTGCTTAGTAATTCATGTTTTCTTATGGTTAGTCTCAAATAGCTGGGGGGGTTCTTAATGTGTTATTGAAGTACCAACATGATTTGTTTGCCTATGATGTGGTATGGTTTAGTGGTATCTTCCTTCAAGAATTTATTTTGATTGACTTGGCATATGCTCACGCATATTTAAGACTGTAAAGAAAGTCTATCAAGCCTTGATGATCTTTAATTTCTAAGTAGCGATATAACTTCCATGCCCGATTCAATGTTGCTTTGTCGCTCTGCATTATTATGATCGTCATTGCTCTCTTAGTTGGTCGCTCCCAGTCTTTTGCTAACCTTCGCCTGTACTAAGCGGACTGACTGCTTGTGCATCCAAAATCCTTTAAACCAGTTATGCCATATGAGTCCACCATACCTTCCTATACATGGTATTTACCTGACATTCCTAACGAAGACTTTCATGTACCATCTCGAAATTATTCAAAAAGCATTTCTCTTTTGTGCCTCTGTTTTAGCTCATGAGGAAGTAGTAGTTAATTCATGATCTTTTTAAGTTGGACAAGCTTCACCCCGGGACTACATGTCTAATGTGCAAACCCCTAATACGAGAAGGAACTGGCAAAGAGTGCGCCCGGCTCATTAAAAAATATACAACAAACAAACCCTCCTTCACGCTTTGTTCATGAGAAATCAGAAAACTTTGGCAGTGATAAACAAAGGAGATTAAGAGGATGTGATCGTCCTCATGCGGGAGCCGTTCCTCGAAACTTGTCCAGCTCAAGAAGTAATTGTGTTATCTGCTAGCATTCGTTGACAAAATATGCATATTCTAAAAAATAATGTTTACCTCTGTTTTTAAAACCAAGAGCTCTGGTACATGTTTAGTTTTTGTTTCCGACCACGGGTTTTCAACCTTGCCAACAAAAGCCACGGTTCGAGAGTCTCCACCTTCTTTCTTCAAAGCACCAACTATTGAGAGCATGATTGTCATTCTGAGTGTAATGTGCATTGTCCCAAAGTACCATTATCTTCTGCATGATTATGATATCGTTTATTCTGAAATCATTGTATCTAGTCGTCACTTAAACTTTGGAGGTGCCCCTGAATTTATGTTTTGCTTCACAAAAGGGGGCAAGCAAGATATCACTTTGTCATGTTTGCACACCATGCTCACTACAAATCTATTGAGTGTTTCAGTATCATATTGTAAAACTTTCAGTTCTTTGTGATATTCTCATGAGGCAACTAAATTACTACAGACTCATTGTCTCAGTAAGCACTTGTCATGTGACTGTGAAAAGTTCTTATATGGTTAATAGCATGTCACCACAGAAATTATGCTTGTTATCATTTACCTACTCGAGGACGAGCAGGAATTAAGCTTGGGGATGTTGATACGTCCAAAACGTATCTATAATTTCTGCTTGCTCCATGCCTCTTTTTTGTGATATTGCTATGTTATTTATGCACTTACATACACTTTTGATCATATTTGGACTAACCTATTAACTCAGTGCACCCCAGTGCCAGTTTCTATTTTCTGCTGTTTTTGTATTTCAGGTTTTCCCATTACGTAAACTCCCAGAAAAATTCCGGGAAAAATATATAAAAAATCAGCGTTCCGGAAGCCTCCATGCGGCCAAAGTAGGGCCGGAGGGGGCCACCAGGGCTCCAGGCGGCTAGAGGGCGCCCCCCCCCTCCTGGCCGCGCCGCCAGGGCGCCAGGGACCCCCAGGCCTCCTCTGACGCCCCCTTTGGCATATATTTACACCGCGTCCCGAAACCCTCGAGGACGGAACCCTTTTTCGCGATCTCATCTCTGTTCCGCCGCCGCCGCGCTTCCAAGATCGGGAGCACCAGGAGAACTCTTCCCGGCACCCTGCCGGAGGGGAGGATCACTGCCGGGAGCCTCTCCACCACCATGGACGCCTCCCTGATGAGTTGTGAGTAGTCTCCCTTGGACCATGGGTCCATGACCAGTAGCTATGTGATGTTCTCCTCCCCTCTTTGTTCTTCACCGATTAGACCTCGTGACCTGCGCTACATGATCGAGGCACATATGTAATCCTTATGTTGTTGCTATGATGAGTTTGCTGGGATCCGATGGATTATGATATTATGTTCAGATTGTGTGTGACTAATATATTTGATTTACCTCTTTTATATTTATGTTCTTGAGTAATTCTTGCATGTTCTTCGTTGCTGTTTATTGCTTTGGCCAAGTAGTAGGTAGTAACTCCAAGAGGGAACGTTATGCTTGATTGTGGGTTCATGCCCCTCGATGACTAGCTTGAGTGACAGAAACATGAGTCTAGGGGATGTGTTGTTGCCACAAGGGGGAAAACAACGGTGCTTGTACTCGCGGGTGCAAGGATTGTTTACTTTACGCAAAGTTCTTTTAATGCAGTTGTCTGTTGCTTTGAGTTTACACTATGGGTGGGACTCGCAACTTAGTACCAGCGAGAAGTTCTGGATAGATATCTCAAGGTGGATGATTAGTAGTAGATACAGATGGATTTCGGTCTACTTGCCTTGGCGTACCGCCCATGCTTTTGAGCCTCTACCTTTCTTTGCAGCATAGTTAGCATTGGTTTGCGCACATAATCCTGTCAATTGCCCAGCTGTAATTCGTTTACCTCGCTTAGCTGTTTTATCGTCTTTTGGGAGATAGACATCACTAGTGAACATCATGGGACCCCAGTCCATATTACCATCACTGATCACATCCGCTATTTACTTTCAGTTCTTACTTACTAGTTGCAGTCATACCTATCACTATTATCTCTTGCGTTTGATCCTTTGTAAACGACAAGGCCGGAGGGATTGACAACCTCTCTTTACTCGTTGGGAGCAAAGTTATTTGTATTTGTGTGCAGGTCCGGTCAATCGCTAGTTGCGCCGCTAGCAGTTGACACCTTCTTGTTGAACCTCGGAGTCTCAGGGGATTCGATCCTTGGTATCTTTGCCAAGGGAAAACTACCGCTACACTACATCTCATACCTTCCACTTGGGGTAACCAACGAGGGGCGAGAAGCCTTCAGTGATACCCGGCGTAGAGGCCCGCTGCACGGGCTCATTAACACTGGAAGTGGTATTCGGCTCTCCTGACAATTTTCGAAGCAAAGAGTTAATCTTCGATGTCGCTCCCTTCTTAAGTGAGTATCATGCACTACTCGGAAAAACGGCCTTCGCCCGCTTTAATAAAGTCCCACACTATGGTTACCTCAAGCTCAAAATGTGTGAACCTTGTGGCGTCATCATGGTCAATGGGAACATGGAGCGCTCCCTCTGTACAGAGGAGGATACGGCGGCCCTGGTAGTCGAAGTTCAAGGCAGCCTATTTAAGCCGAATAATTCATCGGTCGTCAAGACAAGACACACTGATAAACGTGTCCGGCCTGCACTACAATGCGGCATCTGAGAAGAACCTGAGCTTGATTACCAGTTACGCCTCCACCGAGTGCCTTACATGGTGGTAGCATACGTACCACGTGTACAAACTACACCCTAAAATACCTTGGGCAGCGTCGAGGGCACACTGCGGAGAAACAGTCCATAGTTTGGCTCGACCCTATTCGGACTATAAATATATTTACATTAAAGGTTCATTAAAAGAACCCACCTTGTCTATGGTTGTGCAGGGCATTCTTTTTCATAGTTCCCCTTCCTTTTTCATAGGCGGCCATCAAACCTCTCTCCCTCAAGGACATGTTACAAAGAACAAATGGCGCAGACGTGCAGCATGGCCCCATCGAGATTTTCAAATCGTTAATTTTAAGCTTTGTGTAAACCTTTCCCTCTATTATTCTTCTTCTTTTTTGGCATGTAAAATGCCCAAGATGCTATCGGCATTATCTGTAATCACACGGCTCGCCGTATTATAAGGGTATAAAATAAGCAGTTTGGTTCCCATTTATTTGGAGTTTATTTTACATTACCATATGTGTCCTTGATGTCGCTAAAAGCTACGTCGGTATTTCCCCAAAGAGGAAGGGATGATGCAGCACAGCGGCGGTAGGTATTTCCCTCAGATGCAAAACCAAGGTTATCCAACCAGTATGAGAACCAAGCAACACAACGTAAACAGCACCTGCACACAAATAACAACTTCTCGCAACCCGACATGTTGAAGGGGTTGTCAATCCCTTTTGGGGTACGGCGCCTCAAGATAGGCAAAACGGACGTGAGGAATTGGTAGTAGATTGACAAATCGAACGCCAAATAAAATAGATAAGAATAAATTGCAGCAAGGTACTTTTGTATTTTTGGTTTAATAGATCTGAAAATAAATGCAAGGAAAAAGTAGGTTACAAAGGCAAATATATGAGGAAGAAGACCCGGGGGCCGTAGGTTTCACTAGTGGCTTCTCTCGAGAAAAATAGCAACGATGGGTGAACAAGTTACTGTTGGGCAATTGATATAACTTCAAATAATTATGACGATATCCGCGCAATGATCATTATATAGGCATCACGTCCAAGATTAGTAGACTGACTCCTGCCTGCATCTACTACTATTACTCCACACATCGACCGCTATCTAGCATGCATCTAGTGTATTAAGTTCATGGAAAACGGACTAATGCATAAAGAACGATGACATGATATAGACAAGATCCGTTTATCTATGGCGTTAGATATGTATCTCGTTGTTTTATCCTTAGTAGCAACGATACATACGTGTCGGTTCCCTTTCTGTCACTAGGATCAAGCATTGTAAGATCGAAACCACTCCAAAGCACCTCTTCCCATTGCAAGATAAATAGATCAAGTTGGCCAGACAAAACCCAAATATTGGAGAAGAAATACGAGGCTATAAGCAATCATGCATAAAAGAGATCAAAGAAACTCAAATACTTTCATGGATATAAAAAGATAGATCTGATCATAAACTCAAAGTTCATCGGATCCCAACAAACACACCGCAAAAAGAGTTACATCATATGGATCTCCAAGAGACCACTGTATTGATAATCAAAAGAGAGAGAGGAAGCCATCTAGCTACTAACTACGGACCCGTAGGTGTACAAAGAACTACTCACGCATCATCAGAGAGGCACCAATGGAGGTGGTGAACCCCATCCGAGATGGTGTCTTGATTGGATATGTTGGTTCTGGACTCTGCGGCGGCTAGATGAATATTTCGTCGACTCCCCTAGGGTATCTGGAATATTGGGGTATTTATAGAGCAAAGAGGCTGTGCGGGAGGCCACCGAGGTGGGCACAACCCACCTGGGTGCGCCAGGGGGGCCTGGCGCACCCTGGCGGGTTGTGCCCCCCTCGGGGCACCCCCCAAGTGCAGCTCTGGCCCATCAGGTGTCTTCTGGCCCATAAAAATTCTCCAAAAAGTTTCCTGGTGTTTGGGCTTCGTTTGATATTGATTTCATGCGATGTAAAAAACATGCAGGAAACAACAACTGGCACTTGGCACTATGTCAATAGGTTAGTACCAAAAAATGATATAAAATGATTGTAAAACATCCAAGAATGGCAATATAACAGCATGGAACAATCAAAAATTATAGATACGTTGGAGACGTATCAGCATCCCCATGCTTAACTCCTGCTCGTCCTCGAGTAGGTAAGTGATAAAAAATAGAATTTTTGATGTGGAATGCTGCCTATCATGTCATATCATATTCTTTTCTTTATAGCATGGACATTTGGACTTTTATATGGTTCAAAGCAATAATCTAGTTTTGACATAATAATTTAGATACTCAAGCATATCGACAAGCAACCATGTCTTTCAAAATATCAATGCTAAAATAAGTTATCCCTAGCCCATCATGCTCAACCACCAATCCATTCATGAAACACACTCGCATATTAGTTACACCCAATGCTCAAGTACGATCATAGTGTTTCCTAGTTGGTGCTTGTAAGAGAAGATGGAGACTCAAATTCAAAACTAAAAATTGCATAAGTAAAAGAAAGGCCCTTCACAATGGAAGTAGGGATTTGTAGAGGTGCTAGAGCTCAAAGCTTAAATTGAGAGATAAAACATTTTGGGAGGTATACTTTTCCCACCAACAGAAACGACTTGAGGTTCCCAACACTTTCCATGCTAGATATATCATAGGCAGTTCCCAAACAGAAAATAAAGTTTATTCCTTTTCCACCAAACTTTCACAAGCCATGGCTAGCCGAATCCACGTTGCCTTCCATACCAACACTTTCCAATGAATTTATTATTCGACAACATAAAGTAAATTTGTTTTTCATTTCGGGACTGGGCATCCCTAATACCTTTGCCTTACTCTCGTGCAATGACAAGTGAATAAACACTCATCGTGAGAATAACACATCTAGCATGGAAAATATTGGCCACCCCTCACCGCCTCGCGAACAATACGGGCACACAAAAGGGGAATATATTTTTAAAATTAGAGATGACACATACAAATTTGCTTAGAACGGCAAGGGAATACCGCATAAAGGTAGGTATGGTGGACTCATGTGGCAAAACCGGGATAAAGGATTTTGAATGCACAAGTAGTGATCATACTTAGTGCAAAATGAAGGCTAGCAAAAGACTGGGAAGCGGCCAACCATGAAACGAATAATCTGAAGGAAATATGACCTAGAGGCAATAATAAAGATGTTATTTTTATTTCCTTATGTCATGATAAATGTTCATTTTTCATGCTAGAATTGTATTAACCGAAAACATAGTACATGTGCGAATACATAGATGAAACAGGGTGTCCCTAGTATGCCTCTACTAGACTAGCTCGTTAGTCAAAGATGGTTATGTTTCCTAACCATAGACACGAGTTGTCATTTGATCAATGGGATCACATCATTAGAAATGATGTGATGGACAAGACTCATCCGTTAGCTTAGCAATATCATCGTTTAGTTTTTATGCTATTGTTTTCTTCATGACTTATACATGTTCCTATGACTATGAGATTATGCAACTCCCGAATACCAGAGGAACACCTTGTGTGCTATCAAATGTCACAATGTAACTGCGTGATTATAAAGATGCTCTATAGTTACGTTGTGACGTTTGATAGCACACAAGGTGTTCCTCCGGTATTCGGGAGTTGCATAATCTCATAGTCATAGGAACATGTATAAGTCATGAAGAAAGCAATAGCAGTAAAACTAAATGATGATAGTGCTAATCTAACAGATGGGTCTTGTCCATCACATCATTCTCCTAATGATGTGATCCTGTTGATCAAATGACAACTCATGTCTATGGCTAGGAAACATAACCATCTTTGATCAATGAGCTAGTCTAGTAGAGGCATACTAGGGACACTATGTTTTGTCTATGTATTCACACATGTACTAAGTTTCCGGTTAATACAATTCTAGCATGAATAATAAACATTTATCATGATATAAGGAAATATAAATATGTCACAGCCTGATTTTTGGCCCTTTCTTTTTCTTTTGTTTTTCTGAGATTTTTGCTTGAGATTTCTTTTTCGGTGGTATGTGGTCTGGAAACTGAAGAAGATGACCTCTTCTTTCTTTCTAGAGTGGCTTGTCATCCTCATATCTATCCCTAGACCTTGCCATTTCCATCTTGGCCCAACCCCAATATTATTTTTCTAGGGAATATTCCTTTTTTCTATCAAAGGAATAACCATGTCTACCATAGGTTGTGAAGCAACCTATATTTCCATCACTCCAAAATTCCCAAATAAATTCTCATAAATTGTTTGGGTCATATCTTCATCAAATATGGAAAAACTTTTCATTGCCATGTTCAAAAATATTTCACAAATATTCCTTTTTATGTTCTGCCCTAAATGGCACTTTGGGAAGCAAGTGCTATTTATATTTCCCCAAATTGACCTCAAAATCCTTGGACACCTTTTCTTGTCCATATGATTACCACATGCCAAAATACAACCTCATTTGCCTAGTAATTATTGAATTATGATTTTCCAAAGTTTCTATCCAGAAAGAAGCTTTGTGAAGGCGGTGCAAGCTAGGCATATCCAAATGAGTTGCCATTTTGCATGATCCCTCATATCATCATATCAGAGCCCTCCACCAAAGTAGAGCTCATGTAATGCCTCCATGTGAGCTCATCTTCAATTTTTTGACTCTCTCCAAAATTTCAGTTTGTGAAGCAAGTATATTTTATCTTCCTCCATTATGGCTGCCAATTTGTCTAGGCCTTCTATTATCCATATAACTCACCTCCACCCATTTTGGGCATTGTTCATCAAGCCATTATTCCTCTAGAATTTTTGCAAGTTTCTGGTGAGTGGAGATGTTTGTGAAGGAAGTACCATTTTGGCTTTTCCAATTGGTATGAAATTTCTACAGAATCTCTATATGACAAAATGACCAAGCCTTGTAAAAATTCAGCTCAAGTGGACTGACCAAGTGAGTGCAACATCCAAATCTTGTTTCTGGACCCAATATGCAGTTGTGAAGCAACTATATTTATTTTTGGTCCAAATCTCCTCCAACTTACCAGGACTGTAGTCCTTCCTAACGTAAACTGCCTAGACAAACTCTTTTCTTCCAAACTCCTTCCTGTTGTTCACCAGCTCATGGTCAAGTTTACTGCAGTAAACTTCAGACGAGGCTTTCCATTTAACCGGGCCGTTTTCACCTAGTACCACCTCAGTTAACCTCTACCTTGCATAAACTTACCACTAGACATCCTTCTTACCGCCTTGGCATCTTCTCCCCTCAAGCTCACATGGTGACCAGCTCTCTGGCATGCCTTGGACGCAAGCTGGCCGTCGTTTGCTTCGGGCCCCTCCTCTGCTCAGTGTCGCAGTGAGCACGAGCGTGTCTGGTGTCTCCCCCTCGCCGTCGTCTTCTCCCCGGACCCGTCTCCCCCTCAAGAAGCCTCCTCATTGGCGCTCGTCGTCGCGCGCCCACGGGAGCACTATGGCTGACCTGCTCTGCTCGTCCCGCGGCCGCTTCTCCCGGTGCTCCCTTGGCCTCTCTGCACCGTGAGAACCTCCCCATGTGCCTCCTACGTCGTCTACCTCCGAGCTCATGCGTGTGCGCACGCGTCCGTGGCGCGGCCACGCGTCCGCGGCGACGCCAGCGCGGCTCCCCCTCCCCACAACTATTTAAGTAGCCCCGCGGCCGTTCGACCTCACCACTAGCCTTGCCTCGCTCCACTACTCCTCCCCAGCCACTCGCCCGAGCCCCATGAGCTCTCCTGCTCCTCCATCGCCGCCATGGCCGCCGCTCGGGTGCGCATACATTCCAGCCACCCAAGCCCTCCCTCTCCTTCCTAACACCACCATAGTCTTCCCCGAGCTCCTGCGAGTTCCCCCACCCCTCCACAAGTCGCCGGAGCCATTGTAGCCGCCGTCACCTAGTCCGGCCGCCGCCTCTGCCTCCTTAGTCCACCAATCATCGTGGCCTCCCCCACTCCTCCCCGGGGCTTGTTTTCCCCCGGGATGGATGCGGTAGGCCACGGCGCGCCCTCCGGTGGCCTCCCCTTGGCTGGAGTGGCCGGAGCCGCAAGGCCAGCGCCGGCATCGGCACCCCTCCCTCTGTTCTGCGCCCGCGTCGGTAGGTGGAAGAAAGAACGAGGGGGGGTCAACGCACGCGGGACCCGCCTATCAGCTTCACATAGCCAGGCCCCGCCACTGTTGAAATGGATAAGGCGGACCCCACCTGGCAGCGACACCCGCCCCGGCCCCGCCACTGCCAGCGTGGATAAGTGGAAACGTACTCCCTGAAGTTGGCTTTCCTTTATAAGTAAACGTACTCCCTGAAGTACTCCGGTGATTCGTTCTGCGGCTTCACCGCACTTCTTCCCGGTGCCTTCTTCATCCCCAGGCAAGCCAAAATAACCACTTGCATGATAGCCATGCACTAGCCATGGTTTTCAACTTGAATATTTAATAAAAGTTTGGATGCTTTATGTCTGCTTGTTAGCTACTGCTGTCATTGTTTCGGATATACTTGTGGTTTCATGTTCACTGTCATAATATGATCTGATGCTTTTTGTTGTTAGTATCATTTTCACATGTTATGCTTGGTAGTAGAAATACATGCTAGCAGTAGTCTTAATGCATGCTTGTCGTACCGTGATATGCATGTTTCATTGTAGCTAGTTAGTTACATGTTTACTTGGTAGTGTTCTTGCTATGTTCATGCATGGTATTTGTTGTTGATGCGAGTATGTTCTTGCATGATATTTGTTGATGATGCTAGTAGTCATGTATGCCATGAGTAGCGTTATACTTGTGATATTCATGCTTGTCATTATGCCATGCTCCTTTGGTTAAATATTTCCTTGTGGTTATGCTGGATGATTATGTTGCACATCCATGCTTAGGTTGATATCATGCTCATGCATTGTAGTTGCATCATTTTATTTTATTATGACTCAGCTTTTTGCATTCAAGTTTAACCGGATAATAATGAACTTGAACAACTGTTGGCTGAGTCATGGTGCCACCATATCGAGCTGACTAGTGCAGCCACACTTACCTTTATGGGAAGGTCCTAACTGGGTCTATTGTCATGCCTCTCGACAGTGCCTCCAAACGAGGGAAGGTTATGTGCACGCGCTACCCTGATCAGGTAGACGGACATAACCTTGTGTGCCCGTTGTTGTTGTTGTTATGGATCCGGTTCCCCGTTTGGGACCATTTATGATTAGCCACGACGGTGGCCGTTGTGTCTTTGGTAGACGCGGGGCCACCCAGGACTTAGCCCAGTAGGGCGTGAGTCAGAGTGGCCGGGAGAGTGTCATGACAGTAGATCGATTTTGTCGGAACGCTGTTGGTCCACCCAAATGGGAGAACGAGGCCATGGGTCCCGTAGTGTGGGTACAATGCGCTACCTCTGCAGAGTGTGTGTGTCTGAATCTATCGATAGCCGTGCCCACGGATAAGGGCCCAGTTCGTGTCGGTCACACCGTGAGTCAACAGTAATAATAATAACTTGATTTATAACAACCCCGGTTCGATGATGAGATAAGTTGGTTGTGATTGCCGGAATGATCACCGTGGTATTGAGGATACCGAGTTGTTGGATATTTGTGATGTTGTACGAGAATCAATGGTAAAGATCAAGCTCCTTGTGGTCATTGAATGATTACTACGGTATTGTTTATACCAAGCTTGATTTGATCCTGAGATGATCGTGTGATGTCCGTGTTGGTAAGTTTATGCATGTGATGGTTACGAAATAACCCGAGCAGAGTAAGTTGGTGCATGTTAGTATCATCATGTTGCATGTAGTGTCATCATGCTCGTATGTTCATGCTATGCCTGTTCTAGTTGTATCATGTTCAGTTGTGCCTGCCATATTGTTCTGCTAGTATCATGCTCATGTTTGAATTAACCTGATAATGCCATGTTGTTGTCTGTCTTGATTGCTTTTGGTTTATTGTGATCTTGCAAGTACATTCAATGTACTGACCTGGCGTGTCATGCCAGTTTGCAGGTTGTTCCAAGATTGCTTGCTTGTTTTGGTGGGTTCCCGTGTTCGCGAGCTAGGATAAACGTTCCAGCCAGAGTCCCTGCGGATTGGAGTCCATCATCGCCGTTCGTTCTTCTGCTGCCAGTAGTTGTTCCGCTGCCTCGAGTTGTTATGCTGCTTGCATAGAGCAACCGTGGCAGGCGTCGTGTCGCCGTGCCGGTGTTATCCCCTGTGATATTGGAGAACTTGTATCCATATTCGTGTAATAATAGAAGGCTGGTTTGTTCTATGCTAAGCAGTGCCGTATTCCAGAAGACATCTCCTCGGTCTCTGGGCTGGAATACGGGGCGTTCCGGTTTCTCTGAGCCGGGGTGCCACGGGCTTGGTTTCAGAGTAGTTCTGGCTGTAGGACGCCCTAGACCGCGCGAACGTTAGAATGCGGTAGTATAGAGTTTGGTTGGTTTGCTGCATTTGGTTGCTGCAATTGTTTGTCGCATAGCATGCACATAGATTATTATTTGGTCGTTAGCAGTTTATCTTGTGAGTGTAGGTGGTATAAGTTTCAATCCACTACCTGCACCATCCCTCTTTGCATACATGTTTTTTGGTGTTTGGCGTCACCTCTGTCCCAGGAGAGTGATGCCCTGGTACCGAGTGTTCCAGACACCATTTGCAGGAGTTATGCTCAGGTATCGCTTCGATAACTTTCCGCCATCCACCCATATTATTTCAGTGATAGACTTGTTTCTATCGTGAACCATGTATTTCATCTCGTCCCTTTGGCAACCCTTGTTGATCTTTGTTATCAGAAAAGGGCAATGCCAATAAACCCAGTCTTCGACTGTTACCTTGCCATCATTTCATTCTTTGGATGGGTACGACTCCCTTCGTACGCTTGATCATGAGGTGGTCATGACTTTGGTGTCTCGCTACTTGATCGGCAAGTCCTTCCTCACCTGTGCATCCATCCAGATCCAGCCACTGTTTAGCCAGTGCTTGGTGTAGCTTCGGTTACGCCAACTCCTTCCACACAGGGATATAATTTTCAGGCACACTGCCACAGCATATTAGACCGTAATACTGGAGTTTTCGCGAGAATTGTGTGCTTAGGTATGCATGCATATTTTGGTGTGAGCAGCAGTAATATGTGATGTTGCTTGATTTTATTTGTATGCTTGTGTGCTTTTATTTTAGTTGTTTCTTTTGCTTCTTTCTTTGGGCCTTCGGTGTGGCATTATTTTTCCCATTATTAAAGTTGCTCGTCAACCGACATTGCACCCGAAGAATCAGCAAGGAATTCAAATATTTGGAAGCTCAGATGAATAAAATGAAATTCTTAGCTGACTGCAGTAAAATGGAGAATGCCTGATCTGGATGCTACTAATCAAATTTGCATCAGCATGCACTCCTCACAACAGTGCAAATAATCATGTCTACCTCAGTATGCACTCTCCATAGCAGAAAAAATCAAATCAGCAAGAAGTTAAATTGTGTACAGGGTTGACAGAATAATATCGAAGGTATAGCTCAGATCCAAGTTTAATTTTTTGTTGAGGATAAATTTTGGAACCCGATGTACCTGGAAGCAAGCAAAAATATGGCATGTACTCAGAAGGGAAGAAAGTCCTACAAAACCCCGTTCATACAAGAAATCAAGAGCAAAAATATTAAGATGGTTGGATATGTGGTAATCGTTCCATATATCACAACAAGAAGCTTTTGCGGTAATCAATTCAGTCTTACCTTGCAAGCTACCAGAGAAGCTTCAACTGCAAGATTCCTCCATCTTCCTCAGTACGATATATGGATGACTTCATGTGCCAGGTACTCTATCTTCTTCAGTAAGCAACCGCTTCCGGCATAAGGTACCAAGTTTTCCCTAGCAATTCTTTAAGGGGGGAAGCTTCTGAAGCACGGTACACAGTCTTCCTCAGCACGATGCTCTCGATGATTTCCAGTATAAGCCATCCAATCTCCCTCAGTATGGCATCTGTGCAAGATATTAAATTGTAAATTGATAGCATATGGCAGTGCATCTCGAGAATCAGATACACAACAGTTGGTCAGCAGCAAGAATCAGTCAGAAAACAAGACTGCCTCGGGAATTAGGTTCTCATATATATGTGAAGGAAACCAAATATATATACCTTAGTGTGACAAAGGACTATCAAGTTTGACGGCAACACTGAGCTCTGTACAAGTACCAGTGAACCTGGAAAATGATCCTGATGAGCCCCCGTCCCCTTTTTCTCCAATGACGGCACCACACCTGTGATCTATGCTATTTTTAGCTATCCGGGGTGGATGCTGATTTTTATTTCTCTCTTCAACGACTGTCACGAGTTCTGAGCTGCTTTTCGGCCGTCTCATATAGTTGTTGAGTTTATTTTTGTGACAGTAGCCCTATAGCTGCTTTTTGGCTATTTTAAGGAGTTGTCACCTTCTTCTTATCAACCCGGTCTCATATTCTGGGCTGCTTTGCGGCCGTCTTGAGCCGTGGTTGAATTATTTCAGTAATGTCCCAGATCTGAGTTGTAAAGACCATTCTGGTGGCTACGGATTTATTTGCCGATTTCTTGTAAGGGTTCAGGTGATCATTTTCCCTGTGATTAAAACTTGAGAGACGATAAACCTGCCATTGAAGGAATGTTACCTGCCAGGGGATAAGGATAAATAAACGTCTGTCAAAATAATTCCCCTGACAGAACTCAAGGTCACGCGAGGAATTAAGAGATATGGCCCAGCCCTCCACCGTCAGTCAAATTGGTGGATATTATCATATAAGGTCATATCCCTTTATGTTGGCCACGACAGGAGTCAGCAAAAAAATTGGTACAGATCCAACACTCAAGACCGTGGAACCAGTTAAGATAATTCAGAAACTCCTGCAAGAAGTCAGAATACGAAAGGTGAACGATTATGAGCTACCTCGCTATTTTAAACCTGGAGGACCCACAGTTGGTTGAGGAACCCAATGCAAGGAGAAAAGATTGGGTGTCCACCAGGAAAAAAATTGTTCACAATTTCATGAAAGGTTGCCGGTGCTGGGTGACACATCAATCGGAGATCACTCTTGGACTTGTGAGACGGGCATATATTTCAGTCATAATAATCAATCACACTCAGCTGAGTCAGCCGATATGAAAATAATTGGAGCCAGCATCACCATGAAACTATGAGGTAAGGTCCGGCAGCATATGGATACAGTAAAGGAAACCACCCCGAGCCAGACAGACACTCATATGAAATTTAATGGGAACAATCAATAAAGGAAAAGGATACCCGAGTTGGAAATGGTTTCCTTAAGTCAGTATATTCATCCTTGTTCCCTGAGCAACCAAATCTCGAGGACAAAATTTCTTTAAGGGGGGAAGAGTTGTCACAGCCTGAGTTTTGGCCCTTTCTTTTTCTTTTGTTTTTCTGAGATTTTTGCTTGAGATTTCTTTTTCTGTGGCTATATGGTCTGGAAACTGAAGAAGATGACCTCTTCTTTATTTCCAGAGTGGCTTGTCATCCTCGTATCTATCCCTAGACCTTGCCATTTCCATCTTGGCCCAACCCCAATATTATTTTTCTAGGGAATATTTCTTGTTTCTATTAAAGGAATAACCCTGTCTGCCCTAGGTTGTGAAGCAACCTATATTTCCATCACTCCAAAATTCCCAAATAAATTCTCATAAATTGTTTGGGTCATATCTTCATCAAATATGGCAAAACTTTTCATTGCCATGTTCAAAAATATTTCACTAATATTCTTTTTTCTATTCTGCCCTAAATGGCACTTTGTGAAGCAAGTGCTATTTATCTTTCCCCAAATTGACCTCAAAATCCTTGGACACCTTTTCATGTCCATATGATTGCCACATGCCAAAATAAAACCTTATTTGCCAAGTAATTATTTAATTATGATTTTCCAAAGTTTCTATCCTGAAAGAAGCTTTGTGAAGGAGGTGCAAGCTAGGCATATCCAAATGAGTTGCCATTTTGCATGATCCCTCATATCATCATATCATAGCCCTCCACCAAATTAGAGCTCATGTAATGCCTCCATGTGAGCTCATCTTCAATTCTTTGACTCCGTCCAAAATTTCAGTTTGTGAAGCAAGTATATTTTATATTGCTATGGCTGCCAATTTTTCTTGGCCTTCTATTATCCATATAACTCACCTCCACCCATTTTGGGAATTGTTCATCAAGCCATTATTCCTCTAGAATTTTTGCAAGTTTCTGGTCAGTGGAGATGTTTGTGAAGGAAGTACCATTTTGGCTTTTCCAATTGCTATGAAATTTCTACAGAATCGCTATACGACCAAATGACCAAGCCTTGCAAAAGTTCAGCTCAAGTGGCTCACCAAGTGAGTGCAACATCCAAATCTTGTTTCTGGACCCAATATGCAGTTGTGAAGCAACTATATTTATTTTTGGTCCAAATCTCCTCAAACTTACCAGGACTGTAGTATTTCCTAACCTAAACTCCCCAGACAAACTCTTTTCTTACAAACTCCTTCCTGTTGATCACCAGCTCATGGTCAAGTTTACTACAGTATACTTCAGACGAGGCTTACCATTTAACCAGAGCCGTTTTCACCTAGCTACCACCTCAGTTAACCTCTACCTTGGATAAACTTACCACTAGACATCCTTTTTACTGCCTTGGCATCTTCTCCTCTCCAGCTGTGGTGACCAGCTCTCTGGCATGCCATGGACGCGAGCTGGCCGTCGTTTGCTTCGGGCCCCTCCTCTGCTCAGCGTCGCAGCGAGCACGAGCGTGTCTGGCGTCTCCCCCTTTCCATCGTCTTCTCCCCGGACCCGTCTCCCACTCAAGAAGCCTCCTCGTCGGCGCTCGTCGCCGTGCGCCCAGGGAGCACTGTGGCCGACCGGCTCTGCTCGTGTCGCGGCCGCTTCTCCCTGTGCTCCCTTGGCCTCTCTGCCCCGTGAGAACCCCCCCTGTGCCTCCTACGTCGTCTACCTCCGAGCTCATGCGCGTGGGCAGGCGTCCGCGGCGCGGCCACGCATCCGCGGCGGCGCCAGCGTGGCTCCCCCTCCTGTGGCTATTTAAGCAGCCCCGCGGCCGTTCGAGCTTACCACTAGCCTTGCCTCGCTCCACTACTCCTCCCCAGCCACTCACCCAAGCCCCAGGAACTCTCCTGCTCCTCCATCGCCGCCATGGCCACCGCTCGGGTGCGCATACATTCCGGCCACCCAAGCCCTCCCTCTCCTTCCTAACACCACCATAGTCTTCCCTGAGCTCCTGCGAGTTCCCCCACCCCTCCACAAGTCGCCGGAGCCACTGTAGCCGCCGTCCCCTAGACGGCCGCCGCCTCTGCCTCCTTAGACCACCAACCGCCGCCGCCTCCCCACTCCTCCCCGGGGCTTGTTTTCCCCCGGGATAGATGCGGTAGGCCGTGCCGCGCCCGCCGGTGGCCTCCCCTTGGCCGGAGTGGCCGGAGCCACGAGGCCAGCGCCGGCGCCGGCGCCCCTCCTTCTGTTCTGCGCCCGCGTCGGGAGGTGGAAGAAAGAACGAGGGGGAGGGGGTCAAGGCACGCGGGACCCGCCTATCAGCTTCACATATTCAGGCCCCGCCACTGTTGAAATGGATAAGGGCATGTACAATGGTTGCTAAGATAGTCTTATCTTAAGTTTTGCATGTAAATTAGAGATGACAAAAAAACAAGTCTACAATGGGTCATCTCTTTGCCTTACCTTCAATAATTAGTTATTCCTAAAAACATGGTGAGACAAATTGTGCTAAGCTATCATCTCTTGTCTTCTCTTAAATAAGATAAGACAAGCCTTCTCTTATGATTTCTCTCTCCTCCACCTCATCATTTATCTTACGTGGCATCCTTAAGCTAGAACCATTATACATGCCCTAAGGCGGACCCTGCCTGGCAGTGACACCCGCCCGGCCCCGCCACTGCCAGCGTGGATAAGTGGAAACGTACTATGAGTAGTACGCTTTCCTTTATAAGTAAGCATATTACTGTCTATTTCAGACCAGAATATGTTTTCCTTGTCCGAAAGCGTATTACTATCTTTGCGCTTTTGCCTTATCCACTCAGGGACTTATTTGCGATGATTTTTTTGCAGAAAAGTCCCTGAACTTCAAACCTTCATAACTTTTTGCTCGCAACTCCAAACGAGGTGAATCCAAAGCCCATCTCTTCGTCTCGTCGAGCTCGTTCTGTTGGTATCATTTTCACCATGTATTAACATTCTGAAAATGACCATTTTGCCCTTGCCGTAAACAGCCCCCTCCGAGAGAGAACTGTTTCCGGCGATTTGTTCCGCGGCTTCACCGCACTTCTTCCCGGTGCCTTCTTCATCCCCAGGCAAGCCACAATAACCACTTGCATGAATGCCATGCACTAGCCATGGTTTTCAACTTGAATATTTAATAAAAGTTTGCATGCTTTATGTCTGCTTGTTAGCTACTGCTGTCATTGTTTCGGTTATACTCGTGGTTTCATGTTCACTGTCATAATATGATCTGATGCTTTTTGTTGTTAGTATCATTTTCACATGTTATGCTTGGTAGTAGAAATACATGCTATCAGTAGTCTTAATGCATGCTTGTTGTACCATGATATGCATGTTTCATTGTAGCTAGTTAGTTACATGTTTACTTGGTAGTGTTCTTGCTCTGTTCATGCATGGTATTTGTTGTTGATGCGAGTATGTTCTTGCATGATATTTGTTGATGATGCTAGTAGTCATGTATGCCATTAGTAGCGTTATACTTGTGATATTCATGCTTGTCAGTATGCCATGCTCCTTTGGTTAAATATTTCCTTGTGGTTATGCTCGATGATTATGTTCCACATCCATGCTTAGGTTGATATAATGCTCATGCATTGTAGTTGCATCATGTTATTTTATTATGACTCAGCTTTTTGCATTCAAGTTTAACCGGATAATAATGAAATTGATCTATTGTTGGCTGAGTCATGGTGCCACCATATCGAGCTGACTAGTGCAGCCACACTTACCTTTATGGGAAGGTCCTAACTGGGTCTATTGTCATGCCTCTCGATAGTGCCTCCAAACAAGGGAAGGTTATGTGCATGCGCTAGCCTGATCAGGTAGACGGACATAACCTTGTGTGCCCGTTGTTGTTGTTGTTATGGATCCGGGTCCCCATTTGGGACCATTTATGTTTAGCCACGACGGTGGCCGTTGTGTCTTTGGTAGACACGGGGCAACTCATGACTTAGCCCAGTAGGGCGTGAGTCGGAGTGGCCGGGAGAGTGTCATGACAGTAGATCGGTTTTGTTGGAACGCCGTTGGTCCACCCGAATGGGAGAACGAGGCCATGGGTCCCGTAGTGTGGGTACAGTGCTTGTCGGTGTATTTGGATCGACACCTATGGGATCACAAGAATCCCTACTACGGCTGCGGGGCGCGGGGTTGAGAGAAGAGCAGATCTAACAGTCAGGACACAGTTTCTTTACCCAGGTTCGGGCCGCAAAGATGCGTAAAACCCTACTCCTGCTTTGGTGGATTATATATTTGTGTTCTTCAGCAAGTGAGGTGCTCCAAAAGAGTCGTGAGGAGTTCTAAAAAGCCGAATCCTCCTCCTGGTCGCCTTGGGCCTCCTTTTATAGAGAAAAGGGGTCGCCACAGTGGCACACAGGAGGTGGAAGGGGTACAGTGATGCGAGGTTATCCCTCGCATTACAGGACAAGGCGCATTTAATGCGCTTAGCTTAGGTTTCCCTGCATTATCGGGGACGAGGGGAGACGCCCATCTTGTCCGTCGCCGCCCCTCCTCGTGTTGACACGCGCCCTGGCTAGCAGTGCCTGAGGCGCCATGTAGGCAGACAGGCAGCTGAGGTGGCGCAACGGCGGGTCTCCATGAAGATCTATGGGTCGCCACGCAGGAGCCTGTCCAGCTGGTTGGGTCGGCAGCCGCGTGGGTCGGTGGAAACCTGGTTGGTGCGGGCCTGACGGTGGCCCCGCGGGCGTCCTCGGCAAGGGCCTTGCCGGGGCTCCGGCAAGGGTCCTGCCGTGGCGCCTGCTGTCATCCCCGGCAAGGTGCTTGCCGGGGGCCTTGCGGTTCTCCTTGGCTGGAATCCCTCCAAGGGTCGTCGTCTTCTTAACTTTCATCTGATCTTGAATGACTTCACAAAGATCTGCATGCCACCACGGGGATATCTCCCGAATCCTCGCCCCATGGGGGCGGTGGACTCAAGGGTGATTCGCTCCGTAGGCGCGGGGCGAGCTGCCGCGGCAAGGGTCTTGTCGGGGCTGCCAGGGCCGGCCCCGGCAAGGATCTTGCCGGGGAGAGCCGCTTTGTCCCTTTGCTCTTTGTGGTCCTGTTCTTGGCGTTGCTCCAGTCTCCATTAAGCTTCGATCTTACCCCGGCTCACCTTCCTTGCCATGCTTGGTGTGGTGGTGCCCGTGGCTCAGACTGCCCGTGCACAGTCATAGGGGTACAAAAAGTGTACCCCTCTTTTTGTACACCGACAGGAGCCCCGGGGCCTGGGCCACACATAAGCGCGACACGTTGGTGGGCCAGGCCCAGAACGGTGCGCGGGCAGGCGGGGAGGTTTTCACCGTGGTTAAATTTTCCGCGCGCTGCGCCTCCCATGACCCGCGCGTGCGGCGCGGGGTGGAGGGGCGTGCGTGACGTGGGAGGCATGCGTGGGGCGGTTCCCGCAGGCATGCGTCACATGCAGTAAATGCGAAAGGAGGCGGCTCGCGTTTTCCCCCATAAAAAGGAATAACCGCGAGCGCACTGCTCACTTCCTCCATTTTCCTCGCGCCTCTTCCAATCTCAGAGCCGCTGTTCCCTTTCTTCCTTCCTTCCGAAGCCTTCGCCGTCGCCCGCCGTCGTTGCTTCGCCATCCCCTTCCCTCAGCCTTCCCATTCAGCCGCTATGGCGTCCAAACCCGCCAAGGGCAAAGGGGCGGCCAAGGGTGCCGGGCTTGTGGCGCCGCCGGGGGGCATGTTTACGGGGGATCGGACGAAGGCCGCTTTCTTCATCCCGTTGTCGGTCGATGTCTTTGAGCTCCGGGCTGCCTTCAACCCCTTTGGGGGCGGAGACGGGGGATCGGGCGAAGGACTTGGTCCATCCGGCGACGCGCGTCGTTCCGGCCGCTTGCGCCCCGCCCGGCTCAAATCGGTACCCTTTCTTTGTTGATTACTTCTCTTGTGGGTTGTGTCCCCCCTTCTCCGATTTCTTCTGTGATGTCATGCACACCTTTGGCTTCCGCCTTTTGGATTTTACCCCAAATGCGGTGGCGTGCATGGCTTTCTTCGCGCACCTCTGCGAGGGCTTTGTCGGAGTGCAGCCCAACACGGCGCTCTTCCGCCACTATTTCACCCCTCGGATCCAACCGGGAGGCGCAGTCTCTGGATGCATCACCTGGATCCCGAGACCCAAGGTGGTGTACCCGGAGGGCGCCGTGAAGGAGAGGTGCGACGAATGGCGCGGCCGGTGGTGCTGGATTGAGGAGGACGAGCCACCAACATTCTGCAGGGTCCGCCGGGTGCCGCCGGTCCGCGGCAGCGACTGGAGTGACGTCGATGCCGCCGACGGGAGGCTCACTGTTGCCTTCACCAGGATCACCCGGCTCGTCCAAGCCGGACTCACCCTCGAGATGATCGGGTCGGATTTCATCCGCCGTCGGATCGCTCCGCTGGACAAAAAGGGGAGGCCAGCCTGGCTCTTCAGGAACCCGGCTGATGTCATGCGGCTCCGCCCAGGCCTCGACCACAACCTCATAGTGATGGGACACACCCATTTTTGTCAGCGGCTCTTCCAGCTGGATGTGGGTCGCAATGGCGAGGTCGAGCTGACCGGCAAGGCTGCGAAGGCTGCCGCAAAGGCCGGCAAGGCTGTCAAGGGGCAGTTCTTCAGACTGCCAGCGGGAGTGGTCCCGCTGTGCAACAGTTCGCGCCAGTCTGATATCGTCGCCATGATGCCGGAATGCAGCGCGCACGGCCCCGTCCCGAGCTGGCAGGAGCCGGGGGATGAGTTCGTGCAGCACTTCTTCGACACTCTAGTCGAGGTGTGCATCGATCCTGACGCCGAGCAGTGGCTCATCAGGGACACCACCCCGGAGGAGCTAGACTACATATCTGCTAGGGCGAGGGAGGCGCGGCTCATCAGGGAGGTCAGCAGCGTCGGAGGCATGGAGGACCAGGACGCCTCGGCTGTGGAGGAGGTGTAGTTCGCCAAGTGGGCGGCGGCTGCCGGAGAGGCTAGCAGCGCTAGCACCGGGGCTCCACTGGTTGAGGACACGGCCTACGAGTCATCGTCGGAGGAGGATGCGGCGGCCGGCCCGGCGCCAGCCAGGGGAAGAGGGCGAGTCTTGCGGCGGTCCTGTTCCGGCGAGCTGGTCCGGCCTGGCAAGACTGCGCAGCCTCAATTGGCCCTGGAGGGGTCCGGGCGCCTCACGAGGGCCACGGCGGCGAAGAGGTCGACGAAGGCCGCCGAGAAGAAGAAAACGGCAGCTCCCTCTTCGTCGAGGCGCGCACAAACTCCGCCCCCTTCTTCGCCTCCCCGGCAGACATTGATTCGGAGGGCGACGCGGAGTTCCCCTTCGACCTCGGGCCCCTCAGCCCGAAGAGGAAGAGGAAGACGGCAAAGGAGGAGGAGATGGACGAAGAGTAAGTATTCCATTCTTTATCGTCATCCCCATCTCCCTTGACCATGCCACTCATCTTGACTTGTTCTTGCTTCTTCAGGCACACAGAGACGTTGGCCCAGAGGGTGAAGAGGGCCAAGGCTTCGGCGAGCAGCCAGCCCCCGACCGGGGCTACAGAGACACCACTGGTGGTGTTGAGCAGCTCCGACGGCAGCCCCCGGCACAGCCCCCAGCGTAGGCCAGCTAACCTCTTCTCGCTCGACATGCAGTAGGCGTTCGATGCTAAAGGTGTTGACCTTGCCGGTTCTGTAGGACGGGAGCAGCAGCAGGAGCCACAGGGGGCTACTCCCAACACACCACCCCCATCGACTACGCCGCCACGAGGGGCGTCCCCGGCAAGGGCACCAAGCATGAAGCCCGCACGCATGGAGGAGGAGGGGAACTTGGGCGCTGGTGGACCGGCCCCGGCGTCCGACGCCGGCGGGGAGGGAACTTCCGCTTCACAGCCCGGCGCTGGTGAGTCGCATGCCTTTTGTCTTTGCTTTTCCCTTGCGCTTTTTCTTGACTTCATTATCCCCGTCACGGCCCAGACCCTCCTTCAACGGATGCGGAGGACATGGACACCGTCATCAAGGAGGTTGCTGAGGAGGCCGCGACGGAGGCCGACAAGATCGCCGCCGAGGAGGCCGCCATGGACGCCGCCGGGGACGCCGCGGATAAGGCTGCTGAGGATGCCGCCAAGGGTGCCGCCGAGGGCGCCGGCGGTGGGCCTGCAGGGGAGGCCGGAAAGGCCACAGCCGAGGAAGAGGCGATTGATGATCAGCCTTCTTCCTCCGCGACCTCGGGCCCCGGCAGGTACCTGAAGGTGGGCGACAACCTTTTCGTCCATCTTGCCGGGGCGTCAAGCTCCCGGGCGCCCACCGGGGAGGAAGTCTTTGATGGCGAGGTGTTCGCCGCCACCGGGCTCGAGGTTGTTGATGAACCGAGCGCCGGCGGCGACGGCTCCCCAGAGGAGCAGCTCTTCCGGGCCATGGAGGCCAACTTCCGGAAGCTCCAGGCACTCTACCGTGCCTGTTTGGACAAGGTTAAGTCCAGAACGGCGGCGATGGACGACGCAGAGGCGGACTTCCAGGCACGCGTCGCTGAGGCGCAAACCTGGTTCCACCAGTCCCGCGAGGAGCAGAGGGCCTCCCAGGAAGAACTGGCCAAGCGTAACATGGAGCTCATCATGAAGATGGCCGCCATCGAGAAGGCCCAGGAAGAGGCGGCGAACTTGGCTGTCGCTGCGGAGGCCGCCCGGAACCAGCATCAAGCCGCCCTCGATTCCCAGGAAGAAGACCTCTCCGCGCGTGAGGCGAAGCTTGCCGCAACACTCGGCGGCAAGGATGAGGAGCTTGAGGCTCTTGCCGAGCGGCGGACTCGCGAGCTGGTGCAAAGGGACAAGGAGGCGCTCGATGCCCAGGCCCTGGCCCATGCCGGCAAGATACAAGAACTGGAGGTGGAACGGGGCGGGCTGAAGGAGCAAGCCCTCAGGCTGTCCGACGAGAAGAACAGGCTCAACTGCGCCATGACAGAGGCACAGGGAGCGGTCATCAGCAGGACTGGGGAGCTCTCCGAGGCACAAAACTCCATCAGAGATCTCAGGCTGAGGCTAGAGAATCTCGAGAAGATGTTGGCGGAGAGCTCTGCTCGGGAGGAGACCTTGGCCAAGAGCCTGGAGGAGGAGAAGGAGTTGCGGGCGGATGAGGGCGCCTCCCACCAAGAATACGTGGTGGAGGAGAACTGGTGGATCAGCCGGCTAAAGGACATCGCCGGCAGGGTTGCCTCACAGTTGGCCCTCATGGGGATGCCAAACGTGAGGTATGCCCCTGAATGGAGTGGGTCCGTCAACGCCAAGCTGACCCTGTTCTTCGAGGGCGTCCTCAGCGCCTTGACTGATCTTCACTCCAACAGAACGGCCACGCTCGCCGGGGAGGACCGGCGGCTCTGCCGGGGAGTCATGACCAAGGTCCTCACCAAGGTGGCGTTCTGGAACCCCGCCCTCGACTTCGAAGCCGCGATGGACAGCTTGCCGAAGGATTCCAACCTCACGGCGCTCAAGGAGCGCATCAAGCTTGTCATCAGCCGCATCGACGAAATCAAGAGGGTGGAGGGCCAGCGCCGGGATTAAGCATCCCGTTCTTCCTTGCCGCTGCGGGTTCATGCCCAAGACAAATTTTATCTTTAGTTAGAACCGCAGCGATGGCATGATGTAATATAAATTTGAAATATCTTCAGAATCATGCATGTTATTTTCCTGTTTGCTGCCTCTTTGTGTTTCCACCCTACGTTAACTGGGTAGGCTTGCTGGAGCGAAATACCCAAGGCGGCGTCTTGGGGACGGGTCCCCATTGGCCTACCGGGTGAGCGTGCTGCCGGGTCTGCCACCTTGCCGCTCTCAACGCAGCCGCTCGAACTGTCGAGTTTGACTCGAGCCAGAGTCCAGAGCTTTGTCAATTGCGGAAGGCAGCCCTACCGTTTCAAACGCAGCCGTTTGAACTGTTGAGCTGACTCGAAACAAAACAAAGGCGTTGCCGATCGGGAAGGGCCCCATCTGCGTGCAGGTTTCTTTTTGCACAAAGAATGACAGCTCCGAGGATAATAACTTTAAATAATAGGGTAGAAATATCCAAAGTTCGAAGTAACTTAGCTTTTATTTGCAGTCGCTCGAGCGCAGGTCTTCCGGCCTCCTCAAAGGGCCACGAAGACGAGAGAGCGTCGGGCCAACCACTAGAGCCGATTCTCACAACTGTGCTACCCCTACATGGCGCACCAAAGATGTCGGTGTATTTGGATCGACACCTATGGGATCACAAGAATCCCTACTACGGTTGTGGGGCACGGGGTTGAGAGAAGAGCGGATCTAACAGTCAGGACACAGTTCCTTTACCCAGGTTCGGGCCGCAAAGATGCGTAAAACCCTACTCCTGCTTTGGTGGATTATATGTTTGTGTTCTTCAGCTAGTGAGGAGCTCCAAAAGAGTCGTGAGGAGTTCTAAAAAGCCGAATCCTCCTCCTGGTCGCCTTGGGCCTCCTTTTATAGGGAAAAGGGGTCGCCACAATGGCGCACGGGAGGTGGAAGGGGTACAGTGATGCAAGGTTATCCCTCGCATTACAGGACAAGGCGCATTTAATGCTTAGCTTAGGTGTCCTTGCTTTATCGGGGACAAGGGGAGACGCCCGTCTTGTCCGTCGCCGCCCCTCCTCGTGTTGACAAGCGCCCTGGCCAGCAATGCCTGAGGCGCCATGTAGGCAAACAGGCAGCTGAGGTGGCGCAACGGCGGGTCTCCACGAAGATCTGTGGGTCGCCACGCAGGAGCCTGTCCAGCTGGTTGGGCCGGCAGCCGCGTGGGTCGGTGGAAACCTGGTTGGTGTGGGCCTGACGGTGGCCCCGCGGGCGTCCTCGGCAAGGGCCTTGCCGGGGCTCCGGCAAGGGTCCTGCCGTGGCGCCTGCTGTCATCACCGGCAAGGTGCTTGCCGGGGGCCTTGCGGTTCTCCTTGGCTGGAATCCCGCCAAGGGTCGTCGTCTTCTTAACTTGCGTCTGATCTTGAATGTCTTCACAAAGATCTGCATGCCACCAGGGGGATATCTCCCGAATCCTCGCCCCATGGGGGCGGTGGACTCAAGGGTGATTCGCTCCGTAGGCGCGGGGAGAGCTGCCGCGGCAAGGGTCTTGCCGGGGCTGCCAGGGCCGGCCCCGGCAAGGATCTTGCCGCGGAGAGCCGCTTCGTCCCTTTGCTCTTTGTGGTCTTGTTCTTGGCGTTGCTCCAGTCTCCATTAAGCTTCGATCTTACCCCGGCTCACCTCCCTTGCCATGCTTGGTGTGGTGGTGCCCGTGGCTCAAACTGCCCGTGCACAGTCATAGGGGTACAAAAAGTGTACCCCTCTTTTTGTACACCGACAGTGCGCTACCTCTACAGAGTGTATGTGTCTAAATCTATCGATAGCCGTGCCCGCGGATAAGGGCCCAGTTCGTGTCGGTCACACCGTGAGTCAACAGTAATAATAATAACTTGATTTATAACAACCCTGGTTCGATGATGAGATAAGTTGGTTTTGATTGCCGGAATGATCACCGTGGTATCGAGGATACTGAGTTGTTGGATATTTGTGATGTTGTACGAGAATCAATGGTAAAGATCAAGCTCCTTGTGGTCATTGAATGATTACTATGGTATTGTTTATACCAAGCTTGATTTGATCCTGAGATGATCGTGTGATGTCCGTGCTGGTAAGTTTATGCATGTGATGGTTATGAAATAACCCGAGCAGAGTAAGTTGGTGCATGTTAGTATCATCATGTTGCATGTAGTGTCATCATGCTCGTATGTTCATGCTATGACTGTTCTAGTTGTATCATGTTCAGTTGTGCCTACCATATTGTTCTGTTAGTATCATGCTCATGTTTGAATTAACCTGATAATGCCATGATGTTGTCTGTCTTGATTGCTTTTGGTTTATTGTGACCTTGCAAGTACATTCAATGTACTGACCTGGCATGTCATGCCAGTTTGCGGGTCGTTCCAAGATTGCTTGCTTGTTTTGGTGGGTTCCCGTGTTCGCGAGCTAGGATAAACGTTCAAGCCAGAGTCCCTACAGATTGGAGTCCATCATCGTCGTTCGTTGTTCTGCTACCAGTAGTTGTTCTGCTGCCTCGAGTTGTTATGCTTCTTGCATAGAGCAACCGTGGCAGGCGTCGTGTCGCCGTGCCGGTGTTATCCCCTGTGATATCGGAGACCTTGTATCCATATTCGTGTAATAATAGACGGCTGGTTTGTTCTATGCTAAGTAGTGTCGTATTCCAGAAGACATCTCCTCGATCTCTGGGCTGGAATACGAGGCGTTCCAGTTTCTCTGAGCCGGGGTGCCACAAAATAACAACTTTATTATTGCCTCTAGGGCATATTTCCTTTAGTCTCCCACTTGCACTAGAGTCAATAATCTAGAGCACATCACCATGTGATTAACACCAATAGTTCACATCACCATGTGACTAACACCCATAGTTCTCATCGCCATGCGGCCAATACCCAAAGGGTTTACTAGAGTCAACAATCTAGTTCACATCGCTATGTGATTAACACCCAAAGAGTACTAAGGTATGATCATGTTTTGCTTCATGAGAGAAGTTTATTCAGCGGGTCTATTACATTCAGATCTGTATGTATTTTGCAAATTTCTATGTCTACAATGCTCTGCATGGGGCTACTCTAGCTAATTGCTCCCACTTTTAATACGCATCCAGATTGATACTTAGAGTCATCTGGATTAGTGTCAAAGCTTGCATCGGCGTAAATCTTTACAACGAACTCTTTATCACCTCCATAATCGAGAAACATTTCCTTACACATCCAGTAACTAAGGACAATTTTGACCGCTGTCCAGTGATCTACTCCTAGATCAAAATTTTACTCCCTTGCCAAACTCAGGATAGGGCATACAATAGGTCTGGTATACAGCATGGCACACTTTATAGAACCTATGGCCGAGGCATAGGGAATGACTTTCATTCTCCCTCTATCGTCTGCAGTGGTCGGGCATTGAGTCTTACTCAACCTCACACCTTTCAACACAGGCAAGAACTCTTTCTTTGATTGTTCCATTTTGAACTACTTCAAAAACTTGTCAAGGTATGTACTCATTGAAAAAACTTATCAAGCGTCTTGATCTATCTCTATAGATCTTGATGCTCAATACGTAAGCAGCTTTACCGAGGTTTTTCTTTGAAAAAACTCCTTTCGAACACTCCTTTATGCTTTCCAGAAAATTATGCATCATTTATGATAGAAAATATGTCATTCACATATACTTATCAGAAAGGTTGTAGTGCTCCCACTCAATTTCTTGTAAATACAGGCTTCACCGCAAGTCTGTATAAAACTATATGCTTTGATCAACTTATCAAAGCGTATATTCCAACTCTGAGATGCTTGCACCAGTCCATAGATGGATTGCTGGAGCTTGCATATTTTGTTAGCACCTTTAGGATTGACAAAACCTTCTGGATGCATCATATACAACTCTTCTTTAATAAATCCATTAAAGAATGCAATTTTGTTATCCATTTGCCAGATTTCATAAAATGCGACAATTGCTAACATGATTCGGACAGACTTAAGCATCGCTATGGGTGAGAAAGTCTCATCGTAGTCAACTCCTTGAACTTGTCGAAAACCTTTTGCAACAAGTCGAGCTTTGTAGACAGTAACATTACCATTGGTGTTGGTCTTCCTCTTGAAGATCCATTTATTTTCAATGGCTTGCCGATTATTGGGCAAGTCAACCAAAGTCCACACTTTGTTCTCATACACGGATCCCATCTCAGATTTTATGGCCTCAAGCCATTTTGCGGAATTTGGGCTCATCATCACTTCCTCATAGTTCGTAGGTTCATCATGGTCTAGTAACATGACTTCCAGAACTGGGTTGCCGTACCACTCTGGCGCGGAACGTACTCTGGTTGATCTAAGAAGTTCAGTAGTAACTTGATCCAAAGTTTCATGATCATCATCATGAGCTTCCTCACTAATTGGTGTAGGAAACACTAGAACTAGTTTCTGTGATGTACTACTATCCAATTCGGGAGAAGGTACAATTACCTCATCAAGTTCCACTTTCCTCCCACTCACTTCTTTTGAGAGAAACTCCTTCTCTAGAAAGGATCCATTCTTAGCAGGGAATAGAAGGTGTACCCAACAGTCTCCTTTGGGTATCCTATGAAGACACATTTCTCCGACTTGGGTTCGAGCTTATTAGGTTGAAGCTTTTTCACATAAGCATCGTAGCCCCAAACTTTAAGAAATGACAACTTTGGTTTCTTGCCAAACCACGGTTCATAAGGCGTCGTCCCAACGGATTTAGATGTTACCCTATTTAACATGAATGCAGCTATCTCTGATGCATAACCCAAAATGATAGTGGTAAATCGGTAAGAGACATCATAGACCGCACCATATCTAATAAAGTACGGTTACGACGTTCAGACACACCATTACACTGTGGTGTCTCGGATGGCGTGAGTTGTGAAATTATTCCACATTGTTTCAAATGAAGACCAAACTCGTAACTCAAATATTCACCTCCATGATCAGATCGTAGAAACTTTATTTTCTTGTTACGATGATTCTCTACTTCACTCTCAAATTCTTTGAACTTCTCAAATGTTTTAGACTTGTGCTTCATCAAGTAGATATACACATATCTGCTCAAATCATCAGTGAAGATCAGAAAATAACGATACCCACCGCGAGCTTCAACACTCATCGGTCCACATACATCAGTATGTATGATTTCCGACAAATCTGTTGCTCGCTCCATATTTTCGGAGAACGGAGTTTTAGTCATCTTGCCCATGAGGCATGGTTCGCAAGCACCAAGTGATTCATAATCAAGTGATTCCAAAAGTCCATCATTATGGAGTTTCCTCATGCGATTTACACCAATATGACCTAAACAGCGGTGCTACAAATAAGTTGCACTATCATTATCAACTTTCCATCTTTTGGCTTCAATATTATGAATATGTGTATTACTACGATTGAGATCGAACAAACTATTTTCATTGGGTGTATGACCATCGAAGGTTTTATTCATGTAAAAAGAATAACAATTATTCGATGACTTTAAATGAATAACCATTTTGCAAAAAACATGATCAAATCATATTCATGCTCAATGCAAATGACAAATAACATTTATTTAGGTTCTACACTAATCCCGAAAGTATAGGGAGTGTGCGATGATGATCATATCAATCTTGGAACCACTTCCAACACACATCATCACTTCACCTTTAACTAGTCTCTGTTCATTCTGCAACCCTCGTTTCGAGTTAATAATTTTAGTAACTGAACTGGTATCAAATACCCAGGGGTTGCTATGAACACTAGTAAAATACACATCAATAATTTGTATATCAAATATACCTTTGTTTACTTTGCCATCCTTCTTATCCGCAAAGTATCTAGGGCAGTTCCACTTCCAGTGACCATTTCCTTTGCAGTAGAAGCACTTAGTTTCAGGCTTGAGTTTAGCCTTGGGTTTCTTCATGGGAGTGACAACTTGCTTGTCATTCTTCTTGAAGTTCCCCTTCTATCTCTTTGGCCTTTACTTGAAACAAGTGGTCTTGTTAACCATCAACACTTGATGGTCTTTCTTGATTTCTACCTTCGCAGATTTCATCATCGCGAAGAGCTCGGGAATTACTTTCATCATCCCTTGCATATTATAGTTCATCACGAAGTTCTACTAACTTGTTGATAGTGAATAGAGAACTTTGTCAATTACTATCTTATCTAGAAGATTAACTCCCACTTGATTCAAGTAATTGTAGTACCCAAACAATCTGAGCACATGCTCACTGGTTGAGCTTTTCTCCTCCATCTTGAAGGCAAAGTACTGTTAGAGGTCTTATACCTCTCGACACGGGCATGAGTATGAAATACGAATTTCAACTCTTGGAACACCTCTTATGCTCCGTGGAGTTTCAAAACGTTTTTAAAGTCCCGATTATAAGCCGTAAAGCATGGCGCACTAAACTATCAAGTAGTCATCATACCGAACTTGTCAAACGTTCATAACGTCAGCATCTGTTCTCGTAACAGGTTTCTCACCTAGCGGTGCATCAATGACATAATACTTTTGTGCAGCAATGAGGATAATCCTCAGATCACGGACCTAGTCCGCATCATTGCTAGTAACATCTTTCAACTTTGTTTTCTCTAGGAACATATCAAAAACATAGGGGAGCTATAACGCGAGCTATTGATATACAACATAATTTGCAAATACTATCAGGACTAAGTTCATGATAAATTAAAGTTCAATTTAATCATATTACCAAAGAACTCCCACTTAGATAGACATCCCTCTAGTCATCTAAATGATCACGTGATCCAAAACAACTAAACCATGTCCGATCCTCACGTGAGATGGAGGAGTTTTCAATGGTGAAAATCTTATGTTGATCATATCTACTATATGATTCACGCTCGACCTTTCGGCCACCAGTGTTCCGAGGCCATGTATGTACATGCCAGGCTCGTCAAGTTTAACCTGAGTATTCTGCATGTGCAAAACTGTCTTACACCCGTTGTATTTGAACGTAGAGCTTATCACAGCCGATCATCATGTGGTGTCTCAGCACGAAGAACTTTCGCAACGGTGCATACTCAGGGAGAACACATGTACCTTGAAATTTTGTAAGGGATCATCTTATAATGCTCCCGCCGTAGTAAGCAAAATAAGAAGCATAATAAGATAAACATCACATGCAATCAAAATATGTGACATGATATGGCCATCATCATCTTGTGCTTTTGATCTCCATCTCCAAGGCACTGTCATGATCACCATCGTCACCGGCACGACACCTTGATGTCCATCGTAGCATCATTGTTGTCTCGCCAACTATTGCTTCCACGACTACCGCTACTGCTTAGTGATAAAGTAAAGAAATTACATGGCGATTGTATTTCATACAATAAAGCGACAATCATATGGCTCCTGCCAGTTGCCGATAACTTTACAAAACATGATCATCTCATACAATAACGTATAACTCATCATGTCTAGACCATATCACATCACAACATGCCCTGCAAAAACAAGTTAGACGTCCTCTAGTTTGTTGTTGCAAGTTTTACGTGGCTGCTACGGGCTTAGCAAGAACTGTTCTTACCTACACATACAAAACCACAACGATTTTTCGTCAAGTATGTGATGTTTTAACATTCACAAGGACCAGCGTAGCCATACTCGATTCAATTAAAGTTGGAGAAACTGACACCCGCCAGCCACATGTGTGCGAAGCACGTCGGTAGAACCAGTCTCGCGTAAGCGTACGCATAATGTCGGTCCGGGCCGCTTCATCCAACAATACCGCCGAATCAAAGTATGACATGCTGGTAAGTAGTATGACTAGTATCGTCCACAACTCACTTGTGTCTACTCGTTCATATCATCTACGCATAGACCTGACTCTGATACCACAGTTGGGGAACGTAATATTTCAAAACAAATCGTACGATCACGCAAGATCTATCTACTAGATGCATAGCAACGAGAGAAGAGAGAGTGTCTACGTACCCTCGTAGACCGGGAGCGGAAGCGTCTAATGACACGGTTGATGTAGTCGAACTTCTTCGCGATCCAACCGATCAAGCACCAAACGTACGGAGCCTCCGCGTTCAGCACACGTTCAGCTTGATGACGTCCCACGAGCTCTTGATCCAGTAGAACTTCACGGGAGAGTTTCGTCAGCACGACGGCGTGGTGACGAAGGTGATGAAGCTACCGGCTCAGGGCTTCGCCTAAGCACTGCAACGGTATGACCAAGGTGTGTTTCTGTGGAGAGGGGCACCGCACACGGTTGGGAGAGATCAACTAATCAACTTTTCTATCCATGGGGTGCCCCCACCCACGTATATAAAGGAGTGGAGGAGGGGGAGAGGCCGGCCCTCTCTATGGCGCACCCTAGGGGAGTCCTACTCCCACCGGGAGTAGGATTCCCCCTTTCCTATTAGAACAAGGAGCCCTTCCAAGTAGTAGGAGTAGGAGAGAAGGAAAGGGAAAAGAGAAGAGAAGGAAGGAGGGGGCGCCGCCCCTTCCTCTAGTCCAATTCGGACTAAGCCTAGGGCGGGGGCGTGCAGCCTCCCCTCTCTCTTTCTCGTAAAGCCCAATAAGGCCCATATACTCCCCGGCGAATTCCCGTAAGTCTCCGGTATTCCGAAAAATACCCGAATCACTCGGAACCTTTCCGATGTCCGAATATAGTTGTCCAATATATCAATCCTTACGTATCGACCATTTCGAGACTCCTCGTCATGTCCTCGATCTCATCCGGGACTCCAAACTACCTTCGGTACATCAAAACACATAAACTCATAATACAGATCGTCATCAAACGTTAAGCGTGCGGATCCTACGGGTTAGAGAACTATGTAGACATGACCGAGACTCATCTTCGGTCAATAACTAATAGCGGAACCTGGATGCTCATATTGGCTCCTACATATTCTAAGAAGATCTTTATCGGTCAAACCGCATAACAACATACATTGTTCCCTTTGTCATCGGTATGTTACTTGCCCGAGATTCGATCGTCGGTATCTCAATACCTAGTGCAATCTCGTTACCTGCAAGTCTCTTTACTCGTTTCGTAATACATCATCTCGTGACTGACTCATTAGCCATTTGCTTGCAAGGCTTATTATGATGTGTATTATCGAGAGGGCCCAGAGATACCTCTCCGACACTCGTAGTGACAAATCATATTCTTGATCTATGCCAACACCAAGAACACCTTCGGAGACACCTGTAGAGCATCTTTATAATCACCCAGTTACGTTGTGACGTTTGATAGCACACAAGGTGTACCTCCGGTATTCGGGAGTTGCATAATCTCATAGTCATAGGAACATGTATAAGTCATGAAGAAAGCAATAGCAGTAAAACTAAACGATCATAGTGCTAAGCTAACAGATTGGTCTTGTCCATCACATCATTCTCCTAATGATATGATCCCGTTGATCAAATGACAAATCATGTCTATGGCTAGGAAACATAACCATCTTTGATCAATGAGCTAGTCTAGTAGAGGCATACTAGGGACACTCTGTATTGTCTATGTATTCACACATGTACTAAGTTTCCGGTTAATACAATTCTAGCATGAATAATAAACATTTATCATGATATAAGGAAATATAAATAACAACTTTATTGTTGCCTCTAGGGCATATTGATGACCCACAACCGTAAGGGATCTATTGCAGCGTTTTCGATAAGTAAGAGTGTCGAACCCAACGAGGAGCAGAAGGTATTGATAAGCGATTCTGAGCAAGAAATTACTGCAAACACTGAAAGATAACTTTTAGGGGTTTTCTCGGTACAAGCAACAGGAAAGTAGAAGCAAGTAATGTAAAAGGTACTGAGAGTAACAAGTGGCCCAATCCTTTCTTAACAAAGGAGAGGCCTGGCAACTGAACTTATAAAGACTAAAGCGTTCTTGAGGATACACGGGAGAGGTAGTCATGTGCTTTCACCATATTCCGTATCGATACTATGTTATGTGTTGATAAGTGTTGAGTGGGTGGGTCTATGCTAGTACACTCTCTAGACTAAGATGAATGCACTCTTATGATTAAACACCTTGCAAGCATCCGCAAATACAAGATAGAATTTAAGGCAAAAGCCTAACCATAGCAATACAATCGAGGATCCATTATTCCCTTATGCAAAAGCATGCGAACTGTGGTTCAGGTTTCTGTCACTCCGGCAACCCACCATAAGCATTCTTTATACACAATGTATTCTCCTAGGTCCTTAATAAGGCGAAGTGTTGGGTGTTCGACTCACACAACACCACTAGTATAATGACAACAAAACTTAAGTATCAAACAACACATATTACTTCAACGGCATATGACTACTAACAACAAGACTTTCCCCATGTCCTCAAGAACTAAGGTAACTACTCACGAGACATAAAAGAGATCATGATCAGTGGGGATAAATATGTGATAAACAATCTGGACATAATAATATTTCTCCAACAAAACTCAATAGCATTCACCACAAAGTAGTAATCAACACCGATGCAGTAGAGAGGATAGGTAGTACGAGTTACAACACGAGTTACGATTGTAAGGTGAGATTTGGATGAAGATGGAGATGGTGCTGGTGTTGGGGATGATGTTGATGATGATCTCGATGATGCCCGTGACGATGGTGATGACGATGGCGACGATCTCCCCTTCTGGGAGGTGATCTCCCCGACGGAATCTGCCCGCCGGAGATGCCCTTTTCTTCTCTGTAGGGTTCCGCCTCGGAGCGGCGGCGGAACTCCGTAAAAAGTCTTCTTTTTTGGGTTTTCGGAGAACGGAGAATATATATGCAAAAGGGGGCATCCGGAGGTGGGCCAGGGGCTACAGGCGCCCCCCGGCGCGGCCAGGGGGGCGCCCCCAGGCCGCCTGGGCACCCTGTGGCCCCCCTCTGGCTCCCCTTTTGCGTGTCCTCGTGATTTATCTGAAAAATACCTCCCGTCAATTTTCAGGTAATTTGGAGGTATTCTTCTTCAGCAACTCAGCGTCCACTTTTTACTGCTGAATCCTGCGTCTGCTGTTCCGGCATCGGAGAGTTTGCAAACTGTGTAAAATAGACCAAAACAACATAAGAACATCACCGTAACGTGAAATATATCAATGAATAAGGATAAATTATGATACAAAATAGTGATGCATTTTGGACGTATCAACACCCCCAAGCTTAGACCTCGCTTGTCCCCAAGCGAATATGAACTCGGTAAACCTGTCCACAAGTTTAGAGAGTGAAGTGTCAATAAATAGAATACGGACAAGAAGCATCATAGTTTATTTACCAACTTAAATATCCTCAACAACAATCTTCAACTCATAAGGCCCTTATGAAAGAGTGATAACACTTATATTCGAAAGTAGGACTAAGGAAACTCATTATATCATGGCAAACATGTCCTTTGGTCAAAGAACAACAATAGATTTAACTTTTGCTCTTATATTTGATGAGATCAATTTGAAGCTTTTTGAAAATAACATGTTAATAGGCAAGAAGTGAAAGTGTTAACACAAAGGAAGATATTTGCCTTAGCTAGGCATGACAAACAACTTACTTATCGAATGATAATGTCAACAAGGATATGATATGACAAATCTTAATGCAACTTTATATGAATGAATCCTTATCAACATCAAACGTCTGCTCTCTTTGAGAAATAGAAGGAAGTAGAAGTAACTGACTCAACTTAAAATTAAAAGATAGGCCCTGCTCTAGGGTAGTAGGGAAAACTCATGTGCTATCCTCAAATCAAACAGAAATGAAAACAAGTTTTTAGGGGTGCATGATTTGTCAACGAATGCTAATAGATAACTCAATTGCTTTTTGAGCTGGACAAGTTTCGAGGAACGGCTCCCGCACGAGGACGATAACATCCTCTTATTCTCCTTTGTTTATCACTGCCAAAGTTTTCTGATTTCTCATGAACAAAGCGTGAAGGAGGGTTTGTTTGTTATATTATTTTTAAGCCGGGCGCACTCTATGCCAGCTCCTTCTCGTATTATGGGTTTGCACATTATACATGCAATCCCGGGGTGAAGCTTGTCCAACTCAAAAAGACTATGAATTAGCTATTACTTCCTCATGAGCTAAAACAGAGGCACAAAATAAAAGATTTTGAACATTTGAGGATAACACATAAATTATATACTTTTAGGAGGTGGTAGCGGAATACCACGAGTAGGTAGGTATGGTGGACTCATATGGAAGGTATTGGCTTAAGGGTATGGATGCACAAGCAGAATTCCGCTTAGTACAGAGTTAGGCTAGCAAAGGTTTTGAGTGAACAGACAATTGATGATGACTAAGATGCAAAGCAATATAAAGCATGAACATTGGAATAAGCATAACACATCAAGTTGTATTCCTTGTCAGCATAACACTTCAAGCATAATAATATAAAGTTTTGGTTATGTTGATAATTTAAGAAAATCATGCTTGTTGTTATGACCAAAACTATGTTTGCCAAGATTAAATAAAGTTTCATAGCCATACCTGACATAAGGCCAATACTCCCCATAAGAATCATCATATAAGGTCGATTGCGTGAAGAGAATACCGAGTGCAGCAAAAGGAACCGATAAACTTCTCCTTAATATTCCATCATAAACGACTCCACACTCGCGGATACAATTCTTCACCGAAGGAGTGATAGACCTCAATGCACACACCTATCTCATATGATAACCTCCCTAGACATGATACGACTCTACTTGACTCTAAAATACAAAAGGTAAAGATAAAGATACCGGGAACTCCCCCAAGCTTGGAACAAGCCAAGGAAATGCCATTACCCCAGGAGATTTCACTCATCATCCTTGTTGGCGTTGATCAAGTAGTCCTTGGCGAAACGCTTCCATGGAAGGGGTTCTCCAGTCTCATATGAGAAGCTCGTCTCCTGAATCCTGCATTCAGCACCCAAACCCATGCGCAGAAACCTTAGTTCATACTCACAGTTCTGGTTATGTAGATCATTAATTTGCCCTTGGAGTTCTATAATTCTGTCTTCAGACGCGGCGATTCTTTCCCACATCTCCTTCATCTCCTTCAGGAAGTAGTTCTTCAGCTCGTTGGTGATGTCAAAGTTAGCTTCGACACCACGCTCGGTCATCTTCTTGTACTCGAAGACTTCTTGCTCCACTTCTTCCAGCCTGGCCTGGATGCTCCCCTCCTTGATAGGTCCCTTCAGATCTTCTTGATGAAGGACACCGTCCTCCATCCGAACAACCTGAGGGTGCTTCTTCACCTCAGCGAGGTAAGGGTTGATGACGTTGACGACGAACTTGTCCTTGGGGGAACTTGGAGAAGCCATGGCACCTCAATTCAGCTGAAAGATTCCCTGGCAGAAACAGATTGAAGAGAAAACACGCGAAATCGCGAGATACGTTGCCGGAACAATCCGGGCAAATATATAGGAAAAATTTATGCACAGAAAGGAAGGTAACGGACCAAAGCGGGGTCGGAGACGGGCTCCCGGGTGTCTAGGCGGCCTGCCGGCGCGGCCCAGGGGGGGCGCCAGGGGGGCGCCTGGACTCCCTGGAGGTCGTCTCCGGCTCCACTTAGACCCAGAATTTTACTAATATTGCAAAAACTCGTAATACGGAACTTTTATGATGGTTCGCGATGTTTCCTTACCGTACTACATACCTTTTCTTTATTCTGCTTCTGCTGGCGTCTGAAACAGGGCTGCAACATGTTCTTCATGGGTTGTTGTGTATATTATATTCACATCAACATTGACAGGGTCTCCTGCTATGTAATGTTTAAGCCTTTGCCCATTCACAACTTGAGGTTTGGTGCCTTCAAAATTATTAATCTTAATTGCACCAGACCGATAAACTTCTTCAATATGAAATGGTCCTTCCCACCTGGAAAGTAGTTTACCTGGAGAAAACCTGAAACGAGATCTAAACAACAAAACTTTATCACCAACATTAAATTCACGTTTCAGAATCTTCCTATCATGCCACTTTTTTACCTTTTCCTTGAACATTTTAGCGCTCTCGTAAGCTTCACTTCTCCATTCATCTAGAGAAGTCAAGTTCATGAGACGCTTCTCACCAGCTAGTTTTGGGTCAGCGTTAAGCTCTCTAACAGCCCAGAAAGCCTTGTGCTCTAACTCTAATGGCAAATGGCAAGCCTTGCCATACACCATCTTATAGGGAGACATGCCCATGGGGTTTTTGTAAGCAGTTCTATATGCCCACAAAGCATCTCCTAACTTGTTTGACCAATCCTTCCTATTTCTGTTTACTGTTTTCTGCAAGATCAACTTAATCTCTCTATTGGTGAGCTCAACTTGCCCACTAGTTTGAGGATGATATGGTGAAGCAATTCTATGATTAACATCGTATTTGGCCAAAGCTTTTCTAAAAGCTCCGTGTGTGAAGTGCGATCCCCCATCGGTCATGAGATACCTTGGTACACCAAACCTAGGAAAAATTACATCTTTAAGCATTTTCAAAGATGTCTTGTGATCAGCACTTTCAGTGGGGATTGCTTCAACCCACTTGGTCACATAATCAACAGCTACTAAAATGTGAGTGTACTTGGGCGAAGAAGGAAAAGGACCCATAAAATCAAAACCCCAACAATCGAAAGGTTCAATCACTAGTGAGTAACTCATAGGCATCTCATTCCTTCTACTAATGTTACCGACTCTCTGACATTTATCACAGGCTAAAACATAATTTCTAGCATCTTTAAAGAGAGTAGGCCAATAAAAACCTGATTGAAGAACCTTATGTGCAGTCCTCTCACCGGCATGATGTCCTCCATAGGGACTATCATGAAACCGTCTGAGAATGTCCTTCTGCTCATGTTCCGGAATGCATCTTCTCACGATCCCGTCGGGACCTTCTTTGAAAAGATGTGGGTCATCCCAAAAGTAGTGCCTCAAATCATGAAAGAACTTCTTCCTTTGCTGAAATGTTAGACCTGGAGGCAAATACTTTGCAACAATAAAATTAGCATAATCTGCATACCAAGGATCGGAAAGAGATTGTACTTTTACAACGGCAAGTTGCTCGTCTGGAAAACTATCATTAACTGGGATGGGGTCATGCGGTATATCTTCCATCCTTGAAAGATTGTCCGCCACCGGATTGTCTTCCCCCTTCCTATCAACAATCTGCAAATCAAATTCTTGAAGAAGGAGTACCCATCTGATAAGCCTTGGCTTGGCATCCTTCTTTGTCATAAGATACTTAATGGCAGCATGATCAGTATGAATAATAACTTTAGAATCTACAATATACTGCCTAAACTTATCACAAGCAAAAACTACAGCTAAGAATTCCTTCTCAGTAGTAGCATAATTTCTTTGAGCACTATCAAGGGTTTTACTAGCATAATGTATAACATTCAATTTCTTATCAACTCTTTGTCCTAAAACAGCTCCAACAGCAAAATCACTTGCATCACACATAATCTCAAAAGGTAAATTCCAGTCAGGTGGTTGTACTATAGGAGCAGTTATTAAAGCTTTCTTAAGGACTTCAAAAGCTTCCTTACAATTTTCATCAAATACAAAAGGAACATCCTTCTGGAGAAGATTAGTGAGGGGTCTCGAGGTTTTAGAAAAGTCTTTAATAAATCTTCTATAAAAACCTGCATGACCGAGAAAACTGCGAATACCTTTGATGTCCCTTGGATAGGGCATCCTCTCAATAGCTTCGATCTTGGCCTTGTCCACTTCAATTCCCCTTTCGGAAATCTTATGACCAAGAACAATTCCTTCATTAACCATAAAGTGGCACTTTTCCCAGTTGAGTACCAAATTTGTCTCCTCGCATCTCTGCAAAACTTTATTAAGGTTGTGAAGACAATGGTCAAAAGAAGTTCCATAAACGGAGAAATCGTCCATGAAGACTTCCATAATATCCCCGCAGAAACCATGAATGATAGCAGACATACACCTTTGAAAAGTAGCAGGGGCATTATATAAACCAAAAGGCATACGCCTGTAAGCATAAGTACCAAAGGGACAAGTAAAAGTGGTCTTCTCTTGATCGACAGTGTTAACTTGAATTTGAGAGAAGCCAGAATAACCATCGAGATAACAAAAGTGGGTATTTTTGGATAACCTTTCAAGCATTTGGTCGATGAACGGCAACGGATAGTGATCCTTCCTGGTTGCCTTGTTCAATTTCCTGTAATCAATACACATCCTATATCCAATAATAATTCTCTGAGGTATTAATTCATTTTTATCATTAGGAACCACAGTTGTACCTCCTTTCTTAGGAACACAATGTACCGGACTTACCCACTTACTATCAGCTATAGGGTAGATAGTACCTGCGGCTAGAAGCTTGAGAATCTCAGTTCTCACGACATCCATCATCTTCGGGTTCAACCGTCGTTGATGATCAACAACTGGTTTAGCATCAGGCTCAAGGTTGATAGTATGTTGACAGATAGATGGACTAATCCCCTTAAGGTCATCAAGGGTGTAGCCAATTGCGCCTCGGTGTTTACGAAGTACTTCCAATAATCGCTCCTCTTCATATCCTGAAAGGTTAGAATTGATAATAACAGGATATACTTTCTTTTCATCTAAATAAGCATACTTGAGCGTATCGGGAAGAGGTTTAAGATCGAACACCGGGTCTTCTTTCGGTTTTGATAAAATTTCCAAAGGTTCAACCGGAAGGTTGTGCTTCAGGATAGCAAGCTGCCTCAAGAATATTTCATCTAGTTCATTTCTTTCCTGCATATGCAAATCATTCTCGTGGTCCTCCATGTATTGCTGCAAAGGATCATTAGGGGGAATAGCAATAGAGGCAATACTTTCAATAATTTTATCATCACTAGGTAAATCAGTACCACGAGGCTGCTTGGAGAACTTAGAAAAATTAAATTCATATGGCTCACCATCGAATTCCACATAAACTTTTCCTTTCTTGCAATCTATTATAGCTCCACAAGTTCTAAGAAAAGGTCTACCAAAAATAATTGGACAAAAATTGTCCCTCTCTGAACCAAGTATTAGAAAGTCGGTAGGGTATTTTACCTTTCCACATAGGACTTCAACGTCCCTCACAATTCTGATAGGAGAGATAGTTGTTCTATTTGCAAGATGAATGGTAACATCAACTTCTTCAAGTTCACAAGGGGAAATCTCACCGATGATCTCTTCATAAAGTGAATAGGGGATAGCACTTGCACACGATCCCAAATCGCATAGCCCATAATAATTGTGATCTCCTATTTTAACAGATACCACTGGAGTACCTGAAATTGGGCCTTTATTCTTGGCTGTGACAAGGTTAGTGGAAACAACACAAAAATTTATATTGGAATCCAAAACATCATTAGTAGCAAGGTCTTTAATCAATGCAACTTGAGGATCGACCCTGATCTGGTCCTCAGGCTCATCAACTCTTCTCTCACTTTTATTTATTATGCCTGTCACAAGAGAGTGCTCCCTTATCCTCGTAGGAAAAGGAGGCTTTTCATATATAACTGCAGGCAAAATAGGGTCAGCAACATAAATATCAATAGGTGGTTCTTTAAAAGGTTCATGGTGCTGGTCTCTCTTCTTTTTAAAAGAATCAACGTGAGAGGCAAAATTCTTACACAAATCAATCACTAGATGGGAATCAAGACCAATCTTAGAGCAAAAAGTATTGAAGTAATCAGTTTTCACATAGCTCTCAATATAATCATGTTCATAATTTATAGCGGGTTCAATACCTTTATCAATTTCCCAATCTTCGGTATTCCTCTGGATCCTTTCAAGGAGATCCCACCTTTCTTCAACACTCTTCTTCTGAAATACCCCACTAGAGGAGGCATCCAACATCTCCTTATCCTGACGAGAAAGCCTGGCATAAAAATTTGTAAGTAAAATTTCCTTGGGAAGCTTATGAATAGGGCATTTGAGCATTAGGGACTTCAATCTCCCCCAAGCTTGAGCAATGCTTTCTCCGTCACGAGACCTAAAGTTATAGATATAATTCCTGTCTCGATGAATTTCATGAAGAGGATAAAACTTAGTATAAAAGAGAGACATAAGCTCCTGCCAGTCCAGCAAGTGTGAGTTATCGAGAAGCCCATACCAATCTGAAGCTTTATCTATAAGTGATACGACAAACAATTTCCTCATGACAAACTCCCTCGATACACCTGCAAGCTTAAATAATGAACATAGTGGTGACAGATATAGCAAGTGTTCACCGGGATGTCTGTCTCCTGCGTATCGATTAGCCAAAACATAATCGATAATACCAGCTGGTATTTTATAAGGCACAATTTCAGTAGGGGGAGGATCAACCACCACAGGTGTGGGGCGTCTTCCCGCAAGCAACGATCCAATAATAGGGTTGTCCATAAGGACAAGGAGCAGCAAATAAAAACAGAATTATAAAAAACTTTCTTACCAGTTTCACTTTACCAATAGCGCTACGCTCCCCGGCAACGGCGCCAGAAAACGGTTCTTCATGACCCACAACCATAAGGGATCTATTGCATCGTTTTCGATAAGTAAGAGTGTCGAACCCAATGAGGAGCAGAAGGTATTGATAAGCGATTCTGAGCAAGAAATTACTGCAAACACTGAAAGATAACTTTTAGGGGTTTTCTCGGTATAAGCAACAGGAAAGTAGAAGCAAGTAATGTAAAAGGTACTGAGAGTAACAAGTGGCCCAATCCTTTCTTAACAAAGGAGAGGCCTAGCAGCTGAACTTATAAAGACTAAAGCATTCTTGAGGATACACGGGAGAGGTAGTCATGTGCTTTCACCATATTCCGTATCGATACTATGTTATGTGTTGATAAGTGTTGAGTGGGTGGATCTATGCTAGTACACTCTCTAGACTAAGATGAATGCACTCTTATGATTAAACACATTGCAAGCATCCGCAAATACAAGTTAGAATTTAAGGCAAAAGCCTAACCATAGCAATACGATCGAGGATTCATTATTCCCTTATGCAAAAGCGTGCGAACTAGGGTTCAGGTTTCTGTCACTCCGGCAACCCACCATAAGCATTCTTTATACACAATGTATTCTCCTGGGTCCTTAATAAGGCGAAGTGTTGGGTGTTCGACTCACACAACACCACTAGTAGAATGACAACACAACTTAAGTATCAAACAACACATATTACTTCAACAGCATATGACTACTAACAACAAGACTTTCCCCATGTCCTCAAGAACTAAGGTAACTACTCAAGAGACATAAAAGAGATCATGATCAGTGGGAATAAATATGTGATAAACAATCTGGACATAATAATATTTCTCCAACAAAACTCAATAGCATTCACCACAAAGTAGTAATCAACACCGATGGAGTAGAGAGGATAGGTAGTACGAGTTACAACACGAGTTACGATTGTAAGATGAGATTTGGATGAAGATGGAGATGGTGCTGGTGTTGGGGATGATGTTGATGATGATCTCGATGATGCCCGTGACGATGGTGATGACGATGGCGATGATCTCCCCTTCCGGGAGGTGATTTCCCCGGCGGAATCTGCCCACCGGAGATGCCCTTTTCTTCTCTGTAGGGTTCCGCCTCGGAGCGGCGGCGGAACTCCGTAAAAAGTCTTCTTTTTAGGGTTTTCGGAGAACGTAGAATATATATGCAAAAGGGGGCATCCGAAGGTGGGCCAGGGGCTCCAGGCGCCCCAAGGCGCAGCCAGGGGGCGCGCCCCCAGGCCGCCTGGGCACCCTGTGGCCCCCCTCTGGCTCCCCTTTTGCGTGTCCTCGTGATTTATCTGAAAAATACCTCCCGTCAATTTTCAGGTAATTTGGAGGTATTCTTCTTCAGCAACTCAGCGTCCACTTTTTACTGCTGAATCATGCGTCTGCTGTTCCGGCATCGGAGAGTTTGCAAACTGTGTAAAATAGACCAAAACAACATAAGAACATCACCGTAACGTGAAATATATCAATGAATAAGGATAAATTATGATACAAAATAGTGATGCATTTTGGATGTATCACATATTTCCTTCATGACGCTCAACTGGATCAAGAGCTCGTGGGACGTCATCGAGCTGAACGTGGAGGTGTCGTACGTTCGGTGCATGGATCGGTTGGATCGCGAATATGTTCGACTACATCAACCTCGTCACTAGACGCTTCCGCTTTCGGTCTAGGAGGGTATGTAGACACACTCTCCCTGTTCGTTGCTATGCTTCTCCTAGATAGATCTTGCTTAAGCGTAGGAAAATTTTGAAATACTACGTTCCCCAATAGTGGCATCATGACCCAGGTCTATACGTAGATGATATGCACGAATAGAACACAATGAGTTGTGGGCGATAATAGTCATACTGCTTACCAGCATGTCATACTTTGATTCGGCGGTATTGTGAGATGAAGCGGCCCGAACCAACATTATGCGTACGCTTACGCGAGACTGGTTTCACCGTTACGAGCACTCGTTGCTTAAAGGTGACCTGCGGCTTTCTGTCTCTCTCGCTTTAGTTGAATCGAGTGTGGCAACCATCGGTCCTTATGAAGGTTAAAATAACACACTTGACGAAAAATCGTTGTGGTTTTTGTATGCGTAGGTAAGAACATTTCTTGCTAAGCCCGTAGCAGCCACCTAAAACTTGCAACAACAAAGTAGAGGACGTCAAACTTGTTTTGCAGGGCATGTTGTGATGTGATATGGTCGAGACGTGATGATTTATACGTTATTGTATGAGACGGTCATGTTTTGTAAATTATCGGCAACCGGCAGGAGCCTTATGGTTGTCTCTTTATTGTATGAATTGCGAAGGCCATGTAATTGCTTTACTTTATCACTGTAGTAGTGACAATAGTTGGTGAGACGACCACGACGCTACGATGAATATCATGGTGTCAAGCCGGTGACGATGGAGATCATGACGATGCTTTGGATATGGAGATCAAAAGCACAAGTTGATGATGTCCATATTATGTCACATATTTTGATTGCATGTGATGTTTATCTTATTATGATTCTTATTTTGCTTAGTACAGCGGTAGCATTATAAGATGATCCCTTACAAAATTTCAAGGTACAAGTGTTCTCCCTGAGTATGCACCATTGCGAAAGTTCGTCGTGCCGAGACACCATGTGATGATCGGGTGTGATAAGCTCTACGGTCAAATACAACGGGTGTAAGACAGTTTTGCACATGCAGAATACTCAGGTTAAACTTGACGAGACTAGAATTACAGACATGGCCTCGGAACACTGGAGACTGAAAGGTTGAGCGTGGATCATATAGTAGATATGATCAACATAAGATGTTCACCAATGAAAACTACTCCATCTCACGTGATGATTGGACATGGTTTAGTTGATTTGGATCACGTGATCATTTAGATGACTAGAGGGATGTCTATCTAAGTGGGAGTTCTTTAGTAATATGATTAATTGAACTTTAATTTATCATGAACTTAGTCCTGATAGTTTTTGCACATCTATGTTATTATAGATCAATGCCCCGTGCTACCGTTCCCTTCAATTTCAATGCGCTCCTAGAGCAAGCTAAGTTGAAAGATGATGGTAGCAACTACACGGACAAGGTCCGTAACTTGAGGATTATCCTCATTGCTGCACAGAAGAATTATGTCCCGGAAGCACCGTTAGGTGACAGGCTGTAGCGACCAGACCTCAAACAGTCTGACCACTGTGCATCAGTGTCATCCCTGGATCAGTAATGCTGACACGCACAGTACTTGAAGGATTTATAACAGAGTAGCAATCACACACTTATTACATCGATAGTTCCAACGATGAACTTATTACAATAAAAATGTCTTAAGGCCATCTAACACGATAACAGCGGAAGGCTTGGAAGATAAGTGAGTCCATCAACTCCAACGGCATCACTGAGTAAAGAACCACGACCTATAAGGCACCTTACTCGTCGTCTGAAAAGTCTGCAACATGAACGTTGCAGCCCGAAAACGGGTCAGCACATGGAATATGCTGGCAAAGTAACACAAAGAGATCAATAAAGTAAAGCTATACTATATGCAATATGGCTGGTGGAAAGCTCTATGGTTACAGTTTTTGCGTAAAGCCAATTTTTTCCTACTTCAAAGGAATAGATTTTTAATTTAACTATCATGGTAGTTGAAACATCGTTAAGAAGATAGACATCCTCTCAACCCCAATTAATAAATCATTATTAAACCCAACAATATTAAATTAGAGTAACATGATGAGATTCATATGATATCCAGGTACTAGATACTCAAGACGTCCATAACCGGGGACACGGCTAATCATGATTAGTTTGTACACTCTGCAGAGGTTTGTGCACTTTTCCCCACAAGACTCGATCGCCTCCGTTTAATTTCTCGCACTGCATGATGTTTGAGAATCGGATGACCGAGACACAGTCTTTCAGAAGTACTAGCACCTTACAAACGGGTGGACCGTACCAACCTACATCCCCTACATCTACTAGTCCACCACTGTAAGAGTTCGCACAACTTAGTCAACTATGCTAGAGCCCATAATAGCATTGTGGCTGCACACGGAAGTTTCTAGTATGAATAATCTCATGATCCCTTTGAGCCTGGGTGGCGGTCAAAAAGAAAAATAGGCAATCGCTGGAATACCCAGGTGCCTCAATCCACCCAGATGTGTGTTAAAGTTGCCACCTTAAGTTGAACCTATAATTTAACAATCTCACATCTGTCATGGATACACTCACTCAATCCACGTCTACGGGCATAGCATGGCCTAACAGCAAACGTAGAAGTAACTCCCAAAATTTTGAATGTAATGCAGGTAATAGGTACTACCTCAATCTACTTCCCAGTCCCACAAGTTAATGATCCTACTAATGCAATGTATGAGGGTTTGACTAATGCAATGAAAACTGGGTAATTGGAAAGTATGATCAAAGTTTTACTTGCCTTGCTGATGATCCGTAAAACCTAGAGATTCAAAGTAGCAAGCGGCGCACTCCGGGTATTCGATCGCAAACAAACAAGCACACAATAAGTACTTAACTAATGCACGGGTAAAACTCAAATAAGTGATCTAACTAGAAAGTTCAACTTAAGAACTCCGGTTTCCAAAAGAAACGGCAAAAGAAAAGCAATGAAAGTCAAACGGCGAAAGAGAAACAACTACCGAACCAATCTGGACCAAAGTCCAAATTTATCAGAGACAAACGCTTGAGTGACTAGGTTAAACGGAAAGAGAATTTCGAAATGAAACTCCAAGCGCTTGAATCGCTTGATTCCGATAAACGAGCGAAAAGTTAAACTAAAACAAAGATCGGATCAAAGATCGCGATCAGAAAATAAACTAGAAAAAGAAAACTAATACAGCTTAATGAACGAACGTTCGTCAGCTGAGACTAAATGACGAACTCGTTCGTTAGAACGAACGAACGGGTGAACGTTTACTAATTAACTAAACCAAAAAAACAGAAAACCAATCTAATAAGACTGATCTAAAGAAAAACCGACTAGGGTTCTAAAAAAACCGACGGTCTTCTAAAAGAAAACCGGGCGGCTACCTCGTCGACGACCGGCGGCGGGGCTGCGGCGGGCGGCGGCTTGCGGCGGTGGGCAGCAGCAGTGGCGGGGCGGTGTGCGGCGGCGTCGCGGCGGGGCGGCGGCTGCGGCGTCGCGGCGAGGCGGCGGCTTGCGAGGCGGCCGGGCGGTGTGTGGTAGAGGAGGGGTGCTGCATATATATAGGGGGGGTAGAAGGCTTGGGGGAGGGGACAGCAACGGCGGTGGCGGAGGAGTCCGACGCGGGCATGGCGTGCACGGCGGGGAAGGCGGTCGCGGCGGCGGCTGGGCCTGGCTCGGCTGGGCTTCGGCCCAGTCGGGTCGGGTCCCCCTCTCTTTTTTCTAATTAACGTCGGCGCTACGAAAAAGAAATCTAGAAAATAAAAATAAAAATTGAAAATTGTCAAAACAAATTTTCACCGTCTAAATAGAATATTTAGAACAAGATGAACATTTTTTTGACACTAAAATGCATTTTTTAAAACATGCAATTTTTCCTAATTCAAATAAACTCCAAATAAAACTTATTTGATTTTTCTATTAAATCCTCTGTATTTCTTTAGTTTTGGGAGAGTCATTTTACTCCCTCTCTCATATATTTATGATAGAAATACTTGAAGATAAAATAAATAAAATCAAATGATCCTATTTTCAAAATTTGAGAAACCTCAAATATGAAAATATTGAAATCCCCAACTCTATCCGAGGGTCCTTGAGTTACTTAGGATTTTCTTGGATCACCAAAAGCTAGAAAATATGATATGCATGATGAACTAATGTATAACATTCCAAATTGAAAATTTGGGATGTTATAAACCTACCCCCTTAAGATGAATCTCGCCCTCGAGATTCGGGTTGGCTAGAAAATAGGTGAGGGTGGTCCTTCCGTAGGTCTTCCTCTCTTTCCCAGGTGGCTTCCTCCTCGGTGTGGTGACTCCACTGAACTTTGCAAAACTTGATAACCTTGCCGCGGGTGACTCGGCTGGCATACTCCAGAATCTTGACTGGTTTCTCTTCATAGGTCAAGTCGCTGTCCAACTGAATAGCTTCCATTGGCACTGTATCCCTCAGCGGTATCTCGGTCATCTCTGCGTGGCATTTCTTCAACTGAGAAACATGGAATACGTCGTGAACTCCTGACAATCCTTCGGGCAGTTCCAACTTGTAGGCTACTTCTCCCATACGTTCCATAATCTTATAGGGTCTGACAAAACGGGGTGCTAGCTTTCCCTTAACTCCAAAGTGTTTAACTCCTCGGAGTGGAGATACTCTAAGATAAACTCGGTCTCCAACTTCGTAAACGATCTCCTTGCATTTTGAATCTGCGTAGATCTTCTGCCTGGACTGGGCTATCTTGAGCCTATCGCGAATCAACTTCACCTTCTGCTCCGATTCCTTGATCAAATCTGGCCCGAACAGCTTGCGGTCTCCAACTTCATCCCACGACAACGGAGTCCTACATCTCCTTCCGTATAACGCTTCGAAAGGGGCCATCTTCAAAATAGATTGATAAATGTTGTTGTAATAAAATTCGGCATACGGCAAATTGTCGTCCCAACTAGATCCATAATCTAGTGCACATGCTCTCAGCATATCCTTCAAAATCTGATTGACTCTTTCAGTCTGTCCATCTGTCTGCGGGTGAAAAGCTGTGCTAAACTTTAGTCTGGTACCCAACGTTTCGTGTAACCGATTCCAGAACTTTGAGGTAAACTGGGTTCCTCTATCTGATACGATGCTCCTCGGAACTCCATGCAGACATACAATTCGGGTCATGTATATCTTTGCCAACTTTGCACTGGTATAAGTAGTCTTTACGGGGATGAAATGAGCTACCTTTGTTAAACGACCGACTATGACCCAAATCGAGTCATAGCCAGAACGAGTTATGGGTAATCCCGTAATAAAATCCATACCTAGATTATCCCACTTCCATTCGGGTATTGGCAATGGTTGTAACAATCTTGCCGGCTTCTGATGTCCGGCCTTCACTCTCTGACATACATCACAAACTGCTACATATTCTGCAATATCTTTCTTCATATCGGTCCACCAGAAAATATCCTTCAAATCCAAATACATCTTAGTATTTCCTGGGTGAATCGAGTAGGGTGAATCATGGGCCTCCTGTAGGATCAACTGCCTAATCTCCGGGTCATTTAGCACATAAATGCGGTCCTCAAACCATAAGGTGTCGTGTTCATCCTCACGAAATCCTTTAGCTTTTCCTTCGCTCATCCTCTCCTTTATAGAGGCAACCTCCTCGTCAGTTTTTCTGAGCTTCTCTGATTTTATCCATCAGGGTAGACTCGATCTCTAGTGTTGCTACGTAGCCTCTCGGAACTATCTCCAAACGTAGTTCTCGTAAGTCCTCGGCTAACTCCTTTGGAAATTCCTCCGTCATTAGGGTATTGACATGGCTCTTACGGCTTAGCGCATCGGCTACTACGTTAGCCTTTCCGGGATGATAATGCAATCTCATGTCATAGTCCTTAATGAGTTCCAGCCATCTCCTTTGCCTGAGATTCAGCTCCTTCTGAGTGAATATATACTTCAAACTCTTGTGATCCGTATATACTTCACAATGGTTTTCGATGAGAAAATGTCTCCACGTCTTCAATGCATGCACTACGGCTGCTAACTCCAAATCATGAGTGGCATAGTTCAACTCATGAGGTTTTAGTAGTTGTGAAGCATACGAAACAACTCTTCCTTCCTGCATAAGAACTGCTCCAAGTCCTCGACGTGAAGCGTCGCAATACACCTCATAATCCTTATGTTTATCTGGCAGAATCAACACAGGTGATGAGACCAAACATTTCTTTAATTCCTGGAAACTGGCCTCACATTCTTCTGTACAACTGAACTTGGTGTCCTTCTTTAACAACTCCGTCATTGGCTTTGCAATCCTTGAGAAATTCTCAGTAAATCTCCGGTAGTATCCTGCAAGTCCAAGAAAACTTCGGATCTCTCCAACTGTTGCCGGTGCTTCCCAATTTGTCACAGTGTCCACCTTGGCGGGATCTACTGCTATTCCTTCTCCAGATATAACATGTCCGAGAAATCCGGCTTCCTTCAACCAAAACTCGCATTTGCTAAACTTGGCATATAACTGATGTTCTCTGAGCTTCACCAATACCAAACGCAAATGCTCTGCATGCTCCTCTTCATCCTTTGAGAAGATCAATATATCATCTATGAACACTACGACGAACTTATCCAAATACTCCATAAAATACTTTGTTCATCAGGTTCATAAAGTAAGCTCGTGCGTTAGTCAGACCAAAAGACATAACGGTATACTCGTACAACCCGTACCTGGTGGTAAAGGTCGTCTTAGGTATATCCTGCTCTCGGATCTTCAATTGGTGGTACCCTGATCGCAGATCGATCTTGGAAAATACCTTAGCTCCTTGCAATCTATCGAACAGATCATTGATCATCGGCAGTGGGTACTTGTTCTTGATCGTTACTTCGTTCAGCCCTCGGTAGTCAACAACCGTTCTTAACGATCCATCCTTCCTCTCCACTAGAAGTACTGGCGAACCCCAAGGCGAAGAACTTGGGCGTATGAATCCTTTACCCAGTAACTCCTTAATCTGTTTCTTAATTTCCTCCAAATCCTTTGTGGGCATCCTATATGGTCTCTTAGAAATCGGCCCTGTGCCTGGCAATAGCTCAATCAAAAACTCTATATCTCTGTCAGGTGGCATTCCTGGCAGTTCTTCTGGAAACACGTCAAGGAAATTTTTCACCACTGGTACTTCCTCCTTAACAACTACTGATAAGGAATTTAATCTATTCCTTTTCGGCTCATGCCGGGATACATACTTGATCCTTCTTCCTTCTGGCGTAGTGAGCAAAATGGACTTATTGGTGCACTCAATATTCCCTTCATACTTAGATAACCAATCCATGCCTAATATCACATCCAATCCTTGAGATTCCAATACTATTAGGTCCGAAGGGAAAATGTAGTTACCAATCCTTAATGGCAACTGATCACACCATAACTTAGCCATATACTCAGCTCCTGGTGAGGTTACTAACATGGGCGACCTAAGGGCTTGGGTTGGCAGCTTATACTTATCCAAAAATCCCCTTGAAATGTATGAATGTGATGCACCAGTATCGAAAAGAACGAGTGCAGTAAAGGACTTAACTAAGAACTTACCTATTACTGCATCTGGCTGAGCTTCAACCTCCTCCACGCTAACGTGATTCACTTGTCCTTTGTTGAAGGGGTTGGGCTTCTTCGCGGCGCTTCCATTGCCGTTCCCATTCTTAGCTTCTGGGCAGTCATTGGCATAATGTCCATTCTTCCCACACTTGTAACAGGTGACATGGCTGAAATCCTTCTTGGTGGGTGTGGACGGGGTAGGGCGGCTCTGGTTACTACTTGCTCCATTCCCATTTCCATTCTTAGGGCCATTATGATTGTGCGAGCTACCTCCTCCATGGGTATGTTGAAACTGTCCTACCGTTTTAGGGGTAAAACGGGGCTTCTGCTTTGCTCCAGAATTGTACTTTCCTTGTCCATACTTCCTCTTGCGACTTTCAATCTGTCGGTGCTTCCTTTCAATCATTAGGGCGCGATTAACCAGCTCCTGGTAGTTATTGAAAGTTGTCACCATCAACTGTACACTCATCTCATCGTTCAGCCCTTCCATGAATCTCTCCTGCTTAGCGGCATCTGTGGCCACATCATCTAGGGCATAACGAGATAGGGTACTAAACTCATCCACGTACTAAGCCACAGTACGATTGCCTTGGCGCAAATTGCGAAACTCCTGCTTCTTCATAGTCATATCTCCAGTTGAGACATGGGCGGTACGAAAAGCTTGTTGAAACTGATCCCAAGTCACATTGTCTATGGGAAAAGTGGTTGTGTAATTCTCCCACCATGCAGCGGCTGGTCCAGACAACTGATGTGCGGCAAAACGCACCTTCTCAGCATCTGAGCAGTTAGCAGTGGTCAAATCCCTCCCAATTTTGCGCAGCCAGTCGTCAGCGACTGTTGGTTTAATGCTGCTAGCAAACACCGGCGGTTGTAACATTAAGAAACGTGTCAGGTTATCCACGGGTGGTGGTGGAGGGTTATTGTTGTTGTTCTGGTTGTTCTGAGTATTCTGGACAAGTATTTGCATCAGGGTGTTCTGCTGCTGGATCAACTGGGTGAGCTCAGGGGGAAACTCAAATCCGGGCTCACGTCTTGGAGGCATCTGGTGGGTGTAGAGGGAAGAGATTAGAATAGAAAGGAGGTCTAAGGGAAAATCACTACCCATATGCACATGAGGCAAACACACAATTCATCACACCAAAATCCATTTCAAACAAGGGCTTACACGGATCTAATCATTACAAAAGTGTTCTAAGTCTACTAAGTGGAAAAACTACTAGTCATGGGAAGGTCTTCTAGAAATTTTGATCGACAGAGGATTCCATGATATCTGCTCCAGCTTCATCTTCATAGTCTTCGTCTTTGCTATCATCGGGTTCCGAATCCGTGTCGTCAATGATTATGTAGTCTTCCGGTGGAATCTCCTTGGGTTCTTCTTCCTCTTCTTCTTCTCCCATGAGTATCCCTAACTTCCGTGTCAAGTCATCATTCTTCTCCACAAGTATTAGCATCTCCTCCTCGTATCCGTCGCGCGTAGACTTGAGTTCTTCCTCTAGCTCCAAATTCCTATTTAGTGCTTTCTTCAAATCTATCATCCCTGCACACATCTGGTGCTCCTGGCGACGAATGTGATGGTTCAATTCCTAGATGAAGGCTGCAATGGATCTATCCTTCCGGGTGCTGATCATATCCCAATTCTCATCTCAGCATCCACAAATTTGGTAGATGGTGTCTTTTAGCTCCTGCTTATAGACTTCTCCAATCATTCCCATAGCGATGTGGGCTGCCATGCTCCTGCCTAGACTCCATGTAGGCGCATTAAAAGAAAATGTTATGAGTGCGGTGACGGGCTTGAACGTCCTTCTTGGAACTTGAGCTTGAATCAACCAACGCTCCTCCTCAGGTAGAGTGGCGTTGTAGGTTCCGGTGAAACTTGGTAGTCCAATGTTTAGATATCTGGTGACTTCCTTTAGGTGTCGTCCAAATGGTGTATCTTCATCCGGTTGCGTGAACTTGTTCTTTGCATCCACCATCCTAAAAGATTAGAAAAGATGAGGAGTCAGAAAAGAGAAGAGTGAATAGTGCTCTAGGCCTTTAACTTAGTGGTCGTGTCCTACAGTCAGCGTGTGCTCTGATACCATCTTGTAGCGACCAGACCTCAAACAGTCTGACATCTGTGCATCAGTGTCATCCCTGGATCAGTAATGCTGACACGCACAGTACTTGAACGATTTATAACAGAGTAGCAATCACACACTCATTACATCGATAGTTCCAACGATGAACTTATTACAATAAAAATGGCTTAAGGCCATCTAATACGATAATAGCGGAAGGCTTGGAAGATAAGTGAGTCCATCAACTCCAACGGCATCACTGAGTATAGAACCATGACCTATAAGGCACCTTACTCGTCGTCTGAAAAGTATGCAACATGAACGTTGCAGCCCGAAAACGGGTCAGCACATGGAATATGCTGGCAAAGTAACACAAAGAGAGCAATAAAGTAAGGCTATACTATATGCAATATGGCTGGTGGAAAGCTCTATGGTTACAGTTTTTGCGTAAAGCAACTTTTTCCCTACTTCAAAGGAATAGATTTTTAATTTAACTATCATGGTAGTTGAAACATCGTTAAGAAGATAGACATCCTCTCAACCCCAATTAATGAATCATTATTAAACCCAACAATATAAAATTAAAGTAAAATGATGAGATTCACATGATATCCAGGTACTAGATACTCAAGACGTCCATAAACGGGGACACGGCTAATCATGATCAGTTTGTACACTCTGCAGAGGTTTGTGCACTTTTCCCCACAATTATCGATCGCCTCCGTTTAATTTCTCGCACTTCATGATGTTTGAGAAACGGATGACCGAGACACGGTCTTTTAGAAGTACTAGCACCTTACAAATGGGTGGACCGTACCAACCTACATCCCCTACATCTGCTAGTCCACCACTGTAAGAGTTTGCACAACTTAGTCAACTATGCTAGAGCCCATAATAGCATTGTGGCTGCACACGGAAGTTTCTAGTATGAATAATCTCATGATCCCTTTGAGCCTGGGTGGCGGTCCAAAAGAAAAATAGGCAATCGCTGGAATACCCAGGTGCCTCAATCCACCCAGATGTGTGTTAAAGTTGCCACCTTAAGTTGAACCAATAATTTAACAATCTCACATATGTCATGGATACACTCACCCAATCCACGTCTACGAGCATAGCATGGCCTAACAGCAAACGTAGAAGTAACTCCCAAAGGTTTGAATGTAATGCAGGTAATAGGTACTACCTCAATCTATTTCCCAGTCCCACAAGTTAATGATCCTACTCATGCAATGTGTGAGGGTTTGACTAATGCAATGAAAACTGGGTAATTGGAAAGTATGATCAAAGTGTTACTTGCCTTGCTGATGATCCGCAAAACCTAGAGATTCAAAGTAGCAAGCGGCGCACTCCGGGTATTCTATCGCAAACAAACAAGCACACAATAAGTACTTAACTAATGCACGGGTAAAACTCAAATAAGTGATCTAACTAGAAAGTTCAACTTAAGAACTCCGGTTTGCAAAAGAAACGGCAAAAGAAAAGCAACGAAAGACAAACGGCGAAAGAGAAACAAGTACCGAACCAATCTGGACCAAAGTCCAAATTTAGCAGAAGCAAACGCTTGAGTGACTAGGTTAAACGGAAAGAGAATTTCGAGATGAAACTCCAGGCGCTTGAATCGCCCGATTCCCATAAATGAGCGAAAAGTTAAACTAAAACGAAGATCGGATCAGAGATCGCGATCAGAAAATAAACTAGAAAAAGAAAACTAATACAGCTTAACGAACGAACGTTCGTCAGCTGAGACTAAACGACGAACTCGTTCGTTAGAATGAACGAACGGGTGAACGTTTACTAATTAACTAAACCAAAAAACAGAAAACCAATCTAATAAGACTGATCTAAAGAAAAACCGACTAGGGTTCTAAAAAAACCGACGGTCTTCTAAAAGAAAACCGGGCAGCTACCTCGTCGACGACCGGCGGCGGGGCTGCGGCGGGCGGCGGCTTGCGGCGATGGGCAGCAGCAGCGGCGGCGGCGAGGCGGAGGGCTGCGGCGGGCGGCGGCGGGGCGGCGTGCGGCGGCGTCGCGACGGGGCGGCGGCTGCGGCGTCACGGCGAGGCGGCGGCTTGCGTGGCGGCGGGGCGGTGTGTGGTAGAGGGGGGGTGCTGCATATATATAGGGGAGCAAGGGGGTAGAAGGCTTGGGGGAGGGGGCAGCAACGGTGGCGGTGGAGGAGTCCGACGCGGGCACGGTGTGCTCGGCGGGGAAGGTGGTCGCGGCGGCGACTGGTCCTGGCTCGGCTGGGCTTCGGCCCAGTCGGGTCGGGTCCCCCTCTTTTTTGTTTCTTTTTTTCTAATTAACGTCGGCGCTACGAAAAAGAAATCTAGAAAATAAAAATAAAAATCTAAAAGTGTCAAAACAAATTTTCACCGTCTAAATAGAATATTTAGAACAAGATGAACATTTTTTTGACACTAAAATGCATTTTTGAAAACATGCAATTTTTCCTAATTCGAATAAAACTCCAAATAAAACTTATTTGATTTTTCTATTAAATCTTCCATATTTCTTTAGTTTTGGGAGAGTCATTTTACTCTCTCTCTCATATATTTATGATAGAAATACTTGAAGATAAAATAAATAAAATCAAATGATCCTATTTTCAAAATTTGAGAAACCTCAAATATGAAAATATTGAAATCCCCAACTCTATCCGAGGGTCCTTGAGTTGCTTAGGATTTTCTTGGATCACCAAAAGCAAGAAAATATGATATGCATGATGACCTAATGTATAACATTCCAAATTGAAAATTTGGGATGTTACACAGGCCTACTGCAGGAGCAACTCCGGACGTTATGAACGTCTGGCAAGCTCGTTCCGATGACTACTCGATAGTTCAGTGTGCCATGCTTTACGGCTTAGAATCGGACTTCAACGACGGTTTGAACGTCATGGAGGATATGAGATGTTCCAAGAGTTGAAGTTAATATTTCAAGCAAATGCCCGAATTGAGAGATATGAAGTCTGCAATAAATTCTATAGCTGCAAGATGGAGGAGAACAGTTATATCAATGAACACTTGCTCACAATGTCTGGGTACTGCAATCATATGACTCAACTTGGTTGCAAAGTTGACAAAGATAGTGTTATTTATAGAGTTCTTCAATCACTGAAACCAAGCTATAAAGGCTTCATGATGAACTATAATATGCAAGGGGTGCAGAAGAGAATTCCCGAGCTCTTCGCTATGCTCAAAGCTGCGAAGGTAAAAATCAAAAAGGAGCATCAAGTGTTGATGGTTAGCAAGGCCACTAGTTTCATGAAAAAGGGCAAGGGAAAGAAGGGGAACTTCAAGAAGAATAGCAAGACAGTTGCTACTCCCGCGAAGAAACCCAAGTCTGGAGTCAAGCCTGAAACTAAGTGTTCCTACTGCAAAGGGACTGGACACTGGAAGCGGAACTGCCCCAAGTATTTGGCGGATAAGAAGGATGGCAAGGTGAACAAAGGTATATTTGACATGCATGTTATTGATGTGTACCTTACTAATGCTCGTAGTTGCACCTGGGTATTTGATACTGGTTCGGTTGCTAATATTTGTAACTCGAAATAGGGGCTACGGATTAAACGAAAATTAGCTAAGGACAAGGTGACGATGCACGTGGGAAATGGTTCCAAAGTCGATGTGATCGCCGTCGGCACGCTACCTCTACATCTACCTTCAGGATTAGTTTTAGACCAAAATAATTGTTATTTGGTGCCAGTGTTGAGCATGAACATTATATCTGGATCTTGTTTGTTGCGAGACGGTTATTCATTCAAATCAAAGAATAATGGTTGTTCTATTTTTATGAGTAATATCTTGTATGGTCATGCACCCTTGAAGAGTGGTCTATTGTTGTTCGATCTCGGTCGTAGTGATACACATATTCATAATACTGAAACCAAAAGATGCAAGGTTGATAATGATAGTGCAACTTCTTTGTGGCACTGTCGTTTAGGTCATATTGGTGTAAAGCACATGAAGAAACTCCAAGCTGACAGACTTTGGAATCACTTGATTATGAATCACCTAGTGCTTGTGAACCATGCCTCATGGGCAAGATGACTAAAACTCTGTTCTCCGGAACAATGGAGCGAGCAATAGATTTGTTGGAAATCATAAATACTGATGTATGTGGACCGATGAGTGTCGAGGCTCGCGGCGGGTATCATTATTTTCTGACCTTAACTGATGATTTGAGCAGATATGGGTATATCTACTTGATGAAACACAAGTCTGAAACATTTGAAAAGTCCAAAGAATTCAGAGTGAAGTAGAGAATCATTGTAACAAGAAAATAAAGTTTCTACGATCTGATCGTGGAGGCGAATATTTTAATTACGAGTTTGGTCTTCATTTAAAACAATGTGGAATAGTTTCATAGCTCACGCCACCCAGAACACCACAGCGTAATGGTGTGTCCGAATGTCGTAACCGTACTTTATTAGATATGGTGCGAATCTATGATGTCTCTTACCGATTTACCACTATCATTTTGGGGTTATGCTTTAGAGACAGCTGCATTCATGTTAAATAGGGCACCATCTAAATCCATTGAGACGACGGCTTATGAACTGTGGTTTGGCAAGAAACCCAAGTTGTCGTTTCTTAAAGTTTTGGGCTGCGATGCTTACGTGAAAAAGCTTCAACCTGATAAGCTCGAACCCAAGTCAGAGAAACGTGTCTTCATAGGATACCCAAAGGAAACTGTTGGGTACACCTTCTATCACAGATCTGAAGGCAAGATATTCTTTGCTAAGAATGGATCCTTTCTAGAGAAGGAGTTTATCTCGAAAGAAGTGAGTGGGAGGAAAGTGGAACTTGATGAGGTAATTGTACCTTCTCCCGAATTGGAAAGTAGTACATCACAGAAACTAGTTCCGGTGATTCCTACACCAATCAGCGAGGAAGCTAATGATGATGATCATGAAACTTCAGATCAAGTTACTACTGAACCTTGTAGGTCAACTAGAGTACGTTCCGCACCATAGTGGTACAGTAACCCGGCTCTGGAAGTCATGTTACTAGACCATGATGAACCTACGAACTATGAGGAAGCAATGATGAGCCCAGATTCCGCAAAATGGCTTGAGGCCATGAAATCCGAGATGGGATCCATGTATGACAACAAAGGGTGGACTTTGGTTGACTTGCCCGATGATCAGCAAGCCATTGAAAATAAATGGATCTTTAAGAGGAAGACTGACGCCGATGGTAATGTTATTGTCTGCAAAGCTCGACTTGTCGGTTTTTGACAAGTTCAAGGAGTTGACTACGATGAGACTTCCTCACCCGTAGCGATACTTAAGTCTGTCTGAATCATGTTAGCAATTGCCGCATTTTATGATTATGAAATCTGGCAAATGGATGTCAAAACTGCATTCCTTAATGGATACCAAAGAGGAGTTGTATATGAAGCAACCAAAAGGTTTTGTCGATCCTAAAGGTGCTAACAAAGTGTGCAACCTCCAACGATCCATTTATGGACTGGTGCAAGCATTTCGGAGTTGGAATATACACTTTGATGAGGTGATCAAAGCATATGGTTTTATACAGACTTTTGGAGAAGCCTGTATCTACAAGAAAGTGAGTGGGAGCTCTGTAGCATTTTTGGTATTATATGTGGATGGCATATTGTTGATTGGAAATGATATAGAATTTTTGGATGGAATAAATGGATACTTGAATAAGAATTTTTGAATGAAAGACCTCGGTGAAGCTACTTATATATTAGGCATCAAGATCTATAGAGATAGATCAAGACACTTAATTCGACTTTCACAAAGCACATACCTTGATAAAGTTTTGAAGAAGTTCAAAATGGATTAGTCAAAGAAAGGGTTCTTGCATGTATTACAAGGTGTGAAGTTGAGTAAGACTCAATGCCTGTCGGGGGAAACTGTCCACCACGAACACCTATGGGACCGGAGCCCCTTGTCTGTGCGGTACGAGGGCGGAGGGAGCACGAAGAGCAGATCGAGGCAGACGCGCGGGCAGTTTTTACCCAGGTTCGGGCCGCACGGATGCGTAAAACCCTACTCCTGCTTGGTTGTGTATTGAGTTTGGGCGCTCGGAGCTTGAAGAAGCAGCTACACGAGCGTGAGAATGATCTAGGTTTCCCACCGAACCGAACCGAACCGAACCGAACCGAACCCCCTCCACGTTGTGCATGGGCCTCCTTTTATAGTGCAAGGGGTCACCGACAGGTGTCAACGTAGGAGAAAGGGGTAAAAATGTAAAATAGGTGGTAGTTGTAACAGTGCGGGAACAGTGGAGCAACAGTGCGTGAACAGTGGTCGCTACCTACTTTGACAGTGGGGGACAAGAGCATTTAATGCCCGTCGCCGTCGACCCCAAAAGCGCCCGCCCTTGCGTCTCCGTTTGCCACGGCGATGGCTTTACCACCGTGGAGTGCCACCGTGTCCCCCAGGCTGCACAGCCATCCGCCACGCGTCCCTGGAGTGGCCCCAGGGCGACGCGTGGGCCGATGAGCTGGAGCGCGGGCACACAGCGCACCTCCCCCGGCAAGCACCTTGCCGGGGATCTCGACCTTGCCGGGCCCGGAAGCTTGCCGGGCTCTGAAGCTTGTCGCTCCCCGGGCCCTGCCGGGGCGCATGCTGCGCCGAGGCATGTCTTCTGATGTGTAATCTTCTAGTCTTCCTGGCAAGCTCCTCTTGCCAGGGTCTTGTGCTAGTGAGGTAATCTTGGGCCTGGGACGGCCTTCCCGGCAAGCTCCACTTGCCGGGGCCTTGAGCTTCTGTCTTGCATACTTTGTGTCTCGCCGCTTGGCCCGGCAAGGCTTGCCGGGTCGCGCTACAGTAATTCCTGCATTTAGTCTGTTGTCTCCTGGTCATTGAGTTGAGCGCTTCCTTAATATTCTTGGGTCGTAGATGTGTCTTAAAAGTGGATTTCTTTCATCGCCATGTCCTCCCCGCCTAGGGGCTATAACTTCCCGGTGCATGTCCAGGGGTAATGGACACCCCCCGTTCATTACACCGACAGAAGCCCCCGGGCCTGGGTCGGGCAAGCGCGCATAGTGCTGTCCGGGCCAGGCCCAAAAACATGCACCGGTATACGCGCAGCGACCAGTAATCGACTCTTATGACTTTAGCTGCGTGCTGATGAATGGTGCATTAAAGCTCCCTTGCCGGAGCGCATAGCTCGTCGACAAGGTTGAGAGCCCCCTTGTCGGAGCATATGGCTCGACGACAAGGTTGAGAGCCCCCTTGTCGGAGCATATGGCCCGACGACAAGGTTGAGAGCCCCCTTGTCGGAGCGCGTGGCTCGACGACAAGGTTAGGAGCCCCCTTGTCGGAGCGCATAGCTCGACGACAAGGTTGAGAACTCCCTTGTCGGAGCGCGTGGCTCGACGACAAGGTTGAGAACTCCCTTGTCGGAGCGCGTGGCTCGACGACAAGGTTAGGAGCCCCCTTGTCGGAGCGCATAGCTCGACGACAAGGTTTACTAAACTTGCGACTTCAGCGGAGAACTCTGACGCTCTCAACGCCGGCTTGAGCTTGTGGTGCCTGAGGCTTGCCGGGCCTTGGGCTTGCCGGCATACAGCCCAGCGCCCTTGGCCTTCTCGGCTGCCAAAGAAGCAATTTATCTTTGGTTAGATCAATCTTTATGCATGTAAGACAAGCGTCTCCATGCTAAATAAATGCTGCTCCCCTCTTGATTAATTCTGTCCTTGCACATATCTCTTATCCTACGCTGTCTGGTAGCCTTGCCGGCACGCACACCTGCCGCGAGCGCTGGATTCGAGGCGTCAGCAGCCTGCTGGCAATGTTGCTACCGGCAAGGCGACTTGCCGGGCCAGAACGCAGCTGCTGAGTTTGCCGAGCGGACTCGAGGCGAAACTAGGCGCGGACTGACCATGACAAAGCCCCTTCGCGTGCAGATTAATGTACAAGGACGGGAGATCAATCAAGACGGCCCATGCCTGCCGGAAAGGTTTTACCTTCCCAGCTTTAGCGCGGCTACACATATCGTCGAGCGGGCTCGAGGCGACATGGAGCGCGACTAGCGCAGTGAAGGCTCCTCCGCAGGCAAGGGTAAGGAGCAAATTAAAAGAGTAAAGGAAATGTAACTGTGTTTATTCTCTAAAACTTATCTTTTCTTGCTGCGCATCTTGCATAGCGAGGCCATGCTCGTGATGATGACCGGCAGCTCTGCGCAAGGTTATCCTCTGGGGCGCTGCCAGCCCCCGAGCTCACCTCCCATGCGTGTTCCTGCAACGCTAGTCGAACATGTGATGCCTCGACAGCGTTTCAGCACAACAAGTTGATTAGCTTCTAGCTTGCAATTAATATGCTGTAATCTGGACTTCTGCTGAATGCTCCCTTGCTTGCCGGAACACCTTCCCAGTTTTAGTGTAGCTGCACACATCGCCGAGCGGACTCGAGGCGATATGGAGCACAACTAGCCCCGGAAAAGTTTACCTTCCCGGCCCTAGCGCAGCTACACACGTCGCTGAGCGGACTCGAAGCGATTAGGAGCGCGACTAGTGCAGGGAAAGCTCCTCAGCATACGGGTTCATGTAGAGATTTGAAGAATAAAAATCATATCTAAACAGCAGAAAATACTAAGGTTTAAAAACTTAGCTTTTGCAAGGGTCGTGGGGTCCTTCTCTTTGGACGCCATGACGATCAAGCTGATGAAGAAACTGGCGAATTCGGAGAGGTTGATGAAGAATGCGCCCGCGCGAACGCCGGATCAGGTTCGCACAACCTCGACGCCCCCTACCTGGCGCGCCAAAGATGTCGGGGGAAACTGTCCACCACGAACACCTATGGGACCGGAGCCCCTTGTCTGTGCGGTACGAGGGCGGAGGGAGCACGAAGAGCAGATCGAGGCAGACGCGCGGGCAGTTTTTACCCAGGTTCGGGCCGCACGGATGCGTAAAACCCTACTCCTGCTTGGTTGTGTATTGAGTTTGGGCGCTCGGAGCTTGAAGAAGCAGCTACACGAGCGTGAGAATGATCTAGGTCGCGAACCCCCTCCACGTTGTGCATGGGCCTCCTTTTATAGTGCAAGGGGTCACCGACAGGTGTCAACGTAGGAGAAAGGGGTAAAAATGTAAAATAGGTGGTAGTTGTAACAGTGCGGGAACAGTGGAGCTACAGTACAGAACAGTGGTCTATACCTACTTTAACAGTGGGGGACAAGGGCATTTAATGCCCGTCGCCGTCGACCCCAAAAGCTCCCGCCCTTGCGTCTCCGTCTGCCACGGCGATGGCACCGTCGCCGAGGAGTGCCACCGTGTCCCCCAGGCTGCACAGCCATCCGCCACGCGTCCCTGGAAAGGCCCCAGGGCGACGCGTGGGCCGATGAGCTGGAGCGCGGGCACACAGCGCAACCCTCCCGGCAAGCACCTTGCCGGGGTCTTGACCTTGCCGGGCCCGGAAGCTTGCCGGGCTCTGAAGCTTGTCGCTCCCCGGGCCCTGCCGGGGCGCATGCTGCGCCGAGGCATGTCTTCTGATGTGTAATCTTCTAGTCTTCCTGGCAAGCTCCTCTTGCCAGGGTCTTGTGCTAGTGAGGTAATCTTGGGCCTGGGACGGCCTTCCCGGCAAGCTCCACTTGCCGGGGCCTTGAGCTTCTGTCTTGCATACTTTGTGTCTCGCCGCTTGGCCCGGCAAGGCTTGCCGGGTCGCGCTACAGTAATTCCTGCATTTAGTCTGTTGTCTCCTGGTCATTGAGTTGAGCGCTTCCTTAATATTCTTGGGTCGTAGATGTGTCTTAAAAGTGGATTTCTTTCATCGCCATGTCCTCCCCGCCTAGGGGCTATAACTTCCCGGTGCATGTCCAGGGGTAATGGACACCCCCCGTTCATTACACCGACAATGCCCGACCACTGCAGAAGAAAGAAAGAAAATGAAAGTCATTCCCTATGCCTCAGCCATAGGATCTATCATGTATGCAATGCTGTGTACCAGACATGATGTGTGCCTTGCTATAAGTGTAGCACAGAGGTACCAAAGTAATCCAGGAATGGATCACTGGACAGCGGTCAAAAACATCCTGAAGTACCTGAAAAGGACAAAGGATATGTTTCTCGTTTATGGAGGTGACAAAGAGCTCGTCGTAAATGGTTACGTCGATTCAAGCTTTGACACTGATCCGGATGACTCTAAGTCACAAACCGGATATGTATTTTTATTGAATGGTGGAGCTGTCAGTTGGTGCAGTTCCAAGCAGAGCGTCATGGTGGGATCTACGTGTGAAGCGGAGTACATCGCTGCTTCGGAAGCAACAATTGAAGGAGTCTGGATGAAGGAGTTCATATCCGATCTAGGTGTAATACCTAGTGCATCGGGTCCAATGAAAATCTTTTGTGACAACACTGGAGCAATAGCCTTGGCGAAGGAATCCAGGTTTCGTAAAAGAACCGAGCACTTCAAGAGACGCTTCAATTCCATCTGCGATCAAGTCAAGGAGGGAGACATAGAAATTCGCAAGATACATACGGATTTCAATGTCGCAGTCTCGTTGACTAAGCCTCTTCCACGAGCAAAACATGATCAACACCAAGACTCCATGGGTGTCAGAATCATTACTATGTAATCAAGATTATTGACTCTAGTTCAAGTGGGGGACTGAAGTAAATATGCCCTAGAGGCAATAATAAAGTTGTTATTTGTATTTCCTTATATCATGATAAATGTTTATTATTCATGCTAGAATTGTATTAACTGGAAACTTAGTGCATGTGTGAATACATAGACGAAACAGAGTGTCCCTAGTATGCCTCTACTAGACCAGCTCGTTAATCAAAGATGGTTATGTTTCCTAACCATAGACATGAGTGTTCATTTGATCAACAGGATCACGTCATTAGGAGAATGATGTGATGGAAAAGACCCATCCGTTAGCTTAGCAATATGATCATTTAGTTTTTATGTTGTTGCTTTCTTCATGACTTACACATGTTCCTATGACTATGAGATTATGCAACTCCCGAATACCGGAGGAACACCTTGTGTGCTATCAAACATCACAACATAACTGGGTGATTATAAAGATGCTCTAAATGTGTCTCTGAAGTTGTTTTGGTGTTGGCATAGATCGAGAATAGGATTTATCACTCCGAGTGTCGGAGAGGTATCTCTAGGCCCTCTCGGTAATACACATCATAATAAGCCTTGCAAGCAAACGACTAATGAGTTAGTCACGAGATGATGTAGTACGGAATGAGTAAAGAGACTTGCCGATGACGAGATTGAACTAGGTATGATGATACCAACTATCGAATCTCGGGCAAGTAACATACCGATGACAAAGGGAACAACGTATGTTGTTGTGCGGTTTGACCGATAAAGATCTTCATAGAATATGTAGGAACCAATATGAGCATACAGGTTCCGCTATTGGTTATTGACCGGAGATGAGTCTCGGTCATGTCTACATAGTTCTCGAACCCGTAGGGTCCGCACGCTTAACGTTCGATGACGATCGGTATTATGAGTTTATGTTTTTTGATGTACCGAGGTTGTTCGGAGTCCCGGATGTGATCACGGACATGACGAGGTGTCTCAAAATGGTCGAGACGTAAAGATTGATATATTGGACGACTATATTCGGACACCAGAAGTGTTCTGGAAGAGTTTCGGATTAAACGGAGTGCCGGAGGGGTATCGGTACCCTCCGAGGGAACTAATGGGCCACATGGGCCCTTAGTGGAGAGCGAGGGCCGGCCAGGGCTGGGCCGCGCGCCCCTACCCCTTGGTCCGAATAGGACAAGGAAAGGGGGCGGCGCCCCCTTCCTTCTCCCTCTCTCCCTCTCCTTCCTTCCCCCTCTCCCTCTTGGTGGACTCCTACTAGGAATAGGATTCCTATTCCTAGTAGGAGTAGCCCTCCTTGGGCGCGCCTATAGGGCCAGCCGGCCTCCCCATTGATCCTTTACATACGGGGGCAGGGGACACCGTAGGACACACAAGTAAACATCAGTTTTAGCCGTGTGTGGTGACCCCCTCCACAGTTACACACCTCGATCATATCATTGCAGTGCTTAGGCGAAGCCCTGCGTCGGTAACTTCATCATCACCGTCACCATGCCATCGTGCGGATGAAACTCTCCCGTGACGCTCAACTGGATCAAGAGCTCGTGGGAAGTCATCGAGCTGAACGTGTGTTGAACACGGAGGTGTCGTACGTTCGGTGCTTGGATCAGTTGGATCGCGAAGACGTTCGACTACATCAACCGCGTCGCTAGACACTTCCGCTTTCGGTCTACGAGGGTACGTAGACACTCCCCCCGCTCGTTTCTATGCTTCAACTAGATAGATCTTGCGTGATCGTAGGAAAATTTTGAAATACTACGTTCCCCAACATAATCTCATAAGCGAAGATTGAGCATAACTAACACCAAATAATGCACCACAAGTAGGATATAATTTCATTGCATAATTATTGACTTTCGTGCTTGCATAAGTAATCACAAACTTTAACGCTGATATTCTTACTAAAGCATAATTACTCATTAACATGACTCGCATATCACATCATCATGTCTCAAAACTATTACAAGGAATCAAGTTTATTTTGTCCAATGATCTTCATGAAAGTTTTTATTATATCTTTCTTGGATATCTATCACTTTGGGACTAATTTTCGTGTGTTGCTTTCGATAAGCTCAAACAAATATAAGTGAAGATCATGAGCATATTTTTTCTTCATTCTTTCAAAATAATATAAGTGAAGCAAGAGAGAATTTCTTTAAAATTTACTAACTCTCAAATAAATCTAAGTGAAGCAAGAGAGTATTTCTCCAAAAATACTAAGCACACCGTGCTCAAAAAGATATAAGTGAAGCACTAGAGCAAGTCCTTAGCTCATAAAAATTTAAGTGAGGCATAGAGAACTATTCTAACAAGTCATGGCATAATTTTGGCTCTCTCCAATATGTGTGTACAGCAAGGATTTATGACTTAAAACAAAACAAAACAAGCAAAGACTCATATCATACAAGACGCTCCAAGCAAAACACATATCATGTGATGAATAAAAATATAGTTTCGAGTGAAATACCGATGGTTGTTTGAAGAAAGAGGGGATGCCACTCAGGGGCATCCCCAAGCTTAGTTGCTTGCTTCCCTTTGGATAATAGCATGGGATGCCGAGGCATCCCCAAGCTTAGGCTCTTCCATCCTTCCTTCATCCATCGTAAGATAACCCAAAACTTGAAAACTTCAATCACACAAAACTCAACAAAACCATTGTGAGATCCGTTAGTATAAGAAAGCGAATCACTACTCACTAGTGCAGAACCGGGCAATAGCACCGGTTCGTAAGGCCCTTTAGTGCCGGTTCCATAACCGGCACTAAAGTGTGGGAACTAAAGCCCCCCCCCCCCTTTAGTACCGGTTCAGCACGAACCGGTGCTAAAGGGCAACCACGTGGCACGAGCCAGCTCCGGGGGCCGGGAGCCCTTTAGTACCGGTTGGTAAAACCAACCGGTACTACAAGGTTTGGTTTTTTTTGGTTTTATGATTTCTTTTTCATTTAATATTGTGTTTTCCATTTAATTCTTTTTCGTTTGCTGGTATTTTACGATACTACACATTGTACACGTTATGCATATATATATAGAATTTCTAGTAGAACCAATCATATATATATCATCAAATGTCTCACAAACTACCAATTCACACATACACACATGTATAGCTATATATAATTTCTCCTACATGTTGCCTTCGGAGCCATTGGCATTAGCCTAATTGGTGCCTTCGGAGCACGATGACAATTGGAAGTGGTTCATGGGGCGGTATCGGGTAATGGTATTCTCCCTTCGGATCTATGACCTGGTCGAGCAAAAATCCCGCTATTTCCTCTTGAAGTGCTTGTACGCGCTCCGTTTCTAGGAGCTTGTCCCGCACCTTAGTTGTGTGACTAGATATCGATAATGGTGTAAAAATTGTGAATAGTGTTCTGACAAACGTACCCATTCCTGTCTTTGAGATCTGCTCCTTTCGGACGCCATCATGCGAATGTTCTCGCAAACGCAGTATGCACACAGATCAGTCCCCTGCGCCTGCTTCAGGGCCTTTACGAGAATGGAATTTGATCAGATAATAATTAATCAAGCATGATAATTAAATAGATAATGGCAGCTAGCTAGCTAGCTAGTACTACTTAATTACTTACCTTGGGTCGAAACCATTGCAGTGTTTGTTTCCATTCGCCTGGAGTGACGCTGATGAACCTTGCCCAAGCCCTGTCCGCCAACAATGAGAAAAATTATAACATTTCTATATATATATAACTAACATTTGTATAACATTTCTAATATTTCTAGAACTAGAAAAAAGAAAAATTTCTAACTTTTTTATAACTATTTCTATAACTAAAAAACAGAAAAATTTCTAACAATTCTAACTTTTTTATAACTATTTCTATAACTAAAAAACAGAAAAATTTCTAACATTTCTAACAATGCTATATAACTAACTATTTCTATAGCTAAAAAAAGAAAAATTTCTAACATTTTTATAAGTGTTTCTATAACTAAAAAATAAAAAATGTATGTGTGTGTGTGTGCTCACCGGCTAGGCGAGAGGTGACGGGGGGCGGCGACGGGGATGGTGACGGGCGCGGCGACGACGGGGATGGCGACGACGGGGACAGGGACGGGGCGACGACGACGGGGACGGGGACGTACGGGCCGGGGCGGCGACGACGGGGACCGGGACGACGCGGGACGGGGCGGCGGTGACGACGGGGACGACGGGGCAGCGACGACGGGGACGGGGCGGCGACGGGGGCGGCGATGAGGGATATGGAGAGGGGGGCGGCGGGCGACGGTGCAGAGGAGAAGAAGCAGATGAGAAACTGGAATTTTTGAAGTGTTTTCTTATATAGGATGGACCTTTAGTAGGCAAGGCCAAGTGGCGGGAAGCGCACCCCCTTTAGTACCGGTTGGTGGCTCCAACCGGTACTAAAGACACCCCTTTAGTACCGGTTGGTGCCACGACCCGGTACTAAAGGGGGTGCGCTGGCGCAGGTGCGGTGCGGCAAGTTTAGTCCCACCTCGCTAGCCGAGGGGCGTCCGCACTGGTTTATAGCCCCCCGTGAAGTAGCTCTCTCGAGCTCCTCTCCAAAGCAGGCCTACCGGGCCTACATGTTCTGTGCTGCCCTGCGGGCCTACTGCGCCTTTGCGGGCCTGCATCCTGGCCCAACAACAGGTTGGGTTTCTAGCCGTATGCAGGCCGCTCTGGCCTAGTAGGCGGGCTTTTTTTTTGCTTTATTTATTTTTGAGTTGTTTTTTTGTGTATTTAGAGTTTCTTTGTGAATATTTTTTCTTTAGGTACAAAAAATTACAAACTTTCTGTTAGTGCCCGTAGTTTTCAAATTTGAATAGTTTAAATTCTGAATTATTTGAAATTAGTGTGAATCACTAGTTTGTGAATAACTTAACTTTAAAAATCAGTAAAGGCATGAAAGAATTTGTTTGCACATAAAATTTCTTCGCGTTTCAAATGCCAAAACACATAACTACCCTAACTATTACAGAGATTCCCTTCTGGGTGTGAAACACAGAACAAAGTGATGATATTGAAGTCGATCACATCCCAGATCTTTGGGTGTGGAACTTTTTCTTCACGTGTGTCTCTTTGCGCCGTAACCATGGAAAATCTTCATCATTTAACGGGATGCTCGGGTCAATATTCACTGTGAATGGAGCAATTTCATCAAACTTTTCATAATCTTCTGACTTGTCTGTCTTGTCATCCACTCCCACGATGTTTCTCTTCCCAGAAAGAACTATATGCCGCTTTGGCTCATCGTACGATGCATTCGCTTCCTTATCTTTTCTTTTTCTTGGCTTGGTAGACATGTCCTTCACATAGAAAACCTGTGCCACATCATTGGCTAGGACGAATGGTTCGTCTGCATACGCAAGATTGTTGAGATCCACTGTTGTCATTCCGTACTGCAGGTCTTCCGTTACCCCGCCTCGTGTCATATTGACCCATTTGCACCGAAACAAAGGGACCTTCAAACCACGTCGATAGTCAAGTTCCATATGTCCTGTATATAACCATAATATGTTTCCCTTCTCGTCTTGGTTTCTGCATCAAAGCGGACACCACTGTTTTGGTTGGTGCTCTTCTTATCTTGGGCGATCGTGTAAAATGTATTACCATTTATCTCGTACCCTTTGAAAGTCATTATATTCGAAGATGGTAACTGGGACAGCAAGTACAGGTCATCTTCAATAGAGGTGTCATGCATGGTACGTGTCTGCAACCAGCTGGCGAAACTCTTGGTTTGTTCACGTGTAATCCAGTCATCAGACCACTCCGTGTGTTTGTAGCGTAGCAAATTATTGTGGTCATCCATATACGGAGCCACCAAGGCGGAATTCTGTAGAACTGTGTAGTGTGCTTCAGTGAGAGAATGTCCGTCCATACACATTATTTGTTCCCCTCCTAGCGTGCCTTTTCCATCCAGTCTGCCCTTATGCCGCGATTCAGGAACACCAATCGGCTTAAGGTCAGGAATAAAGTCAATACAAAACTCAATGACCTCCTCATTGTGATGGCCCTTGGAGATGCTTCCTTCTAGCCTATCACAGTTATGAACATATTTCTTTAAGACTCCCATGAACCTCTCAAAGGGGAACATATTGTGTAGAAATACAGGACCCAAAACGTTAATCTCTTCGCATAGGTGAACTAGGACGTGCGTCATGATGTTGAAGAAGGATGGTGGGAACACCAACTCGAAACTGACAAGACATTGCACCAAATCATTCTCTAACCTTGTATGATTTCTGGATCGATTACCTTCTGAGAGATTGCATTGAGAAATGCACATAGCTTCACAATGGCTATTCGAACGTTTTCCGGTAGAAGCCCCCTCAATGCAACCGGAAGCAGTTGCGTCATAATCACGTGGCAGTCATGAGACTTTAGGTTCTGGAACTTTTTCTCTGCCATGTTTATTATTCCATTTATATTCGACGAGAAGCCAGACGGTACCTTAATACTGAGTAGGCATTCAAAGAAGAATTCCTTCTCTTCTTTGGTAAGAGCGTAGCTTGCATGACCCTGATGTATGCCGTCTTTTCCATGCATACGTTGCTGGTCCTCCAGTGCCTCAGGTGTATCTTTTGTCTTCCCATACACGCCCAAGAAGCCAAGCAGGTTCACACAAAGATTCTTCGTCACGTGCATCACGTCGATTGCGGAGCGGTTCTCTAGGTCTTTCCAATAGGGCAGGTCCCAAAATATAGATTTCTTCTTCCACATGGGTGCGCGTCCGTCAGCGTCATTCGGAACAGGTTGTCCACCAGGACCCTTTCCAAAGACCACCTTCAAATCCTTGACCATATAATGTACATCAGCACCAGTACGGTGGCGAGGCTTCGTCCGGTGATCCGCCTCACCTTTGAAATGCTTGCCTTTCTTTCTTATGGGATGCCTGCTCGGAAGAAATCGACGGTGTCCCAGTTACACATTCTTCTTACAATTAGCCAAATATATACTGTCGGTATCGTCCAAACAGTGCGTGCATGCGCGGTATCCCTTGTTTGTTTGTCCTGAAAGGTTACTGCGAGCAGGCCAATCATTGATGGTCACGAACAGCAACGCCTTTAGGTCAAATTCTTCCCCCATGTGCTCATCCCACGCACGTACACCTGTTCCATTCCATAGTTGCAAGAGTTCTTCAAGTAATGGCATTAGGTACACATCAATGTTGTTGCCGGGTTGCTTAGGGCCTTGGATGAGCACTGGCATCATAATGAACTTCCGCTTCATGCACAACCAAGGAGGAAGGTTATACAAACATAGAGTCACAGGACAGGTGCTATGGTTGCTGCTCTGCTCCCCAAAAGGATTAATGCCATCTGCGCTTAGACCAAACCATACGCTCCTTGCGTCATCTGCAAACTCCTTCCCGTACTTTCTTTCGATTCTTCTCCACTGCGACCCGTTAGCGAGTACTCTCAACTTTCCGTCTTTCTTACGGTCTTCTCTGTGCCATCGCATCACCTTGGCATGCTCTTTGTTTTGGAACAGACGTTTCAACCATGGTATTATAGGAGCATACCACATCACCTTGGCAGGAATCTTCTTCCTGGGGCGCTTGCCCTCGACATCACCAGGGTCATCGCGGCTGATCTTATAGCACAATGCACCGCATACCGGGCAAGCGTTCAAATCCTCGTACTCACCGCGATAGAGGATGCAATCATTAGGGCATGCATGTATCTTCTGCACCTCTAACCCTAGAGGGCAGACAGCCTTCTTTGCTTCGTACGTACTCTCGGGCAATTCGTTGTCCTTTGGAAGCATATCCTTTATCATTACCAACAACTTTCCAAATCCCTTGTCAGATACACCATTCTCTGCCTTCCATTGCAGCAATTCCAGTGTGGTGCCCCGCTTTTTCTTGTCACCTACGCAATTCGGGTACAACAATTTTTTTGTGATCCTCTAACATGCGCTGCAACTTCTTCTTCTCCAAATCACTTGCACAGTTTCTCTTTGCATCGGCAATGGCCCGACCTAGATCATCAACGGGCTCATCTGATGCCTCTACTTCAGCTTCTTCCCGCATTGCCGGCTCAGCTTCTTCCCGCATTACCGGCTCAGCTTCTTCCCCCATTGTTGTATCATCGTATTCAGGGAACCCATGGCCAGGATAGCTATCGTCGTCCTCTTCTTCTTCATTGTCTTCCATCATAACCCCTCTTTCTCCGTGCTTGGTCCAAACATTATAGTGGGGCACAAAACCGGACTTAAACAGGTGGACGTGAATTGTTCTTGACTTAGAGTAATTTAGACCATTCTTACAGACAGCACATGGACAAGGCATAAAACCATCCGCCCGCTTGTTTGCCTCAGCCGCAAGCAGAAAAGTTTGCACGCCATTAATGAACTCGGGAGAGCATCGGTCATCGTACATCCATTGTCGGCTCATCTTCAATACACAGCACCAAAAACACCAACTTAATACAAGTTCATACATAAAGTTCATACAACGCTTAAATGCAACAAACAAATAACTCTCTAGCTAAAGCATATAAATGCAACAACAAATGCGATCAAGATCGCAACTAAGGTAACAATTGATCTAACAGCATAATGATACCAAGCCTCACTATCGATGGCATATTTTCTAATCTTTCTAATCTTCAAGCGCATTTTCTCCATCTTGATCTTGTGATCATCGACGACATCGGCAACATGCAACTCCAATTCCATCTTCTCCCCCTCAATTATTTTCAATTTTTCTTTCAAGTACTCATTTTCTCTTTCAACTAAATTTAACCTCTCGACAATAGGGTCGGTTGGAATTTCCGGTTCACATACCTCCTAGAAAAAATATCTATGTCAACTTGATGGGCATAATTTGTCATAAACACGAAATGCAACTAGTTTTAAAAGAGAATATATATACTCGGGAGAGCATCGGTCATCGTACCACATCCGAATCATAACAAGGACGAGGGCCGACGGGGACGGATATCAAAACCATGGCACTATGTATAACAAACAACGTACGGGTAAGATAATTATACGAGTAACTATATATCCAAATGACACAAACATCAATTTCTATATAAAATTTCATGAACAAGAGGCTCACCACAAGGTGGTGCCGGCGATGGGACGGTGCGGGCGATCGACGGTGGTTACGACGGAGATTTAGAAGGCACAAAGTAAACCACACCTACATATGCAAACTAAGTGTTATTTTGGACCTCAAATTGCATATAAATCAAATACTAGCACATATATTTCCTCCCAAATTACTAAACTCACAAATTAATCACTATATAAAGCATTGCAAGAGCTAATCTAGCAATGAGAGATGAAAGGACAAAGTTGCTAACCTTTGTGATCATTTGAATTGATGGGGGCCTTCAAATCTTGACAAATTTTGGGCAAAATGTGTGATGAGCTCGACAGGAAGAGGGGAAGAACAAAGAGGAGAGGGGAAAGGGGAAGAACAGAGCGAGCTCGGGTGGACGAAGGGTTTATGTACGACCACCTTTAGCACCGGTTCGTGCCAAGAACCGGTACTAAAGGTGCTGGAGGGGCCCAAGACTGACAACATCCTGCCACCACTCTCATTAGTACCGGTTCGTGGCACGAACCGGTGCTAAAGGTTCGCCACGAACTGGTACTAATGAGAGCGGCCCGGCTAGCCGTTGGAACCGGCACTAATGTACACATTAGTGCCGGCTCAAATTCAAACCGGCACTAATGTGCTTCACGTTTGACCCTTTTTCTACTAGTGACTATAAGTACTGTATCAAACCAATTCGTTTTTTGGTATTATATCTACTGCATTCCAACTTTTCTATGGCAAAAACTAATCCAAGAAAACCATAGAGCCATCAAAATAAGCACACAACACAAAGAAAACGGAATATGTCAAAAACAGAACAGTCTGTAGTAATGAAGAAGTTTCGAATACTTCTGGAACTCTAAAAATCTTGAAAAAATAGGGCCATGTGGGAAATTTGTATATTAATCTTCTTCAAAAAGAATCAATCAAAAAGCACTCTTCTGTTACAAAATGAGAATTTTTCTCGTGAGCGCAAAAGTTTCTGTTTTTTCAGCAAGATTAAATCTACTAACACCCAACGTGTTCCTAAGGCTTTGCTTGGCACAAACCTTTATTCAACCCACAAAAACACATCTCAACAGAGATATTAAAGGGTTTTACACACAAGAACAGAAAATAAAAAGCAAAAAAATATTTTATTCATTGGGTTGTCTCCCAACAAGCTCTTTCTTTATAGCCATTAAGATAGGCTTGAGATTTCAATGATGCTCACATGAAAGACAAGGGCTGAAGCACAAGAAGAGTATCATGAAACACGTGACAACACATTTTAGTCTAACATACTTCCTATGCATAGCCATTTTGTAGGCAACCAAATTATCAAGACAAGAAACATCTAGCATATGCAAGGAAGAAGGATGAAACAATAGCAACCTCAACATGACGAGAGGTAAATTAGTAACATGAAAATTTAAACAACCATATTTATCACTCTCAAAATAATTTCATGTAGGATTATACTCAAATTCAACAATATAGCTATAATATAAAAATTTCTCTTCATGATCCACATACATAAAAAGTTGACACTCTTCCAAATTAGCGGGATTATCCTACTTCTCGAGCTTGCGTTGTATTCCCTCGAAGAGGAAAGGGTGATGGAGCATAGTAGCGTAAGTATTTCCCTCAGTTTTTTAGAACCAAGGTATCAATCAAGTAGGAGACCATGCGCGAGTCCCTTGCACCTGCACAAACAAATAAGAACTTCGCACCCAACGCGATAAAGGGTTGTCAATCCCTTCACGGTCACTTACGAAAGTGAGATCTGATAGATATGATAAGATAGTATTTTTGGTATTTTTGGTATAGAAACAGAAAGTAAATAAAGCAAATAAATAACGGCAGCAGAAATTGGAAAACTGAAAGGAAGTAATATGATGAAGATAGACCCGGGGGCCATAGGTTTCACTAGTGGCTTCTCTCATGATAGCAGAATACTACGGTGGGTGAACAAATTACTGTCGAGCAATTGATAGAAAAGCGCATAGTTATGAGAATATCTAGGCATGATCATTATATATAGGCATCACGTCTGTAACAAGTAGACCGAAACGATTCTGCATCTACTACTATTACTCCCCACATTGACCGCAATCCAGCATGCATCTAGAGTATTAAGTTCATAAGAACAGAGTAACGCCTTAAGCAAGATGACATGATGTAGAGGGATAAACTCAAGCAATATGATATAAACCCCATCTTTTTATCCTCGATGGCAACAATACTATGCTTGCCATGCTACCCCTACTATCACTGGTAAAGGACACCGCAAGATTAAACCCAAAGCCAAGCACTTCTCCCATTGCAAAAATTATAGATCTAGTAGGCCAAACCAAACCAATAATTCGAAGAGACTTGCAAGGATATTATAATCATACATAAAATATTTCAGAAAAGAATCCAATATTGTTCATATATAATCTTGATCATAAACCCACAATTCATCGGATCTCGACAAACACACCGCAAAAAGATTACATCGAATAGATCTCCTCGAAGATCGAGGAGAACTTTGTATTGAGATCCAAAAAGAGAGAAGAAGCCATCTAGCTAATAACTATGGACCCGAAGGTCTGTGGTAAACTACTCACAACTCATCGGAGGGGCTATGGTGTTGATGTAGAAGCCCTCCATGATCGATGCCCCCTCCGGCGGAGCTCTGGAACAGGCCCCAAGATGGGATATCACGGGAAAAGAAGGTTATGGCGGTGGAATTAGGGTTTCTACGTGCTCCCCGATGTTCTCAGGGTATGAGGATGTATATAGGAGGAAGAGGGGTAACGGGGGAGCCAGAGGGGGCCCACGAGGGTGGGGGCGCGCCCCCTGCCCTCGTGGCCACCTCTTTCATTCCCTCACATGTACTCCAAGTCTTCTGTGTTGATATGGTTCCAAAAATAACTCTCCTGAAGGTTTCATTCCGTTTGGACTCCGTTTGATATTCCTTTTCTGCGAAACACTGAAATAGGCAAAAAAACAGCAATTTAAACTGGGCCTAGGGTTAGTAGGTTAGTCCCAAAAATAATATAAAAGTGTATAATAAAGCCCATTAAACATCCAAAACAGAATATATAATAGCATGGAACAAGCAAAAATTATAGATACGTTGGAGACGTATCAAGCATCCCCAAGATTGATTCATGCTCGTCCTCGAGTAGGTAAATGATAAAAACAGAATTTTTGATGTGGAATGCTAACCAACATAATTCTCAATGTAATTTCTTTATTGTGGCATGAATGTTCAGATCCGAAAGATTCAAGACAAAAGTTTATATTGACATAAGAATAACAATACTTCAAGCATACTAACAAAGCAATCATGTCTTCTCAAAATAACATGGCCAAAGAAAGTTATCCCTACAAAATCATATTGTCTGGCTATGATCCCTCTTCATCACACAAAATATTTAAATCATGCACAACCCCGGTTTCAGCCAAGCAATTGTTTCACACTTCAATTTTTTCAAACCTTTCAACTTTCATGCAATACATGAGCATGAGCCATGGATATAGCACTATATGTGAAATAGAGTGGTTGTTGTGGAGAAGACAAAAGAGGAAGATAGTCTCACAGCAACTAGGCGTACCGATGAGCTATGGAGATGCCAATCAATAGATATCAGTGTGAGTGAGTAGGGATTGACATGCAACGGATGCACTAGAGCTATAAGTGTATGAAAGCTCAACCAAAGAAACTAAGTGGGTGTGCATCCAAATTGCTTGCTCATGAAGACCTAGGGCGTTTTGAGGAAGCCCATCGTTGGAATATACAAGCCAAGTTATATAATGAAAATTCCCACTAGTATATGAAAGTGATAAAACAAGAGACTCTCTATCATGAATATTATGGTGCTACTTTGAAGCACAAGTGTGGAAAAGGTTAGTAGCATTGTCCCTTCTCTCTTTTCTCTCATTTTTTGGAGGGGCTTTTCTCCCTTTTTTTTATTAGCCCCCCTCTTTTTGGGGCCATATTTTTTTTTCCTTTATCTCTTTTTTTGTTTCCTCACACGGGACAATGCTCTAATAATGAAGATCATCACACTTTTATTTACTTACAACTCAAAGATTACAACTCGAAGCTAGAACAAAATATGACTCTATGTGAATGCCTTTGGCAGTGTACCGGGATGTGCAATGAATCAAGAGTGACATTTATGAATGAATTGTGATGGTGGCTTTGCTAAAAATACGATGTCAACTACATGATCATGCATGGCAATATGACAATATGAAGCGTGTCATAATAACGGAACGGTGGAAAGTTGCATGGCAATATATCTCGGAATGGCTATGGAAATGCCATGATAGGTAGGTATGGTGGCTGTTTTGAGGAAGGTATATGGTGGGTGTATGGTACCGGCGAAAGTTGCGCGGTACAAGAGAGGCTAGCAATGGTGGAAGGGTGAGAGTGCGTATAATCCATGGACTCAACATTAGTCATAAAGAACTCATATACTTATTGCAAAAATCTACGAGTTATCAAAACAAAGTATTCAACGCATGCTCCTAGGGGAAGGGTTGGTAGGAGTTAACCATCATGCAATCCCGACCTCCACACAAAGGATGACACTCAATAAATAAATCATGCTCCAACTTCATCACATAACGGTTCACCATACGTGCATGCTACGGGAATCACAAACTTTAACACAAGTGTTTCTTGAATTCATAATTACCCCACTAGCATGACTCTAATATCACCATCCTCATATCTCAAAACAATCATCAAGTATCAAACTTCTCATAATATTCAATGCACTTTTATACAATTTTTTTTACTATACTCATCTTGGATGCCTATCATATTAGGACTAGTTTTATAACCAAAGCACATTACCATGCTGTTCTAAAAGACTCTCAAAATAATATAAGTGAAGCATGAGAGATCAATAATTTCTACAAAATAAAACTACCACCGTGCTCTAAAAGATATAAGTGAAGCACTAGAGCAAAACTATCTTGCTCAAAAGATATAAGTGAAGCACATAGAGTATTCTAATAAATTCCAAATCATATTTATCTCTCTCAAAAGGTGTGTCCAGCAAGGATGATTGTGGCAAACTAAAAAGCAAAGACCCAAATCATACATGACGCTCCAAGCAAAACACATATCATGTGGTGAATAAAAATATTGTGCCGAGTAAAGTTACCAATAGATGAAGACGAAAGAGGGGATGCCTTCCCGGGGCATCCCCAAGCATAGGCTTTTAGTTGTCCTTGAATTTTACCTTGGGGTGCCTTGGGCATCCCCAAGCTTAGGCTTTTGCCACTCTTTGTTCCATAGTCCTTCAAATCCATACTCAATACTTGAAAACATCACAACACAAAACTTAGCCAAAAATCTCGTGAAATCCGTTAGTATAAGAAAAAAAACCATCACTCAAAGGTACTGTAATGAACTCATTCTTTGTTTATATTGGTGTTAAACCTACTGTATTCCAACTTCTCCATAATTCATACCCCATGATACTACTCATAGATTCATCAAAATAAGCAAACAACACACGAAAAACAGAATCTGTCAAAAACAGAACAATCTGTAGCAATCTGTAACTTTCAAATACTTCTGTAACTCTAAAAAAATTGAAATAAATTGGTGGACGTGAGGAATTTTCTATTAAACATCTGCAAAAATAATCAACCAAAAATCACTCGCCAGTAAAAAATGACAGCCAATCTCGTGAGCGCTAAAGTTTTTGTTTTTTACAGCATGATCACATAAACTTCACACAAGTCTTCCCAAAGGTTCTACTTGGCACAAACACTAATTAAAACACAAAGCCACATCTAAACAGAAGCTAGATGCAATATTTATTCCTAAACAGAAGCACAAACAAAGAAAATAAAATTGTGTTGTCTCCCAACAAGCGCTATCGTTTAACGCCCCTAGCTAGGCACGATACAAGAATAGATCTACGTATTGCCATCTTTGGTAGGCAATCCATAAGTGGCTCTCATAATAGATTCATAAGGTAATTTGATTTTCTGTCTAAGAAAGTGCTCCATGCCTTTCCTTAACGGAAATTCGAATCTAATATTTCCTTCCTTCCTATCAATAATTGCACTAATCGTTCTAAGGAAAGGTCTACCAAGAATAATAGGACATGTATGATTGCAATCAATATCAAGAATGATGAAATCTACGGCACATAATTTCCATTGGAAACAGTAAGAACATCATTAATCCTTCCCATAGGTTTCTTAATGGTGGAATCCGCAAGATGCAAATTTAAAGAACAATCATCAAGTTCATGGAATCCTAACATATCACATAAAGCTTTTGGAATTGTGGAAACACTTGCACCCAAATCACACAAAGCAAAGCATTCATGATCTTTAATCTTGATTTTAATAGTAGGTTCCCACTCATCATAAATCTTTCTAGGGATAGAAACTTCTAATTCAAGTTTTTCTTCATAAGATTGCATTAAAGCATCAACTATGTGTTTGGTAAAAGCCTTATTTTGACTATAAGCATGTGGAGAATTTAGCACGGATTGCAACAAGGAAATACAATCTATTAAACAGCAATTATCATAGTTAAATCCCTTGAAATCCAAAATGGTGGGTTCATTGCTATGTAAAGTTTTGACCTCTTCAATCCCACTTTTTAAAATTTTAGCATCAAGATCTAAAAACTCTGAATCATTGGGACGCATTTTAGCTAAAGTAGACTCATCTCCAGTCCCATCTTTATCAAGATTCATACTAGAAAACAAGGATTTAATAGGAGACACGTCAATCACTTTCAGATCTTCATCTTTATTTTCATGATAACTAGAAGAACACGCTTTCATAAAAGCAATCTTTTTAGCACGCATCCTAGCGGTTCTTTCTTTGCACTCATCAATGGAAATTATCATGGCTTTGAGAGACTCATTGATATCATGCTTAGGCGCAATAGATCGAAGTTTCAAAGAATCAACGTCAAGAGTAATTCTATCCACATTTCTAGCCAACTCATCAATCTTAAGAAATTTTTCTTCAAGCAAAGCATTGAAATTCTTTTGCGAATTCATAAACTCTTTAACACTAGATTAAAAATTAGAGGGCATCTTACTAAAAATTTCCATAAGAGTTGTTGTAAGAGTTACCATAATTGTTAGAGGAATTACTAGGAAAAGGCCTAGGATATAAGTTTCCTCTATAAGCATTATTACCAAAATTATTCCTACCAACAAAATTCACATCCAAAGATTCATTATTATTTTCAATCAACGTGGATAAAGGCATATCATTAGGATCGGAAGAAGCACTCTTAGTAGCAAATAATTTCATAAGTTCATCCATCTTTCCACTCAAAACACTAATATGTTCAATAGCATGCACTTTTTTACTAGTAGATCTTTCGGTGTGCCATTGAGAGTAGTTAACCATAATATTATCTAGGAGTTTGGTAGCTTCTCCTAAAGTGATTTCCATAAAAGTGCCCCCCGCGGCTGAATCTAAAATGTTTCTAGAAGCGAAATTCAAGCCAGCATAAAAGTTTTGTATAATCATCCATAAGTTCAAACCATGTGTAGGGTAATTCCGTATCATTAATTTCATTTTCTCCCAAGCCTATGCAACATGCTCATGATCTAGTTGCTTAAAATTCATGATATTGTTTCTAAGAGAGTTAATCTTAGCGGGAGGAAAATACTTAGAGATAAAGGCATCTTTGCACTTATTCCATGAATCAATACTATTTCTAGGCAAAGGAGAGAACCAAGTTTTAGCACGATCTCTAAGCGAAAATGCAAATAGCTTCAATTTAACAATATCATTATCCGTATCCCTCTTCTTTTGCATATCGCACAAATCAACAAAGTTGTTTCGATGGGTAGCGACATCTTCACTAGGAAGGCCAGAAAATTGATCTTTCATGACAAGATTCAACAGAGCAACATTGATTTCACAAGATTCAGCGTCGGTAATAGGAGCAATCAGAGTGCTAATAAAATCATTATTGTTGGTATTGGAGAAATCACACAATTTGCTATTGTCTTGAGCCATAGTGACAAACGAGCAATCCAACACTCAAGCAAGACGCAAGCGAAAAAGAGGCGAACAGAAAAAGAAGGGCAAATAAAACGGCAAGGGTGAAGTGGGGGAGAGGAAAACGAGAGGCAAATAATGTAATGTGAGGGATAAGGGTTTGTGATAGGTACTTGGTATATGACTTTTGCGTAGATCTCCCCGCCAACGGCGCCAGAAATTCTTCTTGCTACTTCTCGAGCTTGCGTTGTATTCCCTCGAAGAGGAAAGGGTGATGCAGCACAGTAGCGTAAGTATTTCCCTCAGTTTTTTAGAACCAAGGTATCAATCTAGTAGGAGACCACGCGCGAGTCCCTCGCACCTACACAAACAAATAAGAACTTCGTAGCCAACGCGATAAGGGGTTGTCAATCCCTTCACGGTCACTTACGAAAGTGAGATCTGATATGATAAGATAGTATTTTTGGTATAGAAACAGAAAGTAAATAAAGCAACTAAATAATGGCGGGAGAAATTGGCAAGTTGAAAGGAAAGTAATATGATGAAGACAGACCCGGGGGACATAGGTTTCACTAGTGGTTTCTCTCATGATAACAGAATTCTACGGTGGGTGAACAAATTATAGTCGAGCAATTGATAGAAAAGCGCATAGTTATGAGAATATCTACGCATGATCATTATATATAGGCATCACGTCTGTAACAAGTAGACCGAAACAATTCTGCACCTACTACTTTTACTCCACACATCGACCGCTATCTAGCATGCATCTAGAGTATTAAGTTCATAAGAACAGAGTAACGCCTTAAGCAAGATGACATGATGTAAAGGGATAAACTCAAGCAATATGATATAAACCCCATCTTTTGATCCTCGATGGCAACAATACTATACGTGCCTTGCTGCCCCTACTGTCACTGGGAAAGGACACCGCAAGATTGAACCCAAAGCCAAGCACTTCTCCCATTACAAGAATTATAGATCTAGTAGGCCAAACCAAACCAATAATTCAAAGAGACTTGCAAGGATATTATAATCATACATAAAAAGATTTCAGAAAATAATCCAATATTGTTCATAGATAATATTGATCATAAACCCACAATTCATCAGATCTCGACAAACACACCGCAAAAATATTACATCGAATAGATCTCCTCAAAGATCGAGGAGAACTTTGTATTGATATCCAAAAAGAGAGAAGAAGCCATCTAGCTAATAAATATGGACCCGAAGGTCTGTGGTAAGCTACTCACAACTCATCGGAGGGGCTATGGTGTTGATGTAGAAGCCCTCCGTGATCGATGCCCCCTCCGGCGGAGCTCCGGAACAGGCCTCAAGATGGGATCTCAGGGGAATAGAAGGTTACGGCGGTGGAATTAGGGTTTCTGCATGCTCCCCGATGTTTTCAGGGTATGAGGATATATATAGGAGGAAGAGGGGCACCGGGGGAGCCAGAGGGGGCCCCACGAGTGTGGGGGCGCGCCTACCCCCCC
>LR738713.1:589300485-589345775 GCA_902687465.1 Secale cereale
CCCCCCCCCCCCCCCCCCGACCGCGCCCCCTACCCTTGTGGCCACCTCTTTCGTTCCCTCGGGTTTACTCCAAGTCTTCTGTGTTGATACGGTTCCAAAAATAACTCTCCCGAAGGTTTTATTCCGTTTGGACTCCGTTTGATATTCCTTTTCTGCGAAACACTGAAATAGGCAAAAAAAATAGCAATTTGCACTGGGCCTTGGGTTAGTAGGTGTCGGTGTACTAAAATAGGGGTACCCTTAGTATCCCGAACTTGTGCACGGGCAGTCGCAGCGCCCCGCGGCAAGGCTTGCCGGGTGGCCGCCACGGTCCTCCGTGGTTCCTTTGGAGCCATTCAAGAACAAAGTATTCAAGCCAAAGAGACAAGACCCCGGCAAGAGGAGCTTGCCGGGAAGGCCAACCAAGGCATATCAAGGAACTTGTCGCGACGCGCCACGCGTCCCGGCAAGGCCCGGTGAGCGGCAAGCTCCCGGACGCGGCAAGACAGCGACCGCGGCAAGGTGCTTGCCGTGGCATGCTACCACTCTGTACCCGCGCTCCAGCGCATCCACCCACGTGTCGCTCTGGGACCCTTCCAAGCGTACGTGGTGGGAGGCTGTGCAACCAGGGGTACGCGGTGGCAAGCGGCGCTGACAAGGTTGCCATCGTGGCGAACGGTGGCGCCCCTGACGGCACCTTTTTGCACTGTTTGGGCGACGACGACGGGAATTTAATGCCCTTGTCCCCTGCCGTCAGGGTTAGATATGGAACACTATACAAGTAGGTGTACCAACTACAACATCTTTCCATTTTTGCCCTCAACTGCGTTGCCACCTGTCGATGACCCCTTGAGCATATAAAAGGAGGCCCATGCGCAACATAGAGGGGGGTTAGACATTCGAACACTCCCACGCTCGGTCTCGTTAGCTGCTGAAGTGTACTGTAGCTCTCAGCGCTCCCGAGCAAGAACTCAATACAAACCAAAGCAGGAGTAGGGTTTTACGCATCCGTGCGGCCCGAACCTGGTTAAACTGCTCGTGTGCTTCGCCTCGATCTGCTCTTCGTGCGACCTCCGCCCCCTGCCGTACTGAAAAGGGGCTTCGTCCCCATAGGTGTTCGTGGGTGGATCAGTTTCCCCGACATCTTTGGCGCGCCAAGTAGGGGGTGCGTCGAGGTTGTGTGAACCTGATCCGGCGTCCACACGAGCTAGATCTTCATCATCTTCATCAACATGCCGCCGAAGAAGAAGGCTTCGGAGGCAGCTGGACCGTCCGCGTCGATCCCACCACCGCCGGAGCCAACAGCTGGTGGGGTAGACGCCGACGGAAGAACGGACATCGACGAGGGAACTCACGGTGCTGCCAGGTCCAAGGACAAGGCTGCGCTGCCCATCGGCGGCGTAGCCGGCTCCCACGATGACCGGGCGCACTCCAAGACCTCGGCGTCCGTGCATGCACCGCGCCCATCTCAGGAGGCGCGGGACCGGCCGCGTCATGGTACTCACGGTACCATACGCTTGCTGGGCCAAGGTCAAGCTGGTGGGTCCCGGAACGCTCAAGACCAGCATGCACGCCAACATGCTGGCACGAGCAAGGCACGGTCGCCAGGACGGGATACTGCTCCTTCTAACGTAGTTAGAAGTCCGAGCATATCCCGCTCCTCGCACCGTTCGCCACCGCTGCCCGCCACTCCAGCAGAAGCTCTGGCACGAGCTCAACTGCTTCTAGACTTCCCTCCAGCGGCAGACAAAGCCGACGGCTGGAGGGCCACCATTCAGAGTCTCATCGCCTTCGCCAACGGCGACACTCCGCGGCAACCGAGCACATCGCAGCCGCGGCAAGTCAGCCAGGCGCGGGCCGATGGCGGCAAGACCGGTGGGGGTGCAACCACCGTGCACTCTCCGCCCCGAAGGCCAAAATCGCCGACTCGCCGGATCAACATCGATGACGACTCCACTGCGTCATCAGATCCACGAGCTCGTCGCGATCAGCGCCAAGTTCTCCACGAGCGATAACAAGAAGACGCTCGTACTCGCATCGAGCGCCGAAGAGAAGCGCGGCGCCAATCAGACCAGCGCGCTGGGCCCGCTGTCGACATGCATGCGCCAGGGGGACCAGGCGACTTACCGTATGCAGTAGGTTGTCCTGCGTTTACTCGTGAGCTGCGGCAAGTCCAGTGGCCCAGCATGAAGAATTTCAAGCCAGACGTACCAGAGAAGTACGACGGCAAGACGCATCCGTCGGAGTTCCTCAGCATCTACACCATCGCGGTGCAAGCTGCCGGGGGACGAGATGACAAGATCCTTGCCAACTACTTCCCGCTAGTACTCAAACCCAAGTCAGATCCTGGCTCAAGCACTTGCCGGACAACTCCATTTCTTCTTGGGCAGACCTATGCCATCAGTTTGTCGGCGCCTTTACAAGCGGCCACAAACCTCATGGCCAGGAAAGTGACCTTCACCTGCTCGCCCAGAAGGAAGGAGAACCCCTGCGCAAGTATATCCAGAGATTCAGCCGTGTACAGCACAACATCCTAGACGTCCACCCTGTCGCGGTCATCAGCGCGTTCCATCAGAACGTGCGTAACCGCGGGATGAGGGAGGAGATGGCGATGTGCAAGATCAGAGACGTTAGTGAGCTTTATGCCCTGGCCGACAAGTGTGCACGTGCTGAGGAGGGGAGGAAACTCCCCGGAGAGGATACAGGCGCAGGGGGATCTGACAGTGAGGATGCAGCCCCGGCAAAGAAGAACCGGCGGCGGAACAACAGGAAGAAGAAAAACAAAGAAGTGCTAGTCGTTGAGCAGTCCGGCAATGAAGGTGGCGCCAAGAAAGCCCAAGTTGTTAGCTCCGGCAAGGAGACTGCCGCATGCACCAACTGCCAGGCTATGGCGGCCGCCGACAAGCAGGATGGCACCGACAAGCAGTACTGCAAGATCCACCGCACCAAGGGCCATGACCTCCAGAACTGCAAGAGGGTCGAACAGCTCGTCGAGCAGCAGAAGGCTGAGTACGAGCGACGCGACAAGGAGAAGGCCCAGGGAGGTGATGGAGGATCCGGCAAGAAGCGGTCATTCGCCGGCTGGGGAGGACGCCGCGGCAAAGCCAAGCAGAGGCAAGGAGATAGACCTCCCCGCGGCCGCGACAAGGATGAAGACGACGACGACGATGAAGACATGGAGGATGTTGAGACCAGTGAGCAGGAGTTCCAGAAAGCCACAGAGGTCTTGTGCGTTGACGGCGGTGCTTCTCTGCATACTTCTCACCGCCAACTTAAACAGTGGGTGCGGGAAGTTAATGCAGCAAAACCACCTGTCAAATCGCGCAAGCTTCTGAAATGGTCCAGCACGCCTATCATCTTTGATATTGAGGACCACCCCGATCGCACAACTGCGGTCGGGTGCTTGCCGATGTTGGTTTCACCAACTATCCGCAACCTCAAGGTCACTAAGATGTTAGTTGACGGCGGGGCCGGCTTGAACTTGATCTCCTCCACTGTACTCCAGAAACTCCAGATCCCTGACAGCGAGCTCGAAGAGACCGGCACATTCCAAGGAATAAACCCGGGAAGGATCAAGCCGAAGGGGAAGATCACGCTGCCAGTGACGTTCGGCGGGGAGCTGAACTTCAGGACCGAGAGGGTCACTTTTGACGTCGCTGATTTTCCATTGCCTTACAATGGGATACTCGGCCGTCCAGCACTCGCCAAGTTCATGGCAGCCTCTCACTATGCATACAATATATTGAAGATGCCCGGCCCGATAAGCGTCATCTCTGTCCTTGGCGACAAGAAGGATGCCCTTATCTGCGCGGACAAGATCTACTGGGAAGCAGCAGCCGCAATGGATAGCAAGACACTTGCCGCTGAAGCTCCCGGGGGAAGAAGAAGACCAAGTCCGGCAAGAGCTCTGGGGCCCACTCCGGCAAGCGCACCTCTTCGGAGTGCTGCTCTACCGTCGAGGACGCGCCATCAAGCTCCACCGGCAAGTGTAAGAAGACGATGGCAGCTCCGCCAGAGACCAAGAAGGTGTCCGCCAAGGAGGACGGCACTGGTGGTACCTTCACCATCAGTGCCACACTAGACCCTAAATAGGAAAGCGCGCTCGTTGCTTTCCTGCGGGTGATGACCCACAACCGTAAGGGATCTATTGCAGCGTTTTCGATAAGTAAGAGTGTCGAACCCAACGAGGAGCAGAAGGTATTGATAAGCGATTCTGAGCAAGAAATTAGTGCAAGCACTGAAAGATAACTTTTAGGGGTTTTCTCGGTATAAGCAACAGGAAAGTAAAAGCAAGTAATGTAAAAGGTACTGAGAGTAACAAGTGGCCCAATCCTTTATAAGCAAAGGAGAGGCCTAGCAACTGAACTTATAAAGACTAAAGCATTCCTGAGGACACACGGGAGAGGTAGTCATGTGCTTTCACCATATTCCATATCGATACTATGTTATGTGTTGATAAGTGTTGAGTGGGTGGATCTATGCTAGTACACTCTCTAGACTAAGATGAGTGCACTCTTATGATTAAACACCTTGCAAGCATCCGCAAATACAAGATAGAATTTAAGGCAAAAGCCTAACCATAGCAATACGATCGAGGATCCATTATTCCCTTATGCAAAAGCGTGCGAACTGGGGTTTAGGTTTCTGTCACTCTGGCAACCCACCATAAGCATTCTTTATACACAATGTATTCTCCTAGGTCCTTAATAAGGAGAAGTGTTGGGTGTTCGACTCACACAACACCACTAGTAGAATGACAACACAACTTAAGTATCAAACAACACATATTACTTCAACAGCATATGACTACTAACAACAAGACTTTCCCCATGTCCTCAAGAACTAAGGTAACTACTCACGAGACATAAAAGAGATCATGATCAGTGGGGATAAATATGTGATAAACAATCTGGACATAATAGTATTTCTCCAACAAGACTCAATAGCATTCACCACAAATTAGTAATCAACACCGATGGAGTAGAGAGGATAGGTAGTACGAGTTACAACACAAGTTGCGATTGTAAGATGAGATTTGGATGAAGATGGAGATGGTGCTGGTGTTGGGGATGATGTTGATGATGATCTCGATGATGCCCGTGACGATGGTGATGACGATGGAGACGATCTCCCCTTTCGGGAGGTGATCTCCCCGGCGGAATCTGCCCGCCGGAGATGGCTTTTTCTTCTCTGTAGGTTTCCGCCACGGAGCGGCGGCGGAACTCCGTAAAAATTCCCGTCTCTAGGGTTTTTGGATAACGGAGAGCATATATGCAAAAGGGGGCGGCCAGAGGTGGGCCAGGGGCTCCAGGCGAGCCCCCCGGCACGGCCAGGGGGGCGCGCCCCCAGGCCGCCTGGGCACCCTGTGGCCCCCCTCTGGTTGCCCTTTCGCGTGCCTTCATGATCCGTCTGAAAAATATCTCCCATCAATTTTAGGTAATTTGGAGGTATTCTTCTTCAGCAACTCAGCGTCCACTTTTTACTGCTGAATCCTGCGTATCCTGCGTCTGCTGCTTGGGCATCGGAAAGTTTGCAAACTGTGTAAAATAGACCAAAACAACATAAGAACATCACCGTAACGTGAAATATATTAATGAATAAGGATAAATTATGATACAAAATAGTGATGCATTTTGGACGTATCAACACCCCCAAGCTTAGACCTCGCTTGTCCCCAAGCGAATATGAACTCGGTAAACCTGTCCACAAGTTTAGAGAGTGAAGTGTCGATAAATAGAATACGGACAAGAAGCATCATAGTTTCTTTACCAACTCAAATATCCTCAACAGCAATCTTCAATTCATAAAGCCCTTATAAAAGAGTGATAACACTTATATTCGAAAGTAGGGCTAAGGAAACTCATTATATCATGGCAAACATGTCCTTTGGTGAAAGAACAACAAATAGATTTAACTTTTGCTTATATTTTGATGAGATCAATTGAAGCTTTTTGAGATAACATGTTAATAGGCAAGAAGTGAAAGTGTTAACACAAAGGAAGATATTTGCCTTAGTTGGGCATGAAAAACAACTTACTTATCGAATGATAATGTCAACAAGGATATGATATGACAAATCTTAATGCAGCTTTATATGAATGAATCCTTATCAACATCAAACGTCTGCTCTCTTTGAGAAATAGAAGGAAGTAGAAGTAACTGACTCAACTTAAAATTAAAAGATAGGCCCTGCTCTAGGGTAGTAGGGAAAACTCATGTGCTATCCTCAAATCAAACAGAATGAAAACAAGTTTTGAGAGGTGCATGATTTGTCAACGAATGCTAATAGATAACTCAACTACTTTTTGAGCTGGACAAGTTTCGAGGAACGGCTCCCGCACGAGGACGATCACATCCTCTTATTCTCCTTTGTTAATCACTGCCAAAGTTTTCTGATTTCTCATGAACAAAGCGTGAAGGAGGGTTTGTTTGTTATATTATCTTTTTGAGCCGGCCACACTCAATGCCAGTTCCTTCTCGTATTATGGGTTTGCACATTATACATGCAATCCCGGGGTGAAGCTTGTCCAATTCAAGAAGACTATGAATTAGCTATTACTTCCTCATGAGCTAAAACAGAGGCACAAAATAAAAAATTTTGAACATTTAAGGATAACACGTAAATTATATACTTTTAGGAGGTGGTAGTGGAATACCACGAGTAGGTAGGTATGGTGGACTCGTATGGAAGGTATTGGCTTAAGGGTATGGATGCACAAGCAGAATACCGCTTAGTACAGAGTTAGGCTAGCAAAGGTTTTGAGAGAGCAGACAACTGATGATGACTAAGATGCAAAGCAATATAAAGCATGAACATTGAAATAAGCATAACACATCAAGTTGTCTTCCTTGTCAGCATAACACTTCAAGCATAATAACATAAAGGTTTTGGCTATGTTGATACTTTAAGAAAATCATGCTTGTTGTTATGACCAAAGCTATATTTGCCAAGATTAAATAAAGTTTTCACAGCCATACCTGACATAAGGTCAATACTCCCCATAAGAATCATCATATAAGGTCGATTGTGTGAAGAGAATACCGAGTGCAGCAAAAGGAACCAATAAACTTCTCATTAATATTCCATCATGGACGACTCCACACTCACGGATACAATTCTTCACCGAAGGAGTGATAGACCTCAATGCACACACCTATCTCATATAATAACCTCCCTAGACATGATACGACTCTACTTGACTCTAAAAGACAAAAGGTAAAGATAATGATACCGGGCACTCCCCCAAGCTTGGAACAAGCCAAGGGAATGTCATTACCCCAGGAGATTTCACTCATCATCCTTGTTGGCGTGGCACCTAAATTCAGCTGAAAGATTCCCTGGCAGAAACAGATCGAAGAGAAAACACGCGAAATCGCAAGATACGTTGCCGGAACAATCCGGGCAAATATATAGGAAAAAATTATGCACAGAAAGGAAGGTAACGGACTAAAGCGGGGTCCGAGGCGGGCTCCCGGGTGTCCAGGCGGCCTCCCGGCGTGGCCCAGGGGGGGTGCGCCAGGGGGGCGCCTGGACTCCCTGGGGGTCGTCTCCGGCTCCACTTAGACTCGGAATTTTACTAATTTTGCAGAAACTCGTAATACGGAACTTTTATGGCGGTTCGCGATGTTTCCTTACCGTACTACATACCTTTTCTTTATTCTGCCTCTGCTGGCGTCTGAAACAGGGCTGCAACATGTTCTTAGTGGGTTGTTGTGTATATTATATTCACATCAACATTGACAGGGTCTCCTGCTATGTAATGTTTAAGCCTTTGCCCATTCACAACCTGAGGTTTGGTGCCTTCAAAATTATTAATCTTAATTGCTCCAGACCGATAAACTTCTTCAATATGAAATGGTCCTTCCCACCTGGAAAGTAGTTTACCTGGAGAAAACCTGAAACGGGATCTGAACAACAAAACTTTATCACCAACATTAAATTCACGTTTCAGAATCTTCCTATCATGCCACTTTTTTACCTTTTCCTTGAACATTTTAGCGCTCTCGTAAGCTTCACTTCTCCATTCATCTAGAGAAGTCAAGTTCATGAGATGCTTCTCACCAGCTAGTTTTGGGTCAGCGTTAAGCTCTCTAACAGCCCAAAAAGCTTTGTGCTCTAACTCTAATGGCAAATGGCAAGCCTTGCCATACACCATCTTATAGGGGGACATGCCCATGGGGTTTTTGTAAGCAGTTCTATATGCCCACAAAGCATCTCCTAACTTATTTGACCAGTACTTTCTATTTCTGTTTACTGTTTTCTGCAAGATCAACTTAATCTCTCTATTGGTGAGCTCAACTTGCCCATTAGTTTGAGGATGATATGGTGAAGCAATTCTATGATTAACATCGTATTTAGCCAAAGCTTTTCTAAAAGCTCCGTGCGTGAAGTGTGATCCTCCATCGGTCATGAGATACCTTGGTACACCAAACCTAGGAAAAATTACATCTTTAAGCATTTTCAAAGATGACTTGTGATTAGCACTTTCAGTGGGGATTGCTTCAACCCACTTGGTCACATAATCAACAGCTACTAAAATGTGAGTGTACTTGTGCGAAGAAGGAAAAGGACCCATAAAATCAAAACCCCAACAATCGAAAGGTTCAATCACTAGTGAGTAATTCATAGGCATCTCATTCCTTCTACTAATGTTACCAACTCTCTGACATTTATCACAGGCTAAAACATAATTTCTAGCATCTTTAAAGAGAGTAGGCCAATAAAAACCTGATTGAAGAACCTTATGTGCAGTCCTCTCACCGGCATGATGTCCTCCATAGGGACTATCATGACACCGTCTGAGAATGTCCTTCTGCTCATGTTCCGGAATGCATCTTCTCACGATCCCGTCGGGACCTTCTTTGAAAAGATGTGGGTCATCCCAAAAGTAGTGCCTCAAATCATGAAAGAACTTCTTCCTTTGCTGAAATGTTAAACCTGGAGGCAAATACTTTGCAACAATAAAATTAGCATAATCTGCATACCAAGGATCGGAAAGAGATTGTACTTTTACAATGGCAAGTTGCTCGTCTGGAAAACTATCGTTAACTGGGATGGGATCATGCGGTATATCTTCCATCCTTGAAAGATTGTCCGCTACCGGATTGTCTTCTCCTTTCCTATCAACAATCTGCAAATCAAATTCTTGAAGAAGGAGTACCCATCTGATAAGACTTGGCTTGGCATCCTTCTTTGTCATAAGGTACTTAATGGCAGCATGATCAGTATGAATAATAACCTTGGAATCAACAATATATTATCTAAATTTATCACAAGCAAAAACTACAGCTAAGAATTCCTTCTCAGTAGTAGCATAATTCCTTTGAGCACTATCAAGAGTTTTGCTAGCATAATGTATAACATTCAATTTCTTATCAACTCTTTGTCCTAAAATAGCTCCAACAGCAAAATCACTAGCATCACACATAATCTCAAAAGGTAAATTCCAGTCGGGTGGTTGCACTATAGGAGCGGTTATTAAAGCTTTCTTAAGGACTTCAAAAGCTTCCTTACAATTTTCATCAAATACAAAAGGAACATCCTTCTGGAGAAGATTAGTGAGGGGTCTCGAGGTTTTAGAAAAGTCTTTAATAAATCTTCTATAAAAACCTGCATGACCGAGAAAACTGCGAATACCTTTGATGTCCCTTGGATAGGGCATCCTCTCAATAGCTTCGATCTTGGCCTTGTCCACTTCAAATTCCCCTTTCGGAAATCTTGTGACCAAGAACAACTCCTTCATTAACCATAAAGTGGCACTTTTCCTAGTTGAGTACCAAATTTGTCTCCTCGCATCTCTGCAAAACTTTATTAAGGTTGTGAAGACAATGGTCAAAAGAAGTTCCATAGACGGAGAAATCGTCCATGAAGACTTCCATAATATCCCCGCAGAAACCATGAAAGATAGCAGACATACACCTTTGAAAAGTAGCAGGGGCATTACATAAACCAAAAGGCATACGCATGTAAGCATAAGTACCAAAGGGACAAGTAAAAGTGGTCTTCTCTTGATCGGCCGTGTTAACATGAATTTGAGAGAAGCCAGAATAACCATCGAGACAACAAAAGTGGGTATTTTTGAATAACCTTTCAAGCATTTGGTCGATGAACGGCAACGGATAGTGATCCTTCCTGGTTGCCTTGTTCAACTTCCTGTAATCAATACACATTCTATATCCAATAATAATTCTCTGAGGTATTAATTCATTTTTATCATTAGGAACCACAGTTGTACCTCCTTTCTTAGGAACACAATGTACCGGACTTGCCCACTTACTATCAGCTATAGGGTAGATAATACCTGCGGCTAGAAGCTTGAGAATCTCAGTTCTCACGACATCCATCATCTTCGGGTTCAACCGTCGTTGATGATCAACAACTGGTTTAGCGTCAGGCTCAAGGTTGATAGTATGTTGACAGATAGATGGACTAATCCCCTTAAGATCATCAAGGGTGTAGCCAATTGCGCCTCGGTGTTTACGAAGTACTTCCAATAATCGCTCCTCTTCATATCCTGAAAGGTTAGAATTGATAATAACATGATATACTTTCTTTTCATCTAAATAAGCATACTTGAGCGTATCGGGAAGAGGTTTAAGATCGAACACCGGGTCTTCTTTCGGTTTTGATAAAATTCCCAAAGGTTCACCCGGAAGGTTGTGCTTCAGGATAGCAGGTTGTCTCAACAATATTTCATCTAGTTCATTTCTTTCCTGCATATGCAAATCATTCTCGTGGTCCTCCATGTATTGCTGCAAAGGATCATTAGGGGGAATAGCAATAGAGGCAATACTTTCAATAATTTTATCATCACTAGGTAAATCAGTACCACGAGGCTTCTTAGAGAACTTAGAAAAATTAAATTCATATGGCTCACCATCGAATTCAACAGAAACTTTACCTTTCTTGCAATCTATTATAGCTCCACAAGTTCTAAGAAAAGGTCTACCAAAAATAATTGGACAAAAATTGTCCCTCTCTGAACCAAGTACTAGAAAGTCGGTAGGGTATTTTACCTTTCCACATAGGACTTCAACGTCCCTCACAATTCCGATAGGAGAGATAGTTGTTCTGTTTGCAAGATGAATGGTAACATCAACTTCTTCAAGTTCACAAGGGGAAATCTCACCGATGATCTCTTCATAAAGTGAATAGGGGATAGCACTTGCACTCGATCCCAAATTGCATAGCCCATAATAATTATGATCTCCTATTTTAACAGATACCACTGGAGTACCTGAAATTGGGCCTTTATTCTTGGCTGTGACAAGGTTAGTGGAAACAGCACAAAAATTTATATTGGAATCCAAAACATCATTAGTAGCAAGGTCTTCAATCAATGCAACTTGAGGATCGACCCTGATCTGGTCCTCAGGCTCATCAACTCTTCTCTCACTTTTATTTATTATGCCGGTCACAAGAGAGTGCTCCCTTATCCTCGTGGGAAAAGGAGGCTTTTCATATATAACTGCAGGCAAAATAGGGTCAGCAACATAAATATCAATAGGTGGTTCTTTAAAAGGTTCATGGTGCTGGTCTCTCTTCTTTTTAAAAGAATCAACGTGAGAGGCAAAATTATTACACAAATCAATCACTAGATGGGAATCAGGACCAATCTTAGAGCAAAAAGTATTGAAGTAATCAGTTTTTACATAGCTCTCAATATAATCATGTTCATAATTTATAGCGGGTTCAATACCTTTATCAATTTCCCAATCTTCGGTATTCCTCTGAATTCTTTCAATGAGATCCCACCTTTCTTCAACACTCTTCTTCTGAAATACCCCACTAGAGGAGGCATCCAGCATCTCCTTATCCTGACGAGAAAGCCTGGCATAAAAATTTGTAAGTATAATTTCCTTGGGAAGCTTATGAATAGGGCATTTGAGCATTAGGGACTTCAATCTCCCCCAAGCTTGAGCAATGCTTTCTCCGTCACGAGACCTAAAGTTATAGATATAATTCCTGTCTCGATGAATTTCATGAAGAGGATAAAACTTAGTATAAAAGAGAGACATAAGCTCCTGCCAGTCTAGCAAGTGTGAGTTATCGAGAAGCCCATACCAATCTGAAGCTTTATCTATAAGTGATACGACAAACAATTTCCTCATGACAAACTCCCTCGATACACCTGCAAGCTTAAATAATGAACATAGTTGTGACAGATATAGCAAGTGTTCACCGGGATGTCTGTCTCCTGCATAACGATTAGCCAAAACATAATCGATAATGCCAGCTGGTATTTTATAAGGCACAATTTCAGTAGGGGGAGGATCAACCACCACAGGTGTGGGGCGTCTTCCCGCAAGCAACGATCCAATAACAGGGTTATCCATAAGGACAAAGAGCAGCAATAGCAAAAACAAAAACAGAATTATATAAAAAAAAAACTTTCTTACCAGTTTCACTTTACCAATAGCGCTACGCTCCCCGACAACGGCGCCAGAAAACGGTACTTGATGACCCACAACCGTAAAGGATCTATTGCAGCGTTTTCGATAAGTAAGAGTGTCGAACCCAACGAGGAGCAGAAGGTATTGATAAGCTATTCTGAGCAAGAAATTACTGCAAGCACTGAAAGATAACTTTTAGGGGTTTTCTCGGTATAAGCAACAGGAAAGTAAAAGCAAGTAATGTAAAAGGTACTGAGAGTAACAAGTGGCCCAATCCTTTCTTAGCAAAGGAGAGGCCTAGCAACTGAACTTATAAAGACTAAAGCGTTCCTGAGGACACACGGGAGAGGTAGTCATGTGCTTTCACCATATTCCGTATCGATACTATGTTATGTGTTGATAAGTGTTGAGTGGGTGGATCTATGCTAGTACACTCTCTAGACTAATATGAGTGCACTCTTATGATTAAACACCTTGCAAGCATCCGCAAATACAAGATAGAATTTAAGGCAAAAGCCTAACCATAGCAATACGATCGAGGATCCATTATTCCCTTATGCAAAAGCGTGCGAACTGGGGTTCAGGTTTCTGTCACTCCGGCAACCCACCATAAGCATTCTTTATACACAATGTATTCTCCTAGGTCCTTAATAAGGCGAAGTGTTGGGTGTTCGACTCACACAACACCACTAGTAGAATGACAACACAACTTAAGTATCAAACAACACATATTACTTCAACAGCATATGACTACTAACAACAAGACTTTCCCCATGTCCTCAAGAACTAAGGTAACTACTCACGAGACATAAAAGAGATCATGATCAGTGGGGATAAATATGTGATAAACAATTTGGACATAATAGTATTTCTCCAACAAGACTCAATAGCATTCACCACAAAGTAGTAATCAACACCGATGGAGTAGAGAAGATAGGTAGTACGAGTTACAACACAAGTTGCGATTGTAAGATGAGATTTGGATGAAGATGGAGATGGTGCTGGTGTTGGGGATGATGTTGATGATGATCTCGATGATGCCCGTGACGATGGTGATGACGATGGCGACGATCTCCCCTTCCGGGAGGTGATCTCCCCGGCGGAATCTGCTGGCCGGAGATGGCTTTTTCTTCTCTGTAGGTTTCCGCCACGGAGCGGCAGCGGAACTCCGTAAAAATTCCCGTCTCTAGGGTTTTTGGATAACGGAGAGCATATATGCAAAAGGGGGCGGCCAGAGGTGGGCCAGGGGCTCCAGGCGACCCCCCGACGCGGCCAGGGGGCGCGCCCCTAGGCCGCCTGGGCACCCTGTGGCCCCCCTCTGGTTGCCCTTTCGCGTGCCTTCGTGATCCTTCTGAAAAATATCTCCCGTCAATTTTCAGGTAATTTGGAGGTATTCTTCTTCAGCAACTCAGCGTCCACTTTTTACTGCTGAATCCTGCGTATCCTGCGTCTGCTGCTTTGGCATCGGAAAGTTTGCAAACTATGTAAAATAGACCAAAACAACATAAGAACATCACCGTAACGTGAAATATATCAATGAATAAGGATAAATTATGATACAAAATAGTGATGCATTTTGGACGTATCAGCGGGCGAACGTCGACGTGTTTGCATGGCAACCGTCTGACATCCCCGGTGTTTCCAGGAAAGTAATTGAGCACAAGCTTGCCGTCTGTCCTCACGCGCGGCCCGTCAAGCAGAAAGTCAGGAAACAAGCAGTGGAGCGCCAAGAATTCATAGCATAAGAGATCAAGAAGTTGGAAGCAGCAGGCCTTGTCAGAGGAGTGCTCCATCCTACGTGGTTGGCCAATCCAGTAGTCGTGCGTAAGGCAAACGGGAAATGGAGGCTTTGTATCGACTTTACCGATGTGAATAAAGCTTGTCCCAAAGACCCATTTCCCTTGCCGCGCATTGACCAGATTGTTGACTCCACGGCCGGATGTGATTTGCTTTCATCTCTTGACGCATACTCAGGATATCATCAGATCTTCATGGCAGAAGAGGATGAGGAGAAGACCGCATTCATCACTCCATGTGGCACGTACTGTTTCATACGGATGCCTTTTGGTTTGAAGAATGCTGGTTCAATATTTGCAAGGGTAGTCCATACAGCTTTTGAGCCATAGATTCACAGAAATGTAGAAGCATACATGGATGACATAGTGGTCAAGAGCAAAGACAGGGCAACCCTGATTCAAGATTTAGACGAGACCTTTGCAAATCTGCGCAAGATCCAGCTCAAGCTCAACCCCGAGAAGTGTGTGTTTGGAGTCCCTTCCGGCAAGCTTCTCGGGTTCTTCGTGTCTCATAGGGGAATTGAAGCCAATCCCGACAAGATCAAGGCCATTGAGCAGATAGAAGCACCGAAGCGCGTCAAGGATGTACGAAGACTTGCCGGTTGCGTGGCTGCTCTCAGCAGGTTTATCTCTAAGTCAGCTGAGCGCGCCCTGCCGTTTTTCAAAATTTTGAAAAAGGCGGGTCCAATGAAATGGACTCCGGAAGCGGAGGCTACGCTGCAAGACCTGAAGAGGTACATGTCCTCCACTCCAATACTTGTCGCACCTAAGCCATAAGAGAAGTTGCTGCTGTACCTAGCGGCAACCAATCAAGTGGTTAGTGCTGCGTTAGTAGTGGAAAGGGAGGCAGATGATGAGCCAGCAACCGCGGCAAGTGCATCCAGCGACAAGCAAGGGGCTTCCTCGACAAGCTCTGGTCCCGACAAAGATGGATCTACGCAGGCGCAAGAGGAGATACGGAAGAAAATGGTGCAGCGCCCACTTTACTTTGTCAGCTCCCTTCTGCAGGGGGCCAGGTCAAGGTACTCTGGTGTGCAGAAGTTGCTTTTCGGCCTTCTCATGGCCTCGAGAAAGCTGCGCCATTACTTCCAAGCACATGAGATAACTGTTGTCACTCGCTTTCCGCTGAAGAGGATACTGCAGAATCCAGAAGCAACAGGCAGGATTGTTGAGTGGGCACTGGAACTGTCAAGCTTTGGCCTCAAGTTTGAGAGCACTTCAACTATCCAGAGCAAAGCATTGGCAGAATTCATTGTTGGGGAACGTTGCATGGGAAACAAAAATTTTCTCTACGTTCACCAAGATCAATCTAGGAGATGCATCTACGAGGGGAGAGTTGGATCCACATACCCTTGTAGATCGCTAAGCGGAAGCGTTCAAGAACGCGGTTGATGGAGTCGTACTCGCCGCGATTCAGATCGCCGAAGATCCTAGCACCGAAGCAACGGTGCCTCCGCGTTCTTCACACGTACAGCTCGGGGACGTCTCCTCCTTCTTGATCCAGCAAGGGGGAAGGAGAGGTTGATGGAGACACCGGCAGCACGACGGCGTGGTGGAGATGGTGGTGGAGGATTCCAGCAGGGCTTCGCCAAGCACCGCGGGAAAACGAAGATTGTAGTGGGAGAGGGAGGGCAGCACCGAGGCACGAACGTGTGTGGCTGCCCTCCCTCTGCCTCTCTTTATATAGGGGGAGTAGAGGGGAGGGGGGCTCCCTAGGGTTTCCCCTAGGGGCCGGCGGCCAGGGCAGATGGGGAGGGGCGGCGCCCCCTGGGGCTAGGGTTTCCCCCCACCCCCCCAGGTGCCTTGCCCCCCAAGGCTAAGGGGGTGCGGCAGCCCTAGGGGGGCCACCTCCCTTGGCGCACAAGGAGAGGGCCCAGGGGGGGGGCGCACAGCCCTATGAGGGCTGTTGTGTCCCCCTTTGTGGCCCATTAGGCCCGAAACCCCTTCCGGGACCCCCGAAACCCCTTTCGGTCATCCGCCGATTTCCCGACACTCCCCGGAACACTTCCGGACTCCGAAACCTTTCATCCTATATATCAATCTTCGTCTCCGGACCATTCCGGAGACCCTCGTCACGTCCGGGATCTCATCCGGGACTCCGAACAACCTTCGGTAACCATGCACTGTTCTCACTAACAACCCTAGCGTCACCGAACCTTAAGTGTGTAGACCCTGCGGGTTCGGAAACCATGTAGACATGACCGAGACACTCCCAGGTCAATAACCAATAGCGGGATCTGGATACCCATATTGGTTCCCACACGTTTCTCGATGATCTCATCGGATGAACCACGATGTCAAGGATTCAGGCAATCCCGTATACAGTTCCCTTTGTCTCGTCGGTATGTTACTTGCCCGAGATTCGATCGTCGGTATCTCTATACCTAGTTCAATCTCGTCACCGGTAAGTCTCTTTACTCGTTACCGTAATACATAATCCCGTGACTAACTACTTAATCACTTTGAGATCATTGTGATGATGTATTACCGAGTGGGCCCGGAGATACCTCTCCGTCACACGGAGTGACAAATCCCAGTCTCGATCCATGTCAACTCAACAGACACCTTCGGAGATACCTGTAGAGTACCTTTATAGTCACCCAGTTACGTTGCGACGTTTGGCACACACAAAGTACTCCTATGGTGTCAGTGAGTTACATGATCTCATGGTCATAGGAACTTATACTTGACATGCAGAAAACTGTAGCGATAACTGACACGATCAAAAGCTATGTTTAACGTTTGGGTCTCGTCCATCACACCATTCTCCTAATGATGTGATCCCGTTATCAAATGACAACTCATGTCAATGACCTGGAAACCGCGGTCATCTTTGATCAACGAGCTAGTCCTGTAGAGGCTTACTAGGGACCTCAAGTTTGTCTATTTATCCACACATGTACATGAGTTTCCAATCAATACAATTATAGCATGGATAATAAACGATTATCATGAACAAGGAAATATAATAATAACTCTTTTATTATTGCCTCTAGGGCATATTTCCAACATTCATAGCAGAGTGGACGCCAACACCAGACGAAGAGATTCCAGAAACGAGCATCCCCGTCAAGGAAGCAAGCAAAGAGTGGCTGATGTACTTTGATGGTGCATTCTCGCTGCAAGGCGCCGGTGCTGGCGTGCTGCTTGTCGCACCCACCGCAGAGCACCTCAAGTATGTAGTCCAGATGCACTTTCCCAAGGAGCAAGCAACAAACAATACTATAGAGTATGAAGGTTTGCTTGCTGGTCTCAGGATCGCGGCAGACCTTGGGATCAAGAAGCTCATTGTCAGGGGTGACTCGCAGCTTGTCGTCCGCCAAGTGAACAAGTATTATCAGAGTCCGTTGATGTAAGCGTACGTTGATGAAGTGAGAAAGCTAGAAGAGCACTTTGACGGCCTGCAGATGGAGCATGTACCAAGAGCTCAGAACGACATCGCCGATAGCCTGTCAAAGTGTGCCGCACTTAAGTTACCTGTGGAACCAAGGACCTTTGTGCTCAAGCTGACTCAACCATCCGTAGCACCATCAACTGGACAAAGCAAGAAGAGGAAGTTGATTTCTGGTGACTATTTTCCGGCAGAGCTTCCCCAAACCGCCACCAAGAAGGTCCCCAAGATCAACGCCAAGAATGCTGAGGAGCGGTCTGCTCCGGCAAGCCCCAGGGCTTGTTCCGTTGAAGCAAACGCTCCCAACAAGTTTTGCTCCGGCAAGCTTGCCGGGGAACATCAAGCTCCGGCTGAGCCGCAGGTTCTCGCCGTAGAAGCGGATGTTCCCGCAGCAGCAGATGTGCCCTTAGTCCTTGTTGTCGAGCCACAAGCTCCAGCATGGGCACAGCAGATCGTCTGTTTTCTCCAGACAGGAGAACTTCCCGAAGAGCAAGAAGAAGCGGAAAGAGTAGCCCGACAGTCAAGTATGTACCAGTTTGTTGACAACACACTGTACAGAAGAAGACTCAATGGTGTGAAATTGAAGTGTATTCCCCGGGAAGACGGACAAAAGCTGTTGGCAGAGATACATGGAGGCATATGTGGTCACCACATTGGCGCAAGAGCACTTGCCGGCAAAGCATTCCGGCAAGGTTTCTTTTGGCCGGAAGCCCTCCAGGATGCAACTGCACAAGTAACGAAGTGTGAAGCATGCCAGTTCCATCCCAAGCAGATACACCAGCCAGCTCAAGCTCTCCAGACGATCCCTTTATCCTGGCCATTTTCGGTCTGGGGGCTCGACATCCTCGGCCCCTTTCCCCGCGCAGCCGGGGGCTTTGAGTACTTGTACGTTGCGATCGACAAGTTCACAAAGTGGCCGGAAGTGGAACCAGTGAGAAAGGTGACCGCACAATCAGCAGTCAAGTTCTTCAGGTCGATTATTTGCCACTTAGGAATCCCTAACAGGATCATCACCGACAACGGTACGCAATTCATGAGCCGCACCTTCATGCAGTACGTCCAAGACCTTGGCGCCAAGGTCTGCTTCGCTTCTGTTGCTCACCCGAGAAGCAACGGTCAAGCGGAGAGGGCGAATGCTGAAGTGTTGCGTGGCCTCAAGACCAGAACTTTCGACAGGCTGCACAAGTGCGGAAGAAACTGGATCGAGGAGCTGCCAGTGGTTCTTTGGTCGATCAGGACGACGCCAAATCGAGCCACTGGACAGACACCTTTCCCTCTAGTCTATGGAGCAGAGGCAGTTCTCCCCACGGAACTCGTATACGGGTCACCTCGAGTGCTCGCTTATGATGAGCTCGAGCAAGAGCAGCTGCGACAAGATGACGCGCTAATCCTTGAGGAAGACCGTCTTCAGGTTGTTGTATGAGCTGCTCGCTACCAGCAAGCTTTGCGCCGCTACCATAGCCGCAAAGTTAACGCCAGAAGTCTCGAGGAAGGCGACCATGTTCTTTGGCGTGTTCGGTCCGCCAAGAATTCCAACAAGTTGATGCCGAAGTGGGAAGGCCCTTATCGGGTGAAACGAGTCACTAGGCCTGGCGCTGTCCGCTTTGAGACCGAAGATGGATTTCCGGTGAGCAACTCCTGGAACATTGAGCATCTTCGTAAGTTTTACCCGTAAGGCGCGGTTGCTGCGACCCGCTCCGGCAACCACCTTTTGTACAGGTCTTGCCGCTGTTGCATGTAATCCTTTGTACAAAGCCGGGCGCAGACCCCGTGCATCAGTAAAGCTCATGTGCCTCGCACATCTTGTCAATTTCACGCTTTCTATATTTTGCATGTGTTATCTGACACTTTGTGCAGCACCTACCCCCGGTAAGCAATAACGAGCCCAAAGGCTCCATATCTGTATCTTCTCTTCTTTCTTTTTTTTCTCAAGGAAAGAAGGTCCCCTCGCACACAAGTTTGCCGGGGGGAGAAGATAGTGGTATGGACCAAGCGCCGTTCAAGAAAGTTCCGCCTTGCCAGGAAGCAAACAACACAAAAGCTAAGTTGCCAAAGTTTGAGCAATCAGATTTTTTAATTTTTTAATTATCTTCCTTGAACGACCGCACTTTGTATGGAAAACCTGTGCGCGGAGGAACCAACTCGTAGCTAGTTGCGCCCTTACTTTGTTTCGAGTCCGCTCAACAGCTTAAGTGTGTTGCGACTAGTGTCGCACCCTTGCTTTGTTTCGAGTTTGCTCAACAACTTAAGTGAGCTGCGACTAGTTGCGACAAGGTTTCTTGTCGGTAACGGCACCGCCAGCAGGCTACTGAAGTTCCACACTCAGCGCTCACGGTTAAGGTGCCCGCACCGGCAAGTTTCCCTAAAAGCGTAGGGCAAAAACATACAAAGCAAGGGATCAAGTAAAGGAAATAACATGGCAGTCAATACCCAAAATAGAGTTATATTACAAGATAGCTTGTCGCAGCTCTAACAGACTGTTCTCCTAACATGACTAGCAGCGACAAGGAAAGAAGAAAAACGGGCAGCCTAATCTGCGCGATCGCCCTCAACCCTCTTGATCCCGCTCACCTTGTCCACAATGGGTGCGACAAGGGCCTTGAGCGCCTCCAGGTCAGCATCCTGCGGCAGGGACCTGAGGACGTTGGTGAGGTTGAGGCCCGGGTTGCGGAAGGCCACCTTCATCAGCACCTTTTGAAGGGCTCCCGCGCAGAGCTTGCGCGACTCGTCCGCCAGTTGCTTTGGGATCCTCTCCCGGAGTTGCTGGAGGGCCGTCGCCACGCCCTTGAAGAATAGGGTGAGCTTGGCGCTGGGGTGGAGATTCTCGTCGGAGGAATACCCGAGATACTCCGCCCCCAGCTGTGCCAGCTCCCCGTCGATGTCTGCGGCAGCGTTGACAAGACCCTCCGTCCAGTGCTCAACGGTCTCCCTGAAGATGTTCTGGGTGACGGCAGCACTCTTCAGCAACGCCTTTTCGGCCCTGATCTCCTCCTTCAGGGTCGCCTCCCGCTCCCTAGCGCCGTCCAGCGTCTTGGTCAAAGTGGTCGGCTTCAACTCAAGATCGGCGTTGGAGTCCTTGGCGGCAGCAAGCTCCTTGCCCTTCTCGGCGAGGCGGACCTGCAGCTCTGAGTGGCTGTGGGCATCTTTCTCCCGCTCAAGCTTGAGCGCGGCGATCTCCTCGCCTCTCGCCTTGAGGTCGGCCTCCAGCTGCGCCACCTTCGCCTCTAGTTCCTTCTTGGCGGTCTCGGCAGCTGCGGCAGCGTCCTTTGCTTCCTGGAGGGCCCCGCCAAGTGATTGCTCGCGCGCGGCAAGGTCCTCCTCGTGGCTGTCGAGGTTGACCTTCCGCTGCGCCAGCTCGCCTTCCTGTGCAGATAGCTTCTCGCCGGCAAGCCTATGTTTCTCTTCGACCTCGGCCTTCTCAAGGAAGAAGGTCGTCCGCTCTTCGGCAAGTTGCTCCCGCTCCTCTGCCAAGGACCGGAGAGCTGCCTGGTGGAGCCCCCGGAGCTCCTCTGCGCGCTTCTCAATGTCAGCTCCCGCCCTCGCGGCAAGCGCCTCTCTGGACTCCAGTTTGGCCTGCCGAGCGCGGTAGAGCGACAGCAGCAGCCGCTCTTCCTCAGACTCGCCGCTGCTGCTGCTCGGCGCGTCCACGAGCGTCAGCCCGGTGGAGGCAAGTACCTCTCCGTCGAAGACTTCTCCCTCGACCGGCGCCCTGGAGCTTGAGGCCCAGGGGAGTTTGATGAAGACGCCGTCGCCGGCCTTCAAGTAGGCGCCTAGCTCGGGCTATTCGGAACCTGGGGCTGCGGCAGCGGCGGAGGGATCGGCGGTCGGTGTAGCGCATGGCGCTCCTGCGGCCTCAGGGCCGTCAGTGCGATCGCCGAACCCCTCGCCGGCTGCGGCGGCAGCACCCTTGGCGGCCTCGTCGCCGGCGGGATCGTCAGCACCGGCCGCCTCTTCGGTGGTAACGGCGTCGCCGGTGTTGTCGCGCGCGTTCTCTTCATCAGTGACCTCCGTCTCCATCGGCTCCGCAGCGGATGGATCTGACGACAGGAAAGGGGGGAAGAACAGTCAAGCAAATATCCAAAAAGGAGAATCAAAAGAAGAAAAGTCCAAGGGAAGTTTGAAGCGAGAGGATTACCTGCGCGAGCCGGCTCCTCGGCAAGCTCCCTTGCCGGAGAGCTCTTCCTTGGCGGCGTAGTTGTAGTCCCCGCCGGCAGAGGGCCGCTGGTGCTGTCCCTCGCCGGAGAACTTGCCCTTGGCGGAGAATTCGCCCTTGGCGGAGGACTCTCCGGAACCCCCCCCCCCCCTTGGCAGCGTAGTTGAAGCAGATGGCACGTCGGGGACGGTCTCCGGGCGCTCCTGTGGTGGCTGCTCTGCTCCTACACAGATCAACAATTAAGCCGTCAGCAAAGATAGAACACCCACGCGCGCCTAACAGCGGAAAGTAAACCAAACACTTACGCTGGGGGCTGCGCTGGGGCTGCTCTGAAGTCCAATTGCCGGTTCGGAAAATTTGCCTCAGGCGCACCCCCTGCTGGCACGGTGGGCTCATCCTCGATGACAATCACCGGGGCCTTGGCTCTCTTTGCCGCCCTCTGGGTCAGAGTTCTAAAACGGAATAAGTTCAGAGTCAGGCAAAAGAGATACAAGACAAAACAGCAAGAATTGAAGAAATACAAGAACAACAAAGTCTTACTCTTCTTCTTCCTCGTCGGAGCTGAGCATGGAGAAATCGAAGTCCGGCTCACGCCCGGCGTGAGGAGGCGGAGGAGTGGGCTCCCTTGGCCGCTTGACGGTAGCAGTGGCGGTGGTCTGAGACGACCCCGCTCCGGCTGCCGCCGAGGCGTGAGGAGCGGCAGGAGCAGAAGCGGCGGTCTGGGAAGACCCCGCTCCAGTTGCAGCACATGCGCGAGGTGCTCCCGCCGCAACCTTGCTTGCCGCGGTGGAGCGTGTTGCGCGGCGCGGCAGCTGTTGGCCCGTCTGCCGCTCCGTTACGTCCCCGGCCTTGCAGAGACGCCTTCTTGGTGGAGCAGGAGGCTCTGCTGGTGGCGAGCTGCCTGAAGACGAGGAGGAAGAGGAGCCGATCTCCAGCGAGCCGCTAGTATCCTCGGCGGACTCGCTCGACTCGTCGCCCTGCTCGGTGGGCTCGCTCGATCCGACACCCTGCTCGGCGGGCTCGCTCGACTCGGCGTCTTGCCCGGCAGGCCCCTCCTCGCCGGCAAGCTCCCCTCGCTCGGCAAGGCTTGCCGCCTTTGCTGCATCCGCCTCCTCCGGAGTGAAACCGAACTCACCCGGGCCCTGGCTGCCGCCGCCTCTTCCAGCCTAGTGGCGATGTACGCCATCTCCTTATCGGTGGTGTCGCGGGTGAGGCCCTTCTTCTCGTCGGAGCGGATCGTCACTTCTTCCAAATTGTCGAACAACGCCTGCACGGCGTCGGCGGCAGGCTCTTGCCAAGTTGGGTCGATCCCATGAGAATCGCACAGCGGCATCATTGTGCGGATGCGGCTGAGCGCAGAATTGTTGCATAATGGAACGACGCCCCTCGGCAACCTGAATACTTCGGGATGGTCGGGGTCATACTTGAACAGCTCCTGGAGCATTGCGTTGAGCTCCAGGACGGTGAAATTGAAGTTGAGACCCGGGCGCATCCTCATGATATCCGCCGCATTCTCAAACTCCCAGGCGGGCCTCTTCCTCTCCTGCAAGGGGGCGATGCGGCGGCGGAGGAAATATGCGCCAACTTCGCCTACAGTAAGCCTGGCAAGCCTGAGGCGTCGAATCCGGGCAGTGGCAATCTTCAGTCTATCGTCTTCCGGGGCCAGGTCGCTCCAATCGTTGTCGCGCACTACTGGAGCTTGGCGTCGGGCGGTAAATGGCTGCGGGTTCTCCTCGACAATCCAACACCAATTGGCTCTCCATTCCACCCATTTGCTGTGGAGCTCTCCCTCCAGATAAGCCTCCTTCTTGTGGGCTCTCGAGATCCAGGAGACTCCGCCGGATAAGGGCTCTCCTCTCTCGACTCGGGGCATGAAGAAGTGGCGGAAAAGGGCTACATTGGGATTGACTCCGACGAAGTTTTCGCGGAGATGTGCGAAAACTGCCATGGTCAGAACGGCGTTGGGGGTGAAGTCAAGGAGAATGAACCCGTAGGTGTTCATGATGTCGCAGAAGAATTCAGAGAAAGGCGGGCAGAGCCCGCAGTAGAAGAACAAGGCGAAGAACGCATATCCGTTCAGAACCATTTCACAAGCAATGGCTGGGAGTACCTTGGTGCGCGGATGCGCCCGCGTCTCCCCCGACCAGAAGAGGTAGTAGTTCTCCCTCAGCGTCCTTGCGGCAAGCTTGGGGGGGGGGGAGACCGCCCGCTTCTTTCGCAGCGCCGCGAGCCGCAGCGCCTCGGCCGACTTCGCAGCCTTCCCCTTCTCGCCTTTCGGAGCCATGGCGGAACCGGTGAGGGAGGTCGACGGCGCTGGTGATACTGGTGGCGATGGGGGGCGGAGCGCTGCTCTCTTTCGGCTTCGGGAAGAAGGGGAGCGGCGGAGGTTTTCAAGGAGTAGCAATGGGCGGATGGACGAACTGCCCCTGTTTCCCCTGCTTATAAGGAGGGAGGGGGCGGACGTTCCGCATTTCCGAATAAAGAAACTGCCCACGATCTCTCCCACGACGCCGCATTAAACGCGTGTCGTTAAGGGAGGGCGCGGTGGATACGGAGAAAGATACGGTGTAACCTAGGCCGCGCATGCCCGTGCACTGTTTTGAGCCTGGCCCAACAGCGCTCGGCACCGTGTATGGCCCAGGCCCGGGGGCTCCTATCGGTGTACTAAAAAAGGGGTACCCTTAGTATCCTGAACTTGTGCACGGGCAGTCGCAGCGCCCCGCGGCAAGGCTTGCCGGGTGGCCGCCACGGTCCTCCGTGGTTCCTTTGGAGCCATTCAAGAACAAAGTATTCAAGCCAAAGAGACAAGACCCCGGCAAGAGGAGCTTGCCGGGAAGGCCAACCAAGGCATATCAATGAAATTGCCGTGATGCGCCATGCGTCCCGGCAAGGCCCGGTGAGCGGCAAGCTCCCGGACGCGGCAAGACAGCGACCGCGGCAAGGTGCTTGCCGCGGCAAGCTACCACTCTGTACCCGCGCTCCAGCGCATCCACCCACGTGTTGCTCTGGGACCCTTCCAAGCGTACGTGGCGGGAGGCTGTGCAGCCAGGGGTACGCGGTGGCAAGCGGCGCTGACAAGGTTGCCATCGTGGCGAACGTTGGTGCCCCTGACAGCACCTTTTTGCACTGTTTGGGCGACGGCGACGGGCATTTAATGCCCTTGTCCCCTGCCGTCAGGGTTAGGTATGGAACACTGTACAAGTAGGTGTACCAACTACAACATCTTTCCATTTTTGCCCTCAACTGCGTTGCCACCTGTCGGTGACCCCTTGAGCATATAAAAGGAGGCCCATGTGCAACGTAGAGGGGGGTTAGACATTCGAACACTCCCACTCTCGGTCTCGTTAGCTGCTGAAGTGTACTGTAGCTCTCAGCGCTCCCGAGCAAGAACTCAATACAAAACCAAAGCAGGAGTAGAGTTTTACGCATCCGTGCGGCCCGAACCTGGGTAAACTGCTCGTGTGCTTCGCCTCGATCTGCTCTTCGTGCGACCTCCGCCCCCTGCTTTACCGAAAAGGGGCTCCGTCCCCATAGGTGTTCGTGGGTGTATCAGTTTCCCCGACAGTAGGTTAGTCCCAAAAATAATATAAAATTGTATAATAAAGCCCATTAAACATCCAAAACAGAATATATAATAGCATGGAACAATCAAAAATTATAGATACGTTGTTGACGTATCAGATTATCATTAAATAAAGTCATGAACTCTCGAAACCCACTTTCAATATTATCGCAAACATATGCATCATGAGGCTTGAATAATTTTTCAAGATTGTAAGAAGAATCAACCCAATCATGATCATTACAACAAGTAGTAGACATAGCAAAATTATCATCCCCAAGCTTGGGGTTTTGCATATCATTAGCATAATTGATATTAATAGAATTTATAATAACATCATTGCAATCATGCTTTTCATACAAGGAACTATCATGACTCACTTCACAAATTTCTTCTTTTATCACTTCTTCATTATTTTTAGATTCATGAATCTCAAGCAAAACTTCATAAAGATAATCTAGTGCACTCAACTCACTTGCAATTGGTTCATCATAAGTGGATCTTTTCAAAAAGATTAGCAAGTGGATGAGGATCCATAAACGCTTTCCTTCTGATTTCAATAACACACCCAATTATACCAAGCCACCCAGCAAAGTAACCAAGTAAGACATAAGGGCAAATGAAAATATATCTGACAAGAAAACGGCAAACGGAAAAGAGGGCGAATAAAAATGGCAAAAAAAATTGAAGTTGGGGAGATGAAAATGAGAGGCAAATGACAAATAATGTAAATTGCAAGGAGATGAGATTTGTGATTAGGAACCTGGTATATGTTGAAGATCCTCCCTGGCAACGGAGCCAGAAATTGTCACGTTAACGGGAGACTATCTTGACGCGATCCTCCCCAGCAACGGCGCCAGAAATTCCTTTTGATGTTGCTTAAAGCTACGTCAGTATTTCCCCAAAGAGGAAGGGATGATGCAGCATAGCGGCGGTAGGTATTTCCCTCATATGTGAAACCAAGATTATCGAACCAGTAAGAGAACCAAGCAACACAACGTAAACAGCACCTGCACACAGATAACAACTTATCACAACCCGACGTGTTAAAGGGGCTGTCAATCCCTTTCAGGGTACGGCGCCTCAAGATAGGCAAAATGGACGTGAGGAATTTGTAGTAGATTGATAGATCGAACGCCAAATAAAATAAATAAGAATAAATTGCAAAAAGGTACTTTTGTATTTTTGGTTTAATAGATCTGAAAATAAATGAAAGGAAAAAGTAGATCGCAAAGGCAAATATATGAGGAAGAAGACCCGAGGGCCGTAGATTTCACTAGTGGCTTCTCTCGAGAAAAATAGCAACGATGGGTGAACAAATATTGTTGGGCAATTGATAGAACTTCAAATAATTATGACGATATCCAAGCAATGATCATTATATAGGCATCACGTCCAAGATTAGTAGACCGACTCCTGCCTGCATCTACTACTATTACTCCACACATCGACCGCTATCCAGCATGCATCTAGTGTATTAAGTTCATGGAAAAATGGAGTAATGCATTAAGAACAATGACATGATGTAGACAAGATCTGTTTATCTATGGCGTTAGATATGGATCTCGTTGGTTTATCCTTAGTAGAAATGATACATACGTGTCGGTTCCCTTTCTGACACTGGGATCAAGCACCGTAAGATCAAACACACTACAAAACACCTCTTCCCATTGCAAGATAAATAGATCAAGTTGGCCAGACAAAACCCAAATATCGGAGAAGAAATACGAGGCTATAAGCAATCACGCATAAAAGAGATCAAAGAAACTCAAATACTTTCATGGATATAAAAAGATAGATCTGATCATAAACTCAAAGTTCATCGGATCCCAACCAAACACACCGCAAAATGAGTTACATCATATAGATCTCCAAGAGACCATTGTGTTGATAATCAAAAGAGAGAGAGGAAGCCATCTAGGTACTAACTATGGACCCGTATGTCTACAAAGAACTACTCACGCATCATCGGAGATGCACCAATGGAGGTGGTGAACCCCATCTGAGATGGTGTCTAGATTAGCTCTGGTGGTTCTAGACTCTGCGGCGACTAGATGAATATTTCGTCGACTCCCCTTGGGTTTCTGGAATGTTGGGGTATTTATAGAGCAAAGGGTTGGTGCAGGAGGCCACCGAGGTGGGCACAACCCACCTGGGTGCACCAGGGGGGCTGGCGCGCCCTGGTGGGTTGTGCCCCCTCGGGGCACCCCCTAGGTGCAGCTCTAGCCCATCAGGTGTCTTCTGGCCCATAAATATTCTCCAAAAAGTTTCGGGGTGTTTGGGCTCCGTTTGATATTGATTTCCTGTGATGCAAAAAACATGCAGAAAACAGCAACTGGCACTTGGCACTATGTCAATAGGTTAGTACCAAAAATGATATAAATGATTGTAAAACATCCAAGAATGATAATATAACAGCATGGAACAATCAAAAATTATAGATACGTTGGAGACGTATCAGTTCTCTCCCTACCTCAGATTGCCACATGTGCCTCAATCTGGTTTTAATACCAGGGGCTGTATTCGGCCTAGCACACTTCAAAGTCCGAACACCTATAGGGAACTATTCAGCGTCCCGGATACTGCGTTATATGCATCGACTCCGAATCATGTCTTGGGTCTATAGTTGGGTTGCCCAGCTCATGTGCTTACCACCTTACGTTCTGCATTGTTCGGCTAAGGTAGTAAAGGGAGAACTACTGCGATTGTATTTCTGGTTCATCCGGTGAAGTACCTCAGTAGATAAAGCCAAAAACTGACTGTCATGATAAGCGAGAGCTGGTCGGCGATTCGGCGACATAGTGTTATACTACGATCGTTAGCGATCTACTCTGTGTTATACGAGGGGATGGTCTTCGCCCAGCCACGTGAAGTAGGCACCGTAATCCGAATAGCCGCACACGCACCAGGGGCTAGTACTTAGCCCCACAAGTCAAGATCCTATTGCTAAGTGAAAGCAATAAAGTCGTATAGTCTGATTGCCTGGTTTGCTCAGCGGACACCTCCTTTATGGACCAAGACGTTGGGTAAAGAGTGATCACACACAATACCGAACACCCCTGTAGTATCTACATGGGGGTTGAAGCCGACAAATGGAAACTTTCAGATATAATAATAATAAACAGACGCACAGGAGGGAAAATCGCTTGAAATATAAGGCGCAAAAATATATACATGTCGGTTCATAAGCATAGTCTTTACAACCCGAATACAATTACTCCAAAGCCACGTCCTTTGAACACTGGCCCTCTATAATGCAGGCTCCTTCTAGGACGCCATCGAAGTACCTCTCTGTCCACTGATGATCCTTGCCCTCGGGTGGGCTGGCGTTCGCCACTTCGGTGGCCTTCATCTTCGCCTAGTGCATCTTGACGCGGGCAAAGGCCATCCGGGCACCCTCTATGCAGGCCGAACGCTTCACAGCGTCGACCTGCTGCCTCACATCGACAGGATGCCTCACCAATCCAAAGTAGCTACTCGGGATTGGCTCGACGGGCCAGAGCCGGACTATCAAGTCCTTCATGGCTGCACCCGCCATGTTATGCAGCTTGACCAGCTGCTTCAACTGGTCGTTCAGAGGTACTGGATGTTCTGGTGCAAGGAATTGCGACCAGAACAGCTTCTCCGTGGTATTCCCCTCTTGGGATCTAAATAATCGGGCGGCGTCGGCAATGCTCTTCGGGAGATCCGCAAATGCGCCTGGACAAATCCACAATCGCGTCAGCGACACATACTTTTGACCTCCAAAGATACTCTGCAGAAGAAAGGCCTTACCAGCCGCTATCTTCCACGCCTGTTTGATCTCCTTGCGGGCACGCCGGGACTCGCTCCGCGCCTCCTTGGCATCATTGAGAGCCTTATTGAGTTCGGATGTTTGATCTGAAGTCTTATGCTCCAGCTCCTCGCACTTGCGAATGGCATCTCGCAGCTCTTGTTCGACTTCTGTCACCTGAGACTCATGTTGCTGGTGGTAGGCCTGTTCGGCAGCCGCTTTGTCAGCAGCTGCCTTGTTCATCTCGGCCTCTTTCTTCGCCTCTGCAAGGGTGCCCTTGAGGGTCTCGACCTCGGCTACGCCAACTATGACATAATCACACCGCACAGTGTGTTCATACTCCTAAATAAAACATATTGTCTTTTGATATAATAAATTTCTAAGGTCCGCATACCTTGCGTTTCATCAAACCGCTTGTTCGCGGTCGAGCTCTTCGTCGGCTAATTGAAGCTTCCGATTGAGCTCGGAAACTTCTGCGGCCTGGGCGGATGCCGCTACCAGGGAAGCATGTTCAAATAAATGGCACAATATGTTCTATTACCTGATACTATATGGACCCTCTATCCGATTCTCTTCAGAATCAAACAAAGCATCAGGGGCTACTGTCTATATACAGGTTTGTTATCCTATACATATAAAATGTAAAGTTCTTTCAGAGTATTACGTCGCATACCTCAAAACCTGTTAGCAGGCTGTTGAAAGCTTCATTCGGTCCGCTTTTGGCAAACTGAATCTTTCCCATAACCACACCCATAAGGGTGCGGTGTTCCGCCATGATGGAAGCACCTTGCAGTGCTTCCTCCAGCGTGTTCGGCGCTTCCGGATTAATGGAGGACGCCGTTGGAGCTGATGCTCCTCCCCCTATCATAGGGGGTCGCCTTCCCGATTCCGGAGCCATGCTAGCCTCCGGAATAGTGTTCGGCGGGAGCCCAGACTGCTTGGACTCCCTGTCGTTGGTTGCCATAGAGACTGTTTCCCCTTGGCAGACAGTGGCCGAGGTGTTAACCTCGAGCACCCTCTCGTCTGCCCCGCTCCCATCTCCTCGTGCAAGAGACACCCGCAGAGAGGACACCTCGGTGTCCCCTAGGATGGGCGATTGAGCCTGCGGTGGCGTGTTGCTCTCCACCATGTCGGCTGGCAGAGAGTTCCCTGATGATAATGAAGTGTCAGGGAATGTGTGGGGAGGGCTGCAAAACAACAAATAAAGTTCCTTAAGCAATGATAGCTGACAAAATCGTACACAACAGCGAAAGTCCGAATACTCACGATTCGGCCAGGGGCTTGATGATACGTCCAAAACGTATCTATAATTTCTGCTTGCTCCATGCCTCTTTCGTGTGATATTGCTATGATATTTATACACTTCCATACACTTTTGATCATATTTGGACTAACCTATTAACTCAGTGCACCCCAGTGCCAGTTTCTGTTTTCTGCTGTTTTTGTATTTCAGGTTTTCCCGTCACGAAAACTGCCAGAAAAATCCCAGAAAAATTATATAAAAAATCAGCGTTCTGGAAGCTTCCACACGGCCGAAGTAGGGCCGGAGGGGGGCCACCAGGGCTCCAGGCGCCCTGGTGGCGCGGCCCCCCTCCTGGCCGCGCCGGGGGGCGCCTGGGCCCCCTAGGCCTCCGCTGATGCCCCCCTTTGGCATATATTTAACACGCGTCCCGAAACCCTCGAGGACGGAACCCTTTTTCGCGATCTCATCTCTGTTCCGCCGCCGCCGCGCTTCCAAGATCGGGAGCACCAGGAGAACTCTTCCCAGCACCCTGCCGGAGGGGAGGATCACCACCGGGAGCCTCTCCACCACCATGGACGCCTCCCGGATGAGTTGTGAGTAGTCTCCCTTGGACCATGGGTCCATGACCAGTAGCTATGTGATGTTCTCATCCCCTTCTTGTGCTTCACTAATTAGACCTCGTGAGCTGCCCTACATGATCGAGGCACATATGTAATCCTTATGCTGTTGCTATGTTGAGTTTGCTGGGATCCGATGGATTGTGAGATTATGTTCAGATTGTGTTTGAGTAATATATTTGATTCACCTCTTTTATATTTATGTTCGTAAGTAATTCTTGCATGTTCTCCGTTGTTATTTATTGCTTTGGCCAAGTAGTAGGTAGTTGTCGGTGTACTAAGGTAGGGGTACCTCAGTACCCCAACTTGTGCACGGGCAGTAGCAGCTTCCCGCGGCAGGGTCGACCACGTGCTCGCCGGAGACCTTCCTGCTCCATGTAAAACCATTCAAAAACAAAGTATACAAGACAGAAGATCGAGACCCCGGCAAGTGGGGCTTGTCGGGAAGGCCGTTCCAGGCTCAAGGTTACCTCACTAAGCACAAGACCCTGGCAAGAGGAGCTTGCCAGGAAGACCAGAAGATTTCGTTACAGAAGACATGCCTCGGCGCTATATGCGCCCCGGCAGGGTCCGGGGAGCGACAAGCTTCAGAGCCCGGCAAGCTCCCGGGCCCGGCAAGATCAAGACCCCGGCAAGGTGCTTGCCGGGGAGGATTGCGCTGTGTGCCCGCGCTCCAGCTCATCGAACCATGCGTCGCCCTGGGGCCACTCCAGGGACGCGTGGCGGATGGCTGTGCAGCCTGGGGGACACGGTGGCGCTCCACGGTGGTGAAGCCATCGCCGTGGCAAACGGAGACGCAAGGGCGGGCGCTTTTGGGGTCGACGGCGACGGGCATTAAATGCTCTTGTCCCCCACTGTCAAAGTAGGTAGCGACCACTATTCCTGCACTGTTACAACTACCACCTCTTTTACATTTTTACCCTTTCTCCTACGTTGACACCTGTCGGTGACCCCTTGCACTATAAAAGGAGGCCCATGCACAACGTGGAAGGGGTTCGGAACCTAGATCGCTCATACGCTCGGTGTAGCTAGTTCTTCAAGCTCCCGAGCTCCCCAACTCAATACAAGCTAAGCAGGAGTAGGGTTTTACGCGTCCATCGCGGCCCGAACCTGGGTAAACTGCCCGCGTGTTCACTACGATCTGCTCTTCGTGCTCCCTCCGCCCTCTTACCGCACAAGCAAGGGGCTCCGGTCCCATAGGTGCTCGTGGTGGACAGTTTCCCCCGACATCTTTGGCGCGCCAGGGATTCTCCTTCCTTCTGGGCCAGAATGTGGAGATCGCTCTCCTGGCCGTGGGGTTTGTGGCCGCCCGTGAAGGCGCCAACAAACTGGTGGCAAAGGTCGGCCCAAGAAGAAATGGAACCTTCCGGCAAGTGCATAAGCCAGGAACGAACGTTCGGCTTTAGCACGAGCGGGAAGTAGTTCGCCAAAATCTTCTCGTCGCGCCCCCCGGCAGCCTGCACCGCGATGGTGTAGACGCTGAGGAATTCCGAGGGGTGCGTCTTGCCGTCGTACTTCTCTGGTACGTCGGGCTTGAAGTTCTTCATGCTGGGCCACTGGACGCGCCGCAGCTCACGGGTGAACGCAGGGCAACCTGTCGCGTACGGCAAGTCGCCTGGTTCACCGGGCGCGCGCGTGTCGACAGCGTTCCCAGCTCTCTGGTCTGATTGTCGCCGAGCTTCTCGGCGGTGCTCGATCGTCGTTCGAGCGTCTTCTTGTCGCCGGTCGTCAAGGACCTGGCGCTGGTCCCGACGAACCCGCGGATCCGACGACGCCGTGGAGCCGTCGTCAGCGTTGTTCCTGCGGGGCGGCGACTTCTGCTTCCGCCGCGGGGAGTGCACGGTGGTTGCACCCCCGGCGGTCTTGTCGCCGTCGGCCTTCGTCTTCTCGGCTTGCCGCGGCCGCGAGGTCGCCGGCTGTTGTGGAGAGTCGTTGTTGGTGAAGGCGATCAGGCTCTGGATGGTGGCCCTCCAGTCTTCGGCCTTGTCTGCCGCTGGAGGGAAGTCGAGGAGCAGTTGCGCCCTTGCGAGCGCTTCTGCTGGAGTGGAGGGGAGCGGGGGCGAGCGGCGCGAGGAGCGGGATATGCTCGGACTCCTAACAGCGTTAGAAGGAGCAGGGTCCCGCCCCGGCGTTCGCGCTTTGCTTGTGCCCGGACGGTGGTCCGGGGCGTCCCGCGAACCTCCGGTTTGCCCTTGGCCCAGCAAGCGGATGCCACCTCCTGTGACATGGCGCTGCTGGGTTGTCGTTTGCTGAGACGGACGTGGCACGTCCACGGAGACCGAGGCTCGGTCGTCCGTTCTGTCCTTGGATTTGGTGGCGCCGCGAGTGTCCTCGCCGGCGACCACCCTTCCGACGGCGTCTCCCCCGCCCACCGTCGGCTCCGGTGGCGGCGGGTGAGACGCAGACGGGCCTGCGAGCTCCGAAACCTTCTTCTTCGGGGCCATGGCGCAGTTGCTGATGAGGTTGCTGATGAAACTGGAGAAGTTGATGAAGAATGCGCCCGCGTGAACGCCGGATCAGGTTCGCACAACCTCGACGCCCCCTACCTGGCACGCCAAAGATGTCGGGGGAAACTGTCCACCACGAGCACCTATGGGACCGGAGCCCCTTGCTTGTGCGGTAAGAGGGCGGAGGGAGCACGAAGAGCAGATCGTAGTGAACACGCGGGCAGTTTACCCAGGTTCGGGCCGCGATGGACGCGTAAAACCCTACTCCTGCTTAGCTTGTATTGAGTTGGGGAGCTCGGGAGCTTGAAGAACTAGCTACACCGAGCGTATGAGCGATCTAGGTTCCGAACCCCTTCCACGTTGTGCATGGGCCTCCTTTTATAGTGCAAGGGGTCACCGACAGGTGTCAACGTAGGAGAAAGGGTAAAAATGTAAAAGAGGTGGTAGTTGTAACAGTGCAGGAATAGTGGTCGCTACCTACTTTGACAGTGGGGGACAAGAGCATTTAATGCCCGTCGCCGTCGACCCCAAAAGCGCCCGCCCTTGCGTCTCCGTTTGCCACGGCGATGGCTTTACCACCGTGGAGCGCCACCGTGTCCCCCAGGCTGCACAGCCATCCGCCACGCGTCCCTGGAGTGGCCCCAGGGCGACACGTGGTTCGATAAGCTGGAGCGCGGGCACACAGCGCAATCCTCCCCGGCAAGCACCTTGCCGGGGTCTTGATCTTGCCGGGCCCGGGAGCTTGCCGGGCTCTGAAGCTTGTCGCTCCCCGGACCCTGCCGGGGCGCATATAGCGCCGAGGCATGTCTTCTGTAATGAAATCTTCTGGTCTTCCTGGCAAGCTCCTCTTGCCAGGGTCTTGTGCTTAGTGAGGTAACCTTGATCCTGGAACGGCCTTCCCGGCAAGCCCCACTTGCCGGGGTCTCGATCTTCTGTCTTGTATACTTTGTTTTTGAATGGTTTTACATGGAGAAGGAAGGTCTCCGGCGAGCACGTGGTCGACCCTGCCGCGGGATGCTGCTACTGCCCGTGCACAAGTTGGGGTACTGAGGTACCCCTACCTTAGTACACCGACAGTAGTGACTCCAAGAGGGAACGTTATGCTTGATTGTGGGTTCATGCCCCTCGATGACTAGCTTGAGTGACAGAAACATGAGTCTAGGGGATGTGCTGTTGCCACAAGGGGGAAAACAACGGTGCTTGTGCCCGCGGGTGCAAGGATTGTTTACTTTACGCAAAGTTCTTTTAATGCAGTTGTCTGTTGCTTTGAGTTTACACTATGGGTGGGACTCGCAACTTAATACCAGCGAGATGTTCTGGATAGATATCTCAAGGTGGATGATTAGTAGTAGATGCAGATGGATTTCGGTCTACATGCCTTGGCGTACCGCCCATGCTTTGAACCTCTACCTTTCTTGCAACATAGTTAGCATTGGTTTGCGCACATAGTTCTGTCAATTGCCCAGCTGTAATTCGTTTACCTCACATAGCTGTTTTATCGTCTTTTGGGAGAGAGACATCACTAGTGAACATCATGGGACCCCGGTCCATATTACCATCATTGATCACATCCGCTATTTACTTTCCGCTTTTACTTACTATTTGCAGCAATACCTATCACTATTATCACTTGCGTTTGATCCTTTGTAAACGACAAGGCTGGAGGGATTGACAACCTCCCTGTACTCGTTGGGAGCAAAGTTATTTGTATCTATGTGCAGGTCCACGTTGATTGCTAATATCTGGCGCCGTTAGCAGTTGACACCTTCTTGTTGAAACTAGGAGTCTCAGGGGAAATCGATCCTTGGTATCTTTGCCAAGGGAAAACTACAGCTACACTGCATCTCAAACCTTCCACTTGGGGTAACCAACGAGGGGCGAGAAGCCATCAAGCAAAGTTTTCTGGCGCCGTTGCCGGGGACTCCACTCTTCAAGATAGGGGAGTTGCACGCTATCTTTTACCTTTGCTTTTAGTCTTGTTAGTTTACCTTTCAGTTTTTGCTTTAGTATCTTTTATCGAAAAATCACAAACAAACAAAAAATATTTGCTAGTAGTCCTTTCTGTTTAGTCAAGCATGTTAGGATTTGGTGCTTTGAGGGAATCAGAAGTTCTTGATTTCCATCAAAGGGATGGCGAAAATATGAAGAAGGCATGGGATAGAATTTCTGATGCACATAGGAGAATTATGCCTTGGATACCTATAAAAATTGTGCTTAGAAATTTTTACCATGGTCTTTTTAAATGGTGTAAACACTCTCTTGATATTATAGCTGAAGGAGACTTCCTAGAGTGTGATGAAGCTAGAGCTCTTGAAACTATACATGGTCTATCTAGTTACTTTGTTTATGATCATAATTTTGATACTGTCATAGATAGACTTGCTACTATTGAGAAAAGAATGGATGCTCTAGACTTAATGAAGGTAGAGAAACCCAAACCTAATAAGAGAGACATTTTGGAAATAGACAATGATTGGGAGCCTTTTGTTAGGATTAGCATCTCTAATCAAGACTTCCTTGCTTATTGTGATATTGGATCTATGGTTTCTACTATGCCAAAAATTGTTCATGATTCTTTAAAATTTAACATGGATAGATTATCATCTTATCATGAACACACTAATGGAGATATTTCTGAAATCCAGGGAAGAATAAAAGAAGTGCCAGTTAAATTCCTTAAAGGGATTACAATGGTTGATTTCTTCATCATGAAGCCAAACCAAGGAAATATAGTGCTTGGAAGGGACTTCCTCCGAGCAGTTAAAGGCTTCATCGATATAGGTAAGGGACAAATCCTCTTACGCGGGAAGGCAAAAGGTGTGTACCCCTTTCCTAGAAGGGACAAGAGTGAACTTGTTGAGGAACCCTTTGAAGCAATTTATAACTCCGATTATTATGATGATTATTGATTCCTCTTTGCATTATGCCTAGCTTAAAGGCATAAAAGAAAGCGCTTTTGGGAGGCAGCCCACATGAATAAAAATTTATTTTGCTTTTGTTGTGTCTTGATGTTGTTACTACAGTAGCATCATCATTGTATCTTTGCTTTTCAACTTTGTGCCAAGTGTAGCCTCTGATTGCAAGAAAGTTCAAAAGTTGTGACGTGCTGTCCAGGAAACAGATTCTGTCCTTGGATAGAAAAATTCGTATAAAATCATCAGATCATCTTTTTGGTCTGAATGTTTTCGACAGCGTGCTCTATACAATTGCCTTTCGTGCGTCTGTTCTGAGTTTTTTTATTACAGTTGCAGAAGTGCCCCGAAAAAATCATTTACTATCTGTTGTTCTGTTTTTCACAGATTCTGTCATGTTTTGCCTTTCCTTCATTTTGCAAACCTTGAGCTTGCTTTTTCTTTGCAAAAACCTTTTGGCAATCTTGAGAAACGGTAGACCTTCAAGAATATCCTTATTTCCAGCAAGGAACAATTATTTTATTATGGGTACTAACCTCGCTAATCAGATTATGATGAGTTATGTATGAAGGGAGTTTTCAAGTGTGCGAGGGAAGATGATAAAAAGATTCAGGAGTGTCAAGCGCTCAAGCTTGGGGATGCCCCCATGCACCCCCAAGAAATATTCAAGGAAACTCAAGCGTCTAAGCTTGGGGATGCCCCCGTGCATCCCGTTCTCCATCAACATTATCAGTTCGTCTTTCGTTTCACTATATTTTTATCACTTCATGTGTTATGTGCTATGCTTGGAGCGTCTTGCTCTTAGTTTCCTTTTTAGTTTTCTTTAGCTTTTCATAACGAGTCGGAACTCAGCTTTCTTTGTGTGGGAGAGAGACACGCTCCACTTCAACCTAGAACACAACATAGAATTTTCATGTTTATCTTTGCTGTGTATGTTCTTGGTCTTTCAATAGCTACTATCATGTTCAGCTCTTAGTTTTCATGCTTATCTTTTTAAAGAGCTTTTGTTTAGTTGGTCGCTTGAACTCTCTTTAGTTATCATGCTTATCTTATTAAGAGAGTTTGCTTCTGTTGCATTGGTCGATATGTCTATGATAAAAATGCTACGTGCATAATGGTGCTTAGTAGTTCATGTTTTCTTATGGTTAGTATCAAATAGCTGGGGGATTCCCAATATGTTATTGGAGTACCAACATGATTTGTTTGCCTATGATGTGGTATGGTTTAGTAATATCTTCCTTCAAGAATTTATTTTGATTGACTTGGCGTATGCTCACGCATATTTAAGACTGTAAAGAAAGTCTGTCAAGCCTTGATGATCTTTTGTTTCTGAGTAGCGATATAACTTCCATGCCTGATTCAATGTTGCTTTGTCGCTCTGCATGATTATGACCGTCATTGCTCTTTTAGTTGGTCGGTCCCAGTCTTTTTCTAACCTCCACCTGTACTAAGCGGACTGACTGCTTGTGCATCCAAATTCTTTTAAACCAGTTATGCCATATGAGTCCACCATACCTTCCTATACATGGTATTTACCTGCCATTCCTAACGGAGACTTTCATGTACCATCTCGAAATTATTCAAAAAAAAGCATTCCTATTTTGTGCCTCTGTTTTAGTTCATGAGGAAGTAGTAGTTAATTCATGATCTTTTTAAGTTGGACAAGCTTCACCCCGGGATTGCATGTCTAATGTGCAAACCCATAATACGAGAAGGAACTGGCAAAGAGTGCGCCCGGCTCAAAATTAAGATAACAAACAAACCCTCCTTCACGCTTTGTTCATGAGAAATCAGAAAACTTTGGCAGTGATAAACAAAGGAGATTAGGAGGATGTGATCGTCCTCATTCAGGAGTCGTTCCTCGAAACTTGTCCATCTCAAGAAGTGATTGAGTTATCTGCTAGCATTCGTTGACGGAACATGCATAATCTAAAAAAATAATTATTACCTCTGTTTTTAAAACCAAGAGCTCTGGTACATATTTTGTCTTTGTTTCCGACCACGGGTTTTCAACCTTGCCAACAAAAGCCACGGTTCGAGAGTCTCCACCTTCTTTTAAAGCACCAACTATTAAGAGCATGATTGTCATTCTGAGTGTAATGTGCATTGTCCCAAAGTAGCATTGTCTTTTGCATGATTGTGATATCGTTTATTCTGAAATCATTGTATCTAGTCATCACTTAAACCTTGGAGGTGCCCCTGCATTTATGTTTTGCTTCACTAAAGGGGGCAAGCGAGATATCACTTTATCATATTCTCACACCATGCTCATTACAAATCTATTTGATGTTTCAGTATCATGTTGTAAAACTTTCAGTTCTTTGTGATTTTCTCATAAAGATACTTAATTACTACAGATTCATTGTCTTAGTAAGCTTTTGTCATGTGACTATGAAAAAGTCCTTATATGGTTAATAGCATGTCACCACAGAAATTATGCTTGTTATCATTTACCTACTCGAGGACGAGCAGGAATTAAGCTTGGGGATGTTGATACGTCCAAAACGTATCTATAATTTCTGCTTGCTCCATGCCTCTTTTGTGTGATATTGCTATGATATTTATACACTTCCATACACTTTTGATCATATTTGGACTAACCTATTAACTCAGTGCACCCCAGTGCCAGTTTCTGTTTTGTGCTGTTTTTGTATTTCAGGTTTTCCCGTCACGAAAACTGCCAGAAAAATCCCAGAAAAATTATATAAAAAATCAGCATTCTGGAAGCTTCCACACGGCCGAAGTAGGGCCGGAGGGGGGCCACCAGGGCTCCAGGCGCCCTGGTGGCGCGGCCCCCCTCCTGGCCGCGTCGGGGGGGCGCCTGGGCCCCCCAGGCCTCCGCTGATGCCCCCCTTTGGCATATATTTAACACGCGTCCCGAAACCCTCAAGGACGGAACCCTTTTTCGCGATCTCATCTCTGTTCCGCCGCCGCTGCGCTTCCAAGATCGGGAGCACCAGGAGAACTCTTCCCGGCACCCTGTCGGAGGGGAGGATCACCACCGGGAGCCTCTCCACCACCATGGACGCCTCCCGGATGAGTTGTGAGTAGTCTCCCTTGGACCATGGGTCCATGACCAGTAGCTATGTGATGTTCTCCTCCCCTTCTTCTGCTTCACTAATTAGACCTCGTGAGCTGCCCTACATGATCGAGGCACATATGTAATCCTTATGCTGTTGCTATGTTGAGTTTGTTGGGATCCGATGGATTGTGAGATTATGTTCAGATTGTGTTTGAGTAATATATTTGATTCACCTCTTTTATATTTATGTTGGTAAGTAATTCTTGCATGTTCTCCGTTGTTATTTATTGTTTTGGCCAAGTAGTAGGTAGTGACTCCAAGAGGGAACGTTATGCTTGATTGTGGGTTCATGCCCCTCGATGACTAGCTTGAGTGATAGAAACATGAGTCTAGGGGATGTGTTGTTGCCACAAGGGGGAAAACAACGGTGCTTGTGCCCGCGGGTGCAAGGATTGTTTACTTTATGCAAAGTTCTTTTAATGCAGTTGTCTGTTGCTTTGAGTTTACACTATGGGTGGGACTCGCAACTTAATACCAGCGAGATGTTCTGGATAGATATCTCAAGGTGGATGATTAGTAGTAGATGCAGATGGATTTCGGTCTACTTGCCTTGGCGTACCGCCCATGCTTTGAACCTCTACCTTTCTTGCAACATAGTTAGCATTGGTTTGCGCACATAATTCTGTCAATTGCCCAGCTGTAATTCGTTTACCTCACATAGTTGTTTTATCGTCTTTTGGGAGAGAGACATCACTAGTGAACATCATGGGACCCCGGTCCATATTACCATCATTGATCACATCCGCTATTTACTTTCCGCTTTTACTTACTATTTGCAGCAATACCTATCACTATTATCACTTGCGTTTGATCCTTTGTAAACAACAAGGCCGGAGGGATTGACAACCTCTCTGTACTCGTTGGGAGCAAAGTTATTTGTATCTGTGTGCAGGTCCACGTTGATTGCTAATATCTGGCGCCGTTAGCAGTTGACACCTTCTTGTTGAAACTAGGAGTATCAGGGGAAATCGATCCTTGGTATCTTTGCCAAGGTAAAACTACCGCTACACTGCATCTCAAACCTTCCACTTGGGGTAACCAACGAGGGGCGAGAAGCCATCACTTGACCCTGGGCTGTACTCAGAAACTGGCCTCAGACGTTGAGTCTGAGCTGTCTGGGAGGTTTAGCTTCTTCCTAGGCGCCCCCTTTCCCGCGTCTTTGGGGGGAGCCCTCTTCCTCCCCTTTCCCTTGATGGGGGAGTCGCTTTCCACCTCCTCCTCCTCTTCCTCTTCGTCATGGGAGGAGTGGGCGTCGGTCTCTCCAGATACGGTATCCGAAGGACCCTTGGGGTGGGGGACACTCTTAGCCTCCTTCCCCTTCTTCTTGGCCTTCTTCTTGGGTGCCTTGTACGGCGCCGGAACCAGCATCACCGTTAGTTAATGCGTGAGTGGGTTTTCGGGCAACGGAGCCGGGCAGTCGATTCGCTCCGCTTTCTTTGTCCAAGCATGTATGGAACGTAAGATTTCTAACTCCTGTTGCAATTGAAATATGGACAAGATGCGTCTTCGGCAGAATCATGCTTACCTCTGAAGCCGAAGTCACGCTGTCAAAGCCCTTGTCTTCGGTCTCATCTGGCCACACCTTCTGGGCCTTGAAAAGCTGCTTCCATATGTCTTCGTGCGTAGTGCCGAAGAAGGGCTTCAAGGTCCGTGGTTCCTCCGGATTGAACTCCCATAAGCGGGAGGCCCGGAGTTGGCAGGGAAGCGTGCGGCGAAAGAGCGTCACCTAAATCACGTTAGTGAGGTGGGTGCCCTTCGCTATCATGCTAGAGATGCGGTTTTGGAGCGTCTTCACCTTCGACTGGGACCGCCAATCAAGGCCCTTGGCGGTCCATGAGGTGAGCCTCTCTCGGGGTCCAGATCTGAATTCGGGAATGGCCGCCCATTTGGCATCGCGGGGTTTGGTGATGTAGAACCACTCTTGTTGCCATACCTTGTTGGTCTCTGATGACCCACAAGTATAGGGGATCAATTGTAGCTCTTTTCTATAAGTAAGAGTGTTGAACCCAACGAGGAGTAGAAGGAAATGACAAGTGTTCTTCAGTAAGGTAATGTGTGCAAGTGCTGAAATTATAAGTAGTAGAGTAGTTTGATAGCAAGATAATTTTGTAACGAGCAAGTAACGATAGTAGTAGCAAAAGTGCAGCAAGATAGCCCAATCCTTTTGAGGCAAAGGACAGGCCAAGATGGTCTATTATAATAAGCAAAGCGTTCTTGAGGGTACACGGGAATTTCATATAGTCACTTTCATCATTTTGGTTCAATTCGTGTTCGCTACTTTGATAATTTGATATGTGGGTGGATCGGTGCTTAGGTGCTGTTCTTACTTGAACAAACCTCCGACATACGATTAACCCTCCCGCAAGCATCTGAAACTACGAGAAAAGTATTAAGAATAAATTCTAACCATAGTGTCGTGGAATTAGCACGGCAGATGTCCGGTTTAGCGGACTTAGTCGTGAGGCCGCGCATCTATGTAGTAGCTTGAGAGGGGTTGAGCGGAATCGAGATACGCAATGCAAGACAAGGATTTAGACAGCTTCAGGCACCGGGAAACATCATCCGGTAATAGCCCTACGTGCTGTTTGAGGCTAGGTCTCATTATGATCCTCATGGTGTCGCCGGTAAACCGGCTCTTGTGTCTAGTCCTAGAAACTTGAGAGAACTTCTCCCCTCTTTGGGGAGCCCTGCCCCTCCTTATATATGTTGAAGGGGCGGGTTACATGACTAGTCCTATTAGGATTAGGATTACTCTTATTACAAGGAGTCCTAGTCTTGCTTCCTTTATAGGAGAATATCCCTTGTGCTTTCTTCATAAACCGGCCCACCATAACATGAGACGGCCTTCTGGGCCTTGGGCCTTGTCACCCGTGATCCGCCCGCCGGGTTACCAATGAATTGCCAAATGTAAATCGGGTCTCAAATAAACCGCCAAGTCCGGCCGGGTTATACTTCTGGCCGGTATATCCCCGACACATAGCATTAAACTTTTGGATCCAATCGGTCCCTTACGGAATAGTGCATAAACTGGGGTTTAAGCTTATGTCACTCTCGCAACCCACCATCTAATTTCTACTCCACAATGCATTCCCTTAGGCCCAAATATGGTGAAGTTCCATGTAGTCGATGTTCACATGACACCACTAAGGGAATCACAACATACATACTATCAAAATATCGAACACATATCAAATTCACGTGATTACTTGCAACATGATTTCTCCCATGACCTCAAGAACAAAGGTAACTACTCACAAATGATGAACATGCTCAAGATTAGAGGGGTATTAAATAGCATAATGGATCTGAACATATAATCTTCCACCAAATAAACCATATAGTAATCAACTACAAGATGTAATCAACACTACTAGTCACCCACAAGCACCAATCTATAGTTCTGGAAACAAGATTGAACGCAAGAGATGAACTAGGGTTTGAGATGAGATGGTGTTGCTGAAGATGTTGATGAAGATAGCCTTCCCCAAGATGGGAGAGTTGTTGGTGATGATGATGACGATGATTTCTCCCTCCGGGAGGGAAGTTCCCCCGGCTGAATCGCTCCGCCGGAGGGCAAAAGTGCTCCTGCCCAAGTTCCGCCTCGAGATGGCGGCGCTCCGTCCCGAAAGTCTTATCCTTATTTTTTTAGGCCAAAAGGGCTTATATACCAGAAGATGGGCACCGGAGATGGGCCTGGGTGAGCACAACCCACCAGGGCGCGCCTAGGTGGGCTGTGCCCACCTGGTGGGCCCCCTCTGGTGGTTATCAGCTCCAGTTTTTTTCATATTTTCCATACAAAATCTCCGTGAAGTTTTAGCTTATTTGGAGTTGTGCAGAATAGGTAGCCTGACGTAGCTTTTTCAGTCCCCCTTGGTGCATTCCTTGCAAATTATGAGAGAAAAGGCATTAGAATTACTCCAAAAAGCATTATTATGCATAATAACAACATAAATAATAGCAAGAAAACATGATGCAAAATGGACGTATCAGTCTCCACGAAAGCCCCTTTGGGCCAGGTTGCGTTCGGAAGCTTGCTCACCATAGCTCCCCCGCAGTCCGTGTGCTGCCCATCGGCCACCTTCGGCTTCAGATTGAAGGTTTTGAGCCATAGGTCGAAGTGTGGGGGGGACACGGAGAAAAGCTTCACACACGACTATGAAAGTTGATATGTGGAGGTTAGAGTTCGAGGCCAGATCGTGGAAATATAGCCCATAGAAGAATAAGAGACCTCGAACAGAGGGGTGAAGCAGGAACCCCCAACCCCCGAATAAAGTGAGGGATGAACACAATGCTCTCCCCAGGCTCTGGGACAGGGATCACCTGATACTCGTCAGGAATCTAGTGTGCTATGTTGTCAGCGAGGTAGCCCGCGCTCCAGAGACTCTTCACGTTCTTCTCCGCGACGGTGGAGGCCTCCCACTTGCCCTTGGAACCAGATCCAAGGAGGCGGTGGTGGAGGAGATGGGAGTTGCAGGCGCTGGAGCTATGGGCGTTGGGGCTAAGAGATTGGGAAGTAAGGGCAAGAGGAGGGCGTGAGGTAAAAGGGGAAAGATATGTGTCCTTTTATAGGCGGTAAATACCAAATGTCTCCCAGTCAAGCCATAAAACTCGCCTGTCCCCAACGTAATCATGCGTAAGGTGCGGTTGGGTTACCCAAATCATATTGATGAGGATCCCACGATAAGCGGGCACGATCTCTACTTCGACAAGACGTGCCAATGGAGGTTATGCCTTGAAATGCAAAACCAGGGCCAAGAAAACGGTTCGAAATATTAAAGGGCCAAACATGACGTTTTGCTGGAAAGTTGTCGGTAAAGAAACATTGCTTGTTTCGACACATTGCCTTCGTGGCTAAGGGTTGTACTAATCGTGCAGAGCCGGACATAGTTCCTTTATGCGGGAAATAAACTTCATATGTTCGGAAGGAGGAACCCGCCTTGCAATGCTGAAGACAGTACGCGTGCCGGACTCATCATCATCGAATACTGGTTCAGGGGCTACTGAAGGAGTCCTGGATTAAGGGGTCCTCAGGTGGCCGGATTAATTGTTATGGGCCGGACTAGTGGGCCATGAAGATCACCGTAGAAGACTGTACCCCGTATCCGTATAGGACTCCTATATGTGTGGAATGGCAAGTTTAAAGTCCGGGTGTAATGTTTCCTTCCTCTACAAGATGATCATGTACAACCCTAGGTCCCTCCAGTGCATATATAAACCGAAGGGTTTAGTCTATAGAGGAAGAATCACAATTACATAGGCTAGACTTCTAGGGTTTAGCCATTGCGATCTCGAGGTAGATCAAGTCTTGTAACCCTATATTTGTCAAGATCAATCAAGCAGGAAGTAGGGTATTACCTCGATATATAGAGACGGCCCGAACCTGGGTAAACATCGTGTCCCCAGTCCCTTGTTACCATCGATCCTCAAACAAAGAGTCTGGGACCCCCTACCCGAGATCCGCTGGTTTTGACATCGACAGGCGCTACCTTCACTACTAGAGGATGGTCCAAACGCGACACTACGATCGGAGACCCTTCGACGAAACTGTGTGCGATGCCATAATCGCAAATGGTGGTGTAAAAACCATCAAAAAACGTGCAAAACGTTTGTGATGCCCGATGCATCAAACACGGTTCAGATTTTAGTTGTGTGTGGGATGCAGGGCATATGGTTTAGTTCAATTAACTGTTTGCGATGAGGAGGAAGAAAAGAAACGGGCAGCCATATGAAGGTGTGTGCGGTATACAACATACGGTTCACTAGGATGAACTGTGTTGGATTAGGCAACACAATGGAAACGGTTCAGCTGAACAACATGTGTGTGATACGCGGCAAATAGGTCCGTAATCAGAAATGTGTGCGAAGACAAAAAATAACACAGACGATTGCTGCTAATAAGCCGTGTGATTTGCTCTGTCTACAGAAGAATAACATGTGTGTGTG
>LR738713.1:589348042-589382651 GCA_902687465.1 Secale cereale
CCGGTGTCAACCTGCCACCATCGGATCCCCGGCTTCCACCCGTCGTTGTGGCATCCCCGCTTCCACCAGCCGTCGTCCCGGGTCACCCCCGACACCTCCACCGTCGCCACGCGCGACGCGCCTCCTCCCAAGGACGCGGTCGCCTCCCCGCGCCTATTGTCGGCGACTCAACCACTCCTCCAGGCAATGCGCATCAGCACGCGTGTCGTTCAACTCTGCCACCTGAGGTCGTTCAGCACCACCAGTCCCCGTCCAAGGCCACCCCGACGACCTGTGCGTTAACGCCTCTGTCAACTCCGTAGAATTTTGTTTCTCTCAGCTTCAAAAAGAGGTTCAGTTCTACTACTGAATTGTTTCAGTTTGAGTTCATTTTGAATCCATGTGCCATTTTTCTATCTTTTAAAGGTGTTTATTGTAATGCAGAGAACAATTTGTAATACAAAAAAAAACCTAGCAAAAAGTTCATGGTTAGAAATTTTGTACGTTCATACATAGAAACTTAATAAGTTCAGGAAAAAAATTCAAAACAAAAACATGTTGACTGAACAATGCTAACAATTTAGTTGTCCATACCGAAGCCTTGATCTTTTATTTTTATCAAAATAGATGGCTATAAGATGTTGACTGACATTGCCTTTCCAAACATATCGTTGGTGTCGGACCATTCAAAGTGAGTTTCAAATAATACGCCGCTCGTGATCCTCGCTCCTTCAGCTCCACTTCGCCGGCGCCGTCAGTCCACACGAGTAGGGGCGGCGTGCCCGTTAACAATCAAGTATAGAAAGTATGTGCTTGGAAAACTTAAAATTATGTACACATTTGGGGAACGGAAAGTTGTAGCTTCTTTCTAAGTTCAAACTAAAAAAGATATTCAGTTCAATTTGTTCTAGCAAAAACATGTGTGAGACCTTGGCAGCATGTCTACACACTATCTAGTGCAGAAAAAAATGCCCGACGTAGTCCAGCGCGCCGCCGCCTACCCCCTGCCTCTGAGCGTCGCTGGTCTATAATTTCTACATGTATAACCCCATAAGTCCATAGAAAAGACTACTGATAACTTAACTTATTATGTCAGTTCTAGTGCGGCAATAGTGAAGGTACAAATGTACTGAATGTTCACACCTTTAATCTTTCCATTTTGTGAACACTCATTGGTTCGGTATGGAAAATGAAAATAAAATAAGTTAAAATGTACTTAATTATGTTAGTCTTTTTCAGTTTCATCTTTGAAATTTCGGTCCATTTTCTTTTTGCAGGATGCGTCAAAAAATAAAATAAAAGACAGCAGCTCAAAAATAGATGAATATTGGAAGTCCATTGCTAACTTGAGGTTTGTTACCCTTCAACTTGTAGACATATATGCTCAATTATTGTTGTGTAACATAGAGTTACCGTGGACGTACATGCTCCTTCACTTGTGTATATCCAATTCAACATTTGGTGATTCTTAAGGTCCCCTTAGCCGGCATTTTCAATTCATCATGCAGGTGATGGAGCCCCCCTTCAGTTCATCTTGCAGGTGTTTTGGGCAGTACATAATACATCGCCATAGTTACTACAGCAAGGATGGCTAGGCCAAATCCCGATGCCACTCGTGGTCTCCGCCTCCATCAGCTCCACCTCGTCGTAGCAATTAAACACTATAAGAGTCGCGCAAGGGGCGCTCCCTCGTTGGGTCCACGTGGATTTTTTTTACTGTGGCGATAGGAAGAGAAAAAAAAGGATGAAAACGCATCGATCCTCTGCTCGTTGACGTGCCTCGTTGAAGAACCCACGCACGCACGCGACCTCTTTCTCGCTGGTTTCATCTCCTCCACCCCCATGCCCCTCGCCCCCTTCGTCGCCGCCGCCGCCTATTCCTCCCCCAAATCCACCGCACGAGGGCTAGCCTGCCCGCGCCTCCGCCTCGCGTCTCGTCGCCATGGTCACCGCCCCTGCCGCCAGCGAGGCGACCCCGCTGGATCTTCGCCTCCACCCACCCTGGTTTGGCATCCGGAGATGTGGAACGGGAGGTCAATGAGGTGGGGCTGCCTTCACCTCCGCCCCACCCTTCCATGGGGCTCGCTCACCTGCCAACCGACCGTGATGGATGCGATGCCGAGGACGACCTGCAGCTCCCCCTGGTGAGGTAATTTCTCCCATCCCCTTCCTCCCTCTAGTGGCCTGCTGCTGCTCCTCAGAAAATGGTCACCTGAATTTTGGGCGAAAAAGGTTGAGGTTGAGTGATTCACATGTTTTTGTTACTCTGAAGATTATTGACTTATTTATATAATCTACACTTCCTATAGTTAATTCCTGACAATCAGGTTTTTGTTAAGCTTTTCTTCATATAAGAGAAAAGGTTGTTGCTACATTGGCATCCAATCCAACTTTGAATAAAACAATGCTCAAGATTTTTGATTTATCTGGCTAGTGATTGATTTTGTAGTTTCTCGCATCGGGTTGCCAACACAATTGATGAAATTCCTCGCTGAACAAAGCTTGAGGAACCTGAAGTCTGCGGTCCTTCAGTTACAAGGCGTCCGATGTTTGGTTCCAGATGATTGCAACAAGTTGCTTGCTCTTGTGAGAGCTGAAAAAAGGTAAGTAGTGCTATTTTCAGGCAACTTAGTTTAACTAGTGATGCTTCTCTTTCTTTGTAGATGTAGATTTTCTTATATGCATTTGTTGTGGCAATCAAAAAAGTCCGCGGAACTTTCACGTTGATCGCTTCGTCTTCGATCTGTGTCACCGGGCATGACGCACCCTCCGTCAGAGTTCACGCCGAGTACACACCGGCCACGACGCTCCATCTACATCCGCTAGCTTGTAATCACCCTCTGGAGCAAGCATCACCAGCAACCCTCAATGGACGGCCTCCCCACTCTTTTCTGCCTTTTATTGTTGTACAGGTAAGCGGTGGAGTTCTTGGGACACAAACTCCTGCACATACATCTCCATACTACTGAAATTTGAGCTATATTTAGTTGTGAATGGTCATGTGTATATCAGTTGCTAATTTTGCAATTAGTGCAGTCAAATTTAGCTAATACTTGTACATCATGAATGGGTATGTCGGTCCAATCTTCAGTTTTGATAGGCAAGCAAGCACGACTGTACGCAAAAAATAAAAGGCAAGCAAGCAATGCATATATCCACAACAAGGAATTGGTCTACATCTTTCAGTTGTTTGTTTGACTATATACATAGATGTAAGATGCTCAGCTTTTTATATGACAAAAGAAATATTAGGACAGTAGTTTCTAACTGCATAATATGTTATTCTGTTTTCCCAGTTACACTTCATGGGAATTATGTTGTGTGTGTGTGCGCGCGCGCGTGTGCCTCAAGGTTGGATGGAGGAAGGTTAACCACACATCAGAAATACTCTAAAGAAGCAGCAGCATCCAGTATATACTATGTAGTATCTCAGTTCGTTTGTGGTGGATGGATGGATGGAGGGAGGGAGGGAGGTGAAGTGAGATGGACTGGCCAGTCTACTGCGTTTGGTTTGTCTGGGTGGAAAGATTCTTGACCACTGACTCATAGTTGATGCTGAGTTGTGATCATCTGGCAAGGAGGTCTCTATGGCAAGTCCAAGATGGCGTCAAATAAGAAATCTATTGTGATGTCCTTTGTTGCATGCTATACTTGGTACTTCAGTACTTATCTTGCACCGCATTAATTAATCCCATTGAGTTTTGATGTTTATGTCATCATATGTTTTCTCTTGGTGCAAGCAGGCGCAGAAGGACTAATGCAAGACAATCTTGACATGATTTGCACTGGATCAACTATTTTGATTTATCACGTTGATGTCATGAGCACAGCTCCAGTCATGCTACTTTCCTAGTGGATAAAACTTTGCTCAGCTATTGTTCGTAACCATTTAATTTGTTGGGTACTTTTACATGACACTTTGTTTAATGATATGGACATGTGGCCGTTGCATATAGGAAGAGGCTCGTTTGTTCATGGAACTTGGGAAGATACGATCTTTGATATATGAGCGTCTTAATTTTTTTCATCTTCTTGTCCTGTACCATTTGAAACTACATTCTTGTATAAAGTACTTACCATTAAATGGACTTACGCAGAATCTTGTGTGCCGAAAGAACCTCATAATTGATAAGGGCGTTCACACAACATGTCCGGGAAATCAGATCAGCGCAACATTTCGTTTATATACAAAATCATTTTTTCTTGGTTCTTTGTATGAGTGACCATCCTATGTGAATTCAGGTTTGGGGTTCTACCTTTGTATCCTATCTCAAACTTGGAATATTGATTGTTAGGCATAGCTTAACTTCCACAGTTTCTTGCATATTCTTCTGTTGGTAAAACAGGACAAAACACGCACCACGTAATGCAGGGAGAAGATAGATTTATTTTTCTATTCGTACTTTTACTAGATAGATCACATTTCAAGTAGAAAATGAATTTATTTTGCTCTTCCTACTTTTGTTCGATAGGCCACATTCTTTTTAGTTCACTCATGCCTTTGTTGCTGATGGTGTTGTTGTGTAAATTCAACATTGGTATTTCAACTGCAAATGGCCTGGTTCCTTTCTAGGCACTGAAATATCTTACTAGATAGTAGGGTATATACATGTGGTGGACTGTCAATCCTTACAGTTCGATGAACATATTTATCCATTGAAGAAAAATTGATATTAGTAACTATGTGATATATATGCAGATCCAAGTTGGCATGATAAAATATGGATGGACAACATTAATAGGTCCAGTTCCTTGAGTTTGTGGTTAATGGAGGTATATGGTCCAGTCTCAAGTGAACTACAACATGCATGATCCTTTATATCTTGTCACAACACATGCATGCTATTTTTTACTAATATCAACTAATTACATGCATGCTAATTTTTACTAATATAAACTAATTACATGCATGCTAAATTTTACTCTATTGCTAATCTGTAGAAAGGCCTTCTACCATTGCTTAAGAGAACTCTCGGGTTTGGAACCTTCACTATTTTATGTGTCTCAATGTAATTAAGTTTGATAAGTTATATTTCTCATGTTTATTTTGTTTCAGATCTTTCAACATGGTATTGTTGACCTGCGGGGGCTATCATTCTTCAGTATTCACTACCTATGCAGCATTGGCACTTTCTAGGTTGAAATATCTTATCAAGCCCATTGTTTGCAGCATAATGGCCTATGATCAGGTATGTACACAGTTAATTGTCTCATATGTGCAATGCAAGGAGAGCAGGCTTAAATGAATCCTAATAGGGTTGTTTGTGCTAGATGATACTAATTACATGTATCAGGTTGATCTATATTTCCTTTTTTATCAATGAGCAAATCATAATATGACCTATTGACGTATCAAGGCTTGTGTTGCGTTCTTAGGAAAGATTGTGGTCAGTGAAATTGCATTGACTTTGATTTTGAGTGCCGTTCACTTATTTTTGCTTCTTTAATGTTCAATTTGACTAGACCATTGGTAAACTATTTATCTACTATTGGAAATACAGTTTAGTGCAGTAGGTTCTCCAACAATAACATTTTATTGTGCTATCCAATGATTACACAGAAATTATGCATTGATTCTTGGCTCTCCTATTACGCTGCAGTTGCTCCCTTTGTCGCCGTCTGCACTGTGAAGGCATCAGTCAATCAGGATGCAGGTTGGATACACTTCTACATTTTTTATGTCTTTAGAAGTCTTCCCAATGTTTTCTTGGAGTATAGTATCTGATGATATGTTTTACGAAGTCGGTTGTCAATCGGATCATGGGTGATATTGTTGCATATCTTAAGTATAGAAATTAAATTAGCACCTGTAGCCCTTTCTGAACTGATTGCATGCACAAAGAATAGGACTATCAGCAAGGAGGTAATGTTTCTTCCTTTTGATTGTGCTACTCTGCTGCATTGATTATGATGGCTAAAACTTGATTATGAAAGTTTATTTTGTTCTGTCTTGGAAGTGATATGGATTCTGTATCTTGCTTTCTTACTCTTGGGAACTTTTTCTTAGAATCCTGGATCTGGCTCATGGTTAATATATCAGTGTAGTTGACTGAACTAATAATTTATCAGCTGCTTATGTGTGGTGTTCGCCAAATTGCCCACTCTGCTCCTTGTCAAGCTTCATGTCTTCCATGTGTAAATGGATCATCTTTACTTTACTTCCTTGCTTGATGCACTGGTTACTTCTGACACACAGAAACATTGGTTGCAGCGCCGGCTGAAGCATGCGGCATGCGGCCTATGCGCCGTGAACCATACGCCAACAAGTGCTCGGCGTGCCCGGGCGGCGATGGCCTACACGAGCGCAACGAGGGGGCTGGCCGCTACCTCGTGGCGGCGAGGGTGCCCTAAGCCCATCTGCCGGAGCTCCATGGTGTACTTCATGGTCGGCGACCACCATTTGATGTGTCCGCACGTGTGGTGTCGCTGCCCTGAGCCTGTCTGTGGCTTCCTCGGCCCGCCGCCCAGCTTGCCGAGCGCCACCAGTGGCCCGTGACCGACGTCGCCTATGGGTCCATGCTGGAGATCAAGATGCAGCTGGGCAGAGCGAGGACGGTGGCTGCTTGCCACGGAGGACCAGGAGCTGCTGTTGCACTTCCTGCTGGTGCGCGTGAGCGCCGCCGCAAAGGAGGAAGGCCCGGGGTCGGCATGGTGCAGGTGCAAGGTACCAGATGTACGTCCTGATGGACAACAAGGTGAGGAGCTGCGTTCTCCCCGTTTTGGAGGCGGCGACAGGTACCTGCCAGTGCCGGCCGCCGTGCCGCCGCAAGGAGGGATCGTCCTCAGTCTCCCATCGATAAGCAGGTCAAGGCTAGGGCGAACCCCTGTTCCCGGGGTTGACGATTAGCTTGTCAGCTCTGGTTCTTTATCTAATCTACTATTACTAATGTACACATATATAGTTGTAGTTGTTGCAGGTTGCAGATACTAAATTTAGGATTCATTTAGTATCCAATGCTTCCATTTTCACATCAGTACTAAATTATCCAATACTAAATTTAGGGTTCACTTTCCAGCTACACCATGTATTTGTTTCTTCACTTCCTGCCAATGAGTGTCAATTATACTAACATGTCCTGAACTCTTTTGCTTGGTCATGAGAAGAGCAGTGGGCGAAAATGTTGGCTTAGAAATTCAGAACATCATAGAAGTGGTCGGGGGTCTGGTCGTGGTTAGCAAACACTTTACAAGTCAGTCGAGCTTATCATTTGGACTTGATTTAATGATATGAACAATGATGCATACACACCTCCAGAATATAGTTTGTTCAATGCAGCGTATGTGTCTTTTACTCTAGCTTTTGTATGCTAATACTTTCACAAAAATGTATGGCCATCTTTGCATTGTACATTATAATGTCTGGTTATTTGTCAGTCGGGTTGAGAGCATAAATGCATCATTAGTCCATCGATCCAGTGTGATTGCTTAGATCCAGCCGGGTATACCCTTGCTGCCAGCTTTATACTATTTAGAGCATGTTCTTTTTCTCTTTGTTTAATTGAATAGCGTAATACTATTGTTATCAAGAAATATGAACAGGCGACATTGTAGATATATGTCTTCCATGTTCCCACCTTGATGTTCTTTTGATATTCTTCCATTTATAGCAATATACTTGGGTGATAATGTTGACAATCATAAAACCTTTCAGGTCTGCCTATTTGTTGATGGTGATTCTAGCAAGGTAATGATGCAGGAAAAATGATGGGAGCGACTCTTCTCGAGATATCTTGCAAGTTTGTGCCCGCTTTCCAGAATCTGAGAAACAATAACTCATGAGTATTTTGTTGTGTTTATTATCATAGCGGACACCACAATTCTAAAGCTGTTAGGACTTGGGAGACGAGTGCCTGATGGTACTATTGCTGCATGTCGGGCAGCCGTATCAGTATGGATCTGCCGTTTTGGTCTACAACTAAGCTTTGCTACAGCTCTAAATTACAGTCTTTTGACCAACCGTGTTAGCAATGGACAATAATTTTCCCCTTCCATCATTTCCTTGTTGTCTCTACTACAGCTGCTAGCCTTACTAGAAGCGTGAGTAGCTACCGCTGCTTGATGGTTAGACATTGAATTCATAATTTTCTGTGTTAGCTTGCTTCAATTGGAACCGATATTGTTTTGACATGATTTATAGATCGTAATACTACTTCTCTTTTGTATATGCACCTGTTAATGTCTATAATGTGATTTCCTTCTAGATAAAGTTGCATTTCTGTTGCTTTGATTTGTTGAAAATGTCAGTCAAAGTGCATTGCTTAGTAAAAAGAAAAAGACCTTGAAAGGAGCGTGTCCTACCTTGCACCGCCGAGCTTCCACTCAGGCGGCGCGCCAAGGGCGCGCCCCAACTACTAGTCAGTACAGAGGAGGAGGTGTAGCTGGTCCACCCTGTCCACCCGATTTTTCTTTCAGCATTTTCTTTGTGATGCATGCTCACTGATGGGTCAGCAACTTTTTATTGATATGGAGATGCGCTCCTGCTTTTTTCTGGAAAAACTAGATGCCTTTGCATACTTCAAAGTCGTTGCTTGCTCCCACCAGTCAATTACGCAAGTTCAGTGGGTGTCGCCGAGCATGTTCAGAAGTATGCCCTTTGTGCAAAAGTGTGAATTTTTGTCAATATTTTGTATATTTCATTTGGCAGAGGCTTCATGTGATCTTGTGGAGCTTTATAGATGCACTGTCATTAAATTTTTAAGGCACTATAGTTCATTATATTATACTCTCTCCGTCCCAAAATAAGTGACTCGAGTTTATACTAACTTTGTACTAAAGTTAATATAAACTCGAGTCACTTATTTTGGGACGGAGGGAGTACATGTGTGGCCATTCAGTATGTATTACAGGATCAGTTCTTGAAAAAAGAAGAACACATGTATAGTTCGGTCAAAACGAATAATCGGTTCGATAGTGCTCTCTCCTGCCTATTTTGGTTGATGTCCGCAAATGGACAAACAATTGTGTCAGAAATGTTCTATTATTACTGGAATATAAGTACAAAAAAAAAGTTGAACACGAGGTCCTACATGGGCTTTGAAAAAATGCTAAAAAAAACGAAATTCAAAAAAGTTAAGTTCAAGTGGTAAAATAAGGGAAGTATAGAACATCATCACAAAACAAAGTTGAGTTAAAAAATGAAACACACAACATTTTGTTTTTGTTAAAAGTATTATGCAGTTCAACAATATAAACCATGCAAGTTCGAGGACGCAAATATCGTAAACTCTTGAAAAGTTACGAGGAAAATCATGCCAAAATAATAGAGTAAAGTCTAGTATGTTAAAACACGCTCAGTACAAAACCATATGGACATCAGTTCAATTACTCTTTTTTCGGAACCTTTCAATATTACTCTGTGAAGAATACATCAGTACAAACGCACACGTAGATCAGTACAAGTACTCTGTTTTTTTCTGACGGAAAAACAGCACGATGGGTCTCACCGTAATTCAAATTACTCCTCAATAGTTGTGAATTTGAGAAAACTTTCAACATGACTAAGTTTCGTATTTTCCATATATTTCCAACGGTATATTATTTGCCTTATTTCAACAACTTTAAGAAAAATCGTGTTCGAAATCAAATTTGACTGTATTCGGATTCATTTTTAAACCGTAAGGAATTAGAAAAACATCTTAATACGAAAAAGTTACGCATTTTCCATAGCTTTCCAACGCAGTATCATTTGCGTCAATCCGACAAACCGTTTGCAAAAAATCGCGAAAATACGTTTCGCCCAGAATTTCATCGTTTTCCAAATTACTTCTAAATGGTATAGAATTAGAAAAAACAATAGATATATGGAAGATGCGGATTTTCACCGCTTTTCAACGCCATCTTATTTGCTCAATTCCGACAAACCGTTTTAAAATTGAGTCCACAATCTGATTCGCATTTTCAGTTCTGAAAAAAACAGTTTTTTTTAAAAACTGCTCTTAAACCATAATGATTTTGCAAAAACGTTCAATATACTTGAAATATAGTTGTCAAGAGCTTTCCAACGATATATTACATGCCCCGTTCCGACAAAAAAATTGCAAAAAAAAAAAATTGAACTAAAGAAGATGATATGTTAAACAGAACTGAAAGAATCAGTTCAACCGCTCGAAAATCATCAGTACAACCGCCTGAAACCGTCAGTTCAAGTAGAGTAACAGAATAATATTCTGTTATGCGAAACAGAATAGCCAAGATGTATGTAGTTGTAACGCCCCGGACACACCCGCCGGTAGTCGTTACTCCTGGCGGGATCAAGACTGGCCCCACATATCAATACTAGTCTTTTTTGCGCACTTTGTCCTCACTCATGCGCACCCGGGAGCAACTCCCTGGTCGGTCGCCCGTCCTAAAATTACTCCAAGCTGAGCACGCTTAACTTTGAAGTTCTGTCTGAATGGGCTCTCGGAAAAGAAGGAATTTCTTATTTATATGAGTAGTCTATCATCCCAAATAAGCCAGGCCATCACATACACCCCCACTTAGAGGAACCGATGTCCTCGTCGGGCCACAGGAATGTTCCCTCTTGGCACAAACGTCTGTGCATCCAGTCCGATACATGTGTCATGCCGTGTGCCATGACGGGTCACAAACGTCATGAATAACATGACCGAGCACCTGTCCGCAAACATCCGTGTAACCGCGAGGGTCGGCTCTGATACCAACTTGTAACGCCCCGGACACACCCGCCGATGGTCGTTACTCCTGGCATGATCTAGACTGACCCCACATATCAATACTTGTCTTTTCTGCGTACTTTGTCCTCACTCATGCGCACCCGGGAGCAACTTCCCGGTCGGTCACCCATCCGGGAATTACTCCAAGCTGAGCACGCTTAACTTTGGAGTTATGTTTGAATGGGCTTCCGGAAAAGAAAGAATTTTTTATTTATATGAGTAGTCTATCATCCCTAATAAGCCAGGCCATCACAGTAATAGCATAAAATATGTTTGAAATGAAAAAGAATTAAATGGAAAACACAAAATTAAAAGGAAAAATAAACCATAGAACCATAAACCCTAAGCATTTTTGTCCCGGTTGGTGTCATTAATCGGGACTAAAGGACCTCCAGCCCCCGGCGCAGGCTCATGCCACGTGGTACCTTTTGGTCCCGGTTCGTGTCAAGAACCGGGACTAAAGGACCCCCAGCCCCCGGCGCGAGCTTGTGCCACGTGGTGGGCCTTTGATCCCGGGCCGTGTTGAACCAGGACTAAATAAGGGGGTCTTTAGTCCCCACTCTTTAGTACCGGTTGCTAAACCGGCACTAAAGGCCCTTACAAACTGGCACTAAAGCTTGATTCTGCACTAGTGACGGTTGGGTCGGTCGTCATGTCGTATTGTTCGTCATTTATGGGTCTAAGGCTCCATCACCTCGCGTGTGAAACAGATCGAATGCGCGGGCCCTCGAAATCGAGCCGTATTATGCCGGATATCGGGAGACATCCGTGCATGTGCCTGTTCCCGAGCCATGTCGTGACTGTCTAACCAGGCCCCGTAATCGTTGAGTCCAGCTGGCGCGCATCCTCTTGACCCGTAGATGGATCGCAGAGGAGTATGTGTGTCGTAGGGTACGGGGTATTCCACATGGCCCTTGCCATAACGGCAGTTTGTTATTTGGGGGTTCCTATGCTCCCCTGTCGGCCTGTCACGCCCTCTAGGGGGGTCTGTTAGGCTGGTCGGCACGACCTCGTGTCAAAAGCACGTTGTTAGTTGCCTCGTCATCAAATTCCAGCAGCAGACGCCGGTGTGGGTAATATTTGGATGTGCTCGCGCGCCGTTCGTCGAGGTCTTGTTTGGCTGCAAGAACTTCCACCCATTTGTCATTGAGCTCGTTCTGATCAGCGTGCATGTGTTGCTGTTTCTTCTTCATACTCCTCGCGGTTGCGACCAGCCGCCATATGAACCATTCTTGCTCGTGTGGGTCTTCATAGGCTATGAAGTCCTTGGCTCTCATCTTCTTCGAATTCGGGTAAATAGTTTTTGTCAACCCCGTCGTCGAGATCGTCGGGGTCTTCATCTCGGGCATTCCTGCGGGGCTATTTTGTCTCCCTGGGGAGGCTTGAATGTCCTCTCCCTGGTTATCGGCATCTTCAGTCGTGGCTCCGTTATCGGTAGCGCCCGTATTATGCCCGCTGGGACTGTCGTCATTACCTTTCGGCCGTCGGCGTGGGCGTCTCGATGGATTCTTGGGAATGCCGACCATATAAACGTCATAAGTGGACGTGGCGGCCCATCTGCCTATATGAGTTGAGAGCGTGGCCACTCAAAGTGTGGTGCCGACATCTTCATCCATGTAGGTGGCCTCCTCGGATGTGCAGTCCAACACGTCGATCAAATCATCGACGATGGCGACTAGGTGAGTGGTGGGTGGGACGTAAATTTCTCTGTCATCGGCTCTAAATCTAATCTTGTCATAGACCGAGGTCTGGTCGTTCGAGATCAATAACCTCTGAATGCGATCCATCATCTAATTAAGGTGAGACATATCCTTGGAGTCCAGGGCCTAGCTGCAAGCCGGGTTGATCTGAAGTGTGACTGGGGAATCACTTGATGTGACCTCAGCGTGGAGGTTGGTCAAGGTTGACCCTGAAGTGTCCACGGGGGAGATCGGATCCGAATTGGACGCCGGGTCCATGTTAAGATAAATAAATTAGTGAGGATGAATCTTCTACGTATATAGGATTGGAAGTGCGTTAGGTCAAAGAATTTATGCAATATTTCATTAAAAAAATTGTGCAATTTACCCTTTTAAATCTAGAGCATGAAATTACAATGAGAAAAACCGATGTCAGTATCCATTCCGGCATCTGACTGTAGAAAAATATCATGAAAGTTTAGTATAACTTTATACTAAAGTTAGTATAAAGTTGAGACATTTATTTTAGGACGGAAGGAATAGTAGTACTCAACATGAACTTCATACTAACAACCCATCTAGCTACACTAATCAACATGAATAACTTCTGGCATTTGAAAAGGTCACAAGGATGCCGATCTGAAACTGGTCAACCCCATGCTTCTTGCTCAAGCCAAACGTTAATAAGCAGTGAGATAGTACAAAGTTCCAAAGACTGGCAATTCATTCCAAAACTCAGAAAATATTCTTAATTCCTGGGCAAAAATAATGATATAAGACTCCATATGTTTGATTCACAATAATTCACACAAAGGTATTTGCCGCTAAATTTGCCAATCATGGCTCTAAACGAATTAACACGCACTATATGATTCGCAACAGTGCGCACAATATAAAACTAATCACCAATAACATGGTCAATACCTGCAGTTTTGTTGTTTAATATTAAGATCATTTCAGCTTAATCAGTTATATACACTTGTATATTGAAACGAGATTTCAGTGCCAGAAGGAAGCAAGTAGCATAGAAAAACACTAGCTTGACCTCATTTCTTTTCAAAAGGCTGCTTTTCAAATGCTGGACATCAATCTCACTTCCACCAAACCTTTTCAAATACAGCCAGAGGGATGAGAACTGGTGATGAGAATTCCTATATTAGAAGTATAAGACGAGTAGAATGTGGCAAAATGTATGCCCAGTTCTTCTCCTGCTCAAAATTATGCTCAATGCTTGGTAGGAATGCCCTCCGTTTTGGTGGAATCATCTCCAAGAGATTCTTAACGCACACTTCAAGGGATTTGATTTCCTCTTTCTGATTAAAGGGGAACGGAGGTGAGAGATTATAAGTACTACACAGAATTAACTAATAACTGAAGGATGATTCAAGAAGTCTCTCAAAGCAGCCAAAGGATAGGTAAGACAATCACAATCCCTGATCTACTATACTACCACTACAACCCAGATTACATGTATTAGGCAGTCATGGTTGGTTAAAGTTGACCCAGTTATATTGGTTGACATGTAATACTAACCAGTGACTTCATGGTTCGTGATAGCACAACTTGCAGTATGGAACACCTTAAGACGAAAAAGATTATATTTGAACACTCCATGCAATAAGCATTCACCTAATTAAGCATTGTGAAAAGCATATACCAATAGATCATAACAATTGGTTCCACAAACATAGGTCCCTATAGGAGTATTATCTGGACTGCGTAGTTGGACAAAAACCAGTTCCACAAACATAGCATGTTCTGACAAAAAATAAGGCATAGTACACTTTATTTTAATACAGCTATGTGCGCATAAATAAACAAAACTAGGATGCAGCGAGTTACTCAGCTACTCTATTACTTAACATCAATCACAAGTTCAGAAGGAACACATGTCACTGGAATAAGGAGAGTGTACTGTTAAATTAGAAGAACTTTTGACATTTTGTTGGATTTGTACTTTGTAGTAGCCAAACTGGGTTCCTGAAATGCTCCTGGAATTAAGATAAAACCCAAAGCAGAGCATCGATTAACCTGATGTTGAGAAATTAACAAACATCTAGGAGGTACAAGGATGATTTAGAATTCCAGATAGTAACGAGAAGTACAATATATCAACCTGTGGACAAAAGGTGCATTACAGAATGCTATCATTTACAAGACACTTGCATGAAGATAGGATAGGAAAGATAGGAAAATTTTGCAAAGTAACATAGAAATGTAAATAACATAGCAGTGCTATTTTTTATCAGGACAATTATACTAACTGTCGGGGGCATCTTTGATGTGTTGAAACTTCCCTTGATGCTGAGAACCGATGGGGTAGCATTAGAAAAAAAAATAGCAGTGTACCCAGAAGATAGTTCCTTACCAGTAAGGGGTCACCAAACTAGCTAGAATGGTGGAAGATGTAATACGCAAACCTGAACGCGCTGGCAACGGGAAGAAATGGGTCAGAAACATGATAATGCGTCCACAGAGCACCACATTGTTTAACTGAAATGCCATACTGTATCTGAATGCTAGTACAGAGCACAAACTTTGTACCAGGCGAAACTGCAAGAAAATAAATGGAGTGCCCTTCAGAAGCTCGCTGAAGTTAAACATCAAAAACTATTTCGACGATAAAGACAATGGCACGTTATTACACAATTAAGGTGTAATTAGCAAAACTTCTACTGAACACAGTTTTCAATTCTGTAGCAGATAAAACCATCCACCAGTCTCAATTTACTAACCAGTAGTTTGCTCTCAATATACCCAGAGATATATTTGCAATCTTTAATAGTGGGCATGTCCGTCAGATCTCCTAACAGCTGGAATACCATAATTCTTAAAGATTATGCACAATCAAATAAGCAGATCAGACCTTTGAAAGTCTTTGAAGTAGTTGGCTGCAAGTCATCAACATAAGCAACTAGCCACGCCCAAATAGCTCTTTCTAGAAATAAGCCAAAATGACGATCCATTTAGCCAAACTAAAAACATGCATCCTGTTTGCAAATTCACAATTAAAAAATGAGTGGCATGCCACTCAGAAAATGAAAATGTGCACATAACTTTGCAACAAATATTAGGTAGCCAGGTCTGCAGCAAAGAAGCATACAAGTTCCTGAAACAGCCCAAGCATTCTCCAAGGTCTGATTCTTCTCTAGAACCAGCGCTGTTTGCTTCTGCCAGAATTGATGAGAAACCAGCTCAAGACACAGAGTATGTATGCATAACAGCAACAAAACTCAAGGATTACCAAATAATAGCAAAGCAAAATCTATGGCTAGTCTGGAACCAACCCATCAGCTACAAGGGCCACAAGCAAGTCCACTTGTGTAATATAAAACTGAACGCTCTGACAACAGGAAGGAATGTTCCAGAAACATGATAACTCATCCACAGAACACCACATAGTTTGATTGAAATTTCATAGTATAAGACATATGAATGCTAGTACAGAGCAAAACCTTTGGCGTGATCAAGATTCAACAAATAGAATAAGAAAATCAAGGTTACTTCCAAGTATTGCATGATCAACAAATATGAAGTGCAGCAATCCTCTCACTTCCTATTGGGGTAATTTACAGTCAAGTATCAGCCAAAATATAGAAACATCTAGTGGACCATATAGAGTTGAGAAAACTGTTCGATTGCTTTAAGTTCCAACAGTAAGGTTACCACTCAGAAAATGAAAATGTGCACATCACTTTGCAACAAAAATTAGGTAGCAAAATCAATGGCTAGTCTGAAACCAACCCAGCAGCTACAAGGGCCACAAGCAAGTCCACTTGTGTATTATATACCTGAAGCTTGAATGCTTCTTGACTTCTTTCCTGCATGTGCTCACCTGTTTTGGCACAGAAATTACAGATAGCAGATCACCAACAGACATGTAAGAACAGATGAAAATCATTGGACAATATCCCAATCACAACCAACACTGCTTCATGAGATCCAATAGTGCATGCACAATGCCGATTACAGGAAACCACGCGGACTGAGGCTTACAGCACAAATCCAGAAGACACATACTATGGTATTCGACTACTGAGGCAACTACTATCAAATGGGCACCTACAGCCAACAAGTCTCAACTGTTCTGAAACTACACAAGACATATACTAGTATTTTTAATCATGGTATTTACCAGCAAAGATGTGGAAGGAGTAACCGTTATGTGCTATTGTATCCACACTGTAACTAGACCAAAGCGACTGGACTGTTCAAGAGACTGTTGATGGTCTTGCGGAGGTTGTTGAGGGAGACAGAGTAGGGCGGCTCGTTGACAAGCTGCGAGTGCGCCTGCATGGCGTTGCCGACTGCTTCGGCACGGACCCTGAACTCTCCCCCGATCTGAAGGCCCCTCCCAACAAGCTGACGACCCTGCTTGGCCAGATAGTCTCTTGCGGCGGCTTGCTGCGGATGCTCCCTCAAGGTTGGGATAGTTGCCTTCATGACCTTGAACTCAATAAGGCCCTCGAGATCAGAAACCATCTTGAGCGCCTCGATGTTGCGGACCTCCACCAAATCGCCCAGACTCTTGACGTAGGTGTACAGCCTTCCAGCCTCCGCCATCGATGGAAGTCGACGAACACACATCAGCAACCTCCCGCCCACCCATCCATTGAGAACCTCCATCAGCTCGATCTTTGAGTTTATCTCCATTGCTTGTCTGCGACCCTGATCCTCCTCCTCAGACTCATCACCCTCCTCCTCCTCCTCAGACTCATCACCCTCCTCCCCCTCCTCAGCCTCATCAGCCTCCTCCCCCTCATCAGCCTCATCAGCCTCCTCCCCCCCGTCAGCCCCATCACCCTCCTCCTCCTCCTCCTCCTCATCCCCGGCCTCTTCCTCAGCCTCATCCCCAGCCTCCTCCTTCGACGCATCCCCCTCCTCCCCGTCGATGTCCTTGACGGTCTCGACATCAGCGCAACCTTCGATGGAGTTGGCCTTGGGCGTCTCATGGGCGTCGGCCTTGTTGGAGATCTTGGCGGGCTCGGCCTTGTTGGAGATCTTGGCGGGCTCGGCCTTGTTGGAGATCTTGGCGGGCTCGGCCTTGATGGTGCCGCTGGAGTCGGCCTTCCCCTTGATGGAGTCCTTGATGGGATCGGTCGATTTCTCGCCGACGTCGGCCTTGCGGGTCTCTCTGTGGACGAGCTCGACATTGGGGATCTCTCCGGCAGACTTCACGACGTAACCCTGGATCTCGTCGCCGGCGTCCTTAACGGCGTCGCCCTCGAGCTTCTTCCCCGACTTGTCGAAGAGCTCGGCCTTGAGGGACTCTCCGGCGTACTTGACGGCGTAGCCCAGGATCTCGTCGCCGGCGTCCTTGACGGCGTCGCCCTCGGGCTTCCCTCCCGGATTGTTGACGAGCTCGTCCTTGAAGGTCTCTCCGGCGTACTTGACGACGTAGCCCAGGATCTTATCGCGGGCGTCCTTAACGACGTCGCCATTGCCGCCGCCCCTCGGCATCTCGCCCTCCGCCTTCTCGCTCTGGGGTTTCATTTGAATTTTTTTGAATTTTTGGAAATACGGCAGCCCGTGTACATATATATTCCAGCCGCCGTGATGCGGAGGGCGCAGACCTGACCTCGTGTCCGTTGGATTAGGCCCGATCTGACGGTGTACATCTCCGCGTGAGCGACCGCGATCCGCGTGAGCACTATCCCATCCAATGCTAGGAAGACACGTGCCACAGGCGCTAGTTTCAGTCCAACGAGAGAAAATTAGAAGACGTTAAACCTCCTCGTTGAAAAGTACTCCCTCCGGTCCTAAGAATTGTTTAAAGTCAAACTTCATAAAGTTCGACTATATTTATATGAATAAATATCAACATCTACGATGCTAAAGTTATACAACATGAAAATTTAAGTCATGCCGCATCTATTGATATTGATTTTTACATTATGAATGTTGGTATTTACAAGCAAAAATGCCCGTGTGTTGCAACGGGAGAAAAACAATATCATAGGACGTAGTGCAATAAACATGACCCCATAATATGTGCATGCCCTAATATTTGAACATAGGTACCCATATGTATCGTTCATTTCAAAAAAAAAGTGTTATTTTTTTTTCGAACCGAGGCAAAAGACTTGCCATTTTCATTGATTAAGAAGAAGTGAGAATTGTCCGGTTAATTGACGGAAAACCGGGCTAAAACCGATACAATCCAACCCATATAGCATGGGCACCACCGACCAACCTGGCCACCGACATGAAACAAGAGCTGCAAAGAAGAAAAGACATCCGCCGCGGAGTCGCAAGCGTCATCGTCATCACCGGTTACCTCCGAACGGGCGACTCCGACTTCACCATAGAGCTCCACCAACGAAGCCGCCCCCATAAACAGCTACACAGAAGCAATGACGGCACATGCCAACAGATGGCCACACGCGCCAACAACCGACAACTTCGACTTTGACGACGAGCCTCACATGAGAAATATGCAGGGCTTGCGCCGACCGTGCCCAAAAGAGCACCTCGGGCACGCCAGAAAGATCCGACTACCGAAGCCCGAGCTGCGACCCAAGCTTCACCTGACGCCATCATCGTTGCCAAACAGAAATCAGCGCCCCCGAAACGGCCGCCTCAGCAAACCACGCGGCGAAGATGCCGCCTTCCACGCGGCGAAGATGCCGCCATCCCACGCGGCGAAGATGCCGCCATCCACCGGTCTAATGTTGTAGCCGACTCCAAGACGATGCCCCCAAGAAGGAAGAAGACATGAAGACGCCTTCATCGCCCGATCCCGCGGATCAGAGGTTTCCCTCCAGAGCCAAGGCCGCGGGGTGAGGGGTGGAGCACCATACATCAACGACGCTTCCAAGAAAGAGCGCGACACCCGCAGGCGCCGCCGTCGCCAGCTCCGGCAAAGGCCGGAAGAAGGATTTCTCCCTGAGATGCTCGACCACCACCATCCCGTATCGGCCAGCCACAGACTTCCACCAAACCTCCACCAAATCTCCACCAAACCAGCACCGCAGAGCACCGAGGGGAGCCTCCCGTCAGCGCCCGCCCCTGCCAAGGCCGTCCCGCGCGCCCGCCCGAGCAGCAACAGCCGTGCTGCCGGGCCCTGGACGCACACCACCGTCACCGCCATCGGGCCGACCGCACGCCGCCGCCCCCACCAGGCCTGGGGCAGGAGGTCGCCGCCGCCACGCCGCAGGCACCGCACCACGCGGAGACAACGAGCAGGCAGCAGAAAACCCCCGAAGACCGCCCGGATCTAGCCACGCCCGGCCAGATCCAGCGTCCACCAGCCTCCCCGCCGACCACCGAAGCACTAGCGAGGCTCCCGCGCTGCCCAGCCGAGCAGAAACGGAGACCCAAAGGGGAGCGCTCAGATCCGAAGCACCACGCCCCCGAAGCTGAGCACCGCCAAGGGAGAGGCAGGAGCACCACCAGACCCCGCCGCCGCGCCGCCCACGCGGCCGCAGCAGCCGACATCCGCCGCGAAGACTGGGCCGCCGCCCGAGATCCAGAGCCACCGGCGCCGCTGCGGGCCGGGAGAGCCCCGCCGCCGCCGTCCGCTGAGCGGGCTTAGCCCGGCCGCGTCATTCGGCGGCGGCAAGGGGAGGTGGAGGGGGCGGGGTGGGAGGACGCGCCGACGGTGCTGGGCTCCGCCCGAGCCGCCCGGAGACGATGCGGGGGACGGGATAATTGACAAGAAAAAAAATGTGTTATGGCACTGCTAATAGAACGTTATAGCATTATGAGTAATGTCTCGCTAATAGCACGCTATTGTTGCTTATCCTCCTTGTCTCGTCGACCAGTGGTATACACTTGCAAATATAACAAATGTACCTCAGTACATATACGGTGAATCAAGGAACTTCTGCAATTGACATGAGCAGATGAACAATATATGCTCACCTCAAGAAACAAAGTCAGGTCCATTTAGATGCTACCTCCAAGTTAATATGTCATAGCGCACACCTTGTGAAAGGAACATTGCGTTAAACCGTGAGCCACAAACAGTCTAGTTTATTGACATAATTAAAGTAATTAATTATTTTATTTGTTTCAGAACCTATGCAAGGTAGTCAATCGTTGCAGACCTCTCTTTCCTATAAATAATTCAAAGTATATAAAATTTTTGGGCAAAAAGTCTAGTTTATTGACATAATTAGAGTAAATTAATTATTTACTTGATACAGAACCTATGCAAGGTAGCCATCCATCGCAAACAATTCTTATAAATAATTCGAAGAAGACAAATTACCAAGTTTTGGGCAAGCAAATTACCATTGAAACGGTGCCGTTGTAAATAATTCTCAAGTGGTTGCTTGTTCATTTTTTATGAAATGCAACACGCACCGCTTTTCATTCGTTAAGAGGGAAACAGATAGATTACAGGGTATATACACCATTTTAAAGTGACCAAAACAGAAAAGAAAAGGCAAACACTATTAGTTACAAGCTAGAAGGTTCACTGCACACCATTTCACTCCTTTCATTCCCTGCTTGAAGGAAGGCTCAGAGCTCTTCCGAGATTAAGGTGAATCATTAACCTGCCACTGCTATCCAAATAAAGATCAATGGAATCAATGTTTTGTTGGGCTTGGCACTAATTTTAAAAATTATTAACGAGCATGATAATAGCATATTTGGAATGTACACATTTTTCTGATGAATTTTTATATATGACATGTTAGATTTGTAGATATGATTTAAAAGGTATGAAAAATGCTGTAAGGGGGTTCGAACCCATGATCTCCAGTATGCTAGGCAAAGGCCGCAACCATTGGGCTGCACACATCGATGTTTTATATGATGGAATTCCGCCCTATTGACCCAGCTGATCGCGATAAAATAAATATAAGAAACGAAACGTTTTTTTTTACTTACCGGTGGCATGGTGGGTAATTATTCACAACTTCGGGAGTAATTTAGATGACGGACGGGCTGAAACCCTATTTTCTTTATTATTAGGTAAAGATTTTTTTCATAAAGTTGGTCAAACTTTACGAGGCTTGACTTCAGACAAATCTTATATGCGAACTAAAAAGAACCGGAGGGAGTACTTTCATACGGTTCTTACGGCATCTCCAACCCTGACCCCCAAAACTGATCTGGTATCCGTCTACGAACTGGTCCGGACCAGTCCGCATACGGGGATGTGGGAGCTGGCCATCCAACCTTGTTAACTAATTATCAGCCTCGGCTTTTTTTTAAGACCGCAACATTTAAGATAACTATAGAAAATAGCACAACTAACTCCGCCTATGTTGTCTCCACATAGCCGGTCCCAAGACCAGGTAAAGGAGGAGAGTTGTGATAGGCTTGGCGAGCCAACGTAAAAGTTCAGCCACTTTATGGAGATGAAACCCAAAAGATTTTCGTTGGGGCGTAACCCTCTCAGTGACGCGCCACATCGGAACCCGAGTGTGGTGTCAAATTCATCAAAGAACTAGCTATGGACAAGGGTGTGTGGAGCTTGCTATTCATGTGCCAAAGCCATGAGTTGGTTACGAGATCTTATGTGTTTCACCTCTAGCCTATCCCAACTTGTTTGGGACTAAATGCTTTGTTGTTGTTATTGTTGTTGTTGTTGTTGTTGTTGTTGTTGTATAGAAAATAGCACAACTCATTCATAAATAACATGCAAATATTCCTAGTGCAACAATAGTTTAAATACAAATATTATATTTGAGATAATGAGATGTTCAACAAGTTTTTCAAATTCAACTGTACTAGAATCAACACATGTCATTCCACACTTGTCCCTTGAGCTTCATCCAACAATATATGTTCCTGAATGGCCTGGCCTCAGTCTTGTAGTACATCACAATAACGCATGTAGACTATACAACGTGTAGAGAAACACTGAGCGAATGAATGAATTAACCAACATGCAGAGCAATAGGAAGCAAAACTTACGACCTCCATGCCTGACGAGCTTGATGGCCACATTGTCTCCACTCATGCAACCGCGCCGCAAAACTTCATGATGGAGTTGCAGATGATGTACCATCAATGTGATATTGACTTCATATTGCGTTCATAGATGACGTACATGTCGTAGGATGCGAAGTCCATTCATGCATGAAATGAAGCATGCGCGCGCTGCCAGCCCCTTGAGTTCATGCCTATAAAAAATCCGTAGATATGGCCAATCATGCATCGCACAACAATCCATCCTCCTTCACAAAGTACCCTGCCATCATGCTTACTATCGAAAACAACATGAAGTTCAACAAGAATACTCAATGACATTTGACCAAACACTTGTCGGGCATGGTGTTCGCCATGGACGTCGTCGGCAGGGTGGGTACCTAGCTACGAAGGGATCTTGGGTGGATGGCGGCGTAGTCCAAGGAGGGAGGGGCGACGGTCGAAAAGGTACATCGACGACGTTGGACGAGGATGTGCGGATGCAAAGCAAGGGGGCAGTGGTGGAGTCGAAGAAAAGTAGACCGTGAGGGGAGATTTAAGTGGGTAACGGGGTCGAAGTCCTACCTGGCAGTGGTCCATACGCAAAGCCCCATCCCCCAAATTTGCCTCTGGTTTGCGGGGAAATGGACATCCGGACTTGTTCGTGGACCGATGTGGTACCGATCTAGAATTCTAAAGATCTTCGTGTTTCTTCATCATTGGTTTGCCTACATTAGGAATGAATGTTGGATATATTAGCACATTTTCTTAATAAAATCCGCGAGTAGATAATAAATATGGCAATCACAGTATGCAACTCATACCGATACCTAAGCATGTGAGCACGTAAAGTACATAGAACCAAAACATCTATAAACATGACATATACGGCTAGCACATGAACGAGCAAGTAGGGTATGAACAAATCATACCCTCTGATTGGCCAGGCCAACGCAACGACGATAGCAGCAGCCTCAGCGCATTCTGTGGCCTTCTTCTTGGCGGCTTCATCGTCGGGCATTGAGTGGATAGAGGGGAAGTAGTCTAAGCAGAGGAGGATGGAGACGGGGATGAATCGGGAGCATTCGCACCGAGACACTCTCCAAAAACCTTATCGTCCTTCTCTCGGGAAGGATCTCAAAGAACGGGGTTTCGGAGGCACCAGCTCTCCCGACTAACCATGCACACGGTCGTCGGGATGGGATCATCGGAAGTAGTACACTGAGAGGAACAGTACATGACGGCTAGGGTTACGCGAGGAGGGAGTGAGTGTATTGGCTGCACAGGCCAACGCCTCCTTATACAGGTCGTTGTGTAGATGGGCCTAGGCTTAGGCCCACGACTGAGTTTGCGAACAACCCACGGTCCAATGTCTTGGACAATGGCCCTTATGTTAGTGACTCGTTAATTAATCTGAGATTAATTAAGCATTCCTGCCCGGCAAAAATAAAGCACATATGTGTGACCTCGGCTTGGCTCATTCCTGCAAAACGCGGCGCGTGCGCGACGAGGCGAGGTGTAGGAGGCGGCGAAGGAGGAGCTTATACGTATCAAACTTACCTACTTTTCCAAACACTTTTGCTCTTATTTTGAACTCTAATATACATTATTTGAATGGAACTAACCTGGACTCGCATTGTTTTCAGCAGAACTACCTCGGTGTTATTTTTGTGAAGAAATAAAAGTTCTCGGAATTGGCTGAAAATTTATGAAGATTTTTTTAATTAATAGAAAAATACTAGCGAAAAGATCTACTAGGGGGGGCACAAGCTCATATGGCGCCCCCTAGGGCGCGCCACCTGAGCTTGTGGGCCCCTCAAGCCTCCATTTGCCATACCTTTGGTCCTATAAGTTCAGTTTACGGAGAAAATAATCCGAGAGAAAGTTTTGTCACGTTTTACGATACGGAGCCGCCGCCACCTCCTATTCTTCACCAGGAGGGCTGATCTGGAGTCACTAGAAAAAAAATTGTGATGATACGTGTTTTTCATAGTAGGTCACGGTTTCTGTCATGCATGTACATCTATGACGATTTTATGTGAGAGTCAAGATAGTCATATTTGTGCTGTCATAGAAGTGTTCCATGACAATACTCAAATTATCATCATGAAAATGTCCACGTCCATAGATATGGCCAATCATGCATCGCACAACAATCCATCCTCCTTCACAAAGTACCCTGCCATTATGCTTACTATCGAAAACAACATGAAGTTCAACAAGAAAACTCAATGACATTTGACCAAACACTTATCGGGCATGGTGTTCGCCATGGACGTCGTCGGCAGGGTGGGTACCTGGCTACGGAGGGATCTTGGGTGGATGGAGGCGTAGTCCAAGGAGGGACGGGCGATGCGACGCCCGGATAATCAAGCTATAGTAATCCTCTACTAATGAGGCCATGTCACCGCAATCACTGTTGTTAAACCCACGTTGATTTGAAACCAATTCAAATTTCAAATTCTAAATAAAGTCAAAGGAATGAATATTACAACAGTTAAAACTAAAATGTTCACAATATCCTATAAATGCCCATGATGTTTGTCATGTTGAAACCTGTTGGGTAACGTAGCAGAATTCAAAAAAATTCTATGCTTTCACCAAGATCCAACTAAGGAGACATCTAGCAACGAGCAAATAAGAGTGCATCTACATACCATTATGTAGATCGCGAGCGGAAGCTTTCGAAGAAGCGTGGATGAAGTAGTCGTACTCTTCGCGTTCTTCGTCACCGATGATCTAGCGCCGAACGGACGGCACCTCCGCGTTCAACACACGTCCGGTACAGCAACGTCACCTCCTTCTTGATCCAGCAAGGGGGGAGGAGTGGTCGTTAGAGATCCAGCAGCACGACGGCGTGGTGGTGGATGCAGTGGAGAATCCTGCAGGGCTTCGTCGGTGCCCTGCGTTAAGGAGATGGAGGTGTGACGGGAGGGGGAGAGGCGCCAGGGGCAAGGTTCACATCAGGTCTGGTACACAGCATGGCATACATGATAGAACCTATGGCCGAGGCATAGGGAATGACACTCATCTTTTCTCTATCTTCTGCCGTGGTCGGCGACTGAGCCTTGCTCAATCTCATACCTTGCAAAACAGGCAAGAACCCTTTCTTGGACTGATCCATATTGAACTTCTTCAATATCTTGTCAAGGTATGTACTTTGTGAAAGACCAATGAGGCGTCTTGATCTATCTCTATAGATTTTGATGCCTAATATGTAAGCAGCTTCTCCAAGGTCCTTCATTGAAAAACTTTTATTCAAGTAGGCCTTTATATTTTCCAAGAACTCTATATCATTTCCCATCAGCAATATGTCATCCACATATAATATGAGAAATGCCACAGAGCTCCCACTCACTTTCTTGTAGATACATGCTTCTCCATAAGTCTGTATAAAGCCAAACGCTTTGATCACATCATTAAAGCGAATATTCCAACTCCGAGATGCTTGCACCAGCCCGTAAATCGAGCGCTGGAGCTTGCATACCTTGTTAGCATTCTCTGGATCGACAAAACCTTCCGGCTGCATCATATACAACTCTTCCTTGAGGAAGCCATTAAGGAATGCTGTTTTGACGTCCATTTGCCATATCTCATAATCATAGAATGCGGCAATAGCTAACATGATTCTGACTGACTTCAGCATCGCTACGGGAGAGAAAGTCTCATCGTAGTCAATCCCTTGAACTTGTCGATAACCCTTAGCGACAAGCCGAGCCTTATAGATGGTCACATTACCATCCGCGTCTGTCTTCTTCTTAAATATCCATTTGTTTTCTATGGCGTGCCTGTCATCAGGCAAGTCCACCAAAGTCCATACTTTGTTTTCATACATGGATTCTATCTCGGATTTCATGGCTCCAAGCCATTTATTGGAATCCGGGCCCGCCATCGCTTCTTCATAGTTCGAAGGTTCACCGTTGTCTAACAACATGATTTCCAGGACAGGGTTGCCGTACCACTATGGTGTGGAACGTGCCCTCGTGGACCTTCGAAGTTCAGTAGTAACTTGATCTATTTCTTCATGATCATTATCATCAACTTCCTCCCTTGTCAGTGCAGGCACCTCAGGAACAATTTCCTGTGCTGCGCTACTTTCAGGAGGGGTGACTGTCACCTCATCAAGTTCTACTTTCCTCCCACTCACTTCTTTCGAGAGAAACTCTTTCTCCAGAAAGTATCCATTCTTGGCAACAAAGACTTTGCCTTCGGATCTGTGGTAGAAGGTATACCCAATCGTTTCCTTTGGGTATCCTATGAAGACGCATTTTTCCGATTTGGGTTCGAGCTTTTCAGGTTGAAGTTTCTTGACATAAGCATCGCAACCCCAAACTTTTAGAAACGACAGCTTCGGTTTCTTGCCAAACCAAAGTTCATACGGTGTCGTCTCAACGGATTTCGACGGAGCCCTATTTAAAGTGAATGCGGCAGTCTCTAAAGCATAACCCCAAAAAGATAGCGGTAAATCGGTGAGGGACATCATAGATCGCACCATGTCCAACAGAGTACGATTTCGACGTTCGGACACACCGTTACGTTGAGGTGTTCCGGGCGGTGTCAATTGTGAAACAATTCCACAGTTCCTAAGGTGCGTGCCAAATTCATGACTTAAATATTCACCCCCACGATCTGATCGTAAGAACTTTATTTTTCTGTCACGTTGATTCTCAACCTCATTCCGAAATTCCTTGAACTTTTCAAAGGTCTCAGACTTGTGTTTCATCAAATAGATATACCCATATCTACTCAAGTCATCTGTGAGGGTGAGAACATAACGATAGCCTCCGCGAGCCTCAACACTCATTGGACCGCACACATCGGTATGTATGATTTCCAACAAGTTAGTTGCTCGCTCCATTGTTCCGGAGAACGGAGTCTTGGTCATCTTGCCCAAGAGGCATGGTTCGCACGTGTCAAATGATTCATAATCAAGAGACTCTAGAAGTCCATCTGAATGGAGCTTCTTCATACGTTTGACACCAATATGACCAAGGCGGCAATGCCACAAGTATGTGGGACTATAATTATCAACTTTACATCTTTTGGCATCTACACTATGAATATGTGTATCATCACGTTCGAGATTCATCAAAAATAAACCATTGACCAGCGGGGCATGACCATAAAACATATCTCTCAAATAAATAGAACAACCATTATTCTTCGATTTGAAAGAGTAGCCATCTCGCATAAGACGAGATCCAGATACAATGTTCATGCTCAAAGCTGGTACTAAATAACAATTATTAAGGTTTAAAACTAATCCCGAGGGTAGATGTAGAGGTAGCGTGCCGACGGCGATCACATCGACCTTGGAACCATTCCCGACGCGCATCGTCACCTCATCCTTCGCCAGTCTCCGCTTCTTCCATAGCTCCTGCTTAGAGTTACAAATATGAGCAACTGCACCGTTATCAAATACCCAGGAGCTACTACGAGCGCTGGTAAGGTACACATCAATAACAAGTATATCAAATATACCTTTGACGTTCCCGGCCTTCTTGTCTGCTAAGTATTTGGGGCAGTTCCGCTTCAAGTGACCCGTTCCCTTGCAATAAAAGCACTCTGTCTCAGGCTTGGGTCCATGCTTTGGCTTCTTCCCGGCAACAGGCTTACCGGGCGCGGCAACTCCCTTGTCGTCCTTCTTGAAGTTCTTCTTACCCTTGCCTTTCTTGAACTTAGTGGTTTTATTGACCATCAACACTTGATGTTCTTTCTTCATATCCACCTCCGCTGATTTCAGCATCGAATATACCTCGGGAATGGACTTCTCCATCCCCTGCATATTGAAGTTTAACACGAAGCTCTTGAAGCTTGGTGGGAGCGACTGGAGGATTCTGTCAACGACCGCTTCATCTGGGAGATTCATTCCCAGCTGAGACAAGCGGTTGTGCAATCCAGAAATCTTGAGGATGTGCTCACTGACATAACTATTCTCCTCCATCTTACAGCTGTAAAATGCGTCGGAGACATCATATCTCTTGACTCGGGCATGAGCTTGGAAAACCATTTTCAGCTCTACGAACATCTCATATGCTCCGTGGTTCTCAAAACGTTTTTGGAGCCCCGACTCTAAGCTGTAAAGCATGCCGCACTGAACCAGGGAGTAATCATCACTACGCGACTGCCAGACGTTCAAAACGTCTTGGGTCGCATCGGGACCAGGTGCATCATAGCAGTGCTTCAAGGACATATGATCTCTTGGCAGCTATGAGGATAATCCTCAGGTTACGGACCCAATCCGTATAGTTGCTACCATCGTCTTTCAGCTTGGTTTTCTCTAGGAACGCGTTGAAGTTGAGGGAAACTTGAGCGTGGGCCATTTGATCTACAAGAGATATTGTAAAGAATTCAGACTAAGTTCATCTTAATCAAATTTTAATGAACTCCCACTCAGAATGACATCTCTCTAGTCATCTAAGTGATACACGATCCGAATCGACTAGCCCGTGTCCGATCATCATGTGAGACGGACTAGTCATCAACGGTGAACATCTTCATGCTGATCGTATCTTCTATACGACTCGTGTTCGACCTTTCGGTCTTCCGTGTTCCGAGGCCATGTCTGTACATGCTAGGCTCGTCAAGTAAACCCTAAGTGTATTGCTTGTGTAAATCTGGCTTACACCTGTTGTATGCGAACGTTAGAACCTATCACACCCGATCATCACGTGGTGCTTCGGAACAACGATCCTTAGCAATGGTGCACAGTTAGGGTAAACACAATTCTTGAAATTTTAGTGAGAGATCATCTTATTTACTACCGTCGTTCTAAGTAAACAAGATGCATAAACATGATAAACATCACATGCAATCAATTAAAGTGACATGATATGGCCAATATCATCTTGCTCCTTCGATCTCCATCTTCGGGGCACCATGATCATCTTGTCACCGGCTCGACACCATGATCTCCATCATCATGATCTTCATCATCGTGTCTTGAAGAAGTCGTCACGCCAACTATTACTTCTACTACTATGGCTAACGTTTAGCAATAAAGTAAAGTAATTACATGGCGTTTATTCAGTGACACGCAGGTCATACAATAATTAAGACAACTCCTATGGCTCCTGCCGGTTGTCAAGTTCATCGACATGCAAGTCGTGATTCCCTATTACAAGAACATGATCAATCTCATACATCACATATATCATTCATCACATCTTCTTTTGGCCATACCACGTCACATAGCACATGCTGCAAAAACAAGTTAGGCGTCCTCTAATTGTTGTTGCAAGTTTTTACGTGGCTTCTATAGGTTTTCTAGCAAGAACGTTTCTTACCTACGCCAAAATCACAACGTGATTTGTCAATTTCTATTTACCCTTCATAACGACCCTGTTCATCGAATCCGATCTGACTAAAGTAGGAGAAACAGACACCCGCCAGCCACCTTATGCATCTAGTGCATGTCTGTCGGTGGAACCAGTCTCACGTAAGCGTACGTGTAAAGTCGGTCCGGGCCGCTTCATCCCACAATACCGCCAAATCAAGATTGACTAGTAACGGCAAGAAAGTTGAACAAACTCAAACGCCCACAACTGCTTTGTGTTCTACTCGTGCAAGATGCTACGCATAAGACCTAGCTCAGATGCCACTGTTGGGGAACGTAGCAGAATTCAAAAAAATTCTACGCTCTCACCAAGATCCAACTAAGGAGACATCTAGCAACGAGCAAATAAGAGTGCATCTACATACCGTTATGTAGATCGCGAGCGGAAGCTTTCGAAGAAGCGTGGATGAAGTAGTCGTACTCTTCGCGTTCTTCGTCACCGATGATCTAGCGCCGAACGGACGGCACCTCCGCGTTCAACACACGTCCGGTACAGCAACGTCACATCCTTCTTGATCCAGCAAGGGGGGAGGAGAGGTCGTCAGAGATCCAGCAGCACGACGGCGTGGTGGTGGATGCAGTGGAGAATCCTGCAGGGCTTCGCCGGTGCCCTTCGTTAAGGAGATGGAGGTGTGACGGGAGGGGGAGAGGCGCCAGGGGCAAGGGTGCGGCTGCCCTCTCCCTCCCCACATATATATAGGGGGCCAGGGGGGGTGCGCCGGCCCTGCAGATCCCATCTGCAGGGTGGGGCGGCGGCCAGGGGGGATTCTTGCCCCCCAAGGCAAGGTGGCGCCCCCTCCCCTTAGGGTTTCAACCCTAGGCGCATGGGGAGGAGGGCCCATGTGGTGCGCCAGCCCATCAGGGCTGGCCACTTCCCCCTTGCGTCCTAGGGGCCCCACCGGGATGGGTGGCCCCACCTGGTGGACCCCCGGGACCCCTCCGGTGGTCCCGGGACACTCCCGGTGACCCCCGAAGATCACCCGATGGCCGAAACTGGACTTCCTATATATCATTCTTTACCTCCGGACCATTCCGGAACTCCTCGTCACGTCCGGGATCTCATCCGGGACTCCGAACAACTTTCGGGTTTCCACGTGCATGTATCTCTATGACCCTAGCGTTACCGAACCTCAAGTGTATAGACCCTACGGGTTCGGGAGACACGTAGACATGACCGAGACCACTCTCCGGTCAATAACCAATAGCGGGATCTGGATACCCATGTTGGTTCCCACGTGTTCCTCGATGATCTTCATTGGATGAACCAATGTGTCAAGGATTCACTCAATCCCGTATGTTATTCCCTTTGTCCATCGGTACGGTACTTGCCCGAGATTCGATCGTCGGTATTCCCGATACCTTGTTCAATCTCGTCATGGCAAGTCTCTTTACTCGATCCGTAATCCATCATCCCGTGACTAACTCCTTAGTCACTTTGAGCTCATTATGATGATGTCTTACCGAGTGGGCCCAGAGGAACCTCTCCGTCATGCGGAGTGACAATATCCCAGTCTCGGTTCGTACCAACCCAACAAACACTTTCGGTGATACCCGATGCGTACCTTTATAGCCACCCAGTTACGTTGTGACGTTTGGCACACCCAAAGTATTCCTACGGCATCCGGGAGTTGTACAACCTCATGGTCTAAGGAATAAATACTTGACACCGAAAAGCTTATGCATTACGAACTATACGATCTCGTGCTATGCTCAGGATTGGGTCTTGTCCATCACATCATTCTCCTAATGATGTGATCCCGTTATCACTGACATCCTATGTCCATGGTCAGGAAACCGTGACCATCTGTTGATCAACGAGCTGGTAACTAGAGGCTTACCAGGGACTCATTGTGGTCTATGTATTCACACATGTATCGCTGTTTCCGTACAATACAATTCAAGCATGAATAACAGACGATTATCATGAACAAGGAAATATAATACTACTTTTGTTATTGCCTCTAGGGCATATTTCCAACAAAACCAACCTTAATTGAATTCCCAAAATGCTCCTGGGATTAATTTAGTGTTCCAACTGTCGGATCGTGGGTTCCGGCAAACCCTTGAGGTTCGAACACTTGGGTGCGCACGAAGATCTCTCCCTCCCGCTCTCGCTCCGATTCCTAGGCCTAGCTCATCAAACCCGAAGAACAAGAGACACGAGGAATTATACTGGTTCGGGCCACCGTTGTGGTGTAATACCCTACTCAAGTGTGGTGTGGTGGTTTGCCTTGTAGGTTGTGGATGAACAAGTACACGGGAAGAACAGCCTCCTGAGGGGAGGTGTTCTTGGGCTCGGTGAGCTAGTGGGTGTAAGGGTGGTCTCAATGATCCTCCCTTTCTATGGAGGTGGCTAGTCCTATTTATAGAGGCCCGGGTCCTCTTCCCAAGTATTGAGTGGGAAGAGATCCCACAACGGCCAAGTTTGAAGGGGGACAACTAGCACAAGCTATCCCGACAAAAGGTGGTTTTCGTCTGCCAAAGGCTCTGGTGGTGACGTGGTCGTGGGCTCCGTGGTGACCTTCGCCCTCTCGTCCTGATGGTCTTGTTCTCGTTGCACCGATATATAAACCTTTGCCTGAAGCCTCGGGACTCCTCACCTGCGCTTGCCCCTTTAGCACCCAAGAGGAAATTGGCTTCCAGCGCCCGCCTGGCCTTGGTCGTCATGGCTCACGTCACGCAAACCTCATGAGGTGTCCCTTGCCTTGATATCTCCGCTCCTCGGGAGCCAGCTTAGTGAGGCCGCCCTAGGGGAGGTCTTGCGTCATCCGCCTCACGAGGCTTGGCCCCTCGCGAGGGTCTTGAGTGGTTACTAATGAAGATGGGCCGTACCAGGCCGCTAGATGAGCCACGTTCTGGGCCATAGGCAGGCAAGTCTGGGTACCCCCATTCCCAGAACGCCGACACCAACATCAATTAAATTGGCCTTTTCAATTTCTAAAATATGTTTAGGCAAATCTTTTTGACTCCAAACTTTTTGTTCCATCTCAAGTTATTGTCTTAGAATTATGTGCCAAATTTTGCTCAAAACAAAAATCATTTGATACTAAAAGAAAATACAAAATGGTAAATTGAGTAGAAATAAAGAAATAAAAAACTAACCTAACCTAACCTACCGGGCACTTGGCCCATCTAAAGCTCACGGCCCAGTCGCCCCCACCAGCGAACTAACCCTAGCCCGATCCCTCGCTCGATCCCCATCTCTCCTCACCTCGCTCCCTCGTCCTCGCAGCGACACCTGTCGTGGGAACGATTCCGACAATAATAAGGGATAGAGTAAAGGAGCATGATCTATCGAGATGCATATTGGTGACACGGTGATTTTAGCGAGTTCGGGCCTCTCGCGGTGGAGATAACAGCCCTACGTCTCATGCTCCGGAGAGGCTTTGTTTTATCTTAGTATGTATTCGGAGATTACAATGAGAGGATAATGGATCCCCGTAGTCCTGAGACTAATGGTGAAAAGACAAAGAGATGAAAGAAAAGGGCCCCCTAGTCTAGTGGTGGGGGTGGCTTATATAGAGTGCGCCACCCCCTCACCTCCTATGTTACAAAGTGGGGCATTGATGCCATAATGTCAGATGATGCTTTGACTGCCTTGTCGACTGTTGGTCTTCGCATATCCGAGTGAGTCAGTCGACCGAGTGGTCGACTGTCATCCGAGTGGACGGTATGTTGCTTATCTGAGTGGATAGTACGTTGCTTGTCCGAGTGGATAGTATGTTTGTATGAAACTTATCTGGACCCACCTGATGTGTGGACCCCATTCTTGAATATATTTTGACCCTTTGTGGGCCTACCTATTATGTGTATCCCCAACATTAGCCCCCGAATTGATTGCGATTTTGCAGAACGGGTTTGTGAACGACACAATTTGGCCCGAGTGATTACGGAAATACTCGAAACATGTCGTCGTGCTTTCAGACAACCAAGGTCTGAACAAAATCTCAATGGATTCCAGCACTGCGCTTCCCGACTGATCTGGGGTAAGTGCCCTTGAGGAGCAACTTGATGACATTTGTTCATCTCTCGGAACAGGTTAACTCATGATCTGAGTATGGGTGCGTCATTAAATCTGGGCAACGAGATTGACACATGGACTGCTCTCTTTGAGAGATGCCATTCTTATCCCAGAGGAACGTCAATATAAGTCGGTTCCAGATCCAAACTTATGAGTTTCATGCTTTGAGTCCTAGAAGAAGGCTCAAAACAGGTCCACAGAGGAGCGTTAAACTCACCATATAGGATTTTTTTAGTCGACATGAGCCTTAGAACTTGTTTGCTTGTTGTTCGTCACTCGGAATGCGCAGGCTGTACCGAGTGGAACTTACTCAAGTGGGGGCACGTTGAGTGCACCCACTGGATGTAGTCCCCGAGACCGCCGTCGACTGCGGGCAGTCGGCGGGGGTATAAGGGAACTAAAAATCTTCTTAGTTGGTACTGATCGAACTTATTCCTCTCCAACTCGGATGTTGAGTAGTACTTGAGGATCTGGTATTGGTCTTGACCAAGCAAAATGTTTCTCTTTGGCTTCTCTTCCAGTGGGGGCACGCTGAGTGCACCCACTGGGTGTAGCCCCCGAGCCTCTGTCAGACTGGATGAGTCTAGCCGAGGGTTTAAGTTTCTGGCGAACCTCCATGCAGTCGGCACGGTAAATATATTTTAGTCTAAAATTGAGTCAATCGGATGGATCTGCACGCACTTGGCATGGTAAATAAGCTCAGTCTAGAGCTGAATCAGTCGGACTGATCTAGATGTAGTGGTGAAGACACGTCCAACTGATGGTGACGCGCGGGGCAGCCGAGGGGCGAGGACGTGTACAACCGAGTGACGACGCGCGGGGCGGCCGAGTGGTGAAGACGTACACAACCGAGTGGCGACGCGCGGGGCGGCTAAGTGGTGAGGACGTGCACAACCGAGTGGCGACGCGCGGGGCGGCCGAGTGGTGAAGACGTGCACAACCGAGGGTCGACGTGCGGGGCGGCCGAGTGGTGAGGACGTGCACAATCGAGCGGCGACGCACGGGGTGGCCGAATGGAGAAGACGTGCACAACCGAATGACGATGTGTGGGGCGGCC
>LR738713.1:589382974-589407822 GCA_902687465.1 Secale cereale
TGGTCAGGACGTGCACAATCGAGCGGCGACGCGTGGGGCGGCCGAATGTAGAAGACGTGCACAACCAAATGGCGATGCGCGGGGCGGCCGAGTGGTGAGGAAGTGCGTAACCGAGTGGCGACGCGTGGGGTGGCCGAATGGTAAAGACGTGCACAACCGAATGGCGACGCGCGGGGCGGTCGAGTGGTGAGGAAGTGCGTAACCGAGTGGCGACGCGCGGGGTGGCCGAATGATGATGCGTGGGGCGGTTGTGGCAGCCTGATTTTTGCTCTCTTTTATTTGCCTGAGTTTTATTTGGATTTAATTTGAACCTTTGGATTTTTTAATCTTTTCATGTGGACTTAAACACCTGAGTATCCTTGGTTTTCACCCAAGTGCCTCATATCCATCTCAAATCATCTTTTCCCTTTGGTTCACCCAAAAATAATTATTGGAATATTTTTCTTTATTGAAAAATATTCATTTTTCCCTCCAAAACCCTAGTTAAGCCCATTGTGCTCCAAAGCAACCCCAATTTTTTTTGCCCACAAAAATCTGAGGAAATTCACAAATATTCTTTGGACCCTAGGGCACCTTCCTAAGCAAAAATATTGCACCACTTTTTGGAATATTTTTGCTACAGAAATTCTTTTCTTTTCTGGACAGAAATGGTAGTTTCTACAGCAACTACCATTTTACTTGCTCCATTGCTTCTGAAACTCCTTGTGCATCTTTACCTTAGTAACTTGGGACTATCCTCCAACTCCTGGCCAAATTTACCTCAGTAATCTCTCAAAGTTTCTGTCCAGAGACTTATTAGCTGTGTGAAATCGTTTCTACTACGTCCGGATCCAAACTAAACCTGGGTAACACTCATATCTACCACGAACAACACGCCAGACATGATCTTTGGCACCAAGTCGGCCAGTAGGCAGAGTTCACGCAGTGACCACACGTGTGCACCATGCCAGGCTGCTTGTCGGCGCGCTCTGGATGCCGCTGAGCGCTCTGTTTCGCGCGTGCTCGCTTCCACGCCTGCCGGAGCTTGCCAAACCACGCCACCATCTTCGTCTCGACTTTTACAGTCCCCTGGCACTCGCCTACGCCGGAGCTCGCCGCAGCGAGCACGAGCGCGGTCCGGCCAAGGCAACAGTGCGATGCGCACTATGCTCATCGCCATTCCAGTGATCATATGCTCGTCTCCGTCTGTCCACAACTCCCGCGTGAACCCCGTCGCCTTCTCCCCCTCTCACTGACGCCGTTCGTCGCCGGGCGCAGCGTCCAAGTGTCGCCGGCGGAGCCCCGATCCCCCCTCTCGGCTCGCCTATATATAGGACCCCCTCCCAGCCTTCCCAAGCATTCCGCTCCACTCCCGCACACACCACAACTGCGTAGAAACTCGTGGCTCGGCCGGGCAGGACACAGGCCGCCGTCCCCGAGCTTGAGCTCGCTTGCGATCCCCTCGGGTCATCGCGGTAGCTCCAGCCCCTCTCAGGCCAGGGAAACTCTTCCAGAGCCCCCGTCACTCTCTGGCGGTGTTGTTCCACCTAGTTGGAGCTTCTGGAGTCGCCGTTGCTCGTCGTCTTCCTCAACTCCGGTGACTACCCAGTTCTGCCTCCGCCTGCGAGGCCATTTTCGACGCCGTCCGACCACCCCTAGCTACGCTACGGGTACGGGTAGGTGCGCCTCGACCTCCTCTGTTGATCTATCCCTCCCATCTTGGCCAAGGAGCTCGCGTTGTCGGCGGCCACGACCGCCCCTGTTCTTCTCCCTCTCTCCCCCTCAGCTGACTAGCGGGGCCCGCTAGTCAGCCTCTCTGTACTCGCACGAAGCGGTACGAGTGGTGGCGCCCTGGGCCTTTACGCCTTCGACGTCACCCCCTCTCCAGTCTGTTTATTTTAATTCCAAATTTAAATATATTCCAGAACACTTCAAACTGCAATAACTTTTTAACCATAAGTTCAAATGAATTGATTCTTTTTGCATTGTGTTCTTTGTAAAGAAATCTTGCAGCACACCAAAAATGAGACTTTTTGGTGCTGTGTAGATATTCTGGTAAATTTTTGAATGGTTCTTGATATTTTCTTTTTGTACTTTTAAATATTTTCAGAAGGTGAAGCTTGTCTTGAGGATCACCAGCAGGCTTGTGAACCTCATTTGCAGTAAGGCAAGCCACATCAACATTTTCATGGTGCCATTTCAATATTTGTGATTTTCCAACTTGAATAATGATTAAACCCATGTACATGAATTATTTTTGTTAATTACATTCTGTTGGTTGATGTATTTAGTTGTTATATTTAGTTTATAGAATGTTGGAAGTTGATTTAAGTTGTTAATATAGCTAGAAGAAAGTTTGGGTCATGGAGAACTAATATGGGTATGAATATAAATAGTTATGTGAAGTTATTTTTCTTGCATAAGAACTATGGTAAATTTTTGCTAGAATATATTATGTTTTAGTTGAAAGTAGATCATAACCAGAAGAATATTGGAAGTTGTGATGCTTGCACTTAGTAGGGTAAAGTTGACCCAGTTCTTTATGGTAATGCATATTGGTATGTTGCATTTGCATGGCATCTTATGACACCGGTTATTTATTTTCTTTAAGTTGAACCTGTTAATAACTCAACTTGAATAAATTGTTGACCGGGTCATGGTGCCACTGAATCAAGTTTTTCTCCAGTGCAACCACATTTGCCTTTATGGGAAGGTCTTTATTCGGTCTGTTGTCATGCCTCTGGTCGGTACCTCCAAGTAGGGAAGGTTATGGGCATGCGGTACCCTGGCCCGGTAAGCAGATATGACCTTGTGTGCCCATTGTTGAGTTTATGGTACCGAGTCCCCGTTTGGGATAGTTTATGTTTGGCCACGACGGTGGTCGGTGTGCCTTTGGTAGGCACGGGGCCACCCAGGACTATTCCGGTGGGGAATGAGTCGGAGTGGCCGGGAGAGTGTCATGGCAATGGAAGAGTTTTGTCGGAACGCCGTTGGTCCACCCGAATGAGAAAGCGACGCCATGGGTTCCCTGGCGTGTGGGTACACTGCACTACTGATACGTCTCCAACGTATCTATAATTTTTTATTGTTCCATGCTATTATTTATGAAGTCTTGGATGTTTAATGGGCTTTATCATTCACTTTTATATCATTTTTGGGACTAACCTACTAACCCAAAGGTCCAGTCCAGATTGCTGTTTTTTGCCTATTTCAGGATTTGGCAGAAAAGGAATATCAAACGGAGTCCAAACGGAATGAAACCTTCGCGAGAGATATTTTTGGAGGAAATCACGCACGGAAAGCGTCAGGACCAAGTCAGGGGACAGCTGGGCTGCCCTCGAGGGTGGAGGGCACGCCCCCTTCCCAGGGCGCGCCCCCCTACCTCGAGGCTGGCCAACACGGCCCTCGGTGCCCTTCTTCTTCCTATATATACCTACGTACCCCAGAAACTACATACGCAGAGAGAAAACCCTAATTCCACCGCCGTAGCTTCTGTTCCCATGGAGATCCCATCTTGGAGCCTGTTCCGGGAGGGGGATCCATCACGGAGGCCTTCATTGTCATCATCATCGTCCTCACCATGAGTTGTGAGTAGTTTACTATAGACCTTTGGGTCCATAGCTAGTATCTAGATGGCTTCTTCTCTCTCTGGATATCAATACAAAGTTCTCCTCAGTCTTTGAGGAGATCTATTCGATGTAATCTCTTTTTGCGGTGTGTTTGTCGAGATCCGATGAATTGTGAGTTTATGATCAAGGTTATCTATGAAAGATATTTGGTTCTTCTCTGAACTTTTTATGTGTGCTCATAATATCCTTGCAAGTCTCTTCGAATTATTGGTTTGGTTTGGCCTACTAGATCTATAATTCTTGCAATGGGAGAAGTGCTTGGCTTTGGGTTCAATCTTGTGGTGTCCTTTCCCAGTGATAGTAGGGGCAGCAAGGCACGTATTTTATTGTTGTCATCGAGGATAAAAAGATGGGGTTTTCATCATATTGCTTGAGTTTATCCCTCTACATCATGTCATCTTGCTTAAAGCGTTACTCTGTTCGTATGAACTCAATACACTAGATGCATGCTGGATAGCGGTCGATGTGTGGAGTAATAGTAGTAGATGCAGAATCGTTTCGGTCTACTTGTCTCGGACATGATGCCTATATGCAATTATCATGCCTAGATAGTCTCATAATTATTCGCTTTTCTATCAATTGCTCGACAGTAATTTGTTTACCCGCCGTAGAATACCGCTATCATGAGAGAAGCCACTAGAGAAAACTATGGCCCCCGGGTCTATTCTCAACATATCAATCTACATCTACTTTACTTTTCTTGCTTTTATTTGCTGTTTTATTAAACTAAAAATACCAAAAATATAATTACCATCTCTATCAGATCTCACTCTCGTAAGTGACCGTAAAGGGATTGACAACCCCTTATCGCGTTGGCTGCGAAGTTCTTATTTGTTTGTGCAGGTGCGAGGGACTGGCACGTGGTCTCCTACTGGATTGATACCTTGGTTCTCAAAAACTGAGGGAAATACTTACGCTACTGTGCTGCATCTCCCTTTCCTCTTCGAGGGAATACAGCGCAAGCTCAAGAGGTAACAAGAAGAATTTCTGGCGCCGTTGCCAGGGAGGCTTACACAAAAGTCATATACCAAGTACCTATCACAAACCCTTATCCTTCGCATTACATTTATTTGCCACTCGTTTTCCTCTCCCCCACTTCACCCTTGCCGTTTTATTTGCCCTTCTTCCGCCGTGTGTTTATCGTTTGCTTGCTTCTTGTCTGATCGTGTGCTGCTTGCTTGCTTGTCATCATGTCTAGCACACCTATCATTATCACCACTCCCGAGAGTGAGGTCCTCAACTTTAAACAAAGGGAGGAAGAAAACTTAAAAGATTTCTGGTATAGAATTTTCAATGCTCAAAATAGATCTAATAGGAAGCTTTCTACTTCCGTGCTTCTTCACAATTTTTATATTGGCATTACCCCTTGGAATAGGCTTGTTCTTGATACCGTTACCGGAGGAAATTTCCTGGGGAATCATACCCTTAATTCTTATAATGTCTTAATAGACTTATTCGGGCAGCCTTCCACCCAGGAAGAGACTCAAGTTTTCGAGAAAATATGTGAAGTAACAAAAATACTACAAAAGTCTCTTGAACCACTTAAGAATGTTAGTGGAAATATTCACCGTATGAATATGTTGTTTACCCTTTGTAATAAACGGTTGTATGCTTTAGATCTAAAGATCTCCGAATATGAAGGGAAACTTAAGGAACCTCCCGGATTCGAGCTTGACACCATTAAGAGGGTGAAGATCAAGGATGGCAATACCTAGATCTAGCTTGTATCGTGCCTAGCTTGGGGCGTAAAACGATAGCGCTTGTTGGGAGGCAACCCAATTTTTTGTTTTTTGTTTTTGTTGCTGTTAGGGAATAAATACTGCATCTAGCCTCTGATTAGATGTGGTTCCATGTTTTGTTTAGTGTTTGTGCCAAGTAGAACCTTTGGTAAGACTTGTGTGAAGTTTATTTGATCTTGCTGTGAAAAACAGAATCGTTAGCGCTTGCTAAAGTAGTCTTCAGATTTTACTGGAGCGTGATTTTTAGTTTATTCTTTTTTCTGCTAATTGGTAGACAAATTGCGAAAATTTACCAATTTAGTTTGAAGTTTTTGGGGTTCCAGAAGTAGGCGAGCCCAGCAGATTACTACAGACTGTTCTGTTTTTGACATATTCTGTTTTTCGTGTGTTGTTTGCTTATTCCAGTGCATCTATGAGTAATATTGGAGGATATGAATCATAGAAAACTTGGAGTACAGTAGGTTTGACACCAATATAAACAAAGAATGAATTCCTTGCTGTACCTTTGAGTAGTGGTTTGCTTTCTCTTACTAACGGAGCTCACGAGAATTTTTGTCTAAGTTTTGTGTTGTGAAGTTTTCAAGTTTTGAGTATTGCTTTGATGGACTATGGAACAAGGAGTAGCAAAGGCCTAAGCTTGGGGATGCCCATGTAACCCCAAGTAAATTCAAGATAATCAAAATCCTAAGCTTGGGGATGCCCCGGGAAGGCATCCCCTCTTTCGTCTTCATCCATCGGTAACTATACTTGGAGCTATATTTTTATTCGCAACATGCTAGGTGTTTTGCTTGGAGCGTCTTGTATAATTTGAGTCTTTGATTGTTAGTTTGCCACAATCATCCTTGCTGGACACACCTATTTTAGAGAGTTAAATATGGCCTAGAAATTATTAGAACACTCTCTGTGCTTCACTTATATCTTTTGAGTTGAATAGTTTTTGCTCTAGTGCTTCACTTATATCTTTTAGAGCACGGTGGTGGTAATATTTTGTAGAAATTGTTGAACTCTCATGCTTCACTTATATCTATTTGATATTCCATTAAAACAGCATGGTAATGTGTTTAGGCTAAAGAAACTAGTCTTCACATGATAAACATCCAATGTCAATGTAGTAAAAATTTCACACCAAGTGCATTGAATAGAATGAGATGTTGGATGCTTGATAATTGTTTTGAGACATGAGGATAGTGATATTAAAGTCATGCTAGTGGAGTTATTATGAAATTTAAGAATACTTGTGTTAAGGTTAGTGATTCCCGTATCATGCACGTATGGTGAACCGCTATGTGACGAAGTTAGAGCATGAGGTATTTGTAGAGTGCCAACCTTTGTGTGGAGGTCGGGGGCGCGCGATGGTTAACTCCTACCAACCTCCCCCTAGGAGCATGCGTTGATTTCTTTGTTTTTGATGACTCATAGATTTTTGCAATAAGTATATGAGTTCTTATGACTAATGTTGAGTCCATGGATTATACGCACTCTCACCCTTCCATCATTGCTAGCCTCTCTTGTACCGCACAACTTTCGCCGGTACCATAAACCCACTATATATCCTTCCTCAAAACAGCCACCATATTTGTGACGCCCCCGATTTGTCCGTACACTAATCATGCACGCAAATGTGTACGGCCAAGATCAGGGACTCACTGGTAGATATCACAACACAACTCTAAAAGTAAAATAAGTCATACAAGCTTCATATTACAAGCCAGGGGCCTCGAGGGCTCGAATACAAGTGCTCGATCATAGACAAGTCAGCGGAAGCAACAGATATCTGAGTACAGACATAAAGTTAAACAAGGTGCCATAAGATGGCTAGCACAAACTGGGATACAGATCGAAAGAGGAGCAGGCCTCCTGCCTGGGATCCTCCTAACTACTCCTGGTCGTCGTCGGCAGACTGCACGTAGTAGTAGGCGCCTCCGGTGTCGTAGGAGTCGTCGTAGGTGGCGTCTGGCTCCTGGGCTCCACCATCTGGTTGCATCATCCGAGAAGAAGGAACAGAAGGGGGAAAAGGGGGAGCAAAGCAACCGTGAGTACTCATCCAAAGTACTCGCAAGCAAGGATTTATACTACATATGCAATGGTAACCATGATATGGGTAGTATCGGTGGACTGAACTGCAGCAAGCGGGAATAAGAGGGGGATAGCTAATCCAAACGAAGACTACGCTTCTGGCAGCCTCCATCTTGCAGCAGTAGACGAGAATAGATGGTAAGTTCACCAAGTAACAACGAATAGCATAATCCTACTCGGCGATCCTCCCGCACATCACCCTGTGAGAGAGCAACCACCGAGTTATATCTGGAACTCATCTGGGTGTGTTTTATCAAGTGTCCGGTTCTAGTTATCATAAGGTCGGAATACAACTCCGGGTCGTCCTTTTACCGAGGGACACGGCTATTCGAATAGATTAACTTCCCTGCAGGGGTGCACCACATAACCCAGCACGCTTGATCCCATTTGGCCGGACACACTTTCCAGGGTCATGCCCGGCCTCGAAAGATCAACACGTCGCAGCCCTACCTAAGCACAGCAGAGAGGTCAGCACGCCGGTCTAAGTCCTAGGCGCGCAGGGGTCCGGGCCCATCGCCCAACGCACACCTGCACGTTGCGTACGCGGCCGGTGAGCAGACCTAGCAACCTCCATTACTAAGGAAGTTGCGTTACGCGGTCCAACCCGGCGCGCGCCGCTAAGTCGCTGACGTCAAGAAGGCTTCGGCTGATACCACGACGTCGAGTGCCCATAACTGTTCCCACGCAGCTGGTTAGTGCGTATAGACCAAATGGCCAGACTCAGATCAAATATCCAAACTCGTTAAGCGTGTTATTATGAAATAACCGCGGACAACGACCAGGGCTAGGCCACCTGTCTCCTAGGTGTCTCAACCTGCCCTGTCGCTCCGCCAGAAAGATCCACACAGAGGGCCATCGGGAAAGTATGTCCTTTCAGCCCCCAATCCGTGAATCAACCGCGGGTACTCAACGAGCCGACCCGACTTTAGTCACATCAAGTATCATGTATAAGTGTATGTAATATATACCCGTGATCACCCCCAAGCGATCACGGCCCGATAGAATATGTGATAGCCTGGCTTATTAGGGATGATAGACTACTCATATCAATAAGGAATTCCTTCTTTTCCGGGAGCCCATTCGGATAGAACTCCAAAGTTAAGCGTGCTCAGCTTGGAGTAGTTTCAGGATGGGTGACCGACTGGGAAGTTGCTCCCGGGTGCGCACGAGTGAGGACAAAGTGCGCAGAAAAGACTAGTATTGATATGTGAGGCCAGTCTAGATCCCGCCAGGAGTAACGACCACCGGCGGGTGTGTCCGGGGCGTTACAAGTTGGTATCAGAGCCGACCCTCGCGGTTACACGGATGTTTGCGGACAGTTTGCAGTCATGTTGTGCATGACGTTTGTGACCCGTCGTGGCACACGGCATGGCACATGTGCTGTCCTGGAAGCACAGACGGTTGTGCCAAGAGGGAACGTTCCTGTGGCCCGACGAGGACGTCGGTTCCTCTGAGTCGGGGTGTATGTGATAGCCTGGCTTATTAGGGATGATAGACTACTCATATCAATAAGGAATTCCTTCTTTTCCGGGAGCCCATTCGGATAGAACTCCAAAGTTAAGCGTGCTCAGCTTGGAGTACTTTCAGGATGGGTGACCGACTGGGAAGTTGCTCCCGGGTGCGCACGAGTGAGGACAAAGTGCGCAGAAAAGACTAGTATTGATATGTGAGGCCAGTCTAGATCCCGCCAGGAGTAACGACCACCGGCGGGTGTGTCCGGGGCGTTACAGAATAGCAGGGCAGACGGACAAGGGTGTGGGGCCACTGATGGAATACTAGCATCCTATACTAAGCATTTAGGATTGCAGGTAAAGTATCAACAGTGATAGCAACAATGACAGGCTATGCAGCAAAATATGATTATCGAAAGCAGTAACATGCTACACTACTCTAATGCAAGCAGTAGAGAGAAGAGTAGGCAATATCTGATGAACAAAGGGGGGGCTTGCCTGGTTGCTCTGGCAAGGAGGGGTCGTCGACACCGTAGTCGAACACAAGGGCATCGGCATCGTCTCAGGTTCTACCGGAAAGGAAGTAATGAAGGGGGAATACAATAAATAATAGAGCAATCAAAGCAACACAAACCATAACATGGCAATAAGCGGTGCTAGAGGTGGCCTAACGCGGCGCTACACGTTACAGACGGAGCGGGAAAACATCTACGGATATTTCCCCGGCTTTGGGCATTTACTGGACAGACGATTTGGAGGGAAAACTTCCATGTTTGCAGTGATGGAGGCATCTGACAGGTAAGTGGATAACGTATTCGGGTTCGTCTTATTTTTCTGATCATTTTTCACATATAAATTATTTTCATCCGAGCTACGGTTTATTTTCTATGATTTATAAAGTTTTCGAGCATTTTCTACATTTTTTTCATCTAATTCGTTTTAATTACTAAATAGGCAGAATCCTTTTTACACCTACTAGGGGGCTAGCCATGTGTATGACAATGGGGCCAAGGTCAAAGTCAAAAGTTGACAAGTCAGGGTTGACTAGTCAACAGGGTCAAAGCAGAGCCCATTTGTCATTTGCCCATGTGCAAAAAGAATTAACTAAACTAATTTAAAACAGAGGGCCACATATCATAGGCTATTAGGCTAATCTAGCACTAAACTGAAACTAAATAAACAACAGAATTAAACCTAGAACTAATCTACCTAAATAGACCTAAACTAGTTTTGGCCGGCACCACACACACTCACACACACGTGCACTCACACATCACACTCACACACACCACACTGCATACACACACAGCACACACACACTGTTCTTTTTTTAACAGAAGATGGCAATTTGTGATTTTTATAGGATTTAATCCATGCACCAAATGAATTTGTTCCAGTGGTATAAAATGGAGTTTGTCAAGTATACTTTCCACTCATATTATTTTTAGGCCTGTTAGTAGTTGTTTAACCGCAGATTAGGGACTGTCTAGGGGTTAGTCAATGTAAAAATTGAAAAGCTAGCTAGTAGTACATTCAGCAGCGGCAGTAGTTAGCATCAGTGGTAGCACCGTGGTAGCAACCAGAGCAGCGCGGCTGCTAGCAGCAGAGCAAAGCAGGGGCACTAGCTTGCCATGGCAAGAGCAGCAGCGTAAGAGAGCAGCAGCAAGGGGGAAGTAGCAGCGGCAAGTAAGAAGTAGCACCAGCGGCGGCAAGAGCAACAACAGGTAGCAAGCAGCGGAGGCCGAGCAGCCGCAGCGCCGCAACAGTATGCGAGCAACATCAGCAACCCAAGGAGAGGAAGTAGCAGGGCGAGCACGGCGTACAGGCGCGCGGCGGCTGTGGTGAGCGTGGACCGGGGCGGGGCGAGCAGCAGTAGTGGGAGCACGCGGCAAGAGCAACAGTAGACACAAGCAGGCGCGGCGAGCATGGGCGTTGGCGTGCAGCGGCAACAGGAGCAGCACGAGCAATACGCACACACGTACATACGCGTACACACGAACTCGGATGAGCTCCGGACGGTAAATGACGACTAAATCGAGGCGAATGAAGGGGGAATCCGACGGAGAAGCTCACCAAGGATCCGTGTACGTGGTCGGGGAGGCTGGAGACTGTCAGGGTCGAGCGAATCGGCGACGGTGGCCAGCGGTGCAGGATGTAGAAGACGAGGTCGATGGCGATGACTCAGTGCGGCTCCACTCGATTTTACGCTCTGGATGGACGATGTCGACGGTGGAGATCCTCCTGGACTCGTCGGTGCGGCAAACGGTGGCCGGTGGCCGCGGGCTTGACGACGGCGCGGCGACGTCCCTCCTGGTCGGGGAAATAGAGAAAGAGGGAGAGGGGCGAGCGAGAGGAGGGAGCTGAGGAGGGATTAGGGTTTCTGATGAGGGGAGCGGCCTTATAGGCGAGGGGGACGCCGCATGGCCGCCACGGCGATGGCCGCGGCCGTGGCAGTCATCGGCCGTGCCCACGACCCCCGTGTGAACAGAGAGGGGCGCAGGGGTAGGCTGGGCCGGCCTGGCCAGTTGGGCCAGTGGCCCGGGCGGCAGAGCTGGCCTTTTCCTTTTTTTTTGCCTTTTGCTTTTCTTTACGATTTTATTTTACTATTTTATTTTTATTTTCATTTTATCTTAGTTTTATAAAATATAAGTAGAACTTCTAGATTAGTGTTATAACTTAGACCAATGCCACAAAAAGTTTGACACCTAAATAAAATAGTTTGCATTATTATATTTTTCTAAGGCATTTATTTAATTATTTTAGCTTATGTTTTAATTATTTTAAGACATATAAATACATTATAAAAATATGGCTTCTCCACCTTATTACTCATGAACTATTTGTCACATTTAGAACATCTTCGTTTTAATGTTTGAAAACTTTTGTTGGTTGCCTTTAATTAAAAATTTAATTTGAATCATTTTGAACTAATGTGAGTTTACCAATAGTAACCGAGGTGACGTGGCATCGTTAGCAGAGGTTTACTGTAGTTTAATTATCCGGGCGTCACAATTCTCCTCCACTACAAGAAATCTCGTCTCGAGATTTAAGAGGTGGAGTAAGGGGGGGGGGGAGTGCCGGTAGCGAAATCCTAACGAGTCTCCTCGGTCTTGGCTACCCTTTTGAAGAGGTTGATCCCTTTCATTGATGGCTTCATTTCTCTGCTTCAAGTCATCGTGATCACGTCGTCATCCTTTCGTCGGGATCTCCATCATCCTACGAACGCGACCAGGGGGGAAAAACTTCGGAAGAACGCATCTCCACAAAGCTGGGCATCTGACGGTGAACTCAATGGGAAATACACAAAGTACCCCACGAGTTGTATTTCAGTGAATTCTTGAGTGCAATATACGATGGTACCAAAGTTTCAAATGGGTAGGCAATCATTCGATGCCTAGACAGGAGCTAGAATGGGGGCTTGAACAACGAGAATAACATGGTGTTTGTTTCCAGGATGAATAATGGTATAGAATTTAGCTCGTGAATCACATACGAAGCCAGGTGCAAATGATACATTAGAATCCGGGTTGTAAAGAAGAGCTAGGTTTCAATCCAGTGGACCTGTGGGTTATGGGCCCACCATGTGGGTTGAAAATAGGAAGGGTGTTGACATCTTGCACAGCCACGACAGGGAGGCATGTTAGTGGATAGGTTGTCAGCTATGTCGGCAACAATGTTGGTACCAAGGACGGGGAACAAAGAGAACCATTTTCCCGCTCGTTGAAATGAGGCGGACCACTAGGCAAAACCGGAATGTTATCAACAAAAGAATCAAGGTCTTACTGACAGAGTTGTACAATGAGGTGTTTACATAAGCAAATAATTATTACTGCTTAGATCATATAGACCAAGAAGGTTAAACAGAACAATAGAAAGGAAAATTGTGATTACAAACAATTATTAGGAGTATATCCTTTCGATGGGCAAGCAGATCGAGAAATTCATGAGAGGTCTTCAAATACATAATCATCCAGGGAGAGGGGCGAGGAAACTCATGATGTTACCCATACAACGGTGTTTGGGATAATTGGTAAAGAAAAATTAACATTGCGCCTCAATGTTCTCATTGATGATAAGAGTACCACATGCATGCTCCGAGATAGCATTGGCATGGTCTTGAAGCAAAGGTCGGACTTGGATACACAAAGGATTCATCAGGAACAACTTATAGAATAAGTCTTACAATTTCCTCCTGGAAGAAGGGTTATCCTTGCAAAAGAGATTATAAGGTTAGGTCCTCCAGCCAGGGGTGCTAGGCATGACATCATATTGTCGGGTCATCAAAGGACCAACATTATAACTCCTGGAATGTTTTCCCAACCATCATATCTAACCAAGATTCAGATCCGATTGGTGTCATGATACCTCAAACTCAGGATGTTTGAGAAGAAAAGGTGCAACACAAATCAACGAAATGACAATGCAAGATTCTCGGGAAATGGACTATGGGAGCGGGTTCTCGAAACAATAGTTCATCATTAAACCAAGGAGAGGATGAGGAGGTGGCTGATGGGCTCAGTGACAATTCATCGAGAATTCCAACGGATGGATTTCCACAATAATGTGAACAAGAAGATGACACTTGTCAATTCAATTGACATAATGTTGTATGCTCGAGGAAAACATACACCATTAATCATTAGTTGAAAGGTGTGCCCGAAATATGACCTTGGGCATCAAGATCAATGTTAGAGTGACGATTCAGTAACCAACAGTCTAAGAATGAACTTTCGATCGTTAACTTCGAAGCAATAAGGTTGCTAGAAGTACAGAACTCAAGCAGCATCGTCAGCATATTGGTATCCCGGTTAAAAACAACACGGGGACCAAGGAAGAATGATGATGGTGAGAAGTATCATAATACCGAGAATTTCTAAGAGGTGGAGCAATCCCCACATCATTCTCGACATAAAGACAGTAATACTTCAAGGCAGAACACAACACTAGCTGGAAAGCAAGTTGTATTCATAATGTGGACAAGTTCGCAATGAAAGGAAGTCAAGGGTGTTGTCGATGATAATAAAAATCATCGAAGGCAAGGAACGTATTTCTCATCAAGAACACATTTGACATCTCGGAAGAAGTCAAGGTGTTGAAGGTGATCCGACACACTTGCCGGGAGGTTCCAAGAGGATGCAATCAAACTACAACAGCAACAAGCAAGGGAATGACGAAGTGGCAAGTTATAGGATCTATGTCTAAGATGCAAGCACGGAACCAAAGTTGCCTTTCAAGACAAGCAACATGATGTCGAAAGCTCGACGTAAGCCGTGCTCACACAATGAAGAATTCGTGCACCAGAGAAGGACGAGGTAGCATCGTCAAAGATAGCAAGACCAGGATGCAGCTGATAGTCTAGGAATGACCAAATTGAGTTCAGAATTTCCCAGTAAAAATACTAGGGGTATTTTATTTGTAGTGCGGAATAATTTCACTAGTCGGTGTCCTCGGTTGACAACAACCCAGAACCCATAGAGTGATTATGACCAGGAAAGACATTACTTCGACAAAGTTAGTAATATATGGTGCAATGGCAAGACATCTTCGAGATACCAGGGGGTAATACTCGAAGGTAGAACATGATAGAAGTAGAACCGGGTCATTGACCTATGACACTAGATACTTCAACCTTGCCAAAAATAGACGAGGCACTGGAATGAATTTCCATCAGATATATCAGATCAGGACAGCATGGTCGGAACCATAACTCTAAGGAATCAATTCAAGAATACCGAAAAAATTATACAGATGGATAATCATTTTGCAAGAAGCTTCCGAGACGTTCTACATCATTTTAATGGGCATGAACACAAAGTTCAAGGTCGACTCCCACTTCTTTAATGCCTATCATTTCATTCACCTCTCGATTTTGACAAAACTGTAGTGTTGGAATTTTATCAGGTAGAACACCAGGAGAGTATGACTTGTGAAAACTTTCGGGTTCTCACGGATTAGGGGAAGGCATAGGTGCAACCCATCGGGTATCTTAGTAACATTTACCACAAGTTTCAAAAGTAAATCACAAGCTCAAAAGAAGAGCATGGTTGGCCAAGCAGAGGATACAATTTAATGAAGGCATTATGTATTAGGGGAAGAACTCACAAGGTGATTGAATATGAAGGACACTGTCGGATAACAATCCAACAATGGATCGGGCGATCCACAACAGAGCTGATGTGAGTATCGATACTCACTCAGAGGAAGAAAGAATGCAGAGGCATTGGATCATAGAAACAACTGACTAATTCAATTCTCAAATGCGAAGGAATTATGATTTCCAATTCAATGGATCAGAAGAAAACGCTCTGATTAAGGATGGGTAAGTTGAGCAGGCAAGGGTACAATCGGGTGGCAATTCGATTGATCGAGATCCAGCTCATCTTTAAAACGATGTCTGAGCCGGAAGGATGAATTGTAGGATCAAGGATTGCGAGCATTCGCAACATGTTGAATCAACAGACTCAAAATGATAATGACAAAGGATGTCAATAAGATTACTAGACTTATGGGGTTAACCATAATGTAAGCAAGCAAGAATTTCAAGAGCAATAGGCTACTCAGGATTTTCCGAAGGTCGAATGATATTTCAGAGACTTGTGAGACACATGAATGGGGATGAGCGGATACTCGGTAAATGCAAGGAATTTTCCATAAGGGTATTCATGTGGCAATGAACTGCAAAGCAGTGGCACAATCGATATACGGAAAATAGGAAAATGTTTCGGGGTACCTTGTAATAACAAGAGCAACAGAGAATTGATGTATGAATGACAAGTGTAAGTCATTATCCATATGGATATAACAGTGGTAAGGAATTGCAAATGCGGAGGCTAGAAGAATCTCGAAAAAACATCGAATATTATCTCCAGAATCTTCTCATAAAGCAGGCGACCATCTTGACTGAAGGGGCTCTCCGGGAGAAGTATTTTCGAGAACCTAAAGTTAGATTTTTGCAAAATCATTTAACTCAAATAGAAGAGAGATCAGACTCCCAGACTAAAGACGAGGAATAAAAGATCCTAATACCACCCAATGGCGACGTGGGCCCGTAAGCCACACAACCATGTTAGTAAAAGTTTTGCAATGACTAGACTCGACTTCGGCCAAGGAGTTGGAAAGGGGGATTCCTACAGGCAGTCGGCTCTGATACCAACTTGTGACGCCCCCGATTTGTCCGTACACTAATCATGCACGCAAATGTGTACGACCAAGATCAGGGACTCACTGGTAGATATCACAACACAACTCTAAAAGTAAAATAAGTCATACAAGCTTCATATTACAAGCCAGGGGCCTCGAGGGCTCGAATACAAGTGCTCGATCATAGACAAGTCAGCGGAAGCAACAGATATCTGAGTACAGACATAAAGTTAAACAAGGTGCCATAAGATGGCTAGCACAAACTGGGATACAGATCGAAAGAGGAGCAGGCCTCTTGCCTGGGATCCTCCTAACTACTCCTGGTCGTCGTCGGCAGACTGCACGTAGTAGTAGGCGCCTCCGGTGTCGTAGGAGTCGTCGTAGGTGGCGTCTGGCTCCTGGGCTCCACCATCTGGTTGCATCATCCGAGAAGAAGGAATAGAAGGGGGAAAAGGGGGAGCAAAGCAACCGTGAGTACTCATCCAAAGTACTCGCAAGCAAGGATCTATACTACATATGCAATGGTAACCATGATATGGGTAGTATCGGTGGACTGAACTGCAGCAAGCGGGAATAAGAGGGGGATAGCTAATCCAAACGAAGACTACGCTTCTGGCAGCCTCCATCTTGCAGCAGTAGACGAGAATAGATGGTAAGTTCACCAAGTAACAACGAATAGCATAATCCTACTCGGCGATCCTCCCGCACATCACCCTGTGAGAGAGCAACCACCGAGTTATATCTGGAACTCATCTGGGTGTGTTTTATCAAGTGTCCGGTTCTAGTTATCATAAGGTCGGAATACAACTCCGGGTCGTCCTTTTACCGAGGGACACGGCTATTCGAATAGATTAACTTCCCTGCAGGGGTGCACCACATAACCCAGCACGCTTGATCCCATTTGGCCGGACACACTTTCCAGGGTCATGCCCGGCCTCGGAAGATCAACACGTCGTAGCCCTACCTAAGCACAGCAGAGAGGTCAGCACGCCGGTCTAAGTCCTAGGCGCACAGGGGTCCGGGCCCATCGCCCAACGCACACCTGCACGTTGCGTACGCGACCGGTGAGCAGACCTAGCAACCTCCATTACTAAGGAAGTTGCGTTACGCGGTCCAACCCGGCGCGCGCCGCTAAGTCGCTGACGTCAAGAAGGCTTCGGCTGATACCACAACGTCGAGTGCCCATAACTGTTCCCACGCAGGTGGTTAGTGCGTATAGACCAAATGGCCAGACTCAGATCAAATATCCAAACTCGTTAAGCGTGTTATTATGAAATAACCGCGGACAACGACCAGGGCTAGGCCACCTGTCTCCTAGGTGTCTCAACCTGCCCTGTCGCTCCGCCACAAAGATCCACACAGAGGGCCGTCGGGAAAGTATGTCCTTTCATCCCCCAATCCGTGAATCAACCGCGGGTACTCAACGAGCCGACCCGACTTTAGTCACATCAAGTATCATGTATAAGTGTATGTAATATATACCCGTGATCACCCCCAAGCGATCACGGCCCGATAGAATAGCAGAGCAGACGGACAAGGGTGTAGGGCCACTGATGGAATACTAGCATCCTATACTAAGCATTTAGGATTGCAGGTAAAGTATCAACAGTGATAGCAACAATGACAGGCTATGCAGCAGAATAGGATTATCGAAAACAGTAACAGGCTACACTACTCTAATGCAAGCAGTAGAGAGAAGAGTAGGCGATATCTGGTGAACAAAGGGGGGGCTTGCCTGGTTGCTATGGCAAGGAGGGGTCGTCGACACCGTAGTCGAACACAAGGGCATCGGCATCGTCTCAGGTTCTACCGGAAAGGAAGTAATGAAGGGGGAATACAATAAATAATAGAGCAATCAAAGCAACACAAACCATAACATGGCAATAAGCGGTGCTAGAGGTGGCCTAACGCGGCGCTACACGTTACAGACGGAGCGGGAAAACATCTACGGATATTTCCCCGGCTTTGGGCATTTACTGGACAGACGATTTGGAGGGAAAGTTCCATGTTTGCAGTGATGGAGGCATCTGACAGGTAAGTGGATAACGTATTCGGGTTCGTCTTATTTTTCTGATCATTTTTCACATATAAATTATTTTCATCCGAGCTACGGTTTATTTTCTATGATTTATAAAGTTTTCGAGCATTTTCTACATTTTTTTCATCTAATTCGTTTTAATTACTAAATAGGCAGAATCCTTTTTACACCTACTAGGGGGCTAGCCATGTGTATGACAATGGGGCCAGGGTCAAAGTCAAAAGTTGACAAGTCAGGGTTGACTAGTCAACAGGGTCAAAGCAGAGCCCATTTGTCATTTGCCCATGTGCAAAAAGAATTAACTAAACTAATTTAAAACAGAGGGCCACATATCATAGGCTATTAGGCTAATCTAGCACTAAACTGAAACTAAATAAACAACAGAATTAAACCTAGAACTAATCTACCTAAATAGACCTAAACTAGTTTTGGCCGGCACCACACACACTCACACACACGTGCACTCACACATCACACTCACACACACCACACTGCATACACACACAGCACACACACACTGTTCTTTTTTTAACAGAAGATGGCAATTTGTGATTTTTATAGGATTTAATCCATGCACCAAATGAATTTGTTCCAGTGGTATAAAATGGAGTTTGTCAAGTATACTTTCCACTCATATTATTTTTAGGCCTGTTAGTAGTTGTTTAACCGCAGATTAGGGACTGTCTAGGGGTTAGTCAATGTAAAAATTGAAAAGCTAGCTAGTAGTACATTCAACAGCGGCAGTAGTTAGCATCAGTGGTAGCACCGTGGTAGCAACCAGAGCAGCGCGGCTGCTAGCAGCAGAGCAAAGCAGGGGCACTAGCTTGAGACGGCAAGAGCAGCAGCGTAAGAGAGCAGCAGCAAGGGGGAAGTAGCAGCGGCAAGTAAGAAGTAGCAGCAGCGGCGGCAAGAGCAACAACAGGTAGCAAGCAGCGGCGGCCGAGCAGCCGCAGCGCCGCAACAGTATGCAAGCAACATCAGCAACCCAAGGAGAGGAAGTAGCAGGGCGAGCACAGGGTACAGGCGCGCGGCGGCTGCGGTGAGCGTGGACCGGGGCGGGGCGAGCAGCAGTAGTGGGAGCACGCGGCAAGAGCAGCAGTAGACACAAGCAGGCGCGGCGAGCACGGGCGTTGGCGTGCAACGGCAACATGAGCAGCACGAGCAATACACACACACGTACATACGCGTACACACGAACTCGGATGAGCTCCGGACGGTAAATGACGACTAAATCGAGGCGAATGAAGGGGGAATCCGACGGAGAAGCTCACCAAGGATCCGTGTACGTGGTCGGGGAGGCTGGAGACTGTCGGGGTCGAGCGAATCGGCGACGGCGGCCAGCGGTGCAGGATGTAGAAGACGAGGTCGATGGCGATGACTCAGTGCGGCTCCACTCGATTTTACGCTCTGGATGGACGATGTCGACGGTGGAGATCCTCCTGGACTCGTCGGTGCGGCAAACGGTGGCCGGTGGCCGCGGGCTTGACGACGGCGCGGCGACGTCCCTCCTGGTCGTGGAAATAGAGAAAGAGGGAGAGGGGCGAGCGAGAGGAGGGAGCTGAGGAGAGATTAGGGTTTCTGATGAGGGGAGCGGCCTTATAGGCGAGGGGGACGCCGGATGGCCGCCACGGCGATGGCCGCGGCCGTGGCAGTCATCGGCCGTGCCCACGACCCCCGTGTGAACAGAGAGGGGCGCAGGGGTAGGCTGGGCCGGCCTGGCCAGTTGGGCTAGTGGCCCGGGCGGCAGAGCTGGCCTTTTCCTTTTTTTTTGCCTTTTGCTTTTCTTTACGATTTTATTTTACTGTTTTATTTTTATTTTCATTTTATCTTAGTTTTATAAAATATAAGTAGAACTTCTAGATTAGTGTTATAACTTAGACCAATGCCACAAAAAGTTTGACACCTAAATAAAATAGTTTGCATTATTATATTTTTCTAAGGCATTTATTTAATTATTTAAGCTTATGTTTTAATTATTTTAAGACATATAAATACATTATAAAAATATGGCTTCTCCACCTTATTACTCATGAATATTTGTCACATTTAGAACATCTTCGTTTTAATGTTTGAAAACTTTTGTTGGTTGCCTTTAATTAAAATTTTAATTTGAATCATTTTGAACTAACGTGAGTTTACCAATAGTAACCGAGGTGACGTGGCATCGTTAGCAGAGGTTTACTGTAGTTTAATTATCCGGGCGTCACAATATTGTTCCTCAAAACAGCCACCATACCTACCTATCATGGCATTTCCATAGCCATTCCGAGATATATTGCCATGCAACTTTCCACCGTTCCGTTCATATCATATTGTCATAGTGCCATGCATGATCATGTAGTTGACATCGTAGTTGTGGCAAAGCCACCATGCATAATTTTTCATATATGTCGCTCTTGATTCATTGCTTATGCCGCTACACCGCTGGAGGCATTCATGTAGAGTCATACTTGTTGTAGTATCGAGAGCTATATGTTGTTAGAAGAGAACTATATATGTATGTACTTTGGTTTTAATGTGATGATGAACTTTTATCCATTTGGTCACTTAATTATCTATTTATGATGTTCTGTAATGGTTTTTGACACACTTAATTATATATAATGCACGCAGATGAACCGGCAATGGATGTACGGTGACAGACACACCTCCGAGTACATTAAGGGCGTGCATGAGTTTCTAAATGCGGCTGAGGCAAACAAGCAGAATGGTTTTATGTGTTGTCCATGCACTAAATGTGTGAATACGATGTCTTACTCTAACCGGAAAATCCTTCACTCCCACCTGCTTTACAAGGGTTTCATACCACACTATAATGTTTGGACGAGGCACGGAGAAATAGGGGTTATGATGGAAGACGGCGATGAAGAAGAGTACGATGACAACTATGTGCCCGCTGAATACGGTGATGCTGCAATGGGGGGAGCTGGTGAAGATAAAGAGGAACCAGACGATGTGCCCAATGATGCTCCAACGGGTGAAGCTGCTGAAGATCAAGAGGAACCAAATGATGATCTCCGCCGGGTCATTGTCGATGCAAGGACACAATGCGAAAGTCAAAAGGAGAAGCTGAAGTTCGATCGCATGTTAGAGGATCACAAAAAAGGGTTGTACCCCAATTGCGAAGATGGCAACACAAAGCTCGGTACCGTACTGGAATTGCTGCAGTGGAAGGCAGAGAATGCTGTGGCTGACAAAGGATTTGAGAAGCTACTGAAAATATTGAAGAAGAAGCTTCCGAAGGATAACGAATTGCCCGACAGTACATACGCAGCAAAGAAGGTCGTATGCCCTCTAGGATTGGAGGTGCAGAAGATACATGCATGCCCTAATGTCTGCATCCTCTACCACGGTGCATACAAGGATCTGAACGCATGCCCGGTATGCGGTGCATTACGGTATAAGATCAGACGAGATGACCCTGGTGATGTTGATGGCGAGCCCGCCAGGAAGAGGGTTCCTGCGAAGGTGATGTGGTATGCTCCTATAATACCACGGTTGAAACGTTTGTTTAGAAACAGAGAGCATGCCAAGTTGATGCGATGGCACAGTGAGGACCGTAAGAAAGATGGGAAGTTGAGTGCACCCGCCGACGGGTCGCAGTGGAGAAAAATCGAGAGAAAGTACTGGGAGGAGTTTGCGAAGGACGCAAGGAATGTATGGTTTGCTTTAAGCGCGGATGGCATTAATCCTTTCGGGGAGCAGAGCAGCAATCACAGCACCTGGCCCGTGACTCTATGTATGTATAACCTTCCTCCTTGGATGTGCATGAAGCGGAAGTTCATTATGATGCCAGTTCTCATCCAAGGCCCTAAGCAACCCGGCAACGACATTGATGTGTACCTAAGGCCATTAGTTGAAGAACTTTTACAGCTGTGGAATGGAAACGGTGTACGTGCGTGGGATGAGCACAGACAGGAGGGATTTGACCTAAAGGTGTTGCTGTTCCTGACCATCAACGATTGGCCCGCTCTCAGTAACCTTTCAGGACAGACAAACAAAGGATACCACGCATGCACGCACTGTTTAGATGACACTGAAAGTATATACCTGGACAAGTGCAGGAAGAATGTGTACCTGGGCCATCGTCGATTTCTTCCGACCAACCATCAATGTCGAAAGAAAGGCAAGCATTTCAAAGGCGAGGCAGATCACCGGAAGAAGCCCGCCATGCGTACCGGTGATCACGTACTTGCTATGGTCAATGATTTACACGTAATCTTTGGAAAGGGCCCCGACGCACTAGCTGTTCCAAATGACGCTGAGGGACACGCACCCATGTGGAAGAAGAAATCTATATTTTGGGACCTACCCTACTGGAAAGACCTAGAGGTCCGCTCTTCAATCGACGTGATGCACGTGACGAAGAACCTTTGCGTGAACCTGCTAGGCTTCTTGGGCGTGTATGGAAAGACAAAAGATACAGCTGAGGCATGGGAGGACCTGCAACGTTTGCACGAAAAAGACGGCATCCCTCCGAAGCAGTATGAAGGTCCTGCCAGCTATGCTCTTACGAAAGAAGAGAAAGAAATCTTCTTTGAATGCCTGCTTAGTATGAAGGTCCCGACTGGCTTCTCGTCGAATATAAAGGGAATAATAAATATGGCAGAGAAAAAGTTCCAGAACCTAAAGTCTCATGACTGCCATGTGATTATGACGCAACTGCTTTCGGTTGCATTGAGGGGGCTTCTACCGGAAAACGTCCGATTAGCCATTGTGAAGCTATGTGCATTCCTCAATGCAATCTCTCAGAAGGTGATCAATCCAGAAATCGTACCAAGGCTAAGGAGTGATGTGGCGCAATGTCTTGTCAGTTTCGAGCTTGTGTTCCCACCATCCTTCTTCAATATCATGACACACGTCCTAGTTCATCTAGTCGACGAGATTGTCATTCTGGGGCCCGTATTTCTACACAATATGTTCCCCTTTGAGAGGTTCATGAGAGTCCTAAAGAAATATGTCCGTAACCGCGCCAGGACAGAAGGAAGCATCTCCATGGGCCATCAAACAGAGGATGTCATCGGGTTTTGTGTTGACTTCATTCCTGGCCTTAATAAGATAGGTCTCCCTAAATCGCGGTACGAGGGGAGACTGACTGGAAAAGGCACGCTTGGAAGGGACTCAATAATATGCAGGGACGGATATTCTTGGTCTCAAGCACACTACACAGTTCTACTGAACTCTACATTAGTGACCCCGTATGTCGATGAACACAAGAACAGTCTGCGCTCCAAACACCCGGAGCAGTGCGACGACTGGATTACACGTGAACACATCAGGACTTTCAGCAGTTGGTTGGAAACACGTCTCAGAGGTGACAACACTGTTTGTGATGAGTTGTACTTGTTGTCCAGGGGACCATCTTCGACTGTATTGATTTACAAAGGATGCGAGATAAATGGGAATACATTTTACACGATTGTCCAAGATCAAAAGAGCACCAACCAAAACAGCGGTGTCCGCTTTGATGCAACAACCGAGAGGGGAAAGGACACATAGTATGGTTACATAGTGGACATATGGGAACTTGACTACGGACATGATTTTAAGGTCCCTTTGTTTAAGTGCAAATGGGTCAATCTGTCAGGAGGCGGGGTACAGGTAGACCCATAGTACGGAATGACAACAGTGGATCTGAAAAATCTTGGATACACTGACGAACCGTTCGTCCTAGCCAATGATGTGGCACAGGTTATCTATGTGAAGGACATGTCTACCAGACCGAGAAAAAGAAAAGATAAGGAAGCGAATACATCATACGATGAGCCAAAGCGCCACATAGTTCTTTCAGGAAAAAGGGACATCCTAGGAGTGGAGGGCAAGACAGACATGTCTGAAGATTATGAAAAGTTTCATGAAATTCCTCCCTTCAAAGTCAAGGCTGACCCAAGCATCCTGATAAACGATGAAGATTATCCATGGTTACGGCGCAATAAGCAAATGACACAAGCGAAGAAAAAGTGAAGACTTTTTTCGGCAACTATTATGATGATACCATGCCAACTTTGTAACAAACGAGTTTGATACCATTGTCCGTTTGTACTATTCAAATTTGCACTAACAGAAAGTTTGTAATTGGTTTTACCAGAAAGAATTAAAAAATAAAACAAAAAACAAAAGAAAATAAATAATGCTGAAAGCAAAAAAAACTTGCAAAAAAATAAAAAATAGCAACAATAAGTATTTCATTGTAAGTAGAAACAAAATTAAATAAATAAAGCAACAAAGAAAACAAATAATTTCAAATTTAAACTATTCAAATTTGAATACTACTTGCACTAACAGAAAGTTTATAATTTGTTTTATCTAAAGCAATAATATTCACAAAGAAACTCTAAATACAGCAAAAAACAACTTAGAAATAAATAAAGCAAAAAAGGAAAAAAATAAAAAATTTGGGCGCTGCCCAGTGAGCCTGCAAGGCCTACAGCCCAGGATGCATCTAGACTATAAGTCCCAGCAAGCTGACAGGGCAGCGCGCAGAGTTAGGCCCAGAAGCCTGCAATTGAGAGGAGCTCGAGTGGGTGAGCGCAGCAGCGCTTATAAACCACACCCGAGCTCTCTCAACTAGCGAGGTGGGACTAAACTTCCCACCGCACCGCGCCAGCAAGCCCTTTGGTCCCGGTTGGTGGCACCCCCCGTGACTAAAGGGTGGCATTAGTCCCGGTTGGTGGCTGAAACCGGGACTAATACCCCCCTTTAGTCCCGGTTGCTGCCACCAACCGGGACTAAAGGCCCATCCTTCCCGCCCTTTGGGCTGCTGAAAAGGGACCTTTAGTCCCGGTTGGTGGCAGCA
>LR738713.1:589410156-589451853 GCA_902687465.1 Secale cereale
AAGTAACCGGGGCATGTTGGTACGAAGTTATGCAAAGTTGTTTTGGAACGGAGTTCCTGATAGGATAATCCATCTTTTGTTACGAATTATCCTATCCGGGACTCCGTTCCAAAACCACTTTGGAGAGCTTCGTACCATCATGCTACTGTTACTTTCGCCTAATGATGAAATATTGGTTTTGTTGAATCCTTTGAAACTAGACAAAATGTGACATGAGGGGGTCTAGGGTTGTGGATCGCCGAGCAGTCGAGGGTCGAGGGGTCGAGAGAGGTTGCCTAGCTAGTGTCAAAGTATTGAAGAATTCCATGACTTCATCATTTGCCAGAAGTAACCGGGGCATGTTGCTACGAAGTTATGCAAAGTTATTTTGGAACGGAGTTCCTGATAGGATAATCCGTCTTTTGTTACGAATTATCCTATCAGGGACTCCGTTCCAAAATAACTTTGGAGAGCTTCGTACCATCATGCGACTATTACTTTCGCCTAATGATGAAGTATTGGTTTTGTTGAATCCTTTGACACTAGACAAAATGTGACATGAGGGGGTCTAGGGTTGTGGATCGCCGAGCAGTCGGGGGTCGAGGGGTCGAGAGGTTGCCTAGCTAGTGTCAAAGTATTGAAGAATTCCATGACTTCATCATTTGCCAGAAGTAACCGGGGCATGTTGCTACGAAGTGTCTAGGGTTTGTGGATCGCCGATCAGTCGAGGGTCGTCCAGTGGTCGAGGGTCGAAGCTAGTTCTACGTTTGCCATTAATATATCCATCTGTCATGTTTGAATAATAATTGGCATGTTGTAAATATTTGTAGAAACTATGGACGACAACACCCGAGACCTAGCACAAGAAGCGATGTTGATGGACATAATCACAGACGGACAAAATGCCGTCTTGTCGTTTCTCAACGACACCGATGAGCAGGTAGAAAGAGAGCTGCAGCTGGAAGATCTAGGCTATGATATTGATGGATCCGGTGACCCAATGCACATGGAAGAAGTAGACCGCGAGGACGGCTCCGGTGACCCAATGCCGGTGCAAGAAGGAGACCGTGATGCTGGCTCCGGTGACCGAACCGAGTCCGGCCAGGAGGTATATATGTTAGTTAAGCCTGTGCTGACTAGTTAATTGATGCATTCATTAACTCTCGTCTTTGTTCCTTTTTCTAGCCCTCCGGATCGAGCAAATCTTCGATAAAGAGACGAGGCGCGAAGAAAAAGTTGAGGCCGGATGAAAAGTTTGAGATCTCAGAAATCTCGCGCTCCGGCGAGCCGATTGACCCCATCCGGACAAAGAACGCATTTGTTAATCAGTGCGGGGTTCTGGTTAGGGACAAGATCCCGATCAGCATCCATCAATGGTTAAAGCCGGCTGCAAATGACGCTGAGGTGACTTATGTCACTGATATGCAGAAAGAAGATCTTTGGACTGAGCTGAAGTCAAATTTCATCCTACCGCGAGAGGATGATCCGGCGAATCCAGTTAAAGAGGAGTTAATCAAGTCTGCTGCACTTTCGAAGATGGCAGACCAATTCAGGGCATGGAAGAAAAAACTGAATACGTTTGTCAAAGATAAAAAGACTCCAGAATTCGTGGGCATATATGAGAAGATCAAAGATGACCGGCCCGCATTTGTGGCCCATAAGACATCGGAAAAGAGTCAGAAGATGTCGGAGACAAACCGGATAAATGCTGCGAAGAAGAAGCATCACCATCGCACGGGGTCACGTGGCTACCTCAGAGCCCGGCCTAAGTGGGCCAAGGCTGAGAATGACCTGCTTGAGAAAGGGATCGAACCAGAGACAATGCACTGGCCAGACCGTTGCCGGACTTGGTTCTTCGGGGCTGGCGGAACCTTGGACCCTGTATCAGGGTGGTGCATTTGGACGGACAAGCAATTGGAAACACCACCCAGGAAGATGCGGCAGTATATCAAAGCAGCGCATGAAGGGACGTTCTTCCCCGACAGAGAGAACGACGAGCTGACAATGGCCCTCGGGAATCCTGAGCACCCTGGACGGACACGAGGCACGCCAGGCTCCCTTCCGTGGCGTGCTGGGTTTCCGGACGCAGGCGGCTACAAAAGCCACGAGAGGAGGGAGAAAATGGAGCAGACCGAACTGCAGGCGCTGCGGGCCAGAATACAAGCGATAGAGGAATGGGAAGCAAATCAAGACAAAAGAATTGCCGAAGCTTCCCCCGAAGCTACCCCACCATCTCAGCGGAGAAGCACCGTGGCTTCCACCGAGTTGCTTCAGCCGGAGCCTGTCTTGATGGCTACTGTCAGGTATCCCGTGGATGCTATCACGCAGGCACAAAATTGCCACCTTATGGCGCAGTGGATGAATCTGAAGGTCAAGGCGGCTGTTGGCTCTGTTTATCCTTCTGGACCCGGCGACACTTTTCACTACCGGCCGATTCCAGAAGGATATGCTAGGGTGATGGTGGATGAAATAACGGAGGGATTTGAGGAGCTCCAGCTTGACCACCCTACCGGTGAAGGGGAGACTCGGCTGGGTTCTTCACTGAAGACTCCATGCCTATGGCGGAAGGACCTCATCAACATTCTCAACTGGACGCCTCCGCCTCCTCCTCCTCATCCTCCGGCGAGTCAGGGCACTCCGCCTCCTCCACCGCCTCCTCCTCCGGCGAGTGACGATCAGGGCACTCCGGCTCCTTCTCCGGCGCGTGGCGGCACTCCGCCTCCTTCGCCGCCGACGCGTGGTGGCACTCCACCTCCTTCGCCGCCGGCGCGCCCGAGCAGCCAGCCTGCTCCTCCTTCTCCGCCTAGTCAGCAAGGGCGGAAGAGACCTGCCGCCGCTCCGGCTGCTCCTGCTCCGGCGCGTAAGCAAGGAAAAAAACAGCCGCTTCGTCTGGTCTGGCGACGTCTAGCAGTACAGCCAGAGGCGGGAGGCGATGCAGATTCGGTCCTTCTCTCACGCCTCTAGAGAAGTTACCATATGAGAGGTCCGACGAGGAAAACACGAAGATAGCTCAAGGCGACGTGAAGGACTGGCTTGAAGGGTTGAAAGCACAGAGACATCCACCTCCGGAGGAGAAGATAGATGCGGTGAAAGCAAAGCGCACTCTTGCTGCCCTGAAGCAACCAACGAAAAGTAAGCCGAAGGGCAACTATGACCGCATGATTCAAAAGACATTTCAAGAAGCGAAGCGGTTGGGAAGTACGAAAAGTGATCAAAGGTTAGCAGAAGGATGAGCTGGGAAACAAATTGCCCTGCTCGGCGAACAAGCGGACCAATCGTGCCCCCCGCTAAAGGTGTCTAGCGACATGGTCGCTAATGATCCGTGGATGGTGTCCGGTTATACCAATCTTGCAGATTACGTGTCCGACGATGTACACTATGATTTCTTGGACGTGCAGATAGAAAGATACGAGTACAAAAAGCCTCTCGTCAAAAATGAAAGATCTCTATCAACGAATATGCGAAGATTGCATGATTGGTACTTGAAAATCTCTAGAGAGTCTGGGGGGAGGGATAGCTTGTATTTGAGAGTTAAACCCGAGCATGACCTCGTTGGAATTGAACTGTTGCCTGTTCCATTTGAGGAGTTCTATCAGTTTTTCAATCAATTGGCCCTCGATAAAACAACGGTCACCTGCTACTGTCTGTAAGTAGTACTACTTCTGTCATTAAGTCTCTCTATATAGCTGATCTTCATTGCATGTATTTATAATTATCCTCACTATATTATGCAGATTGAAGACCGTCGAATTGAAGAAAAGACAAGTAGGTGATATTGGGTTCATTAACACATACCTCATAGATGCAACCGAGGTTAAATTCCGTCCCGACGATGATACGTCCAAAACGTATCTATAATTTCTGCTTGCTCCATGCCTCTTTTGGGTGATATTGCTATGATATTTATACACTTCCATACACTTTTGATCATATTTGGACTAACCTATTAACTCAGTGCACCCCAGTGCCAGTTTCTGTTTTCGGCTGTTTTTGTATTTCAGGTTTTCATGTTACGAGAACTGCCAGGAAAAATCCAGAAAAATTATATAAAAAATCAGCGTTCCAGAAACTACCGTGCGCCCGAAGGACAGCCGGGGGGGGGGGGGCACCAGGGCTCCAGGCGCCCTGGCGGCGCGCCCCCCTGGGCCGCGCAGGGGGGGCGCCTGGGCCCCCCGAGGCTCCTCCGATGCCCCCCTTTGGCATATATTTAAAGCGTCTCCCGAAACCCTCGGGGAGGAACTCTTTTCGCGATCCCATCTCTGTTCCGCCGCCGCCGCCGCTTCCAATATCGGGAGCACCAGCAGAACCCTTCCCGGCACCCTGCCGGAGGGGAGGATCACCACCGGGAGCTTCTCCACCACCATGGACGCCTCCCGGATGAGATGTGAGTAGTCTCCCTTGGACCATGGGTCCATGACCAGTAGCTATGTGATGTTCTCCTCCCGTTCTTGTGCTTCACTAATTAGTCCTGGTGAGCTGCCCTACATGATCGAGGCACATATGTAATCCTTATGCTGTTGCTATGATGAGTTTGCTGGGATCCGATGGATTATGATATTATGTTCAGATTGTGCTTGAGTAATATATTTGATCTACCTCTTTTATATTTATGTTCGTAAGTAATTCTTGCATGTTCTCCGTTGTTATTTATTGCTTTGGCCGAGTAATAGGTAGTGACTCCAAGAGGGAACGTTATGCTTGATTGTGGGTTCATGCCCCTCGATGACTAGCTTGAGTGACAGAAACATGAGTCTAGGGGATGTGCTGTTGCCACAAGGGGGAAAACAACGGTGCTTGTGCCCGCGGGTGCAAGGATTGTTTACTTTACGCAAAGTTCTTTTAATGCAGTTGTCTGTTGCATTGAGTTTACACTGTGGGTGGGACTCGCAACTTAATACCAGCGAGATGTTCTGGATAGATATCTCAAGGTGGATGATTAGTAGTAGATATTGATGGATTTCGGTCTACTTACTTTGGCGTACCGCCCATGCTTTAAACCTCAACCTTTCTTGCAATGTAGTTAGCATTGGTTTGCGCACATGTTCCTGTCAATTGCCCAGCTGTAATTCTTTTACCTCACATAGCTGTTTTATCGTCTTTTGGGAGAGAGACATCACTAGTGAACATCATGAGACTCCGGTCCATATTACCATCATTGATCACATCCGCTATTTACTTTTTGCTTTTATTTACTATTGCAATTATATCTATCACTACTATCACTTGCGTTTAATCCTTTGTGAACTACAAGGCCGGAGGGATTGACAACCTCTCTGTACTCGTTGGGAGCAAAGTTATTTGTATCTGCGTGCAGGTCCACATTGATTGCTAATATCTGGCGCCGTAGTAGTTGACACCTTCTTGTTGAACCTAGGAGTCTCTGGGGATTCGATCCTTGGTATCTTTGTCAAGGGAAAAACTTCCGCAACACTACATCTCACACCTTCCACTTGGGGTAACCAACGAGGGGCGAGAAGCCTAGCAAGAGTTTTTCTGGCGCCGTTGCCGGGGACTCCACTCTTCAAGATAGGTGAGTTGCATGCTATCTTTTACCTTTGCTTTTAGTCTTGTTAGTTTACCTTTCAGTTTCTGCTTTAGTATCTTTTATCGAAAATCACAAAAATAGTTATCTTGCTTGCTTGCTACTATGGGTTCCACCGAGAACACCAAGTTGTGTGACTTCACTAGTCACAACAATGATGACTTTATCAGCACACCTATCACTACACCTGCCACTTCAGCACCTTCATATGAAATTAAACCTGCTTTACTGAATCTAGTTATGAAAGATCAATTCTCCGGTGCTGGAGATGATGCTGCTTTACACTTGAACAACTTTGTTGAACTTTGTGATATGCAAAAGTACCAAGAAATAGATGGTAATATTGTTAAGCTTAAGCTTTTTTCTTTCTCCTTGAGAGGAGGAGCTAAAATTTGGTTTCAGTCTTTGCCTAGAAATAGCATAGATTCATGGGACAAGTGCAAAGATGCTTTTATTGGAAAATACTATCCACCTGCTAAAATTATCCAAATGAGAAGTAACATGATGAATTTTAAACAATTGGATAATGAACACGTTGCCCAAGCTTGGGAACGTATGAAATCTCTTATCAAGAACTGCCCTACTCACGGTTTGACTACTTGGATGGTTATCCAAACTTTTTATGCAGGCTTGAACTTTACCTCGCGGAACTTGTTAGATTCGGCCGCAGGAGGAACTTTTATGTCAACTACACTTGGTGCTGCCACAAAGCTTCTCGATGAGATGATGACCAACTATTCCGAATGGCACACCGAACGCGCTCCAACAGGTAGGAAGATAAACTCTGTTGAGGAGATTTCCTCCCTAAATGAAAAAGTTGACTTGATCATGTCTCTACTTTCGAAGCAATCTTCTGTTGATCCTCGTGATGTTCCTTTAAATTCTTTGATTGCTCAAGAACAAGTAGATGTGAACTTTATCTCTAGAAACAATTTTAACAACAATGCTTATAGGAGTAATTTTGGTAACAATCCTAGACCGTTCCCCTCTAATTCTTATGGGAACAACAGTGCTTATACTAGCATCAAGAACTCCACTACTGAACTAGAGATTATGCTTAAAGATTTCATCACTACCCAAAAAGCCTTTAATAAGAGTGTAGAAGAAAAACTACATAAACTAGATGATCTCTCTTTGAAGGTAGACCATTTAGCCAATGAGATAGAATTGCTTAAAATTAAAACTTCTCCTCTTGAGGAGAGGAAGGTCACTCCTATTAATGCTACTCAAGTGCAAATTAATGAAAATATTAGGATGATGGCTAAACTTAAAGAAAGATGGGCTAGAGAAAGGGAGGAAGAGGATAGAATTAAGAGCCTTCCTACCCACCACACTGTTGCTACTATCCAAGTTGTTGAGGATATCCAAACTCTTAGCACCCAATGTACTCCTGGTCCCATTGGACCTATTAATGGTGATGCTATGACTATAGAAACTACCAAACATGTGAACCTAAAGGACACCACTACCACTTTACTTGATGCTAGTGACCTTGATTTTGATAATTGCACTCTTACCGAAGTTATTGATTTCCTTCACAAGATGTCTAGAGATCCCCGCACTAGCACGCTTAACCTTGCCTTCACAGAGCATATCACTAATGCTCTCATCAAAGCTAGGGAGGAGAAACTTAGAGTAGAAGCCTCCATACCTAGAAAGCTAGAATATGGTTGGGATCCTATGATAAAAATTAAATTGAATGACTTCTCTTGCTATGCATTATGTGATGTTGCAGCTAGTACCTTTGTTATGCCCAAAAGAATATATGATATGCTTAAATTGAAACCTTATGATTCTTGTTCTTTTGGTGTTCGTCTCGTTGATTCTTCCATAAAGAAACCTTTGGGGAGGATCGACGATGTTCTTATCGTTGTCAATGATAATTATGTTCCCGTTGATTTTACCATTATGGATATTGAATGTGATCCTTCTTGTCCAATTATTTTGGGACGTCCCTTTTTACGCACCGTTGGTGCTATCATTGACATGAAAGAGGGGAATATAAAATTTCAGTTTCCTCTCAAGAAAGGGATGGAACACTTCCCTCGAAAGAAGATCAAGTTACCTTTTGAGTCCGTTGTACGGGCTAGCTATTCTTTTACTCTTGATAAAACTTGATCTCTTTGCATTATGCCTAGCTTAAAGGCATAAAAGAAAGCGCTTTTGGGAGGCAGCCCAATGAATAAATTTATTTTGCTTTTGTTGTGTCTTGATGTTGTTACTACTGTAGCATCATCATTGTATCTTTACTTTTCAATTTTGTGCCAAGTGTAGCCTCTGATTGCTAGAAAGTTCAAAAGTTGTGAGGTGCTGTCCAGGAAACAGATTCTGTCCTTGGATAGAAAAATTCGTATAAAATCACCAGATCATCTTTTTGGTCTGAATTTTTTCGAAAGCGTGCTCTATATAATTGTCTTTCGTGCGTCTGTTCTGAGTTTTTTTATTAGAGTTGCAGAAGTGCCCCGAACAAATCATTTACTACCTGCTGTTCTGTTTTTCACAGATTCTGTCCTGTTTTGCCTTTCCTTCATTTTGCAAACCTAGAGCTTGCTTTTTCTTTGCAAAAACCTTTTGGAAATCTTGAGAAACAGTAGACCTTCAAGAATATCTTTATTTCCAGCAAGGTATAATTATTTTATTATGGGTACTAACCTCGCTAATCAGATTATGATGAGTTATGTATGAAGGGAGTTTTCAAGTGTGCGAGGGAAGATGATAAAAAGATTCAGCAGTGTCAAGCGCTCAAGCTTGGGGATGCCCCCATGCACCCCCAAGAAATATTCAAGGAGACTCAAGCGTCTAAGCTTGGGGATGCCCCCGTGCATCCCCTTCTCCATCAACATTATCAGTTCGTCTTTCGTTCCACTATATTTTAATCACTTCATGTGTTATGTGCTATGCTTGGAGCGTCTTGCTTTTAGTTTCCTTTTTAGTTTTTCATAACGAGTCGGAACTCAGCTTTCTTTATGTGGGAGAGAAACACGCTCCACTTCTACCTAGAACATAACATAGAATTTTCATGTCTATCTTTGCTGTGTGTGTTCTTTGTCTTTTAATAGCTACTATCATGTTCAGCTCTTGGCTTTCATGCTTATCTTTTTAAAGAGCTTTTGTTTAGTTGGTTTCTTGAACTCTCTTTAATTACCATGCTCACCTTATTAAGAGAGTTTGCTTCCGTTGCATTGGTTAATATGTCTATGATAAAGATACTACGTGCATAATGGCGCTTAGTAGTTCAGGTTTTCTTATGGTTAGTCTCAAATAGCTGGAGGGTTCCCAATGTGTTATTGGAATACCAACATGATTTGTTTGCCTATGATGTGGTATGGTTTAGTAATATCTTCCTTCGAGAATTTATTTTGATTGACTTGGCGTATGCTGACGCATATTTAAGACTGTAAAGAAAGTCTGTCAAGCCTTGATGATCTTTTGTTTCTGAGTAGCGATATAACTACCATGCCTGATTCAATGTTGCTTTGTCGCTCTGCATGATTATGACCGTCATTGCTCTCTTAGTTGGTCGCTCCCAGTCTTTTGCTAACCTCCACCTGTACTAAGCGGACTGACTGCTTGTGCATCCACATCCTTTTAAACCAGTTGTGCCATATGAGTCCACCATACCTACCTATATGTGGTATTTCACCGCCACTCCAAGTAAATTTACATGTGCTACCTTTAAAACCTTCAGTTTTTGCAATACATAGCTCATGGGAAAGTAGCTCAAAAACTACTGTGGTAAAGAATATGTTGCTTATGTATCTTATTTCTTATAAGTTGCTTGCTGAGCGGTAACCATGTTTCTGGGGACGCCATCAACTGTTACACTTTTGTTGAATATCATGTGAGTTGCTATGCATGTTCGTCTTGTCTAAAGTAAGGGTGATTTGCCATGGGTTGAATGGTTTGAGTATGCATATTGTAAGAGAAGAACATTGGGCCGCCAACCAAAGCCATGTATCATGGTGGAAGTTTTAGCTTGGACATTAATCCTCAATTTCTTATGAGAATATGCTTAAGCATTAAAGAGGAGTCCATTATCTATTTTCTATGTTGTCCCGGTATGGATGTCCTCAAGTTGAAATCTATCAAAAACGAGAAATCAAATGCGATCTATCTCCTTGGACCTTTGTACAGGTGACATAGAGGTACCCCTTTGTGACACTTGGTTGAAACATATGTAATGCAATGACAATCCATGGAAATCCGAGCTAATTAGGACAAGGTGCGAGCACTATTGGTATTCGATGCATGAGGCTTGCAACTTATAGGATGTCTTATGCATAACACATATGAAGTACTACCACCGTTGACAAAATTGTTTCTATGTTTTCAAAATAAAAAGCTCTAGCACATGAGTAATCCCTGCTTCCCTCTGCGAAGGGCCATTCTTTTACTTGTATGTTGAGTCTCCACCTTCTTTCTTCAAGCACCAACTATTGAGAGCATGATTGTCATTCTGAGTGTAATGTGCATTGTCCCAAAGTAGCATTGTCTTTTGCATGATTGTGATATCATTTATTCTGAAATCATTGTATCTAGTCATCACTTAAACCTTGAAGGTGCCCCTGCATTTATGTTTTGCTTCACTAAAGGGGGCAAGCTAGATATCACTTTATCATATTTGCACATCATATTCATTGCAAATCTATTTGATGTTTTAGTATCATATTGTAAAACTTTCAGTTCTTTGTGATTTTCTCATGAGGCAACTTAATTACTACAGATTCATTATCTCAGTAAGCTTTTGTCATATGACTATGAAAAAGTCATATATGGTTAATAGCATGTCACCACAGAAATTATTCTTGTTATCATTTACCTACTCTAGGACGAGCAGGAATTAAGCTTGGGGATGTTGATACGTCCAAAACGTATCTATAATTTCTGCTTGCTCCATGCCTCTTTTGGGTGATATTGCTATGATATTTATACACTTCCATACACTTTTGATCATATTTGGACTAACCTATTAACTCAGTGCACCCCAGTGCCAGTTTCTGTTTTCGGCTGTTTTTGTATTTCAGGTTTTCACGATACGAGAACTGCCAGGAAAAATCTAGAAAAATTATATAAAAAATCAGCGTTCCAGAAACTACAGTGCGCCCGAAGGACAGCCGGGGGGGCACCAGGGCTCCAGGCGCCCTGGCGGCGCCCCCCCCCCCCCCCCCGGGCCGCGCCGGGGGGGCGCCTGGGCCCCCCGAGGCTCCTCCGATGCCCCCCTTTGGCATATATTTAAAGCGTCTCCCGAAACCCTCGGGGGCGGAACTCTTTTCGCGATCCCATCTCTGTTCCGCCGCCGCCGCCGCTTCCAAGATCGGGAGCACTAGGAGAACCCTTCCCGGCACCCTGCCGGAGGGGAGGATCACCATCGGGAGCCTCTCCACCACCATGGACGCCTCCAGGATGAGTTGTGAGTAGTCTCCCTTGGACCATGGGTCCATGACCAGTAGCTATGTGATGTTCTCCTCCCGTTCTTGTGCTTCACTAATTAGTCCTCGTGAGCTGCCCTACATGATCGAGGCACATATGTAATCCTTATGCTGTTGCTATGATGAGTTTGTTGGGATCCGATGGATTATGAGATTATGTTCAGATTGTGCTTGAGTAATATATTTGATCTACCTCTTTTATATTTATGTTCGTAAGTAATTCTTGCATGTTCTCCGTTGTTATTTATTGCTTTGGCCAAGTAATAGGTAGTGACTCCAAGAGGGAACGTTATGCTTGATTGTGGGTTCATGCCCCTCGATGACTAGCTTGAGTGACAGAAACATGAGTCTAGGGGATGTGTTGTTGCCACAAGGGGGAAAACAACGGTGCTTGTGCCCGTAGGTGCAAGGATTGTTTACTTTACGCAAAGTTCTTTTAATGCAGTTGTCTGTTGCATTGAGTTTACACTATGGGTGGGACTCGCAACTTAATACCAGCGAGATGTTCTGGATAGATATCTCAAGGTGGATGATTAGTAGTAGATATTGATGGATTTCGGTCTACTTACTTTGGCGTACCGCCCATGCTTTGAACCTCAACCTTTCTTGCAATGTAGTCAGCATTGGTTTGCGCACATGGTCCTGTCAATTGCCCAGCTGTAATTCGTTTACCTCACATAGCTGTTTTATCGTCTTTTGGGAGAGAGACATCACTAGTGAACATCATGAGACTCCGGTCCATATTACCATCATTGATCACATCCGCTATTTAATTTTCGCTTTTATTTACTATTGCAATTATATCTATCACTACTATCACTTGCGTTTAATCCTTTGTGAACTACAAGGCCGGAGGGATTGACAACCTCTCTGTACTCGTTGGGAGCAAAGTTATTTGTATCTGTGTGCAGGTCCACGTTGATTGCTAATATCTGGCGCCGTAGCAGTTGACACCTTCTTGTTGAACCTAGGAGTCTCTGGGGATTCGATCCTTGGTATCTTTGCCAAGAAAAACTTCCGCAACACTACATCTCACTCCTTCCACTTGGGTTAACCAACGAGGGGCGAGAAGCCTAGCAGACGATACCGAGACCAACTTGCTACGATCGTTGGTGGTAAATGAAAACAAAGATATAATACTCTTTCCTTACAACTTCAAGTGAGTGTTACTGTCTTGTGCATATTTGGTTTCCCTTATATATCAGTCAAGGTTATAGTGATGTAATTGATGAGTTCATGCATGCGTGCGCAGTTTCCACTATATTCTCTTAGAGATTAAGCTTGAGAAGGGAGTAGTAACTGTCTTAGACTCTAAACGTAAAGATCCCGAGGAGTATGCGGACATGACTCAAATGCTCGTCAGGTAAGTTAAATCGATCAGTATCATCCACCATGCATATATATCAGCAACTTCATTTCTGATATCAACTAATTGTTTTCTTTGTCTGGCAGGGTTTTGAGAAAATTCACCAAAAAAGCTCCGGGACTGCCGAAGAAGCTAGAATTTAGATACCCAAAAGTAAGTACTATATAGTAGCATGTTCCGCGCGCGCATCTCCTATATCTTGATTCAAGCGCTAGTTTCATCAATACCAATTTGGCATTCTTGCTTATCAGTTTGATTGACCTCTATTTCTTGTAAAGTGGTTGTGGCAGGAACCCGGGAATGATTATTGTGGATACTACATTTGCGAGTCCCTCCGCCACACGACCTGTGAGCGGGGCTACTCTGAAGCACAATTTGAAGTGCGTAAGCAATCAATAATATTCACAAATTTATAGCATCATTGCATGTATTGACCCCCTACTTCAAATTAGATGTTTCGGATGCGGGATGAACTCCTAACACCAGATCGTCTGCGAGCAATTCAAGAGGAATTGGCGGCATTCTTCCTTGAACACGTGATCGCTGAAGACGGAGAATACTATGTGGACCATGCATCCATATGATAGGAGATTATATTTGGAAAAGATAATTATTGTATATATGTACCCGGTAGTGTCGGATAGATATACGAGAACTTGTTGTTCGACCAATCTCTCGGAGAAGGAGAGGTGGTCGATATTACTTCTCTCTGTATGATATATGTGTGTGTTGATTATACGATCTTCTGTTTCCTTCGTTTGCTTTACTAGCTAGCTAGCTAGCTAGCTAGCGTGTCTAGTCCTCTCTATACGTATGTGTAGTACGTAGCGTCAACCAAGCACGGACATAAGAGAGGACACTTCTCTCTATTAATTAGCTAGCTAACACAATATGAAACACCTAAATTATCCCCCCAAAACCTCTAACCCCCCCTCCCCTTTCAAAAAAAAACAAAAACCACAGCCACAGAAATGCTGACGCGTGGATGCCTTTTGGTCCCGGTTGGTGCCACCAACCGGGACCAAAGCCCCTCCTGCCTGGGCTCGGCGCACAGGCCACGTGGACACCCATCGGCCCCGATTCTGGATTGAACCGGGACTAAAGGGTCAGAGCATTAGTACCGACACTTTTGTCCCGGTTCAGGAACCGGGGCTAAAGGCCCAAACGAACCGGGTCTGATGACCCTTTATCTACTAGTGTAGTGGGAATTTTCATTATAGAACTTGGCTTGTATTGCGTGAAAGTTGAAAGGTTTGAAAAAAATAGAGTATGAAAACAAATGCTTGGCTGAAATCGGGGTTGTGCATGATATGAATATTTTGTGTGATGAAGAGGGAGCATAGCCAGATTATATGATTTTGTAGGGATAACTTCCTTTAGCCATGGTATTTTGAGAAGACATGATTGCTTTGTTAGTATTGCTTTAAGTATTGTTATTTCTTATGTCAATATAGACTTTTATCTTGAATCTTTCAGATCTAAACATTCATGCCACAATTAAGAGAATTACATTGAAAAACTATATTGGTTAGCATTCCACATCAAAAATTCTTTCTTTATCATTTACCTACTCGAGGATGAGCAGGAATTAAGCTTGGGGATGCTTGATACGTCTCCAACGTATCTATAATTTTTTATTGTTCCATGCTATTATTTATGAAGTCTTGGATGTTTAATGGGCTTTATCATTCACTTTTATATCATTTTTGGGACTAACCTACTAACCCAAAGGCCCAGTCTAGATTGTTGTTTTTTTGCCTATTTCAAGGTTTTGCAGAAAAGGAATATCAAACGGAGTCCAAACGGAATGAATCCTTTGCGAGAGATATTTTTGGAGGAAATCACGCACGGAAAGCGTCAGGACCAAGTCAGGGGACAGCTGGGCTGCCCTCGAGGGCGGGAGGCGCGCCCCCCTTCCCAGGGCACCCCCCCTGCCTCGAGGCTGGCCCACACGGCCCCGGTGCCCTCCTTCTTCCTATATATACCTACGTACCCCAGAAACTCCATACGGAAAGAGAAAACCCTAATTCCACCGCCGTAGCTTCTGTTCCCGTGGAGATCCCATCTTGGAGCCTGTTCCGGGAGGGGGATCCATCACGGAGGCCTTCATCGTCATCATCATCGCCCTCACCATGAGTTGTGAGTAGTTTACCACAGACCTTCGGGTTCATAGCTAGTATCTAGATGGCTTCTTCTCTCCCTTTGGATCTCAATACAAAGTTCTCCTCGGCCTTCGAGGAGATCTATTCGATGTAATCTCTTTTTGCGGTGTGTTTGTCGAGATCTGATGAATTGTGAGTTTATGATCAAGGTTATCTATGAAAGATATTTGGTTCTTCTCTGACCTTTTTATGTGTGCTCATAATATCCTTGCAAGTCTCTTCGAATTATTGGTTTGGTTTGGCCTACTAGAACTATAATTCTTGCAATGGGAGAAGTGCTTGGCTTTGGGTTCAATCTTGCGGTGTCCTTTCCCAGTGACAGTAGGGGCAGCAAGGCACGTATTGTATTGTTGCCATCGAGGATAGAAAGATGGGGTTTTCATCATATTTCTTGAGTATATCCCTCTACATCATGTCATCTTGCTTGAAGCGTTACTCTGTTCGTATGAACTCAATACACTAGATGCATGCTCGATAGCGGTCGATGTGTGGAGTAATAGTAGTAGATGCAGAATCGTTTCGGTCTACTTGTCTCGGATGTGATGCCTATATACAATGATCATGCCTAGATAGTCTCATAATTATTCGCTTTTCTATCAATTGCTCGACAGTAATTTGTTTACCCGCCGTAGAATACCGCTATCATGAGAGAAGCCACTAGAGAAAACTATGGCCCCCAGGTCTATTCTCAACATATCAATCTACATCTACTTTACTTTTCTTGCTTTTATTTGCTGTTTTATTAAAATAAAAATACCAAAAATATAATTATCATCTCTATCAGATCTCACTCTCGTAAGTGACTGTAAAGGGATTGACAACCCCTTATCGCGTTGGCTGGGAAGTTCTTATTTGTTTGTGCAGGTGCGAGGGACTGGCGCGTGGTCTCCTACTGGATTGATACCTTGGTTCTCAAAAACTGAGGGAAATACTTACGCTACTATGCTGCATCTCCCTTTCCTCTTCGAGGGAATACAACGCAAGCTCAAGAGGTAGCAACTACCTTTGCAGAGTGTAATTAATCTATCGATAGCCGAGTCTACGGTCACGGACATGCTCGAAAGTAAGTCACACCATGGGTCAACATATAATAAAATTTTGCCCACTAAGTTATGATTTTTTTTTTGCACTGTAAAAATGGTGGAAGAGCCACCAAGATGATTTGAGACCAAGTATGGTCAGGGTTGTGATCGCCGGAAAGATCACGAGTTATGTCCTGTTGAGATGGACAAGTTTATAGGTTAAGAAAGATCACCATGGGTAAGTCAGACCGAGGGACTGTTTTCACAAAGGCATGAGCACAACATGTTGGTTGTATGCATACTCACGTATGGTGCTGTATTTTAACAATTGAATAATTATCACGATATTGTTTGTCATTATGATTTTGTTTGCTATAAGCTTGCAAGTACATTCAATGTACTGACCTGGCATGTCATGTCAGATTTCAGGAAAGTTCCGCTGGAAAGGAGTGCCATCCGAGTCTAGATCGTGTCCACATCGGTGTCCCTATGCTATGGAGTTCCGCTACGAAGTCGTTCCGCTGCCGCGTAGTTGTTATGACTGAGGCCTTTTATGTTCATTAAATAATGTACACATTGTCCAGCCGCACCGTGTGTGCCACTTGGCCTCACTGCTTGTTGTAATGTAAGACTTTGATCCGCTAGCATCAATAAAGCGGTTGCTTTCTGTACCAAGATGTTGTGTGTTGCGAGAAGACAAGGTCTCTGGGTGGGCAATGCAGGGTGCCACAATGCTTGGTATCAGAGCCGTGCTGACTGTAGGACACGTTAGACTAAGACGTGTTAACTAAACGCCAGGTACGCGTTTAGGTTGAGTGCCGATAGTCTGTGTAGCTGGTTGTTACTTTGCATATACTTGTCGTATTTTTTATGCTAACCTAATGATGGTTGTGAGTGTAGATGGCTCCAGTGCCATATCCGTGCCAGTTGCAGCTGATGCTGTACACGTCACCGCACCTCCTTCATAACGTGTGGCGTCGGTTGTACCCTCTTGGAGACGACCCAGTTTATCATGTGTACCGGGAGCATCTAGCAGGCTCAATATATGAGTATCAGGCAGTGGTGATTTTGCGCGTCAGTTCTGACTCCAGCTCTTACACTCGTACCTCTCGGAGCGGTTATGCTTCTACCGCTTCGCAGGCCGTCTAATTTGCTGCATTCGAGATCCTTGTTGAGCTCCGTCACAGCGAGGTCCGCATGCAGAACCACCCAGGTTTCCAATATTATCCTTCTCTGCACGACAACGGTCGTGTTCGTTTCCCTGAGATTGATCCGGAGTCTGATAGTGTTGCTAGCCACCTTTCCCGTTATATTACTGCTAGCTATCTCATGATCCACGAGTTGGCTCGCGAGCTGACTAACACTCGTATTGCTTTAGCCATTACTAGGTCTGTCACTATTCCCTCCTCCATGGGATTTACCCCTTACGTCCCCGCCAGTTCTGGTTCCCCTATTTTACCAGTAACTCCTCCGAGTAGCTCGGGCGCCTCGACCATAACTCCTCTTAGTGCCCCTGCTGAGTGGGTATCACTTCTCACTACTCCTGTAGCTCCTATGGTCCACCCTACTCCTGCCCCGGAAGGAGAGCCTCCGAGGCAGCGTCACCGTGTTACCTTTAACCCTGAGGTTTTAGTTAACCTCGTCAGTTCAGGATGCGAGTCCACTTCAGGAGAGGACCCCGCAGCACCCGCAGAGCAGTAGAGCTCCAGAGTATTCGCAGTTGCCAGGCTGATGTACGGATGTAGTTGTGCGAGTCATGATGTTTCGTTTCATGTATGAGTGTGGTGGAACCGGGCATGTTAATTACTTTTCATGTATGAGTCCTTTTATAATTATGCTGGAACTGTATTTCTTTTATTTGCTGTCTTTTCTTCGTAATTTTGTTTTCTCTCGAGATTTGTTGCTGGCTTTTCCCCAAATATCTCTTTTGAATGTTTCTCATCTCGGTTGCGTTGTCTTGGGAAAATCCATAATAGGATGACGCGGGGAGGCAACAGTAGAAGCGCTCACGAGGATGTTCCTATTCGTCGCTCCGCCCGACAGGCAGGACACTCTCCCGAGCCGTACATACCACCGCCTCCACCGCCAAATCCGCCTACCACTGAGCAAATTCTGCGTATGTTTGAGGAAAGAAGAAGTAATGATTTGCTTGAGATATTGAAAAGTGTTCAAGCTATGGTTGGTCAGAATGGAAATCAGAACGGTCATCACCCCAAGCTATCAGATTTTCAGAGAACTCAGCCTCCCAGTTTCAGTCAGGTTGTTGACCCTTTGGATGCCGACGATTGGTTGCAGACCATTGAAAGGAAGCTTGAGATTGGCCGTACTGCAGAAGAGGACAAAGTTCCATATGCAACTCACTATCTTGAAGGCGCTGCTGCCATATGGTGGGAAAATGCAAAAGCCATGTTGTCTGCTTATGAAGAACTCACCTGGTCAAAATTCAAGGACCAGTTCCGAAAATATCATATCCCTACTGGAATTATGAAAACCAAGCAGTGTGAATTTCTTGCACTCGCCCAAGGAAATCTGTCTGTGGGTGAATATTTGCAGAAATTCAACCACCTGGCCCGTTACTCCCTTTATGACGTGGCCTCTGAAGAAAGAAAGATTGACAAATTTCTTGGAGGATTAAACTCGCAACTCAGGTGCACCCTCAACATGCTCGATTTTCCAGACTTCCAAACTTGGGTGAATAAAGCTTTCATTGCGGAAAGAGAACAGAAGCTCGTACTGGACAACAGGCCTGCTAATAACGAACACAAGCGCAAGTTTGAACCAAGTAAAGAAGGGCAACCAGTGCACAAGGCTCGAACCTGGCAGCAGACTCAGGTGGAATACAAGCCCAATTGGCAACAGAATGTTAACAAGACCACTACCCAAGTCAAGAATGTTGTCACCAACCCAGTACACGAGGAGCGTCAGCGCAACAGTTCTTGTTTCAGTTGTGGGCAAAATGGACACTATGCCAGGCAGTGCCCCAAGAACAGCAAGGCGAACGCCTTATTCAGGCCACAAGTCAACTTTATGGGGTTATACCCGAACCAGCAAAACATCGCCGGGCACGTCCATCACCTCTCCGCGGATGAAGTCCAAGAAAACCCCGAAATAGTCATTGGTATGTTTTCTGTTAATAGCATACCTGCAATAATTTTATTTGACTCGGGGGCTTCCCACTCTTTTATTTCTCGGAGTTTTGTTGCCCAAAACAAATTTTTCTTGTTCGCTTTTGGGCAAAAATATGCTGGTACAAACCCCGGGATCTTTAATCAAGAGTAATCTGGTCTGTCGTGATTTGGAAATCAATATCAACGGAATAAGCTTTCCAACTTCCTTGTTACTCATCGAGTCGGTACAGTTGGACGTTATTTTGGGCATGAATTGGCTGACCCAATATCAAGTATGCATAAACTGTGCAACCCGAGAAGTCACTCTGACCAGTCAAAAGGGGCAGGCTACAAAATTATACTCCCGCAGAAGCATACCAAAGAAGGGAATAATATTCACTGCTGTGGCTGAATTGGAATTAATTCCCGTGGTCAGTGAATTTCCTGATGTATTTCCAGAAGAACTGTCAGGCATGCTGCCAGATCGAGAGTTTGAGTTTGTAGATCTGGTACCCGGAACCGTACCGTTATACAAGAAGTATTACCGGATGCCCTCATCAGAATTAGTGGAATTAAAGAAGCAGCTCGATGAAATGCTCCAGAAAGGATATATCCGTCCCAGTTCCTCACAATGGGATCATCTGCACTCTTCATAAGCAAAAAGAATGGCAGCCTCCGCATGTGTGTGGATTATCGTCAGCTGAATGATGTCACCATCAAAAACAAATATCCGGTGCCAAGAATTGATGACTTGTTCGATCAGCTCAGTGGGGCCAAGGTATTCTCCAAGATTGACTTACGAACCAGATACCATCAGCTTAAGATTAAAAAGGAAGATATTCCTAAGACCGCATTCACCACTCGATATGGTCTTTATGAATATACAGTTATGTCCTTTGGTCTCACCAATGCTCCTGCGTTCTTCATGCACATGATGAACAAAGTATTCATGGACTTCCTCGATAAGTTCGTGGTAGTCTTTATCAATGACATACTTATATACTCAAAAAGTGAAGGGGGTCACAAGGAACACCTCCGAGCAGTGTTACAACGACTCCGCGACCATCAGCTTTACGCCAAATTCAGTAAGTGTGAGTTTTGGCTCAAACAAGTTGGATTTCTTGGACATGTGCTATCCACCGAAGGCATAGCCGTAGACCCAAGCAAAGTAAAAGATGTGCTCAATTGGTTGCCACCAACAACGGTAACGCTGATCCGGAGTTTCCTTGGACTGGTCGGATATTACCGTCGTTTCATTGAAGGGTTCTCCAAGATTGCTAAACCCATGACAGAGCTACTCAAAAAGGACAAGAAGTTTGAATGGACTAAAACTGTGAGAAAAGTTTCAATGAGCTAAAAATACAGCTGACGACCTCACCTGTATTAACTCTTCCAGACATCTACCGCAGTTTTGATGTATACTGTGACGCATCCAGACAAGGACTTGGTTGCGTGCTTATGCAAGATGGCAAGGTAGTAGCATATGCATCACGACAGCTGCGACCGCACGAAGGAAATTACACTGCTCTGGTTCTACAAATTATCAGCAAGTTATTCATTATGTAGATTCTCAGTGCTTACTAGAAATTCGGATTGTTCTTCTTTATATGTGACTGTTCAGAACTCACTTAATAATCCAGGTAGGAATTCTGAAGATAAGATATCCAGGCATAGATTCTGAGCTTGGTGTATAATAAACTCCAATGCAGAGGCTGGGGAAATCGTTTAGAAAAGCCCTTAGTTGCTTCGGAATTTTATCACTAAGCCGAAGCTCCTGCAGTCAGAACTCACCGAGTTCATGACCTCATTATTTTGCTGCAACAATGAATCTTTATTTGTTTTGTCCAATTATTTAGAATCATATCTGATGACTTTATAATAATGAAACTTTAACTCGGGATAATATTTCTTCTAACCAGAGTTGTTTCTTACAAGAAGGAAAGCTCTATTTCAACTGGTAACACAACTTTTGATACTTCTGATGCATATCTATTAACACGTGGGAGGGCATGGTCAATCTCTCTCAGCGTCAGAAACACATTGTGTGAAAAGTTTTTGTCAGCATGTGTCATTGGATTGGACACAGAAGACCTTCTTTATAGGTTACTTCTTGCCTTTTTTTACTTCGTATTCTCCTGATTATCTTTATGGAACACACTTTTATTTAGTACATTACTGCTTGAAAAATATATGCCATGTTATAGTCGTGTGCATCAGGGTGACTTTAGCTCTAGCGCCACCCCTGTGTGCAGGAACACAAGGACATGCCACCATGATTGCCAACAAGTTCAACGCCATGGAGCATGACATTGTGGTAACACGGCCGCCACATCGTTACCACTGACCCTTGCTCTCTCAGGATGATATTTCAATCTGAACAAGCTTTAATATATTGTATTAATGGCTATCCATCTCTTGAGATTTTAATCAGTGAAAGCTTTAATATATTGTATTAATGGCTATCCATCTCTTTAGAAATTCACATGTATTTTATCATTGCGCTTATCGTTTTTTTATCACATCCTGGAAAAGAAGAGAGGCAACCCCACCAGCCACTTTGTCCGCCTCATAGGCGGTTATAGTGGCACAGAGGCAGATCATCAACAACTTTTGGAATCAATAATTAAAGAGTTAATCTACATAAGTGTTTCTCATTCAATTAGTGTATTCTCCAACATATAATCACTGCCTAACAAATTAAGAAAATCATGACTCAAATATTTCTTTGGTCTATCTGTATGCCTTGGTGTGATTTTGTTCTTTTGCTTCTTGAGTTTCTTAGAAAAAAAAAGTTCTTTTATTATAGATGTCGAGTCCTTCAGCCCACATACATGTATGTTGCATATGTGTTTCAGAATGAGATGATTCATCAACAATGACAAGGAGACCCCAATATTGTTCCGACAGAATTTATCATATTTTACTTATATGTAATATTCCTATAAGATAATACTTGCGATCAACTTTTCTATATGCCTCCGTGCACCACATAAGGTCACATAATTTATTTAAGAAAAATGAATGTCAAGACATAATACTAGAAATTGAACTAACTACTTCCTCTATCCCATTAGTTTTTGCGGGCTAAAAATAGTTTGCAAAAACGAGTTATATTATGCGGCAGAGAAAGTATTTTTTTCATGGATCACATTTGTTTCAGGCCATGCTTATTAGGCTAGAGGAATGTGATCATTTTTCTCGCGTTGCAACGCACGGGCATATTTACTAGTTTTAACTAACGTGTGCAAAATAGGCCGCACCAAGTGCAGCAAATTTAAGCCCAGCGAGCATCTACGTTGGTTTCCTATCCTTGTCATGAATCACTTGGTGGCTGGCACTTTGTGGCGGATATCCTGAGGGCACATTTTTCCTGTTTTGGTTTCCCCTTCGTATTGAGAGATGGGACCCCGGGGTCTTTCCCGTGGAAAAAAATTCCACGCTTTTATTTCTACAAAATGACACGCGGTCACGCCTTGTCAGCATCGTTTTCGTATGCAAACGTAATTTACATCGTATATGCACGGTAAAGCCAAGTTTTGACACTCATTCAATGTATACCACAAGTTCTAGCATTAAAGTGACTTTTCTAGCCAAGTTTTAGCACCAGTGATGTAATTACCTCAATATATTTTAGGGTCTGTCTATGTCACATCTAACTCTCTCACACTTAGACTCCCTCACTACTAGAAAAAAGGCTATTAGTGGCGCACCCAATATTGCCATTAGTGGCGCACCATGGGTGGGCCACTAATACCACGCCACTAATAAGGAATACTAATGGCGCACCTATGATGCGCCACTGTTAATCCCAATAACAGTGGCGCACCACTGGTGCGCCACTGGTATGCCACCTAGTGCGCCACTGGTACTGCAGCAGGGGTACCTAAGGATGCGCCACTGGTATTCATATTGGTGCGCCACTGTTATTTAACTGGGTGCGCCACTAATGTGCAAGATGGTGCGCCACTGGTATTGCAGCAGGGGTCCCTACTGATGCGCCACTGATATCCCTATGGGGTGCGCCACTGTTATTTAACTGGGTGCGCCACTAATGTGCTATATGATGCGCCACTACTATTAATTCTAGGAATTTCTTTTTGCATTTCTGGTATTTGCACAGGTTACAAAATACAATACATCACAGAATATAAACAGCACATAATACAATTCATCACATTAGTCTCCGAATTCGAAATAGCGAACAAAGTTCAAATATTAGACAAGTTTAGGTCTCGAGACCGAGTAGCGAGTTTGTCGTCACATTACAAAGTTGATATCATCTAAACTACCATCACATAGAAGAGAGCTGCGGTCACGATGAGCATCGTCGCGATGAAACTAGTCTTCATCCGGTTCCTCCTCCGCTCCCTCCTCTCTCCCTCTAGATAGCGCTCGTATCTAGCTTCCGCCTCCGCCCTAGTGGTGTACCCTTTGTAACTGTTACCGCTGAAACGGTGAACCTGTCTCCGACACTCCTCCCAGTCGTCATAGACTCCGGGAACCCTACCCTTGTACACGACGTACGACGGCATCTCTATGCACTAGACAAACAAAACGTTAGTAGCAATTCACAGATAATATATAAGTATGCAACAAAAGGATCGGAAGAGAAAAGCAACACATTAATAGCACGGTTCATGGTCCTACTAATAAATAGCATCGATTACATATAAGTTGAACGACTGTCCAAACTAAAGAGACATACAAGTTCATTAAAGTTTAATTACAACACGAGCTAATCGACATTTCAGAACTACATACCATCAATACTTTCTTCGACTCGACTCAGGGACTGGAGCGTGGATGAAGCCGCCGTCATCCGTCGGCGTCATGAATGTGCGGTCGTTGTCAGCCTGCATTTGTAGCGTTGTTTCTATTTCACTGTTGGACGGTTGATATTTGAGGTGGAACTGCCCCGAGGTACGAAGGACATCTTGACAGATGATTTCCGCAAACTCCGACTGGATGCGAAAGAATTCTTGTCTGATGTCCATGTCCTGGATTGCCGACAAGCGTGCGGCCCAATCTTGGAGACCCTTTGGTAGCATAAGGTGATTATGGTCCCGTACGATCGCCCGCATGTGATGGAGGGCGTAGTAGGCATCCTTCTGACTGCTAGGCGGCTGCTTGACGCAGGGGAACGTCGTTACGTGGGTGAACACGTGCTTGCCGTACCTACACATTTCCTTCCTGAAGGTGCCTCCAGATTTGGCGTAGCCGGGGAGAGCATCATCAAGAACTTTCTTGATATTTGTGTAGTTTTTCTTCGACTGACGGTCCGAGTCGAAATACGTGGCCGTGGAATATTTCGGGCTTAAGAGGATGAGTGTGCAACGTGTGTCACTGCACAAAACACGGAATGTTAGGAAAAAAAAAGAACGATCGAAATCTAAGAAATCATATGTTACGGGGCGGTGAGGGGATGACTTACTTGGGAAAGTAAGGCACGAGGAAGGTATCCTTATCTTTGTTCGCCATAATGACGCCTTCGAGGTATGAACTCACGACTTGCCGGTCCCCAGCGCTGTCCAAGTGCTTGGCACGCATGTAGAAGGGGTCGACTATCACGATGTCCGGGGTCTTGTCTCTAATGATCTGCATCTCCATATTGAGCGAAAATAGCCGAATGAAGGTGTAGTGCAGCGGATGAAGGTTAAACATAGCGAAGATGTCATCAAACCGCAGGACGATCATACTCCCGATGGTGCCATCGACAAAGCCCTTGCCCTCTGGCACCTTGGCCACGAAAACCGGGTATGAGTCATCTTTCTCGGAGAGACGCCGCTTCTCCATAGAAAGAACACTGTCATGCAGACTCCGCATAGCACCGGTTGCAGCCTTGAACAGATTAGCCGGTAGCATCGGCCTACCCACCACATGCACCGCCCTCATGATATCCTTAGGTATTGGTGGCCCGTCCTGAGCACGGATCGTACTCGGTGCCGGCTGGCTCGCACCCTTGTTAGTTTTTCTTTTCCGTCCCTTCTTTGGCTTCTGCTGATGTAATGGGATCGAGGTCTGCTCAGAGACCACCTTCTTGAGTGTGGTGGGGCTGATAATATTTCCCACCTCGGCTGCTTGAGTCTCGGTGAAGGCGGCAGCTGGAGGCGTCTCCTGAGAACCGAACAGACGACGCCTGTTGCAATTGGGTTTCTCCGCGGTACCAGCTAGATCGCGATCGACTTTTGCAGGGTTGGGTTCTTGAGAAGGAGGCGCCAAGAATTCGTCACCGTACCCACCATGTTCGTTGAAGTAGTCATCAACGTTGACAAATGTACCATCGTCGACGTCCGGATCCTGTGCCATATGCATGCCCGGATCAGCTGACAGCGGTAGCGTTGCGGCGGTCTTGCCATGGCTTGGCGCCGGCAGGACTGGCGGTGTTGTCTGTGGGGTGGTGACCCCCGCCCCCAAACGAATCTGGCTCTTCGGCCAAAGCAATGGCCAGTTGAAGCAGGCGCCGAGGGTCATCACATCGTCTTCGTCGGCCCCATGGGGTCGATACGGAGGTAACAAGTCGTCGCAGCCCCGCAGCACCCGAACCAGTTGAACCCTATACACGGTGGGTGGCATCGGATTATGGTGGAACACGCGGTTGCCCGGTTCAACGATTTTGGCCTTGGCGACATCGATCAACTTGCCGTCCACGAAGTGCAGGAGAGTGCATGGAACTTCGTTGGCGGCGCCCTGCGAAAACATGTAGGGCGTCAGGGATGCCCAGTCAAAGGCAAGGAGATGAAGTCATCGGCCGAGGCTTAGTTACCGTGATGGCGTCGAGCTCGGCTAATGTCGAGGCACCGCCAACGGCGGGCATGCAAGTGACGGAGGGGCCGCTTGCTGCCGAGGTGCCGGCCGGCGTATTCTTCCCACACCCGGGTGCATCAAGCTCCAATGCCGGCGCCGGCACCGGAGACACCAATGACGCCTCCGCCGGAGACACCACTGCCGGCGCGTTGTGCGAGTTGCTGCCCGTCAAGCTGGGAATCGGGGGCGGCCCCTATTGGCCGCCCGCAAACCACCCCCGCAGCCCCTCAACCAAGGTAGGCATAATGGCGGTGATCGTCGCTCCCAGTTGGTCTCGCACTTGCTCTTCGACTATCTGAGGAATCTGCGCCACTTTTGCCTTGAGTTCTTTAACCTCCTGGCTTTCCAAGCTGGTCTTTCTCTCCTTTCGCCCAGTCTTATAGTATTCCGACCATTTCGTGGACAAGCCTTCGCCGGCCACACGACCAGCTGACGTCGGCTTAGCTAACTTATCCTTCTGTTTCATTACATTCAACGCCCTATTTAAAGTGGTGTCCCAAGGGGCAGACGGGGAGCTCTGAGACCCCGCGCTACTGCTTTCAGTTTCCTGCGGAAGTAACGTGAACCATTTAGAAATTTGGCTTCATTAATTAGAATGCAACCATATGGAGCTAATTACGCGGGGGTGTATTCCTTACCAGAACAAGCTCAAGCGCCTTCACCTTCGGATCCGTGGTAAGCTCCTTTGTTACCGGGTCCTCCTTGTACCGGGCTCTGATATAGTTCCTGGTCTGCTTTTCATGGCGGTATTTATCGAAGAGGGGCGGTAGGCCTTGCTCGACACGCTCTGCGTCCTCCTTGTCCCATTTAGGTTCCGCCACTCTGTAACCGCCGGGACCGAGTGTGTGGACCCCTAAGTTCAATTCCCGCATTTCTTTCCCCCACTGACTTGATTCCACGGATGCGTTGCTCTCGCACTTGGTCTTGAACTCCAGGTAGTCAGCTTTGCTGATCGAAGGATTTTTCTCCTTGATCTTCTCATAACTATCACCTCTTTCAATCATTTTCTTCACCCGGGCTCTCCAAGAAGCCAGGGCCGTGCTCATCTTCGTGAGAACGGCACTGTTCACTTTATTCCCTAAGAGGCGTGTGTTTGCGAAGTCACCGGGGAACTTGTATCGTTCGTGCAGCTTCGTGAAGAGGAGGATCCGCAAATTCCCTCGTTCACGTTGCCTTAGGTTCTCGGTGTTGATCGTGACGGTGCTCCGGACAATGCACCCGAGTTGTCCCGCGTACCCACTGACTAATTCTTTGGGCGCCGTTGGATGCCCACTGGAGGACACTTCAGTAAATTCCTCCTTGACGGTGCCGAGCACGTTCGGGCGCCGGTCCTTCCGTTGCCTCTTCGGTTGGCTGCCATCTGTGCGTTCGCTGCCATCATCAGTGGTGGCATCCCCGGCGGCACCATCAGTGGTGTCATCCCCGACGCCACTAGGGGTTGTGTAGTCGGGATCGGTGTCTTCCGCGGCGTCCTCATAGCGGTGAGGGTATTCCTCCATCTCCTGGGACAGCTCCCAGAATGGCTTGCCGCCCGAACCGCCGGCCTCATCGTTGTCGGCCATGTTCGCTCTAAATAGGAAAAAAGTTTGGTCAAAAAGTTGGTTATTGTCAAGGAACAAGATCTCAACATTTAGGGTTTGTGAGGAATTATCATGGTCTCATCACTTAGGGTTTGTCGACACCGAGGCATCCTAAAAGCTACGGTTTTATCATTTAGAGTGCCGTTGATAGAAGCTATTCAGAACTAGTCCTACTTAATTCTTGATCCTACTTAATTAAGTACTAAGATACCCCGGCCCATGCATTAGTCGCAAGTACCCCATATGTCCTATTTTTAGCAAAGTCATGCTAAAATTCACGGAAAATTTCAGCATGACCTTTGCTGAAAATAGGACATATGGAGTACCCGAACTTGCCGGAACGGAAGTTAATCGACATTCCGGCAAACTCAAGGGCCTCTCGGGGTACCTGCAAAATCATCACGACACGATGGTCGGAGACAAAACCCAGCAAACTAGCACCACAATGTGCCTCTACTTTCATATGGATGAAAAGGCCACAGACCATATGGTCCTCTACTTTCATATGGACAAAAAAGGCCTACATATAGTAGAAGTGTAGAACTAGACATAACAGGAAAATCACATTCAGTCTTGTTTTCTTCAGTTATCTTTTTTGAGTTATTTTACATGTCCTAGGTAAAAGATGTTTGCTTAAGTACAACGTAACTATGTTGTTATTTGGATAGCCCAGCTCCTGACATCAAAATGCTAGAGTATAGACTACATCAAAGAAGTTCACATCTCATATCTCGACAATCGTCCCAATCTTATTATGGCAAAAGAACCTTATCTTAAAACAAGGAACAGCTGTTCACTTGAAAAAGCACTTACTGTGTGTCATTTAAATGTACAGATATTGCCAGTCAATACAAAATGTATGTTGTGTCATATGTCGTAGATTGAGAAACTGCATCGTTATTTAACAGTAAACAGAATGATCACCCACCGTGGGGGAACGCTTAATATAAACGGTAACTAAATGGACCATGATAAAGCTAAAATGTGGGTATAAAAGTAAGAAATGACGGGTCAGTTATTGTTAAATGAATCAGTGGTAAACAGTGTGCTGTCCAGCCCAGTGTGTGATGTAAATGACGAACATGTCAAATGCAGACCAAATAAATTACACAGCAAATCATCATACAATTTGCTGCCGTTATGATCAATATGAGCCCAAGTTTGCACTGCTTATTTTGAGAAAGAATAACAGTTTTCAACCACATCAATGGAGTGACTGATAAAGTGGTTCTATTTTTAAATGATCTTAGTACCTTGTTTGGTAAATCATTAATATGTGCTAATAAATCACGGTGGAAAGGAAGAAAACATTGGCCAACTGAGAAACCTGCAACAGTATGAGAAGTCCAAGACAGCTAAATGGAGTCCATAGAAGATAAAAGCAAGGGTTAACTCACAAGTTTCGAGAAGAAAACATAAAAGGGTAAAGATGAAATTGGGAAAAAATGGGCGAAGGATATTACTATTGACTTTTCTTAGTACTCTGTACTATAAAGAAAAAGTTGAATACAGAACACCACTCCCACAGTTTGTACAGCAATGAGAAAAGTTACGCATCAGAACAGACATGGTAGAAACTGAACATGACAACTTTTGAGAAGGCAGTAAAGCAGCAGAGGTGCTCAATGCGACGAAATCGTTGGAAAATGTAAAGAGGTTTCAAGGACATTCACTACAATCCAATCTATCCAAGAGAACAAGCAGTAGCCAGTTCATCCTACATCCTAACACAGTAAACAACTGAAATTTACTACTACCCAATCCATTCCATCGAACAAGCAGTACCCAGTTCATCGTACATCCTAACATGAAGCACAGACCAGAGCAAATAGCAGCAAGAGACTGCCTGTTGCACTATGAACGCTAGCTACTAATCTGATCTGGAGCTGGTGGGGCATGGCCTTTGCCTGCCGCTGGTTATTGCAATTCAAGAAGTTGGATCAGGTAGTCAAAATCCACTTTAGGCCAAGAATCAGCTCCATTCCATCACAATTGAAATGGTCAGGTCAGCTACTCATGTCTCATGACTTATACTGTAACTTCTAATTACAGTTATAAGAAACTTCTAATTATATCAGAGGAACAGATTTTCATGTGGTTAATCCATGTAAGCCATTGATCATGAGAAAAATTGGGAAGACACAGTGGCAGGTAAAACAGATGTGTACCAAGGGATCGCTCTAGCACTGCACGTTCAGGCTCCAGCACGATCACCTGCCTCCTACTCTGTTGTCAGCGGCAACGCAACCTGCTCCAGAAGCAGAGTAATGAACACCGATGCCTTCAAAAGACAAAGCGGCAAGGAAAACAAAACGCACCTCAGGTGCTCGACGATATTGCTGAAAGGGGAAATAGGTTTGGGGGCCTCGTACCTCTACCGTCGCTGTGCCGATGCCGAGGCGCTGTTCGTTCTGCGGCGGGGGTGGATCGGTGCCTGCAGCTTATTACTCGACGGATTTGGAATTGGGACAAGCTTGGAGTGTGGATTTCACAGTCCAGAGACGAACAAATTGAGGGGGTGGGGTGGTGGTGGGGTGCGGCGGCGGTGGGGGACCGGCGGCGGGGCAGCGGCTAGGCGCGCCGCGGCGGCTTGGAACCCTAGCTGTCGCACTCGGGAAGGGCTCCGGCGTTGCAGGGCAGCAGGGGAGGGGAGGCGGCGGGGGAGACGGGGTCGGGACCCAGCGGCCGGCGGTGGCGTCGGAGGGGGCGGCGCCGCAGGGGATGGGGGGTTGTGGCGGCGACAGGGGAGGGGAAGAGGAGAGGAAGAAGAGGGACAAGTGCGGGGAGTGAGGAGAGGGAGGCGCGGCCGGGGAGGAGAAGCAGGCCAGGGATGGCAGCGCTAACAATGGCGCACCCCTCGCAGGTGCGCCATAAACAGAGCATTTCAATGGCGCATCTCTGGTAGTGCGCCATTACTACTCGTAGTAATAGGTTAAAACTGTCCGCGTCTGTGTTATGGACAGAACTACTGCCATGGCCTAGTGGTTGGACCCTTGATGCATAACCCAGCCAGCCAGGGTTCGAATCCTGGCGGCCCCATTTTTTTCAATCTTTTAAAAAAATGTTTTTGATGTATATATGTCTATTGGTTGCACTAGTCCGGTCTTTAAACATTTTTTTACCTTTTTCTGTGTTTTTTCTTTACTGTTTTTGTCAGTTCTTTTTTAGTTTTCTATTAAATATATTTGAATGTATTTGAATATTTGAATGTATTTGAATGTAAATATTGTTAAACAACATACATTTGAATGTAAATATTGTTAAACAACATACATTTTAATGTATTTGAATATTTCCTATTAAATATATGTACATCTTTTAGGACAATATGCGTGGGCTTATGTGTTTAGATTTAAGATTTGAATCATTGTGATAATTTAAGATTTGAGATAAAAGAATAGGAAAATGCAAATGGAGTGATAAAACCATTGTGCAAAGATTTAGAATTAGATGACATGGTTGAAATCAAGTGATACATGTAATAATTTAGTTGCATGTAATAATTGAGCTTGCCACTGACACACACACACACGCGGCCGACACGTCGTGATTCAATCTTAGCTATCTTTTCACAATCTTCTTGCCCTTCTTCCTCGCGGTTGAATAATTTAGCCCCGGAACCCCTTGAATTGATCTTCTCTTGAACGGACGTCCTTTAGGTAGGGTGGTCCTGCTTCTTCTTGTGGTGTATGGTACTTCATCGTCGTCGTCATCTTCCATCTTCGGGTCGCCGTACTTGTCAAAGTCTTGCTCATTGGCGACTCCATCCATTCCGATGATGTTCCTTTTGCCTCTCCTCACGACAACACGACTGGGCTTTGACGGGTCGGTAATGAAGAAGCATTGGTCCACTTTGGAAGCCAATACCCATGGCTCATTTTTCGCGGTGACGTTTGCGCCCGCGGTCTTGGATTTGGCTTCTGGTATAACCATGGTGGTGAAATACCGGTCTTCTTTTAGGACGCTCTTGGCCCATCTGACACGGAACATCGGGACCTTCTCTCCAGCGTAGCTCAGCTCCCAGATCTCCTCGATCCTTCCGTAGTATCTGTCCTTGTCGTTACCGGTGTAGGATTCCATCGTTACCCCGGAGTTCTGATAATCACTCTTCATGTCCTTTTCCTCGGTGTAGAATGTGTAGCCGTTGATATCGTACGCCTCATAGGTCATCAGGTTGTGCTCGGCGCCCTGTGACAAGGCGAATATGAGTTTTTCTTCCGCGGAAGAATCCTCATGTAAAGGGTACGACAGAAGCTTCTCCTTGAACCAACGCGTGAAACATGAGTTGTGCTCTTTGATTATAGCTCCCTCCGTCCTCTGTTGGCCTCGATCATTGTATGTCTTCTCAATAAAGATTTTGTGCTCTACCACCCAAGGATCGACCACGTCTATGTGTTGTAGCGCGACTAGGTTTGCTCTTTCAAAGTCGGCGAGTCGACCCATGAAGTCGACATGCATTTCGCGGCGACCCTCGCGGTGACCCCATCCAGCGAGCCTGCCGAGGTGCCTGTTGACGGGCAGACCAACGGGGTTCTCGATGCCTAGATAATTCGTGCAGAAGGAGATGCACTCTTCGGTCAGAAAGCCCTTTGCTATGCTTCCATCTGGACGTGCCCTGTTGCGAACGTATCCTTTGATGACACCATTCATCCTTTCGAACGGCATCATGCTGTGCAGGAACATCGGCCCGAGTTGGATGATATCCTCCACGATATGGACCAGCAGATGCACCATAACGTCGAAGAATGCGGGCGGGAAGTAGATCTCAAGCTCGCATAGTATCACCACGATCTCTTCCTGTAGCCTTCTGAGTTGCCTCACGCCAACAGACTTCCGAGAGATGACGTCGAAAAAGTTGCATAGGCCAAATAGCGTGTCACGGACGTGCGCGTCCATGATCCCACGGATTGCAACTGGAAGTATCTGCGTCATCAGCACGTGACAGTCGTGAGACTTCATCCCGCTGAACTTCTGCTTCGCTGAGTCTAGGTATCTGCTTATCTTCCCCGCGTAACCGTAAGGAAGTTTTACTCCTACGAGGCAGGTGAAAAACTGCTCGATCTCCTTCTGACTTAGAGTGAAGCACGCGGGAGGGTAGTCATATTCGATCTTCTTGGCCTTTTTGCCTTTGCGATGACTTTCCGTGTCCTTCGCCTCATCATCATCATCATCATCATTAGGGCACCAGAGCTCCTCCCTGATGCCCATTTTTTGCAAGTCTGCCCTTGCTTTCGGCCCATCTTTGGTCCTCTCTGGCATGTTGAGCAGGGTACCAAGCAGACTCTCGCACACGTTCTTCGTGATATGCATGACATCAAGGCTGTGAGGCACACGGAGGATCTTCCAGTACGGCAAGTCCCAGAAAACAGACCTTGTTTTCCATACCTTCAGCAGCGGCTCTGGCGCCTTTCGCTTCTTTCCCGGCAGTGGGCACTCTTTCCAATTTTTCAACAGCTCGTCTATTTCCTCGCCGCTCCTCGTACGTGGGGGTCTTCGGGTTTCGGTTTCACCATCGAACAGATCCTTGCGTTTTCTCCATGCGTCATCGTCGCGAAGCCACCTTCGATGTCCCATGAACACGGTTTTCGAAGACCCGGGATCTCTATCTAGCTGGCGATACGTTGTGTCATCCATGCACCTGACGCATGCACAAAATCCGTGGACCACCTGCCCCGCGACATATCCGTAACCGAGATAGTCGTGCACCGTCGTGAGCAGTGCGGCTCTCATAGGGAAATATTCTTTCGCTGCGGCGTCCCACGTATTGGCTGGCGTTTTCCACAGCGTGTCTAGCTCCTCTTTCAGCAGCCCCAGATGCAGATTGATGTCGTTCCCTGGTTGTTTCGGCCCTTCAATTAGCATACTCATGTGAATGTACTTCCTCTTCATGCACATCCAGGGGGGAAGGTTGTACATCCACACAAACACAGGCCAGGTGCTATGTGTGCTTCTCTGGCTGCCAAACGGATTGACTCCATCGGTGCTCGCGCCCAGCACGATGTTCCTTGGATCGTCCCCAAATTCTGTGTCTTCGAAGTTCAACGCTTGCCACTGGCTCGCGTCCTTAGGGTGACTCAGCATCTTGTCTTTTTTATTTATCTCCGGATCATTTCCGTCATCTTCTCGCTTCTTCTCCTCCCTATCCGCGTGCCAACGCAGGAGCTTTGCTAGCTTAGGGTCCGCGAAATACCGCTGCAGACGAGGAGTGATCGGAAAGTACCACACCACTTTTCGAGGAGCTTTCTTCCTCTTCTTGTATCGACTGACGCCGCACATCGGACATATGGTAGACTCCGCGTGCTCGTCCCGATAAATGATGCAATCGTTCATGCACACATGGTATTTCACGTGCGGTAAATCCAGAGGACACACGATTTTCTTCGCCTCCTCGAAACTGGTCGGGCACTTGTTCCCCTTCGGAAGACGTTCGTGCCAGAATGACATGTTCTCGTCGAAGCATGCGTCGGTCATTTTGTGTTTTACCTTCATCTCCAGAGCCATGAGCGTTACTTTCAGGCGGGTATCCTCGGGCCTGCATCCTTCATACAATGGAGTAACCGCGTCTGTCTCCAGTTGATCCAGCTTGGCTTTCTCTCGGGCGGCAGCTCTTGCGTTACCCGTCTGCTTGCGAAGCAGCTCTTGAATATGAGGGTCATGCACCCAGCCCATCGATGGTCCATCGTCGTCTGCTCCGGCATCTTCATCTTCATGATCATGCCCTTCGTCTTGATCTTCCTCATCATCATGTCCGGCATCTTCTACATGATGACCGTGTCCTGCATCTACTTCGTGATCATGTCCTGGAGATTCTTCGTCTTCTCGCCCGCCCTCGCCGCTATTGTCTTGCTGCCCTTCCTTTTTTCTGCTTGCCCGCCCCCCATGGATGACTTCATAGTCATCTTCATCACCTTGCCACCGATAGCCATCCATGAAATCACGCAAGAGCAAGTGGTCCCGCACCTGCCCGGAATCCGGGTCCGCAATAAGGCTCTTCAGCTTGCATCTTCGACACGGACATCTTATCTCCGTCTCGTTCTTTTGAAGCATCTCGGCCTTCGCGGAGCTCAAAAACCTATTTACGATGCCTTCGGTCATCGTGCGGACCATGGTCGCCTGTGGGGTAGAGCAAAATGATATTTTAGAACAAAAAAAAATTTGGCATGACTTTGCCTAAAAATAGGACCAAAAAGAATGCACATAGTGCCAAATTCTCGCCGAAACGGAAATGAATCAACATTCCGGCAAAATATTGGCAACTATCGCATTTCAAATACCGGTACCTGCAAACACAAACATATGCAACACCACAAACATACGTACATCTCTAGGCCATAAAAAGTGTTGGAGACGGAGAGAAAAGTAGATCTAGAACATAATAAGAAAGCTTTCTCCTTACTTACCTATCAAAAAAAGGAAATTTAACCACTTAATTTGGGTGAATCAATGGTGCAAATGAGGTGAGGAGGAGGAGCAAGACGACCAGATTTGTTTTGATGGAGGGGGGAAAGTGAGTGTGTGTGGTAGGTGTGGCTGCCTAAGTAGCTACTGCTCCCAGGTTACCAGTGGCGCACCCCTTCACTGGTGCGCCACTAGTAGCCAAAAATACTAGTGGCGCACCAGTGAAGGGGTGCGCCACTGCTATGGTTTTTTTTGGACCACCATGCCCAGCCTTACCAGTGGCGCACCAGGGCAAGGTGCGCCACTACTATCAAAAATAGTAGTGGCGCACCTTGTCCTGGTGCGCCACTGGTAAGCCTGGGCATGGCTGGTTACTGTTCAAAAACATAGTAGTGGCGCACCCCACACCTGGTGCGCCACTAGTAATGTCACTATTAGTGGAGCACCTGTTTGTGGTGCGCCACTTCTATATAGTAGTGGCGCACCACATCTCTGGTGCGCCACTAATAGTGATATTACCTATAGCCTTTTTTCTAGTAGTGCCTCATCCTTGATATTATTTTTTAAAGCCTTCCATGGATTTTCCTTTTTGTCTCTAAGGGTGAGGAAGTTAGATGTGAGATAATATCTCACATCTAGATGTGAAATAGCAAACCTGTATATTTTAACTCTTTATGGGCCTACAGTATGCCAACACCGCCTCACACATACACGCAGTCGCTCGAGGGAAATGCCTCTTCTCGATCCCCTTCTTCCTTCCTGGCTTTCCCTCCTTGCACCACCACTGATCGGCGCCTCCTCGTCGCCTTGCTGCTCGCCTAGCAGCTGCCATGCTCCAGTGCCGCCCTCTGCCGCTGCGAAGCACCCCATGTCGGTTCCTTTGTCAACGGAAAAAGTCTATTTCAAACCTTGAACTTGTAGACGTTCGGCGAAACAAACCCTCAAATCGAAATCCGGTCGATTGCACCCTAAACTATGCAATCCCGGTCTAAATCGAACCTTCGTGTCGTTTGGATGACCGGGATTGGTGAAAATTCGCTGAGGGCGCTGCTGCACTCACCTCTGCTCCCGGTGGGCCGGCCCGCTTTAATTTTCTTTTAGAAATAAAAAAATGCAAAGGGGACTACATCCTGCTGGGCCGGCCCGCTTCAGATTTTTTTAGAAATAAAAAATGCAAAGGGGACTACAGCCTGCTAGGCCGGCCCGCTTTTGTTTTTTTCGTTGAAAAACAAAAAGAAACGCACGCTGTGGCTCGAAATCGAGGCCGGTGCTGGTGGTTGGAACGACAATACTAACCACCAGAGACACTACATACATTATGTTAACTTACTCCCTTTTTCTTCATTCCTTTTTCTTTCGTTTCATTTTGTTTTTGTTTTTATTTTATTTTTTAGTTTCCCTTTTTTAAAACAATAATGATTTCTTTTGAAAATGACGAACTATTTTCCAAATTTGCATATTATTTTTGAATCGCATAAATTTCTAATTTTTTAAAAGCTCGAGTTTTTTAAATTATATAAAACCCGTGGCCGCTTTACTAGGAAATAGCAAAGGAAAAAATAAAAAACCTTGTGAACCAGAATTTCAAAAGATTTTTTTTACGAATTTTGAACAAAATGTTTACGGATTCGAAAACGTCCATGAAAAAAGTTGTTTATCACAAACGTCCATGAATGTTCAATGTTCATTTGAAAATAGTTCAACATATATTACAAAAATGTTCAATGCGTATTTTCAAAAAGCAATCAATGCATATATTCATATTTATTTCCAAAAAAGTTTATCACATAATACAAATGTTCAATGCATATTCGAAAATTGTTCAACACATATATTTATAGTTTTTCCAAAATGTTCAGTGCATAATATTACAAAATCTTCAGTGCATAATATTCTCAAATGTTCAAAAGAAGTTTGAAGCATAACGTTTCGCGCCGTGAATCTATCAGTTGAACTCACTAGTTTGGTTGTCAAATTCCAGCAAATAACAAGACTGAGGTCGCGAGTTCGAGTCGCTCCCGTGGAACTTTTCCAGATTTTTTTTGCGCGCTTACTATTCAATAGCTCCAGATGGGCCGGTTCACAAATTTACGAAAAAAAACAGAAAATGAAAAAAAAAAAGACTAAAAGGAGGAAAAAGAGAGCAACTGAACACAACGCAAGTGTTGTCCTGCTGGTTTGTTGCTTCAATCAGCAGCAAGTGATCTCCGGTTTGAGCCACTTTGCGCTAATATTTTTTAACGATTTTTTAATGAAAACAAGTGATCTTCGGCTCGAGCCACCACTGCGTGTTAATATTTTTTAACAAAAAAAAAAAACTAATGCGGGCGGGCTGTTTCAGCGCGGAGCTAGGTGTGCGCCCTTCGGATTTTCTTTTCTTGAACGAAAAAAAAAAACTCTAGCTGGCCGGCCACGAATCCCAGTTCAAACGGTGTCAGGATTCAATTTAGACCGGGATTGCATAGTTTAGGGTGCAATCGATCGGGATTTCGACTTGAGGGTTCATTTCGTCCGACCTTTATAAATTCAAGGTTTAAAATGAACTTTTTCCTTTGTCAACGCCTCCGCCATCACTACCGCGCCGGCGCCCCGCCATACCCGTCCACGTTCGTCAATGTTCCAGGCGGCCCCTGCGAGAGCGCCCGTGCTCGAGGACGGTCGCCTCCGCCCCGCGTACCATGGCTTCCTCCTCCTCGCCCCGTGATGAGGACGTCGCCGCGCCGCATCTACCAAGCCTCTGCTCTGCCTCGTGCCAGCCGGCTCATCCGGCCGCCGGACCTCGCCGGCACGGTTCCTCCGGCCTCCCCGAGACCTCCTCTGCAACGATGTGAGCCCCTGGCTCCCCCTGGCCTCTCCCCTCTCTCCCCCGAGCCCCATAGACGCCATGCCGAGGAGGCCGTGTTGCTGCCGCCGCTCGACGCCGTCGATGTGGTCAACTCCGGCCGCCCCAACCCCTGGAGTTCGATCCCCTAGATGTGCGGGGCGGCGCTCTTCCGATCCCTGCCCTCCACCGCTCAATCTGTAGTCGGAGCACAGCTTCGATGGGCCGCCGCTGGGTCTGCCTCGTCGCCGACGCACGCGCTCTATTAAGCCGGCGAGTTGTGACTGCCAGGCGGGCCCGGCCCAATTAATTAAGTCCTAAACAACCTCTAATTACCCCTAATCCAATCACTAAGAATGGAACCGAGGCCATTAGCTTAATCTAATTTTTTTAAAAAAAACTAACTTAAGACTGCCCTGAGACACTTACATGTGGGTCCCTTGTCCAGTTTTACCAGTCAAACTGTTGACTGGGTTGACCCTCTCTATGACATGTGGGCTCCCTAGACCCAATTGACCAGTCAACTGTTGACTAGTCAACTACTGATTGAACTCCCCTTGGACCCCACTAGTCAGCCTCTGTGACTAGCACATGGCTGTGTACACTTAGTATTTTCTGTTTGTTTGCGAACTAAAATAAATTTAGAAAATGAATTAAAACTTTAAAATTTAGTATAAAATAATTCGTAACTCGGATGAAAATACTTTGTACATGAAAGTTGTTCAGAACGACGAGACGAATCCCAATACGCAGTCCGTTCGTTCAGCACACATCCCTAGCATAGCGAACCTGCAACCTTTCCCCTCTGGTTCGTTTGTGTGAAAACGCAAAACACCGGGAATACTTTCCCAGATGTTTCCCCCTTCGCCGGTATCGCCTACTACCGTGTTAGGTCACCCCTAGCACCGCGTATTGCCATGTTATGATTTGTGTTGCTTTGTTTCCTCTATTATTTATTTATGTTCTCCCTCCGTTACTTCTTTCCGGTAGACCTCGAGACTGCCGCTGATACCCCCGTGATCGACTACATCGACGATGACTCAACATGGCACCCGCCGGGTTCGGGTGCGGGTAATACGCGCCCAAACCCTTACCCATCTCAAAAAATTTAGCCCATACCCATACCCTTACCCGCACCCCACGGGTAAAAATACCCAACTCTGTCACCTCACCCAATCGACATTTCAGCAAACATATTGCAGCTTTTCATCACATATATACAACATTTCATCAATTCAACATGCATATTTCATCATTTCAGCAACATACATACCACATGCCAACATTTCAGCAACATATAACCCATTTTCAACTCACATAGACAACATTCTAGCACACATAGACAACATTCCATCACATATTTCAGCATTGCAACACTTATATACAGCATTCCAGCACATATAAACAGCATTCCGGCTCATATAAACAACATTACAGCACATATAATCAGCATAACATCACATATAAACAACATTTCAGCACATATAGATAGCATTTCAGCCATAGACATAACACATTTCAGCCATAGATTGGACACAATAGGTTATAGGTTCAACAAGCAAATATGTTCGACATAAATAGTTTCAACAAGCACATAGGTTTGACACAAATAGGTTCAATTTCAACACACAAATAGGTTCAATCGTTCATGTTCGACACATAGTCATCATAGTAGATTGATCTTCTCTCCACTTCATCTTCATGAGCCTTGACATCTCACTCAAAGCGCCAAATCCAAGTTTGAGACATATGCAAGAAAGACATGAGAACTTGAATTCTGGAGAGTTTAATATTTCCAAGACATAAACAAGAAAGGTATGTGTGGACTTCTTATGTACCTGCATCCCTTCTTGGATGTCTTGAAGGCAAGTCCAAAAGCTAGCTTCTCCTGTTTTAGAATCTACAAAAGTAAACAATTGTCAACAATCTGAAAACAAGAGAAAATATTAATAGAAAGCACTATTTGCTCACCTTTGAACTTGTTTCTAAGCCAATCTTGTGAGAACATTAAAACCTCAACCATATGTGGTGTCAATCGACTTCTATGCTCATTGAGCTTTCTGCCACTTGTAGAAAAAAGATGATTCTAAAGCAACCATTGTAACAGGAATAGCAAATATTTCCCTTGCAACTTTCCTTAAGGTTGGATACCTAGTTCTAGCCACTTTCCACCAATCCAACATGTTGAACTTCTCAACGTAAGGCACCAATCCATCATTCAAGTATTGATCTATTTCACCTTGAAGTATAGTTGTTGCGAGCATTTGTTGAGCTACAATGTTTTGGAAGACACTCATGATTGCAGGAGCTTTTAAAATCATAGGTTCTTCATCTGGTGTATATGCCTCATTTTCCACTTCATATTCCTCCAATAATAAGCCCAGACTAGCAATGATGTCATCAACTTTTTCAATGTATTCATAAGAAGATGGCTCATGCCATGGAGCATGGCAAAGCAAGCTACCAACATTTGCTTCTTGTATCGAGGATCAAGAAGTGCAGCTATAGCCATTAGACCTTGGATGTCGCTCCAATACTTATCAAATTTTTCAGTCATGCTCTTTGTCATTTATTTGATAGTGTTGTTGCTAGATGCTTCCCATTGCCTCATTTTCAATTTAATATCACATATCTTAGGAAAGTACACATTGGCAGTCACATAACCAGTTCCAGAAAATAGCTCGGTTATTTCATAGAACAACCTAAGTCTCTCTACAACATCTACAGCGAAGCCCATTCTTCTGAACTAGGTAGCCACTCATATTGCTTTCCTTTTTCTTTTGCACGTTCAAAGACAAGTCTATAAGGCAAAGCAATATCAAGCATTACAAAAGTAGAGTTCCACCTAGTCTTGCAATCAAGTCTCAACTTCCTTTTTATTCTCACTCTCTTATACTTGGCATACAAGTTCCTGAAACAGCCCAAGCATTCTCCAAGGTCTGATTCTTCTCTAGAACCAGCGCTGTTTGCTTCTGCCAGAATTGATGAGAAACCAGCTCAAGACACAGAGTATGTATGCATAACAGCAACAAAACTCAAGGATTACCAAATAACAGCAAAGCAAAATCTATGGCTAGTCTGGAACCAACCCATCAGCTACAAGGGCCACAAGCAAGTCCACTTGTGTAATATAAAACTGAACGCTCTGACAACAGGAAGGAATGTTCCAGAAACATGATAACTCATCCACAGAACACCACATAGTTTGATTGAAATTTCATAGTATAAGACATATGAATGCTAGTACAGAGCAAAACCTTTGGCGTGATCAAGATTCAACAAATAGAATAAGAAAATCAAGGTTACTTCCAAGTATTGCATGATCAACAAATATGAAGTGCAGCAATCCTCTCACTTCCTATTGGGGTAATTTACAGTCAAGTATCAGCCAAAATATAGAAACATCTAGTGGACCATATAGAGTTGAGAAAACTGTTCGATTGCTTTAAGTTCCAACAGTAAGGTTACCACTCAGAAAATGAAAATGTGCACATCACTTTGCAACAAAAATTAGGTAGCAAAATCAATGGCTAGTCTGAAACCAACCCAGCAGCTACAAGGGCCACAAGCAAGTCCACTTGTGTATTATATACCTGAAGCTTGAATGCTTCTTGACTTCTTTCCTGCATGTGCTCACCTGTTTTGGCACAGAAATTACAGATAGCAGATCACCAACAGACATGTAAGAACAGATGAAAATCATTGGACAATATCCCAATCACAACCAACACTGCTTCATGAGATCCAATAGTGCATGCACAATGCCGATTACAGGAAACCACGCGGACTGAGGCTTACAGCACAAATCCAGAAGACACATACTATGGTATTCGACTACTGAGGCAACTACTATCAAATGGGCACCTACAGCCAACAAGTCTCAACTGTTCTGAAACTACACAAGACATATACTAGTATTTTTAATCATGGTATTTACCAGCAAAGATGTGGAAGGAGTAACCGTTATGTGCTATTGTATCCACACTGTAACTAGACCAAAGCGACTGGACTGTTCAAGAGACTGTTGATGGTCTTGCGGAGGTTGTTGAGGGAGACAGAGTAGGGCGGCTCGTTGACAAGCTGCGAGTGCGCCTGCATGGCGTTGCCGACTGCTTCGGCACGGACCCTGAACTCTCCCCCGATCTGAAGGCCCCTCCCAACAAGCTGACGACCCTGCTTGGCCAGATAGTCTCTTGCGGCGGCTTGCTGCGGATGCTCCCTCAAGGTTGGGATAGTTGCCTTCATGACCTTGAACTCAATAAGGCCCTCGAGATCAGAAACCATCTTGAGCGCCTCGATGTTGCGGACCTCCACCAAATCGCCCAGACTCTTGACGTAGGTGTACAGCCTTCCAGCCTCCGCCATCGATGGAAGTCGACGAACACACATCAGCAACCTCCCGCCCACCCATCCATTGAGAACCTCCATCAGCTCGATCTTTGAGTTTATCTCCATTGCTTGTCTGCGACCCTGATCCTCCTCCTCAG
>LR738713.1:589452684-589471054 GCA_902687465.1 Secale cereale
CAGGCGCTAGTTTCAGTCCAACGAGAGAAAATTAGAAGACGTTAAACCTCCTCGTTGAAAAGTACTCCCTCCGGTCCTAAGAATTGTTTAAAGTCAAACTTCATAAAGTTCGACTATATTTATATGAATAAATATCAACATCTACGATGCTAAAGTTATACAACATGAAAATTTAAGTCATGCCGCATCTACTGATATTGATTTTTACATTATAAATGTTGGTATTTATTTTTTCATAAAGTTGATCAAACTTTACGAGGCTTGACTTCAGACAAATCTTATATGCGAACTAAAAAGAACCGGAGGGAGTACTTTCATACGGTTCTTACGGCATCTCCAACCCTGACCCCCAAAATTGATCTGGTATTCGTCTACGAACTGGTCCGGACCAGTCCGCATACGGGGATGTGGGAGCTGGCCATCCAACCTTGTTAACTAATTATCAGCCTCGGCTTTTTTTTAAGACCGCAACATTTAAGATAACTATAGAAAATAGCACAACTAACTCCGCCTATGTTGTCTCCACATAGCCGGTCCCAAGACCAGGTAAAGGAGGAGAGTTGTGATAGGCTTGGCGAGCCAACGTAAAAGTTCAGCCACTTCATGGAGATGAAATCCAAAAGATTTTCGTTGGGGCGTAACCCTCTCAGTGACGCGCCACATCGGAACCCGAGTGTGGTGTCAAATTCATCAAAGAACTAGCTATGGACAAGGGTGCGTGGAGTTTGCTATTCATGTGCCAAAGCCATGAGTTGGTTACGAGATCTTATGTGTTTCACCTCTAGCCTACCCCAACTTGTTTGGGACTAAATGCTTTGTTGTTGTTATTGTTGTTGTTGTTGTTGTTGTTGTTGTTGTTGTTGTATAGAAAATAGCACAACTCATTCATAAATAACATGCAAATATTCCTAGTGCAACAATAGTTTAAATACAAATATTATAATAGAGATAATGAGATGTTCAACAAGTTTTTCAAATTCAACTGTACTAGAATCAACACATGTCATTCCACACTTGTCCCTTGAGCTTCATCCAACAATATATGTTCCTGAATGGCCTGGCCTCAGTCTTGTAGTACATCACAATAACGCATGTAGACTATACAACGTGTAGAGAAACACTGAGCGAATGAATGAATTAACCAACATGCAGAGCAATAGGAAGCAAAACTTACGACCTCCATGCCTGACGAGCTTGATGGCCACATTGTCTCCACTCATGCAACCGCGCCGCAAAACTTCATGATGGAGTTGCAGATGATGTACCATCAATGTGATATTGACTTCATATTGCGTTCATAGATGACGTACATGTCGTAGGATGCGAAGTCCATTCATGCATTAAATGAAGCATGCACGCGCTGCCAGCCCCTTGAGTTCATGCCTATAAAAAATCCGTAGATATGGCCAATCATGCATCGCACAACAATCCATCCTCCTTCACAAAGTACCCTGCCATCATGCTTACTATCGAAAACAACATGAAGTTCAACAAGAATACTCAATGACATTTGACCAAACACTTGTCGGGCATGGTGTTCGCCATGGACGTCGTCGGCAGGGTGGGTACCTAGCTACGAAGGGATCTTGGGTGGATGGCGGCGTAGTCCAAGGAGGGAGGGGCGGCAGTCGAAAAGGTACATCGACGACGTTGGACGAGGATGTGCGGATGCAAAGCAAGGGGGCAGGGGTGGAGTCGAAGAAAAGTAGACCGTGAGGGGAGATTTAAGTTGGTAATGGGGTCGAAGTCCTACCTGGCAGTGGTCCAGACGCAAAGCCCCCATCCCCCAAATTTGCCTCTGGTTTGCGGGGAAATGGACATCCGGACTTGTTCGTGGACCGATGTGGTACCGATCTAGAATTCTAAAGATCTTCGTGTTTCTTCATCATTGGTTTGCCTACATTAGGAATGAATGTTGGATATATTAGCACTTTTTCTTAATAAAATCCGCGAGTAGATAATAATTATGGCAATCACAGTATGCAACTCATACCGATACCTAAGCATATGAGCACTTAAAGTACATAGAACCAAAACATCTATAAACATGACATATACGGCTAGCACATGAACGAGCAAGTAGGGTATGAACAAATCATATCCTCTGATTGGCCAGGCCAACGCAACGGCGATAGCAGCAGCCTCAGCGCATTCTGTGGCCTTCTTCTTGGCGGCTTCATCGTCGGGCATTGAGTGGATAGAGGGGAAGTAGTCTAAGCAGAGGAGGATGGAGACGGGGACGAATCGGGAGCATTCGCACCGAGACACTCTCCAAAAACCTTATCGTCCTTCTCTCGGGAAGGATCTCAAAGAACGGGGTTTCGGAGGCACCAGCTCTCCCGACTAACCATGCACACGGTCGTCGGGATGGGATCGTCAGAAGTAGCACACTGAGAGGAACAATACATGACGGCTAGGGTTACGCGAGGAGGGAGTGAGTGTATTGGCTGCACAGGCCAACGCCTCCTTATACAGGTCGTTGTGTAGATGGGCCTAGGCTTAGGCCCACGACTGAGTTTGCGAACAACCCACGGTCCAATGTCTTGGACAATGGCCCTTATGTTAGTGACTCGTTAATTAATCTGAGATTAATTAAGCATTCCTGACCGGCAAAAATAAAGCACATACGTGTGACCTCGGCTTGGCTCATTCCTGCAAAACGCGGCGCGTGCGCGACAAGGCGAGGTGTAGGAGGCGGCGAAGGAGGAGCTTATACGTATCAAACTTACCTACTTTTCCAAACACTTTTGCTCTTATTTTGAACTCTAATTTACATTATTTGAATGGAACTAACCTGGACTCGCATTGTTTTCAGCAGAACTACCTCGGTGTTATTTTTGTGAAGAAATAAAAGTTCTCGGAATTGGCTGAAAATTTATGAAGATTTTTTTTAATTAATAGAAAAATACTAGCGAAAAGATATACTAGAGGGGGGCCACAAGCTCATATGGTGTAATGCCCAGGATGGGACTATATCTCCTACGTGTCGAGGCACGACTTAAAGATATAAGCCCATCCTAGAATGATCTCAAGTTTGGTATCTTTGCACAACTCATGTAAAAGAGGGATTAAATTGCAAAAGGAGATAGTTGGCTTACACTCGCCACTTCACACAATACATTACATAAACAATCATCATTCAAAACATCACAGCCCGACTACGGGTAAGATCCAAAAGAAAGATACCAAAACAACATAAAGCCACAGGTCAGGATCGAATCCTAGTAGAAACCACTACTGAACATCGAAACGTCACAAGCAAACGGCCAAACTCTTCATCGAGCTCTTGGTGAAGCACTGAACCAGCTCCTGCATCGTACACGGCTGAACCTGCAACTGGTGTGGTGAAGTAACTGTGAGCCACAGAGGACTCAGCAATCCCGTTCCCGGGTAACAAGACTATTTAAGCCTTGGGTGAGGATAAGGCTGAAGAAAGAATATGAGGTGAAGGAAAACAAACAAGAGTCTGCAGCAGCAACTAGCACTAACTTACGTAATAGAGAGCGAGAAGAGGAGTGCATCGGTCGAAAGATGATCACGAAGTGATCCTAGCTAAAGCCGGTCAAACATAACCCCACCGTGTTCAACTCCCGAATCCCTATTCGGAAATTGACAGTCACGGTACACACGCTGGTAGTGTATTGAAACATTGTGTCAAGTTATCTACAACCGGAATTAACAAGCTCCCATCTGCCACATAACCGCGGGCACGGCTTTCGAAAGTTCAAACCCTGCAGGGGTGTTCCAACTTGGCCCATCACAAGCCCACGATCCGCGGAGTCGCAACTCCATAAGTGGGAAGACCCGAGTATTCTCGGAATCCCGTGCTCAAGTTAAACCGAACTAAGGTAAGGCTAATCCAGCAAATCCTCCCGGCGTGTCGACACCCTGATAGTAGCCGCGCGTATCTAGGTCTCAGGACACGACCGGATGGGCGATTCTACAGGTTTTTACCAAACCTTGAGTTTCCTCGAGGTGGCCCCGCAGAACCCCCGTTTCGGACCAACACTCATGTGGAGCACTGGCCCGGGGGTTGAATTAAATTAAAAGGGATAGCTAGTCCACATGCAAGTTTTATTAGTTATTAGGCAAATAGTACCAAAGGTTGGGACTTGTTGGAAAAGACTTAGCACTTAGCGGTTTATCAAGGGGGTCCCATACACCCCAACCGTGTTAGGAACGCATAATCAAGGAACATAACACTGGTTTATACGGTTCCTAACGGCATGAGTGGAACAAAACACCAAGCAAAAGGCTTAGCCTTCCACCCTGCCAGTATATAGATGATTTCATTTTTAAGCATTTATATAGTGTGATATAACCCAACCAAACTTCAACATGAAGCAAGCATCTTCAATCTTCACCTGCAACTAACAATGCTATAAGAGGGGCTGAGCGAAGCGTACTTAGCCAAGCAACGGTTTGCATAGGTAGGGTGGTTAAACATGGCAATTGGTTACAAGTAGGAGGCTGACAAGAAGAACATGGGCATCGAGGCAAAAGTATAGAGCGGAACTACTAGCAAAAGGCAAAGATAGTAATGGTATCCGGGTTCGGTCATCTTGCCTGGGATTCCACAAGGGAGAAGAACGGAACCAGAAGAAGACGGAGCAACAGTCGAGCGGATCCTCACAACTCCGGAACGAAACCGAAGCTAACAAGAGAAGCAACCGGAAAGAAAGAAACAACACGGTAAACACACAAGCAAGAACATGGCATACGATGCACAAACAAGTATGATGCATGTCCAGTTTAAATATGCAAGACAAGGCAAGGTGCACAAACAAATACTACAAGTTAAGTGGAGATCAATATGCAACGAGTTGCATATTGACGAAACACCACATATTAATTATTTAGTTGACTCTCATTATTTACAAGACAAGATTAAATGTTTGTTAACATGGCAAGAGGTGAAGCATAAAAACTACACTATTAAGACATTTTAAATGAGGCCGGAAAATAACAACAACATATCCGGAAAAATCCCCATGAGCATGTTTAATAATTATAAAGCAAACACAATTAAACATTTTAGTGTTGTTAACATGATGCGGATGACATGATCAAGTTTATGCAAGTTTATTAAAAGGTTGACTTAAAAGAGATATGAAGTATTGTCACCGTGGTGGAATGAAAGGGTGCCACGGCAACGAACCGAAAATGATGCAACGCAACATATCGGTACCGGTAACTCGGTGAGAGACCGGTGCAAAAGATAACGGAGAGCGAGTCAAACGAGATGATGGGGTGATCCCGTAACCGGGTTCCCACGAGTCGGTGACGAGGCAACCGAGGAACATGACAAAAGGTGGAACGGGCACGAAGCACACGAGGGAAGCATTTCATACAACACAAGCAAGCACAAGCGTTCATCCACGGGGTTATACCTTCGAAACAATTGTTTCGGGACGGTTCGAGATCGCCGAGGAACGTAGAGGAAGTAGACGTTCACGAGGGTGTAGTGGAAGTAGACGTTCTCATTTCTTCACCGAAGGTAGTCGTTCTCGTAGCGGTACTCGGGCGACGGTAGTGGTACACGCGACGGTAGTCGTTCGGGTCGTCGTGGTACTTGTCGGTCATGTAGAGGTACTTGGCGTTCGACGGCGTCGTGGTACTCGTTCACGTAGTCGTACACGGATGTAGTGGTACTTGGTGTTTCCGGGCGTCGGTAGTCGTACTTGTCATGGCGTCGGACGTAGTGGAACTTGGTCTCGGCGCATTGAAGGGGTACTTGTCGCATCGTCTTGTGTCGTGTAGGCGTACACGGGGCGTTTTGTAGATGTACTCATATCCGTAGCCGTTCACGAGCTCGTCTTCCCGTAGATGTACACGTTCTCTGTCAAGTCAACAGCAAAAGCAACACACAACAGAAAACAACAACGGCAGCACAGCGACGAGGCCACGGCAGCAGCACGGGTCAGACGAAGAAGAGGCCGAGGCTCTTGGCGACGGGGTTGCAGCAGCTCCTCGGAGGGCTTGGGGCGGCCGGGCTGGACGAGGTGAGGCCGCGGGAGCCTGGCGCGGAGGGAGGTCCAGCGGAGGCGAGGCGGTCCTGGCCGCGGCATCGCTCGGGGACGCGGACGAGGCCTGGGGCGCGCGGTGGAGGCGCCGGGGCGCTGGACGGAGGGAGGCCGAACCGGCGCGGAGGAGGCGGCCGCGAGGCGCTGGACGGCGACGAAGGAGACTGGAGGGAGGCGCGGGATCCGGCCGGGAGGCGAGGATGAGGATAGGGGACGGTCGGGCGAGGGCCTTGGAGACAGCGAGGGAACGGGCTCGATGGGAGTGGCGGCGGCGCTGGGAGGAAAACAGGAGGGAGAGCGATGGGATTTGGTGGGCTAGGGTTTCGGTGCAAAGGGAGTTGGGCTGGGAGAAGAGATGGGCCTTGAGGCCTGGAGGGAGGAGGAGATGAAAGGCTGCTGGCCTGGGCCTCTTATTTTAACTGATTTGGCAGAAAACAAAGAGAGAAGAAAAAGAAAGAAGAGGGAGGTTAGGGAAAAATAGCACACGAGGTCAAAATCCTCGGGCTCACAAAAATGTCAGGATTTAAATAAAATAGAAGGAGGTTTTTTTGGAAGAACCTCGAAACAACGGAAAAGAATTACCGGCAAGATTTTGAAGGTGAAACTCGAAGTGAAAAAGACATGGGGAGAATATGCAAGTGTGTTTGAGTAATTCCGAGGAATGGAATAATTATTAATATAGCTCCATAATTATTAGGAGGCTTTTATATGTTATAAAGAGAAGTTACCTTCCCTCGATTTAAATGGACCGAAAGTCCACACGAATTATTTAGGTTGAGATGCAAAAATAAAATAACATGATGGCATGATGACATGATGCAAAGCAAAAATAAATAACACAAGCACAAAGAACCACACGGGCAACCCGGAACATCTGGAATCTTCTAGAATCTTCTGGGACGCCGGTCTCGGGCGTCACAACTCTCCCACACTAACAGAGGATCTCGACTCGAGATCCTAGAGATATCACCGGGTAAAAACGGAAGAGGAAGAGGTAAAACAAAGTTGCTTCTTTGACAAACGAGTTAAACCAAAGAACCTTGAGAGGTTAATCAAGTTGAAAGAAGAATACAACGGAGATGAACGAATATGAAAACTCCGTTAGAAAAGAGGGACAAGTAGCATTATGAGAACCTTGAAGGTTGAAAGACATGAAGCAAGAGCTTAAGAACGAAAAGAATATGAAACCGCAATGGTATAGCCAAGGAATAAGAATGACAGAATTTGGGCAGCACTCCGTCTGAAAATGGAAGGAATTAACAAGAACTTGAGGAGATGAGAATGATGCTTGATGAAATCAACAACACACAACCTCCGGAACATTGAAAGAATGGCACAAGAGGTAAGAAAGATTCAGACAGCACTCCGGTTGAAAGATAGGCAAAACTTGATAAGAAGAGGGAACTTGAATGAAAAATACAACACTCCGGTTAAATGATAAACAAGGGAAAGAACATGATCTTGAAAAAAAACGAGATGATGGTTAAAGAAAACAACATCACAATGCCTCCGGAATGAAAGAATAGAATATAGATCCACGAAAGAAAAGAACGGAGAAGAAAATGACAACTTCTCTCAAAATTGAATTTGAAAGAGCATCCTTACAAAGAAGGGTTGAACAGAATTGTTGAAATTTCAACAACGAAAGAATAAGCTCGTTGTGGGCTTATGGAAAACATCTCAAAATTATGAGGTGACAACCAACCACTAACGAAAACAATTGATTGGATTGAGAACAACAAGGAGATGAAAACTTAATCACCGGAATGAAAAATGAAGAACTTGGGTCATTTATAAGCACCATAATTAGCAACAATCCTTAGGGAAAGCTTTTAGGTGAAATACAACCCAAGATAACTCCAACGAATAAATTGAATGGTTGAAAGATCTGCTGAACAAGGAAAATGATGGTTTTAAATAACTCATTCTTGATAACTCGTGAATCATGAAACATGAAGGAATTGTCAAGAATGACATAACACCATCTGAAAAGATAAGGGAGAAAGAATTGCAATTGGAATGCATGATGAAGAATGCTTGAGCTTCAACAAGAATCTTGATGAAGTCTGAGGATGAATTAAAACATGATGAACCACCATGAAGAACTCCGGTAATGAAAGCATGAGAAGTGAAAGATGAAAGAATAAGATTCAAGGCCTGCGATGAATTAGATTGAGCTTGAAATGATAATTGAAATAACTTGAAGCTCCGGAAAACAAGATGAACAACTTAGTACCAAGGATATGATATGATGAACAAGCTCCAGACAAAAGAATTAAATCACCTTGAAGGAATAAGAATAAGAATTATGTTATGCATCTCCTTCAACAATTTAAATTGATGACAACCAAAGGATTTGGCATACTACTTATTCCCGTTGGAAAGAATTAAAGAGAGATCTAGCACAACCTTGGATAAATCTTCAACGAACCACCGGTAGAATTATGAAAAGAACAAATGAATTAAAATGATAACAACGGAAGAATAAACTTGAAAGAATCACCGTAAGAATAGGGAGACGAACGAGAGGCATCAATGAAGAATAGTTGAAGGACGAAGTTGAAAACTGAGAACGAAGAATCTTCTGAAATGATGGCCTTCGGAGGATCACAAGAAAAGAATTCATGAAATGCTTCGGATGGGTATGAAAAGAATTCCTCACAATCGGAACAATAATGAGGATGGCATGAAGCTAGAACCACGAATCTTCAAGAAGACGGGCCAAGATTTAAGAGAAACACTTCTTCGGTCTCCAAATGTTGAGAAAGAAGACGAGAAATGCCATGAAGAATTTCGAGATACTCCGGACGAATGACAAGAGGAAGGTTGAGATAAAGATGGAAATAATTGAAAACAAGCTTGGAGAAGGCATGTGACTGATGGAATCATACTTACGTCACACTTTGAATAGAATTTAAGTATAACTCCGGAAATAGAAGAGTCAGGTAAAATCCTGGAAAAGACCTGTGGGTTAGGGCCCACTCAAAGAAATCACCGTTGGAAAAGATTGCTTAAGAGATATTGCACCGGTTGAATTAAATGGCTTGAATAAGATGATAATACTCAAAATAACTTGAACGGATTAAGAATGGTATTATGAATCTTCAGCACTCCGGATATGAATAGCAAGAGGAGAATGATTAATTGGTGCACCGGAATAAGAAAACATTGTGAAATGAAGAAAAGGATAAGATCAACACCGAATTCTTGAATTACATCCACCGGAAGAATATTGGAACAAAAGAATGATGAACTTGAAGCTCTTGAGCATCTTCACGATAAATCACCGGATAAGAACATTGAAGGAAAAGAATGAAGAAATATCACATGAATAAATGGATTCTTCATCTGAGAATTTCTTGCTCCAAGAAGAAGAAGGGTGGGAGGGCGGGGAAAAGCAAAGACAACTTGAGATGAACAAAAAGGGCACCGGTTGAAAAAGAATTAACATGACCATCTTGATGATCAAGAAAAAATTAGCAGTCTCATAGAAATATGAGAACACCGATTAAGAAGGTATGGAATCAACACTTGACATCGAAGCAACTCGAATACCAGAATCAAACGAAACGAAGGGTAGATATGCAACATGATCTTCACAATATCATTCGAACAAAGGATTGAACGAATGAATTCTGCAGGTACATCACTAGACGAGAAGCCACTCGAAGAACAGAAGGTAAATAAAAATGAACAAGGATCAGATAGAACAAATACAAGATAGAAGCTTCGTTCGACATCTTCGTGCTGAAAGCTCATGGAACGTGTTACAAAAGGGTTTTGCAATCCCCGGATCAGCATAGCCAAGGACCCTTTAAGATGCAACTCCCGATCAGAACAAGTCCATAAAACCACTTCACTCAATGTAGAACCCCAAACTTCATATCGAGCATCCGTTGGAAGAATGCCTAGAACTACTAGATGAACCCACCTATAGATTTCCGAAAGTTTCCAGTTATGCAATCAGGTGTTGGGGATACACGGGAAGCACCGCGCAATCAACTCTAAACCTACATCCAGGTGTATCCATCCTTCAACACATAACCAGTCTTTCTCGGAAACTGTTTACCTCGGACCTTCGAAAAGCATCCACTATAACAAGCTATGGCAATACTCTCGAACTACCTCCCCAGTACTGGGTGATGTCGGGGTTATCTTGCCACTGGCCGTATAGGAGAGATTTTCGATGTCGGCCGTCTTAAGTATTTAGTACTGCCGCGATATGCTTGTGTCAATGATACCCCGAAGCTCAACTCCTCGGTAACAGGAGGCATCGAGAACAATATCCTTGTCACAAGAACATCGAAACAATCCCAGAATACTCGCGGGATCCTAAAAAAAAATTTGGTGCAATTTTTGAAAGTAGAAGAGAAAAGAGTAATCGTCAGGAGTCCTCACCAGAGAGAAAGGGGATGAGAAGCAAAGAAATCCTACTCTCCGATATAAATATATAGGACTCAAAACATTTTTAGTGTGTGCCTAGACTCAACCGTCAACGATTCGATCAATCAGTGGGGCTTCTAGGTCGGAGAAGGCTCTGAATACCAACTTGTAATGCCCAGGATGGGACTATATCTCCTACGTGTCGAGGCACGACTTAAAGATATAAGCCCATCCTAGAATGATCTCAAGTTTGGTATCTTTGCACAACTCATGTAAAAGAGGGATTAAATTGCAAAAGGAGATAGTTGGCTTACACTCGCCACTTCACACAATACATTACATAAACAATCATCATTCAAAACATCACAGCCCGACTACGGGTAAGATCCAAAAGAAAGATACCAAAACAACATAAAGCCACAGGTCAGGATCGAATCCTAGTAGAAACCACTACTGAACATCGAAACGTCACAAGCAAACGGCCAAACTCTTCATCGAGCTCTTGGTGAAGCACTGAACCAGCTCCTGCATCGTACACGGCTGAACCTGCAACTGGTGTGGTGAAGTAACTGTGAGCCACAGAGGACTCAGCAATCCCGTTCCCGGGTAACAAGACTATTTAAGCCTTGGGTGAGGATAAGGCTGAAGAAAGAATATGAGGTGAAGGAAAACAAACAAGAGTCTGCAGCAGCAACTAGCACTAACTTACGTAATAGAGAGCGAGAAGAGGAGTGCATCGGTTGAAAGATGATCACGAAGTGATCCTAGCTAAAGCCGGTCAAACATAACCCCACCGTGTTCAACTCCCGAATCCCTATTCGGAAATTGACAGTCACGGTACACACGCTGGTAGTGTATTGAAACATTGTGTCAAGTTATCTACAACCGGAATTAACAAGCTCCCATCTGCCACATAACCGCGGGCACGGCTTTCGAAAGTTCAAACCCTGCAGGGGTGTTCCAACTTGGCCCATCACAAGCCCACGATCCGCGGAGTCGCAACTCCATAAGTGGGAAGACCCGAGTATTCTCGGAATCCCGTGCTCAAGTTAAACCGAACTAAGGTAAGGCTAATCCAGCAAATCCTCCCGGCGTGTCGACACCCTGATAGTAGCCGCGCGTATCTAGGTCTCAGGACACGACCGGATGGGCGATTCTACAGGTTTTTACCAAACCTTGAGTTTCCTCGAGGTGGCCCCGCAGAACCCCCGTTTCGGACCAACACTCATGTGGAGCATTGGCCCGGGGGTTGAATTAAATTAAAAGGGATAGCTAGTCCACATGCAAGTTTTATTAGTTATTAGGCAAATAGTACCAAAGGTTGGGACTTGCTGGAAAAGACTTAGCACTTAGCGGTTTATCAAGGGGGTCCCATACACCCCAACCGTGTTAGGAACACATAATCAAGGAACATAACACCGGTTTATACGGTTCCTAACGGCATGAGTGGAACAAAACACCAAGCAAAAGGCTTAGCCTTCCACCCTGCCAGTATATAGATGATTTCATTTTTAAGCATTTATATAGTGTGATATAACCCAACCAAACTTCAACATGAAGCAAGCATCTTCAATCTTCACCTGCAACTAACAATGCTATAAGAGGGGCTGAGCGAAGCGTACTTAGCCAAGCAACGGTTTGCATAGGTAGGGTGGTTAAACATGGCAATTGGTTACAAGTAGGAGGCTGACAAGAAGAACATGGGCATCGAGGCAAAACTATAGAGCGGAACTACTAGCAAAAGGCAAAGATAGTAATGGTATCCGGGTTCGGTCATCTTGCCTGGGATTCCACAAGGGAGAAGAACGGAACCAGAAGAAGACGGAGCAACAGTCGAGCGGATCCTCACAACTCCGGAACGAAACCGAAGCTAACAAGAGAAGCAACCGGAAAGAAAGAAACAACACGGTAAACACACAAGCAAGAACATGGCATACGATGCACAAACAAGTATGATGCATGTCCAGTTTAAATATGCAAGACAAGGCAAGGTGCACAAACAAATACTACAAGTTAAGTGGAGATCAATATGCAACGAGTTGCATATTGACGAAACACCACATATTAATTATTTAGTTGACTCTCATTATTTACAAGACAAGATTAAATGTTTGTTAACATGGCAAGAGGTGAAGCATAAAAACTACACTATTAAGACATTTTAAATGAGGCCGGAAAATAACAACAACATATCCGGAAAAATCCCCATGAGCATGTTTAATAATTATAAAGCAAACACAATTAAACATTTTAGTGTTGTTAACATGATGCGGATGACATGATCAAGTTTATGCAAGTTTATTAAAAGGTTGACTTAAAAGAGATATGAAGTATTGTCACCGTGGTGGAATGAAAGGGTGCCACGGCAACGAACCGAAAATGATGCAACGCAACATATCGGTACCGGTAACTCGGTGAGAGACCGGTGCAAAAGATAACGGAGAGCGAGTCAAACGAGATGATGGGGTGATCCCGTAACCGGGTTCCCACGAGTCGGTGACGAGGCAACCGAGGAACATGACAAAAGGTGGAACGGGCATGAAGCACACGAGGGAAGCATTTCATACAACACAAGCAAGCACAAGCGTTCATCCACGGGGTTATACCTTCGAAACAATTGTTTCGGGACGGTTCGAGATCGCCGAGGAACGTAGAGGAAGTAGACGTTCACGAGGGTGTAGTGGAAGTAGACGTTCTCATTTCTTCACCGAAGGTAGTCGTTCTCGTAGCGGTACTCGGGCGACGGTAGTGGTACACGCGACGGTAGTCGTTCGGGTCGTCGTGGTACTTGTCGGTCATGTAGAGGTACTTGGCGTTCGACGGCGTCGTGGTACTCGTTCACGTAGTCGTACACGGATGTAGTGGTACTTGGTGTTTCCGGGCGTCGGTAGTCGTACTTGTCATGGCGTCGGACGTAGTGGAACTTGGTCTCGGCGCATCGAAGGGGTACTTGTCACATCGTCTTGTGTCGTGTAGGCGTACACGGGGCGTTTTGTAGATGTACTCATATCCGTAGCCGTTCACGAGCTCGTCTTCCCGTAGATGTACACGTTCTCTGTCAAGTCAACAGCAAAAGCAACACACAACAGAAAACAACAACGGCAGCACAGCGACGAGGCCACGGCAGCAGCACGGCTCAGACGAAGAAGAGGCCGAGGCTCTTGGCGACGGGGTTGCAGCAGCTCCTCGGAGGGCTTGGGGCGGCCGGGCTGGACGAGGTGAGGCCGCGGGAGCCTGGCGCGGAGGGAGGTCCAGCGGAGGCGAGGCGGTCCTGGCCGCGGCGTCGCTCGGGGACGCGGACGAGGCCTGGGGCGCGCGGTGGAGGCGCCGGGGCGCTGGACGGAGGGAGGCCGAACCGGCGCGGAGGAGGCGGCCGCGAGGCGCTGGACGGCGACGAAGGAGACTGGAGGGAGGCGCGGGATCCGGCCGGGAGGCGAGGATGAGGATAGGGGACGGTCGGGCGAGGGCCTTGGAGACAGCGAGGGAACGGGCTCGATGGGAGTGGCGGCGGCGCTGGGAGGAAAACGGGAGGGAGAGCGATGGGATTTGGTGGGCTAGGGTTTCGGTGCAAAGGGAGTTGGGCTGGGAGAAGAGATGGGCCTTGAGGCCTGGAGGGAGGAGGAGATGAAAGGCTGCTGGCCTGGGCCTCTTATTTTAACTGATTTGGCAGAAAACAAAGAGAGAAGAAAAAGAAAGAAGAGGGAGGTTAGGGAAAAATAGCACACGAGGTCAAAATCCTCGGGCTCACAAAAATGTCAGGATTTAAATAAAATAGAAGGAGGTTTTTTTGGAAGAACCTCGAAACAACGGAAAAGAATTACCGGCAAGATTTTGAAGGTGAAACTCGAAGTGAAAAAGACATGGGGAGAATATGCAAGTGTGTTTGAGTAATTCCGAGGAATGGAATAATTATTAATATAGCTCCATAATTATTAGGAGGCTTTTATATGTTATAAAGAGAAGTTACCTTCCCTCGATTTAAATGGACCGAAAGTCCACACGAATTATTTAGGTTGAGATGCAAAAATAAAATAACATGATGGCATGATGACATGATGCAAAGCAAAAATAAATAACACAAGCACAAAGAACCACACGGGCAACCCGGAACATCTGGAATCTTCTGGAATCTTCTGGGACGCCGGTCTCGGGCGTCACATATGGCGCCCCTAGGGCGCGCCACCTGAGCTTGTGGGCCCCTCAAGCCTCCATTTGCCATACCTTTGGTCCTATAAGTTCAGTTTACGGAGAAAATAATCCGAGAGAAAGTTTCGTCATGTTTTACGATACGGAGCCGCCGCCACCTCCTATTCTTCACGGGAGGGCTGATCTGGAGTCACTAGAAAAAAAATTGTGATGATACGTGTTTTTCATAGTAGGTCACGGTTTCTGTCATGCATGTACATCTATGACGATTTTATGTGAGAGTCAAGATAGTCATATTTGTGCTGTCATAGAAGTGTTCCATGACAATACTCAAATTATCATCACGAAAATGTCCACGTCCATAGATATGGCCAATCATGCATCACACAACAATCCATCCTCCTTCACAAAGTACCCTGCCATTATGCTTACTATCGAAAACAACATGAAGTTCAACAAGAAAACTCAATGACATTTGACCAAACACTTATCGGGCATGGTGTTCGCCATGGACGTCGTCAGCAGGGTGGGTACCTAGCTACGGAGGGATCTTGGGTGGATGGAGGCGTAGTCCAAGGAGGGACGGGCGATGTGACGCCCGGATAATCAAGCTATAGTAATCCTCTACTAATGAGGCCATGTCACCGCAATCACTGTTGTTAAACCCACGTTGATTTAAAACCAATTCAAATTTCAAATTCTAAATAAAGTCAAAGGAATGAATATTACAACAGTTAAAACTAAAATGTTCACAATATCCTATAAATGCCCATGATGTTTGTCATGTTGAAACCAACTTTAATTGAATTCCCAAAATGCTCCTGGGATTAATTTAGTGTTCCAACTGTCGGATCGTGGGTTCCGGCAAACCCTTGAGGTTCGAACACTTGGGTGCGCACGAAGATCTCTCCCTCCCGCTCTCGCTCCGATTCCTAGGCCTAGCTCGTCAAACCCGAAGAACAAGAGACATGAGGAATTATACTGGTTCGGGCCATCGTTGTGGTGTAATACCCTACTCAAGTGTGGTGTGGTGGTTTGCCTTGTAGGTTGTGGATGAACAAGTACTCGGGGAGAACAGCCTCCTGAGGGGAGGTGTTCTTGGGCTCGGTGAGCTAGTGGGTGTAAGGGTGGTCTCAATGATCCTCCCTTTCTATGGAGGTGGCTAGTCCTATTTATAGAGGCCCGGGTCCTCTTCCCAAGTATTGAGCGGGAAGGGATCCCACAACGGCCAAGTTTGAAGGGGGACAACTAGCACAAGCTATCCCGACAAAAGGTGGTCTTCGTCTGCCAAAGGCTCTGGTGGTGACGTGGTCGTGGGCTCCGTGGTGACCTTCGCCCTCTCGTCCTGATGGTCTTGTTCTCGTTGCACTGGTATGTAAACCTTTGCCTGACGCCTCGGGACTCCTCACCTGCGCTTGCCCCTTTAGCACCCAAGAGGAAACTGGCTTCCTGCGCCCGCCTGGCCTTGGTCGTCATGGCTCACGTCACGCAAACCTCATGAGGTCTCCCTTGCCTTGATATCTCCGCTCCTCGGGAGCCAGCTTAGTGAGGCCGCCCTAGGGGAGGTCTTGCGTCATCCGCCTCACGAGGCTTGGCCCCTAGCGAGGGTCTTGAGTGGTTACTAATGAAGATGGGTCGTACCAGGCCGCTGGATGAGCCACGTTCTGGGCCATAGGCAGGCAAGTCTGGGTACCCCCATTCCCAGAACGCCGACACCAACATCAATTAAATTGGCCTTTTCAATTTCTAAAATATGTTTAGGCAAATCTTTTTGACTCCAAACTTTTTGTTCCATCTCAAGTTATTGTCTTAGAATTATGTGCCAAGTTTTGCTCAAAACAAAAATCATTTGATACTAAAAGAAAATACAAAACAGTAAATTGAGTAGAAATAAAGAAATAAAAAACTAACCTAACCTAACCTACCGGGCACTTGGCCCATCTAAAGCTCATGGCCCAGTCGCCCCCACCAGCAAACTAACCCTAGCCCGATCCCTCGCTCGATCCCCATCTCTCCTTACCTCGCTCCCTCGTCCTCGCAGCGAAACCTGTCGTGGGAACGATTCCGACAATAGTAAGGGATAGGTTAAAGGAGCATGATCTATCGAGATGCATATTGGTGACACGGTGATTTTAGCGAGTTCGGGCCTCTCGCGGTGGAGATAACAGCCCTACGTCTCATGCTCCGGAGAGGCTTTGTTTTATCTTAGTATGTATTCGGAGATTACAATGAGAGGATAACGGATCCCCGTAGTCCTGAGACTAATGGTGAAAAGACAAAGAGATGAAAGAAAAGAGCCCCCTAGTCTAGTGGTGGGGGTGGCTTATATAGAGTGCGCCACCCCCTCACCTCCTATGTTACAAAGTGGGGGCATTGATGCCATAATGTCATATGATGCTTTGACTGCCTTGTCGACTGTTGGTCTTCGCATATCCGAGTGAGTCAGTCATCCGAGTGGTCGGCTGTCATCCGAGTGGACGGTATGTTACTCAGTGGATAGTACGTTGCTTGTCCGAGTGGATAGTATGTCTGTATGAAACTTATCTGGACCCACCTGATGTGTGGACCCCATGCTTGATTATATTTTGACCCTTTGTGGGCCTACCTATTATGTGTATCCCCAACATTAGCCCCCGAATTGATTGCAATTTTGTAGAACGGGTTTGTGAAAGACACAATTTGGCCCGAGTGATTACGGAAATACTCGAAACATGTCGTCGTGCTTTCAGACAACCAAGGTTTGAACAAAATCTCAATGTATTCCAGCACTGCGCTTCCCGACTGATCTGGGGTAAGTGCCCTTGAGGAGCAACTTGATGACATTTGTTCATCTCTCGGAACAGGTTAACTCATGATCTGAGTATGGGTGCGTCATTAAATCTGGGCAACGAGATTGACACATGGACTGCTCTCTCGGAGAGATGCCATTCTTATCCCAGAGGAACATCAATATAAGTCGGTTCCAGATCCAAACTTATGAGTTTCATGCTTTGAGTCCTAGAAGAAGGCTCAAAACAGGTCCACAGAGGAGCGTTAAACTCACCATATAGGATTTTTTTAGTCGACATGAGCCTTAGAACTTGTTTGCTTGTTGTTCGTCACTCGGAATGCTCAGGCTGTACCGAGTGGAAATTACTCCAGTGGGGGCACGTTGAGTGCACCCACTGGATGTAGTCCCCGAGACCGCCGTCGACTGCGGGCAGTCGGCGGGGGTCTAAGGGAACTAAAAATCTTCTTAGTTGGTACTGATCGAACTTGTTCCTCTCCGACTCGGATGTTGAGTAGTACTTGAGGATCTGGTATTGGTCTTGACCAAGCAAAATGTTTCTCTTTGGCTTCTCTTCCAGTGGGGGCACTCTGAGTGCACCCACTGGGTGTAGCCCCCGAGCCTCTGTCAGACTGGATGAGTCTAGCCGAGGGTTTAAGTTTCTGGCAAACCTCCATGCAGTCGGCACGGTAAATATATTTTAGTCTGAAATTGAGTCAATCAGATGGATCTGCACACACTTGGCATGGTAAATAAGCTCGGTCTAGAGCTGAATCAGTCGGACTGATCTAGATGTAGTGGTGAAGACACGTCCAACTGATGGTGACGCACGGGGCAGCCGAGGGGCTAGGACGTGTACAACCGAGTGACGACGCGCGGGGCGGCCGAGTGGTGAAGACGTACACAACCGAGTGGCGACGCGTGGGGCGGCCGAGTGGTGAGGACGTGCACAACCGAGTGGCGACGCGCGGGGCGGCCGAGTGGTGAAGACGTGCACAACCGAGGGGCGACGTGCGGGGCGGCCGAGTGGTGAGGACGTGCCTAATCGAGC
>LR738713.1:589493859-589525372 GCA_902687465.1 Secale cereale
GGGCCGCGTCGGGGGGGGGGGCGCCTGGGCCCCCCGAGGCTCCTCCGATGCCCCCCTTTGGCACATATTTAAAGCGTCTCCCGAAACCCTCGAGGGAGGAACTCTTTTCGCGATCCCATCTCTGTTCCGCCGCCGCCGCCGCTTCCAAGTTCGGGAGCACCAGGAGAACCCTTCCCGGCACCCTGCCGAAGGGGAGGATCACCACCGGGAGCCTCTCCACCACCATGGACGCCTCCCGGATGAGTTGTGAGTAGTCTCCCTTGGACCATGAGTCCATGACCAGTAGCTATGTGATGTTGTCCTCCCGTTCTTGTGCTTCACTAATTAGTCCTCGTGAGCTGCCCTACATGATCGAGGCACATATGTAATCCTTATGTTGTTGCTATGATGAGTTTGCTGGGATCCGATGGATTATGAGATTATGTTCAGATTGTGAATGAGTAATATATTTGATCTACCTATTTTATATTTATGTTCATAAGTAATTCTTGCATGTTCTCCGTTGTTATTTATTGCTTTGGCCAAGTAATACGTAGTGACTCCAAGAGGGAACGTTATGCTTGATTGTGGGTTCATGCCCCTCGATGACTAGCTTGAGTGACAGAAACATGAGTCTAGGGGATGTGCTGTTGCCACAAGGGGGGAAACAACGGTGCTTGTGCCCGCGGGTGCAAGGATTGTTTACTTTACGCAAAGTTCTTTTAATGCAGTTGTCTGTTGCTTTGAGTTTACACTATGGGTGGGGCTCGCAACTTAATACCAGCGAGATGTTCTGGATAGATATCTCAAGGTGGATGATTAGTAGTAGATATTTATGGATTTCGGTCTACTTACTTTGGCGTACCGCCCATGCTTTGAACCTCAACCTTTCTTGCAATGTAGTCAGCATTGGTTTGCGCACATGGTCCTGTCAATTGCCCAGCTGTAATTCGTTTACCTCACATAGCTGTTTTATCGTCTTTTGGGAGAGAGACATCACTAGTGAACATCATGAGACTCCGGTCCATATTACCATCATTGATCACATCCGCTATTTACTTTTCGCTTTTATTTACTATTGCAATTATATCTATCACTACTATCACTTGCGTTTAATCCTTTGTGAACTACAAGGCCGGAGGGATTGACAACCTCTCTGTACTCGTTGGGAGCAAAGTTATTTGTATCTGTGTGCAGGTCCACGTTGATTGCTAATATCTGGCGCCGTAGCAGTTGACACCTTCTTGTTGAACCTAGGAGTCTCTGGTGATTCGATCCTTGGTATCTTTGCCAAGGGAAAAACTTCCGCAACACTACATCCCACACCTTCCACTTGGGGTAACCAACGAGGGGCGAGAAGCCTAGCAGGAATCATACCCTTAATTCTTATAATGTCTTAATAGACTTATTCGGGCAGCCTTCCACCCAGGAAGAGACTCAAGTTTTCGAGAAAATATGTGAAGTAACAAAAATACTACAAAAGTCTCTTGAACCACTTAAGAATGTTAGTGGAAATATTCACCGTATGAATATGTTGATTACCCTTTGTAATAAACGGTTGTATGCTTTAGATCTAAAGATCTCCGAATATGAAGGGAAACGTAAGGAACCTCCCGGATTCGAGCTTGACACCATTAAGAGGGTGAAGATCAAGGATGGCAATACCTAGATCTAGCTTGTATCGTGCCTAGCTTGGGGCGTAAAACGATAGCGCTTGTTGGGAGGCAACCCAATTTTTTGTTTTTTGTTTTTGTTGCTGTTAGGGAATAAATACTGCATCTAGCCTCTGATTAGATGTGGTTTCATGTTTTGTTTAGTGTTTGTGCCAAGTAGAACCTTTGGTAAGACTTGTGTGAAGTTTATTTGATCTTGCTGTGAAAAACAGAATCGTTAGCGCTTGCTAAAGTAGTCTTCAGATTTTACTGGAGCGTGAGTTTTAGTTTATTCTTTTTTATGACGATTGGTAGACAAATTGCGCAAATTTACCAATTTAGTTTGAAGTTTTTGGAGTTCCATAAGTAGGCGAGCCCAGCAGATTACTACAGACTGTTCTGTTTTTGACATATTCTGTTTTTCGTGTGTTGTTTGCTTATTCCAATGCATCTATGAGTAATATTGGAGGATATGAATCATAGAAAACTTGGAGTACAGTAGGTTTAACACCAATATAAACAAAGAATGAATTCCTTGCTGTACCTTTGAGTAGTGGTTTGCTTTCTCTTACTAACGGAGCTCACGAGAATTTTTGTCTAAGTTTTGTGTTGTGAAGTTTTCAAGTTTTGAGTATTGCTTTGATGGACTATGGAACAAGGAGTAGCAAAGGCCTAAGCTTGGGGATGCCCATGGAACCCCAAGTAAATTCAAGATAATCAAAATCCTAAGCTTGGGGATGCCCCGGGAAGGCATCCCCTCTTTCGTCTTCATCCATCGGTAACTATACTTGGAGCTATATTTTTATTCGCAACATGCTATGTGTTTTGCTTGGAGCGTCTTGTATAATTTGAGTCTTTGCTTGTTAGTTTGACACAACCATCCTTGCTGGACACACCTATTTGAGAGAGTTAAATATGGCCTAGAAATTATTAGAACACTCTCTGTGCTTCACTTATATCTTTTGAGTTGAATAGTTTTTGCTCTAGTGCTTCACTTATATCTTTTAGAGCACGGTGGTGGTAATATTTTGTAGAAATTGTTGAACTCTCATGCTTCACTTATATCTATTTGATATTCCATTAAAACATCATGGTAATGTGTTTAGGCTAAAGAAACTAGTCTTCACATGATAAACATCCAATATCAATGTAGTAAAATTTTCACACCAAGTGCATTGAATAGAATGAGATGTTGGATGCTTGATAATTGTTTTGAGACATGAGGATAGTGATATTAAAGTCATGCTAGTGGAGTTATTATGAAATTTGAGAATACTTGTGTTAAGGTTAGTGATTCCCGTATCATGCACGTATGGTGAACCGCTATGTGACGAAGTTAGAGCATGAGGTATTTGTAGAGTGCCAACCTTTGTGTGGAGGTCGAGGGCGCGCGATGGTTAACTCCTACCAACCTACCCCCTAGGAGCATGCGTTGATTGCTTTGTTTTTGATGACTCATAGATTTTTGCAATAAGTATATGAGTTCTTATGACTAATGTTGAGTCCATGGATTATACGCACTCTCACCCTTCCATCATTGCTAGCCTCTCTTGTACCGCACAACTTTCGCCGGTACCATAAACCCACTATATATCCTTCCTCAAAACAGCCACCATATTGTTCCTCAAAACAGCCACCATACCTACCTATCATGGCATTTCCATACCCATTCCGAGATATATTGCCATGCAACTTTCCACCGTTCTGTTCATATGACACGCATCATATTGTCATAGTGCCATGCATGATCATGTAGTTGACATCGTAGTTGTGGCAAAGCCACCATGCATAATTTTTCATATATGTCGCTCTTGATTCATTGCTTATGCCGGTACACCGCTGGAGGCATTCATGTAGAGTCATACTTGTTGTAGTATCGAGTTGTAATTTTGAGTTGTAACAAAAAGTGTGATGATCATCATTATTAGAGCATTGTCCCATGTGAGGAAAGGCCAATAAAAAAGAAAAGGCCCAAAAAAATAGAGAGGGGCTAATAAAAAAAGGAGAGAAAAGCCCCTCCAAAAAAATGAGAGAAAAGAGAAAAGGGACAATTGCTACTATCTTTTTCCAAAATTGTGCTTCAAAGTAGCACCATGATCTTCATTGTTGAGAGTCTCATGATTAGTCACTTTCATATACTAGTGGGAATTTTCATTATAGAACTTGGCTTGTATATTCCAACAATGGGTTTCCTCAAATTCCCTAGGTCTTCGTGAGCAAGCAAGTTGGATGCACACCCACTAGTTTCTTTTGTTGAGCTTTCATTCATATTTAGCTCTAGTGCATCCGTTGCATGGCAATCCCTACTCACTCACATTAATATCTATTAATGGGCATCTCCATAGCCCGTTGATACGCCTATTCGATGTGAGACTATCTTCCTCTTTTTGTCTTCTCCACAACCACCTCTATTCCACCCATAGTGCTATATCCATGGCTCACGCTCATGTATTGCGTGAAAGTTGAAAGGTTTGAAAAAAATAGAGTATGAAAACAAATGCTTGGCTGAAATCGGGGTTGTGCATGATATGAATATTTTGTGTGATGAAGAGGGAGCATAGCCAGACTATATGATTTTGTAGGGATAACTTCCTTTAGCCATGGTATTTTGAGAAGACATGATTGCTTTGTTAGTATTGCTTTAAGTATTGTTATTTCTTATGTCAATATAGACTTTTATCTTGAATCTTTCAGATCTGAACATTCATGCCACAATTAAGAGAATTACATTGAAAAACTATATTGGCTAGCATTCCACATCAAAAATTCTTTCTTTATCATTTACCTACTCGAGGACGAGCAGGAATTAAGCTTGGGGATGCTTGATACGTCTCCAACGTATCTATAATTTTTTATTGTTCCATGCTATTATTTATGAAGTCTTGGATGTTTAATGGGCTTTATCATTCACTTTTATATCATTTTTTGGACTAACCTACTAACCCAAAGGCCCAGTCTAGATTGCTCTTTTTTGCCTATTTCAGGGTTTTGCAGAAAAGGAATATCAAACGGAGTCCAAACAAAATGAAACCTTTGCGAGAGATATTTTTGGAGGAAATCACGCACGGAAAGCGTCAAGACCAAGTCAGGGGACAGCTGGGCTGCCCTCGAGGGCGGGAGGCGCACCCCCCTTCCGAGGGCGCGCCCCCCTGCCTCGAGGCTGGCCCACACAGCCCCCGGTGCCCTCCTTCTTCCTATATATACCTACGTACCCCAGAAACTCCATACGCAGAGAGAAAACCCTAATTCCACCGCCGTAGCTTCTGTTCCCGTGGAGATCCCATCTTGGAGCCTGTTCCGGGAGGGGGATCCATCACGGAGGCCTTCATCGTCATCATCATCGCCCTCACCATGAGTTGTGAGTAGTTTACCACAGACCTTCGGGTCCATAGCTAGTATCTAGATGGCTTCTTCTCTCCCTCTGGATCTCAATACAAAGTTCCCCTCGGCCTTCGAGGAGATCTATTCGATGTAATCTCTTTTTGTGGTGTGTTTGTCGAGATCCATTGAATTGTGAGTTTATGATCAAGGTTATCTATGGAAGATATTTGGTTCTTCTCTGAACTTTTTATGTGTGCTCATAATATCCTTGCAAGTCTCTTCGAATTATTGGTTTGGTTTGGCCTACTAGAACTATAATTCTTGCAATGGGAGAAGTGCTTGGCTTTGGGTTCAATCTTGCGGTGTCCTTTCCCAGTGACAGTAGGGGCAGCAAGGCACGTATTGTATTGTTGCCATCGAGGATAAAAAGATGGGGTTTTCATCATATTGCTTGAGTTTATCCCTCTACATCATGTCATCTTGCTTAAAGCGTTACTCTGTTCGTATGAACTCAATACACAAGATGCATGCTGGATAGCGGTCGATGTGTGGAGTAATAGTAGTAGATGCAGAATCGTTCCGGTCTACTTGTCTCGGACGTGATGCCTATATACAATGATCATGCCTAGATAGTCTCATAATTATTCGCTTTTCTATCAATTGCTCGACAGTAATTTGTTTACCCGCCGTAGAATACCGCTATCATGAGAGAAGCCACTAGAGAAAACTATGGCCCCCAGGTCTATTCTCAACATATCAATCTACATCTACTTTACTTTTCTTGCTTTTATTTGCTGTTTTATTAAAATAAAAATACCAAAAATATAATTATCATCTCTACCAGATCTCACTCTCGTAAGTGACCGTAAAGGGATTGACAACCCCTTATCGCGTTGGCTGGGAAGTTCTTATTTGTTTGTGCAGGTGCGAGGGACTGGCGCGTGGTCTCCTACTGGATTGATACCTTGGTTCTCAAAAACTGAGGGAAATACTTACGCTACTATGCTGCATCTCCCTTTCCTCTTCGAGGGAATACAACGCAAGCTCAAGAGGTAGCAACTACCTCTGCAGAGTGTAATTAATCTATCGATAGCCGAGTCCACGGTCACGGACACGCTCAAAAGTAAGTCACACCATGGGTCAACATATAATAAAATTTTGCCCACTAAGTTACGATTTTTTTGCACTGTAAAAATGGTGGAAGAGCCACCAAGATGATTTGAGACCAAGTATGGTCAGGGTTGTGATCGCCGGAAAGATCACGAGTTATGTCCTGTTGAGATGGACAAGTTTATAGGTTAAGAAAGATCACCATGGGTAAGTCAAACCGAGGGACTGTTTTCACAAAGGCATGAGCACAACATGTTGGTTGTATGCATACTCACGTATGGTGCTGTATTTTAACAATTGAATAATTATCATGATATTGTTTGTCATTATGATTTTGTTTGCTGTAAGCTTGCAAGTACATTCAATGTACTGACCTGGCATGTCATGTCAGATTTCAGGAAAGTTCCGCTGGAAAGGAGTGCCATCCGAGTCTAGATCGTGTCCTCATCGGTGTCCCTATGCTATGGAGTTCCGCTACGAAGTCGTTCCGCTACCGCGTAGTTGTTATGACTGAGGCCTTTTATGTTCATTAAATAATGTACACATTGTCCAGCCGCACCGTGTGTGCCACTTGGCCTCACTGCTTGTTGTAATGTAAGACTTTGATCCGCTAGCATCAATAAAGCAGTTGCTTTCTGTACCAAGATGTTGTGTGTTGCGAGAAGACAAGGTCTCTGGGTTGGCAATACAGGGTAAACCGGTCGCTCTGAGCCGGGGTGCCACAATGCTTGGTATCAGAGCCGTGCTGACTGTAGGACACGTTAGACTAAGACGTGTTAACTAAACGCCAGGTACGCGTTTAGGTTGAGTGCCGATAGTCTGTGTAGCTGGTTGTTACTTTGCATATACTTGTTGTATTTTTTTATGCTAACCTAATGATGGTTGTGAGTGTAGATGGCTCCAGTGCCATATCCGTGCCAGTTGCAGCTGATGCTGTACACGTCACCGCACCTCCTTCGTAATGTGTGGCGTCGGCTGTACCCTCTTGGAGACGACCCAGTTTATCGTGTGTACCGGGAGCGTCTAGCAGGCTCAATATATGAGTATCAGGCAGTGGTGATTTTGCGCGTCAGTTCTGACTCCAGCTCTTACACTCGTACCTCTCGGAGCGGTTATGCTTCTACCGCTTCGCAGGCCGTCTAATTTGCTGCATTCGAGATCCTTGTTGAGCTCCGTCACAGCGAGGTCCGCATGCAGAACCACCCAGGTTTCCAATACTATCCTTCTCTGCACGACAACGGTCGTGTTTGTTTCCCTGAGATTGATCCGGAGTCTGATAGTGTTGCTAGCCACCTTTCCCGTTATATTACTGCTAGCTATCTCATGATCCATGAGTTGGCTCACGAGCTGACTAACACTCGTATTGCTTTAGCCACTACTAGGTCTGTCACTATTCCCACCTCCATTGGATTTACCCCTTACGTCCCCGCCAGTTCTGGTTCCCTATTTCACCAGTAACTCCTCCGAGTAGCTCGGGCGCCTCGACCATAACTCCTCTTAGTGCCCCTGGTATCACTTATCACTACTCCTGTAGCTCCTATGGTCCACCCTACTCCTGCCCCGGAAGGAGAGCCTCCGAGGCAGCGTCACCGTGTTACCTTTAACCCTGAGGTTTTAGTTAACCTCGTCAGTTCAGGATCCGAGTCCACTTCAGGAGAGGACCCCGCAACACCCGTAGAGCAGTAGAGCTCCAGAGTATTCGCAGTTGTCAGGCTGATGTACGGATGTAGTTGTGCGAGTCATGATGTTTCGTTTCATGTATGAGTGTGGTAGAACTGGGCATGTTAATTACTTTTCATGTATGAGTCCTTTTATAATTATGCTGGAACTGTATTTCTTTTATTCGCTGTCTTTTCTTCGTAATTTTGTTTTCTCTCGAGATTTGTTGCTGGCTTTTCCCCAAATATCTCTTTTGAATGTTTCTCATCTCGGTTGCGTTGTCTTGGGAAAATCCATAATAGGATGACACGGGGAGGCAACAGTAGCAGCGCTCGCGAGGATGTTCCTGTTCGTCGCTCCGCCCGACAGGCAGGACACTCTCCCGAGCCATACATACCACCGCCTCCACCGCCAAATCCGCCTACCACTGAGCAAATTCTGCGTATGTTTGAGGAAAGAAGAAGTAATGATTTGCTTGAGATATTGAAAAGTGTTCAAGCTATGGTTGGTCAGAATGGAAATCAGAACGGTCATCACCCCAAGCTATCATATTTTCAGAGAACTCAGCCTCCCAGTTTCAGTCAGGTTGTTGACCCTTTGGATGCCGACGATTGGTTGCGGACCATTAAAAGGAAGCTTGAGATTGGCCGTACTGCAGAAGAGGACAAAGTTCCATATGCAACTCACTATCTTGAAGGCGCTGCTGCCATATGGTGGGAAAATGCAAAGCCATGTGGTCTGCTTATGAAGAACTCACCTGGTCAAAATTCAAGGACCAGTTCCGAAAATATCATATCCCTACTGGAATTATGAAAACCAAGCAGCGTGAATATCTTGCACTCGCCCAAGGAAATCTGTCTGTGGGTGAATATTTGTAGAAATTCAACCACCTGGCCCGTTACTCCCTTTATGACGTGGCCACTGAAGAAAGAAAGATTGACAAATTTCTTGGAGGATTAAACTCGCAACTCAGGTGCACCCTCAACATGCTCGATTTTCCACACTTCTAAACTTTGGTGAATAAAGCTTTCATTGCGGAAAGAGAACAGAAGCTCGTACTGGACAACAGGCCTGCTAATAACGAACACAAGCGCAAGTTTGAACCAAGGAAAGAAGGGCAACCAGTGCACAAGGCTCGAACCTGGCAGCAGACTCGGGTGGAATACAAGCCCAATTGGCAACAGAATGTTAACAAGACCACTACCCAAGTCAATAATGTTGTCACCAACCCAGTACACGAGGAGCGTCAGCGCAACAATTCTTGTTTCAGTTGTGGGCAAAATGGACACTATGCCAGGCAGTGCCCCAAGAACAGCAAGTCGAACGCCTTATTCAAGCCACAAGTCAACTTTATGGGGTCATAACCGAACCAGCAAAACATCGCCGGGCACGTCCATCACCTCTCCGCGGATGAAGTCCAAGAAAACCCCGAAATAGTCATTAGTATGTTTTCTGTTAATAGCATACCTGCAATAATTTTATTTGACTCGGGGGCTTCCCACTCTTTTATTTCTCGGAGTTTTGTTGCCCAAAACAAATTTTTCTTGTTCGCTTTTGGGCAAAAATATGCTGGTACAAACCCCGGGATCTTTAATCAAGAGTAATCTGGTCTGTCGTGATTTGGAAATCAATATCAATAGAATAAGCTTTCCAACTTCCTTGTTACTCATCGAGTCGGTACAGTTGGACGCTATTTTGGGCATGAATTGGCTGACCCAATATCAAGTATGCATAAACTATGCAACCCGAGAAGTCACTCTGACCAGTCAAAAGGGGCAGGCTACAAAATTATACTCCCGCAGAAGCATACCAAAGAAGGGAATAATATTCACTGCTGTGGCTGAATTGGAATTAATTCCCGTGGTCAGTGAATTTCCTGATGTATTTCCAGAAGAACTGTCAGGCATGCCGCCAGATCGAGAGCTTGAGTTTGTAGATCTGGTACCCGGAACCGTACCGTTATACAAGAAGTATTACCGGATGCCCTCATCAGAATTAGTGGAATTAAAGAAGCAGCTCGATGAAATGCTCCAGAAAGGATATATCCGTCCCAGTTCCTCACCATGGGGATCACCTGCACTCTTCGTAAGCAAAAAGGATGGCAGCCTCCGCATGTGTGTGGATTATCGTCAGCTGAATGATGTCACCATCAAAAACAAATATCCGGTGCCAAGAATTGATGACTTGTTCGATCAGCTCAGTGGGGCCAAGGTATTCTCCAAGATTGACTTACGGACCGGATACCATCAACTTAAGATTAAAAAGGAAGATATTCCTAAGACCGCATTCACCACTCGATATGGTCTTTATGAATATACAGTTATGTCCTTTGGTCTCACCAATGCCCCTGCGTTCTTCATGCACATGATGAACAAAGTATTCATGGACTTCCTTGATAAGTTCGTGGTAGTCTTTATCAATGACATACTTATATACTCAAAAAGTGAAGGGGGTCACAAGGAACACCTCCGAGCAGTGTTACAATGACTCCGCGACCATCAGCTTTACGCCAAATTCAGTAAGTGTGAGTTTTGGCTCAAACAAGTTGGATTTCTTGGACATGTGCTATCCAGCGAAGGCATATCCATAGACCCAAGCAAAGTAAAAGATGTGCTCAATTGGTTGCCACCAACAACGGTAACACTGATCCGGAGTTTCCTTGGACTGGTCGGATATTACCGTCGTTTCATTGAAGGGTTCTCCAAGATTGCTAAATCCATGACAGAGCTACTCAAAAAGGACAAGAAGTTTGAATGGACTAAAACTGTGAGAAAAGTTTCAATGAGCTAAAAATACGGCTGACGACCTCACCTGTATTAACTCTTCTAGACATCTACCGCAGTTTTGATGTATACTGTGACGCATCCAGACAAGGACTTTGTTGCGTGCTTATGCAAGATGGCAAGGTAGTAGCATATGCATCACGACAGCTGCGACCGCACGAAGGAAATTACACTGCTCTGGTTCTACAAATTATCAGCAAGTTATTCATTATGTAGATTCTCAGTGCTTACTAGAAATTTGGATTGTTCTTCTTTATATGTGACTGTTCAGAACTCACTTGACAATCCAGGTAGGAATTGTGAAGATAAGATATCCAGGCATAGATTCTGAGCTTGGTGTATAATAAACTCCAATGCAGAGGCTGGGGAAATCGTTTAGAAAAGCCCTTAGTTGCTTCGGAATTTTATCACTAAGCTGAAGCTCCTGCAGTCAGAACTCACCGAGTTCATGACCTCATTATTTTGCTGCAACAATGAATCTTTATTTGTTTTGTCCAATTATTTAGAATCATATCTGATGACTTTATAATAATGAAACTTTAACTCGGGATAATATTTCTTCTAACCAGAGTTGTTTCTTACAAGAAGGAAAGCTCTATTTCAACTGGTAACACAACTTTTGATACTTCTGATGCATATCTATTAACACGTGGGAGGGCATGGTCAATCTCTCTCAGCGTCAGAAACACATTGTGTGAAAAGTTTTTGTCAGCTTGTGTCATTGGATTGGACACAGAAGACCTTCTTTATAGGTTACTTCTTGCCTTTTTTTACTTCGTATTCTCCTGATTATCTTTATGGAACACACTTTTATTTAGTACATTACTGCTTGAAAAATATATGCCATGTTATAGTCGTGTGCATCAGGGTGACTTTAGCGCTACCGCCACCCCTGTGTGCAGGAACACAAGGACATGCCACCATGATTGCCAACAAGTTCAACGCCATGGAGCATGACATTGTGGTAACACGGCCGCCACATCGTTACCACTGACCCTTGCTCTCTCAGGATGATATTTCAATCTGCGCAAGCTTTAATATATTGTATTAATGGCTATCCATCTCTTGAGATTTTAATCAGTGAAAGCATTAATATATTGTATTAATGGCTATCCATCTCTTTAGAAATTCACATGTATTTTATCATTGCGCTTATCGTTTTTTTATCACATCCTGGAAAAGAAGAGAGGCAACCCCACCAGCCACTTTGTCCGCCTCGTAGGCGGTTATAGTGGCACAGAGGCAGATCATCAACAACTTTTGGAATCAATAATGAAAGAGTTAATCTACATAAGTGTTTCTCATTCAATTAGTGTATTCTCCAACATATAATCACTGCCTAACAAATTAAGGAAATCACGACTCAAATATTTCTTTGGTCTATCTGTATGCCTTGGTGTGATTTTGTTCTTTTGCTTCTTGAGTTTCTTAGAAAAAAAAGTTCTTTTATTATGGATGTCGAGTCCTTCAGCCCACATACATGTATGTTGCATGTGTTTCAGAATGAGATGATTCATCAACAATGACAAGGTGACCCCAATATTGTTCCGACAGAATTTATCATATTTTACTTATATGTAATATTCCTATAAGATAATACTTGCGATCAACTTTTCTATATGCCTCCGTGCACCACATAAGGTCACATAATTTATTTAAGAAAAGAATGTCAAGACATAATACTAGAAATTGAAATAACTACTTCCTCTATCCCATTAGTTTTTGCGGGCTAAAAATAGTTTGCAAAAATGAGTTATATTATGCGGCAGAGAAAGTATTTTTTCATGGATCACATTTGTTTCAGGCCATGCTTATTAGGCTAGAGGAATGTGATCATTTTTCTCGCGTTGCAACACACGGGCATATTTACTAGTTTTAACTAACGTGTGCAAAATAGGCCGCACCAAGTGCAACAAATTTAAGCCCAGCGAGCATCTACATTGGTTTCCTATCCTTGTCATGAATCACTTGGTGGCTGGCACTCTGTGGCGGATATCCCGAGGGCGCATTTTTCCTGTTTTGGTTCCCCTTCGTATTGAGAGATGGGACCCCGGGGTCTTTCCCGTGGAAAAAAATTCCACGCTTTTATTTCTACAAAATGACACGCGGGCACGCCTTGTCAGCATCGTTTTCGTATGCAAACGTAATTTTCATCGTATATGCACGGTAAAGCCAAGTTTTGACACTCATTCAATGTATACCACAAGTTCTAGCATTAAAGTGAATTTTCTAGCCAAGTTTTAGCACCAGTGATGTAATTACCTCAATATATTTTAACTCTTTATGGGCCTACCTATTATGTGTATGCCAACACCGCCTCACACATACACGCAGTCGCTCGAGGGAAATGCCTCTTCTCGATCGAAAGTGCTATTCTGAGCCCGAGCTCAGATGCTCATGTTATCTGAGCCGTCCTTTTAGCGCTAAGATTCGCACGCGGGGATGTATTTTGCACTGTATTTCCTGCAATATTCTCTGTTATTTCAGGCAACAGGACCCACGCACCTACCGCATTTATCACAGGGCCGTCACGCCCCGTTAGCTGGCTCAGATGGAGACCCACCGGATGAGCCACAGACCAGCCGTTAGCGACCAAACGACCGCTCCAACACGTCGATATTTTATTATATATGGGATGCATCCAGCTACCTCATCTGCAAGATTCATTATTCCCCGGCTGGATACTTAAAACGCACACATCTCCATGCATCACCCAATGTCGGGGGAAACTGTCCGCCACGAACACCTATGGGACCGGAGCCCCTTGTCTGTGCGGTACGAGGGCGGAGGGAGCACGAAGAGCAGATCGAAGCAGACGCGCGGGCAGTTTTACCCAGGTTCGGGCCGCACGGATGCGTAAAACCCTACTCCTGCTTGGTTGTGTATTGAGTTGAGCGCTCGGGAGCTTGAAGAAGCAGCTACACCGTGCGTGAGAGTAATCTAGGTTTCGAACCCCTTCCACGTTGTGCATGGGCCTCCTTTTATAGTGCAAGGGGTCACCGACAGGTGTCAACGTAGGAGTAAGGGGTAAAAATGTAAAAGAGGTGGTAGTTGTAACAGTGCGGGAACAGTGGAGCTACAGTACAGAACAGTGGTCTATACCTACTTTAACAGTGGGGGACAAGGGCATTCAATGCCCGTCGCCGTCGACCCCAAAAGCTCCCGCCTTAGCGTCTCCGTCCGCCACGGCGACGGATTTATCTCCGTGGTGTGCCACCGTGTACCCCAGGCTGCACAGCCATCCGCCACGCGTCCCTGGTTAGGCCCCAGGGCGACGCGTGGGCCGATGAGCTGGAGCGCGGGCACACAGCGTAGCCTCCCCGGCAAGCGCCTTGCCGGGGCCTTGATCCTGCCGGGCCCGGGAACTTGCTGCTCCCCGGGCCCCTTGCCGGGGCGCGCATAGCGCCGAGGCAATATCTTCTAATCTTCCTGGCAAGCTCCTCTTGCCAGGGTCTTGTGCTATTGGAACAGTCTTGAGCCTGGTACGGCCTTCCCGGCAAGCTCCTCTTGCCGGGGTCTCGATCTTCTGTCTTGTATACTTTGTTTTTGAATGGTTTAATAGGAGGCAGGAAGGTCTCCGGCGAGCGCGCAGTAAACCTTGCCGCGGGAAGCTGCAACTGCCCGTGCACAAGTTGGGGTACTGGGGTACCCCTACCTTAGTACACCGACAGGAGCCCCCGGGCCTGGGCCACACACGGTGCCGAGCGCTGTTGGGCCAGGCCCAAAACAGTGCACGGGCACCCGCGGCCCGCGGCGCGCCGAATCCACTTCCATATCCGCCGCACCCCACGGTAACGGCACGCGTCGATTGCGGCGCCGTGGGATGGGACGTGCCCACGATCTCTTAATGGAAAGGGGGAAACGCCCCCCACTCCCCCATAAAAGCAGAGGCAGCGGGCGCGGTTCCCCTCTCTGTGCTCTCATTACGTCGTCTTCCTCCTGCAAAAGATTCCTCCTTGCGCTCCGCCTCCACAGCTCCGCCGCCGCCTAGCTCTTCGTCCCCTTCCTTCCGCCGCGTCCGCCATGGCCCCAAAGGCCGACAAGGGGAAAGCGGAGAAGTCCAAGAAGGAGAAATCCGAGCAAGCAGCCAAGCTCATTGCTTACCGGAAGCGGAACGTCGTCTTCTCGCCGAGGCTCGGCGTGCAAGAACTCTGGAACAAGTACTACTTGTTCTGGTCCAAGGGCACCGACGCGCATCCCCGCACCCGAGCATACCCGGCCGCCGCCAAGGACAACTATCCCGGCGGGTATTACTTCTTCGCTGCCTTTTTCCACTGTGGCCTCTGCCCTCCTTTTTCGAACTTCTTCTGTGATATCATGAATACGTACGGCTTCCATCTGCTTGATTTCACCCCCAACGCCATCCTCACCATGGCCGTTTTCGCACATATGTGCGAAAACTTCATAGGAGTCCACCCCAACGTAGCCCTCTTTAGACACTTTTTCACCCCTAGAGCCGAGGCCGATGCCCCTCTCTCCGGATGTATTTCTTGGGTCTTCCGTCTCGGGAAGAAGGGGTCGTACTTGCCGGGGGAGCTCCGCGGCAAGTGGGAGGAATGGCGAGCGGAGTGGTGCTGGATTGTAGAGGACCAGCCGCAAGCCTTCACTGCGCCGCGCACAACGCCTATCGTGCGCGGCAGAGATTGGAGCGATCTAGACTCCGACGACGTCAAGCTCGACATCGCCCTCGTCCGGATCCTCCGTCTTCGGCTGGCCCGGTTGTCAGTTGCCGAGGTGGGCGCAGATTTCCTCCGCCGGCGCATCGCCCCTCTCCAAGACCGGAAGAGGCCGGCCTGGTTGTACGGCGGCCCGGCAGACATCATGAGGCTGCGCCCCGGGCTTAATTTTAATTTCACCACTCTGGAGCTGCGCGAGATGGTACGAGAACTCTTCAAGTACGACCCGGCGCACCCCGAGTGGTTCAGGACTCCCCGGGAAGTGGTGCCGCTCTGCAACAACGCCGCGAGGGACCGAATCCTTGCCATGATGCCGATGTGCGACTCGCATGGCTTGGACCGCTCGTGGATCGCCCCGAAGCCAATCGACGTCCTCAACTTCTACGACAACCTCGTCGAGGTGGCGAGCAACAAGGAGGACCTCAAGCTGCATACGCGGGACACCACCGAGCAGGAAATCGCCTACATAGCTTCCCGGGCTGAGGAGGCCGCCGCAGCCGCGGCGGCAGGAGTCTTCGGGTTCTCGCCGGAGGAGGCGGAGGCCGAAGAGGCGTCCACCCAGGCGGAAGAGGCGGAGATCCGCCGATTGCTGAACCTCCCACCCGACGCGCTCACCGGGGTCCCCTCGTTGAGGCACTCCGGGATCCATGGGATCGCGACGGAGGCCGCGGCAAGGGAGGGAACCGCCGGAGGAAGCAGAGGCGCCGCGAGGGGCGGAGGCGCCAAGGGGAAGAGGGCCGCAGCGCTGGATGCTGGGCCCAGCGAGCCGGCCGAGGCAGAGGAGGAGGAGGAGGAGGAGGCCGAAGACTCCGGCGGATCTACGGAGTTATACGCCGACGACCTCTCCTCGTCGGAGAGCTCCCCGCCTCCGGCAAGCCCGAAGGAGTCCCCGGCAAAGCGTCTTCGCAAGGCGGCGACGGGGGAAAGGGCACAGGCGCCCCGGCAACAGCCACCTCGGCGGGCGGCTCCCCGGGGGAGTCAAGCCGCGCCAAGGCCGTCCGGCGCACCAGCCGCAGCAGAGGCGGGCCGGGCGCGGACCACGACGGAGGCGCCCCGCAGGCCGGCAGCGAGCCGGCAGGGGTCTTCTCGGAGCGGAGCAGCGGCTCCGCCCGCCCCCCGGGCGCCGGCAGCCACAGGGGCTGGGTCTTCGCAGCCCCCAGCCCCGGTGAGCACCAAGCGCGCGAGGGAGTCTTCGCCTCCCGCCCCTCGCGTCGACGCGCCCACGGTGGAGTATGACTTCTCCGCCCTGAGCGAGGACGACGAGGAGGACCAGGAGTAAGGATCCGAGATTCTTCATTTTCTTAATTTTTGTCTTGAGCTTCTGTTGATGCTAACTCTGTCTTCTGTTCTGGTTTCAGGACCCTGGCCCATCGCGCCGCGAAGAAGGCCAAGGCGCCCGAGGCCGAGGTCGCGGAGGACTCGGCGACGGCGGCAACAGAGGGCGCGCCGGAGCCGAGCCTGCCGGACTCTGGCACTGCTCCGATGAGCAGCCCCCAGCGCAGCCCGCAGCGCAGCCCCCAGCGTAAGTCTGGGGTTCTTTCTTTTTGCTCGTCGGGGTACGTCTGAGGCTTTTGATTTTATTTTCATGTTTTGACATTTCTTGTCTTGTTCCGTGCAGAGGAGGAGCCGCAGCGGGAAGAGCGCCCGGAGACCACCGCCGAGGAGCTGCAGGCACCGCCATCCCCGCCAAGGCAGGACTCTCCGGCAAGGGGGAGTGCTCCGTCAAGGGCGGGTACTCCGCCAAGGCAGAGTACCCCGCCAAGGACGAGCAGCCCGGCAAGGGCGGCCACCCCGCCAAGGCCAAGTTCCCCGGCGAGGGCGACTACTCCGACGAGGCCGAGCTCCCCGGCGAGGGAGCCCGTCGCTGAGGACGCCCGCCAAGGTAACCTTTGTAACTTGTCTTCTTGGCTTATCTCTTTTTTGGATATTTGCTTGAGTCTTGAATTTCCTCGTCTTCTTCTTCTTAGATCTTCCTCCTCCTGTGCCTATGGAGACGGAGGTAATTATCCTCGAGGAGGAGGACGCGCAGGGCGGCGGCGGCGACGCTCCAGTCGTCGAAGAGGTGGGCGAGGCCGCCGAGCCGGCCGCGCAAGAGACTGCTCCGGCTGCGGACGCAGCGGCCGGGGAGGGAGACGGTGGCCGCACCGCCGACCCGGAGGTGGCGGGAGCATCGGATGCTGCGCCGGCCACCGGTCCCTCCGCTGGCGAGGAGCAAAGGTTCTATCTCGAGGCCCCCAATGGTGTCTTCATCCAGATGCCGTGGGGGTCCTCGTCGCGAGCTCCTGCGGAGGGCGAGGCGTTCGACGGAGAGGTCCTCGCCTCCGCAGGCCTGAAGATAGTCCAGGCGCCCGGTGGAGGTGAGGGGCCCGAGGAGGAGCGATTGCTTCATCAGCTCCTGGCCCTTTATCGGGCCAGGCAAGCAAAGCTCGCTTCTCGGGAGGCTCTTGCCGCCAAGGCCGCGGCGGAGATGGAGAAGCGCGCGGCGGAGCTCAGCGCCGCCAACCAGGCTGCCCTCCGCCAGGTGGCAGAGGAGCGAGAGCGTCTCGCCGGCGAGTACCAAGAGTGGGTACTTGAGAGGGCCGAAGCCGATGAACAGCAGCGCCTCGCCGGGGTGGAGATGTCCCGGCGAGAGGGAGAGCTCGCGCAGCGGAAGGTGGATCTGGATTCTCATGAAGAAGATCTTGCCGCTCGCGAGGCTGCCCTTGGCGGGGAGCTGAAAGAGGCGAAGGCCGCCGCGGCTGCCGCGGAGGACGCCAAGAAAGAGCTCGCCGCCAAGGTTGAACAACTGGAGAAGGCAATGAAGGTGAGCGCCGAGAACGTTGCCGCGCTCATCCTGGAGCGCGAGAAGGATGCTCACACAAACTCAGAGCTCCAGGTGAGTTTGTCCCAGAGGGGTGACGAGCTGAAGGCCGCCAAGGATTCCATTGAAGACTTGGAGCTGAAGGTCACCACCCTGAAGGAATCGCTTGATGCTGCCCGGGCCCAGGAGACCAAGCTGAAGGATGAGCTCCGCAAGGAGCGAACCTTGATGGAGAGCGTCAACAAGGCCTCCGAGCTCTTCCGGCAGACTATTGAGGTGTGGACCAAAGAGCTGGTTTCTTCTGCGTCCAACATTGACCAGGAGTTGCTTGCTTTGAAGGTCGAACATCTTATCTACTCGCCGGATCCAGATCTCCCGCACAGCGCCAAGCTCAGCCTCTTCTTCAGAGGCGTCGCTCCAGCCCTTGCAGGTCTCCGGAACCGCATCCCCGCGCAGCTGGCCGAGGAGTCGCGCCGGCTCTGCGCGGGAACTCTGGAGCGGGTCTTGACGAAGATCGTGTACCGCAACCCGGGGATTAATCTCACAAACGTCCTTCGCACCCTGCCAGCAGATGCAGACACGGAGGCCCTGAAGGAGCAGGTCGGCCACATCATCGCCAAGGTGGCAAAGCTTGGCAGGAAGGAAGGCGACCGCGTAGACTAGGGCCCCATTTATCTCTATCTTTTCGTTGCTGCATATTATGATATGAACTCATTAGTCCATTGCGACAAGTTATCCTTGTAAGATATTTGCTTTATTTCAATCAACCAGTGCAATGTTATCTTCCTTGTTCCAATCTTTGACTTTGTATGTTTTTCACCCTACGCTCCCGGGGAGCTTGCCGGCAAGGGGCCCTTGCCGCGAGCGCTGAGTGCTGGACTCTGAGCAGCCTGCTGGCCAAGGTCCTCGCCGGCAAGCAACCTTGCCGCAGCTGGTCGCAACGCACTTAGCTTGCTGAGTGTACTCGGAAACGAGGCAAGGGCGCGACACTTGTCGCAGCTCACTTAAATCGTTGAGTGGACTCGAAAACAAGATAAGGGTGCGGCAAGCTACGGGTAGGTTCCTCCGCGCACAGGTTTTCCATACGAAGTGTGATCGTTCAAGGAAGACAACCAAAATTTAAAATTTGAACTGGTCAAATTCTAACAACTTATCTTTCATATGCTGCTTGCTCATGTTGCTTGCTTTTTTTGGTAAGGCTCTTCTTACTTGAACAGCACTTAGTCCCTCCTCCACCTCCTTCCCCCCCGGCAAACTTGTGCGCGAGGAACGTTCCTTCTGCTTAAGAGAAAAGGAAAAGGAGAGGGAAACAAGCATACTGCCTTTCGACGTAATGGTGCTTACCGTATGTCTGAGTGTTGCATCAAATGCCAAACAAAACATGCAAATAGCAAAGAGAAGCATGCAAAAGGCAATCGATGCGAAAACACGAAATCTTTACTGATGCACGGGGTCTGCGCCCGGCTTTGTACAAAGGGTTACATGCAACAGCGGCAAGGCTTGTACAAAAGGTGGTTGCCGGAGCGGATCACGGCAACCGCGCCTTAGGGGTGAAACTTGCGAAGATGCTCTATGTTCCAGGAGTTGCTCACCGGTAAGCCTTCTTCGGTTTCGAGGCGGACAGCGCCGGGCCTCGTAACTTGTCTCACCCGATAAGGGCCTTCCCACTTCGGCGTCAACTTGTTGGAATTCTTGGCGGACTGAACACGCCGAAGAACAAGGTCGCCTTCCTCGAGACTCCTGGCCTTGACTTTGCGGCTGTGGTAGCGGCGCAAAGCTTGCTGGTATCGAGCAGCTCGTACAGCAGCCTGGAGACGTCCCTCCTCAAGGAGCAATGCGTCATCTTGCCGCAGTTGCTCTTGCTCGAGCTCATCATAAGCGAGTACTCGAGGAGATCCGTATACGAGTTCCGTGGGGAGAACTGCCTCTGCTCCATAGACTAGAGCAAAGGGTGTCTGTCCGGTGGCTCGACTTGGTGTCGTTCTGATTGACCAAAGAGCCGCCGGGAGCTCCTCTATCCAATTTCTTCCGCACTTGCGCAGCCTGTCAAAGGTCCTTGTCTTGAGCCCGCGCAGCACTTCAGCATTTGCCCTCTCCGCTTGACCGTTGCTCCTCGGGTGAGCAACAGAAGCGAAACAGACCTTGGCGCCAAGGTCTTGGACGTACTGCATGAAGGTGCGACTAGTGAATTGCGTACCGTTGTCGGTGATGATCCTGTTAGGGATCCCGAAACGGCAAACAATCGACCTGAAGAACCTGACTGCCGACTGTGCTGTCACCTTTCTCACTGGCTCCACTTCTGGCCACTTTGTGAACTTGTCGATTGCAACGTACAAGTACTCAAAGCCCCCGACAGCGCGAGGGAAAGGGCCGAGGATATCGAGCCCCCAGACCGAGAAGGGCCATGACAAAGGGATTGTTTGGAGAGCTTGAGCTGGCTGATGAATTTGCTTTGCATGGAACTGGCACGCTTCACACTTGGTTACTAGTGCAGTTGCATCTTGGAGGGCTTCTTGCCAAAAGAACCCTTGCCGGAAAGCTTTCCCGGCAAGCGCCCTTGCGCCAATGTGGTGGCCGCATATGCCTCCGTGTATTTCCGCCAACAGCTTCTGTCCATCTTCCCTGGAGATGCACTTCAACCTGACACCATTGAGTCTTCTTCTGTACAGCTCGTTATCCACGAACTGATACATACTTGACTGCCTGGTTATCTTCTCTATCTCTTGAGGGTCGTCGGGAAGTTCTCCAGTTTGCAGAAAACGGACGATCTGCTGCGCCCACGCCGGAGCTCGAGGCTCGACGGCAAGGACTAAAGGCTCGAGGGCCGCTGCGGGAACCCCAGCTTCTACGGCAAAGACCTCTGGTCCTGTCGGAGCTGACGGTCCCCTGGCAAGCTCGCCGGGGCGAGGCTTGTCGGGAACACTTGCTTCAACTGCACAAGCCCGAGGGCTTGCAGGAGCAAACTGTTCCTCAGCGTTGTCGTTGATCTTGGGAACTTTGGCGGCGGGTTCAGGAAGATCCGCCGGCAAGTAGTCGCCGGAGACCAACTTTCTCTTCTTGGACTGCCCAATTGATGGTGTAACTGATGGTTGAGTCAGCTTGAGCAAAAAGGTCCCTGGTTCCACAGGTAACTTCATCGCGGCGCACTTTGAAAGGCCATCTGCAATCTCATTTTGAGCTCTTGGGACGTGCTCCATCTGCAAACCTTCAAAGTGCTCTTCAAGCTTTCTCACTTCATCGACATATGCTTCCATCAAAGGACTCTGGTAGCTTTTGTTAACTTGCCGGACCACCAACTGAGAATCGCCCCGCACAATCAGCTTTCTGATCCCAAGTTCGGCCGCAATCCTGAGGCCGGCAAGCAAGCCTTCATATTCTGCAGTGTTGTTTGTCGCTTGCTCCCTGGGAAAGTGCATCTGGATAACGTATTTGAGGTGCTCTCCGGTGGGCGCGATGAGTACCACGCCGGCGCCGGCGCCTTGCAGCGAGAAGGCACCGTCAAAATACATTACCCATTCACTTGTCGCTTCTTGCACGGGTACACTTGTTTCCTGAACTTCATCTTCTGGTGTTGGGGTCCACTCAGCAATGAATTCTGCCAAGGCCCGGCTCTGTATGGTTGAAGTACTTTCAAACTTGAGTCCGAAGCTTGACAACTCCAGTGCCCACTCGACGATCCTGCCTGTTGCCTCTGGATTGTGCAATATCCTCTTCAACGGAAAGCGAGTGACCACTGTTATTTCATGGGCTTGGAAGTAGTGGCGCAGCTTCCTCGAGGCCATGAGGAGGCCGAAAAGCAATTTTTGCACACCAGAGTACCTTGATCTTGCTCCCTGGAGAAGGGAACTTACAAAATACACTGGGCGCTGCACCATCTTCTTCCGCACCTCTCCTTGTTCCTGCGCAGAGTCTTCCTTGTCGGGGCCAGAGCTTGTCGGGACAGTCCCCTGCTTGTCGCTAGGTTCGCTTGCCGGTGACGCTGACTCCTCGTCGGACTCCCTCTCCGCTACTAACGCAGCACTAACCACCTGGTTGGTTGCCGCTAAATATAGCAACAACTTTTCCTGTGGTTTAGGTGCGACAAGTATAGGAGAGGAGGACAGGTACCGTTTCAAATCCTGCAACGCCGCCTCCGCTTCCGGAGTCCACTTCATGGGACCTGCCTTCTTCAAGATTTTGAAGAAAGGTAGGGCGCGTTCTGCGGATTTTGAAATGAACCTACTGAGGGCAGCAACGCAACCTGCAAGCCTTCTGACATCCTTGACGCGCTTCGGGGCTTCTATCTGCTCGATGGCTTTAATCTTGTCGGGGTTGGCCTCAATCCCCCTCTGTGAAACAAAGAACCCGAGAAGCTTGCCGGAGGGAACTCCAAAGACGCACTTCTCGGGGTTCAGCTTGAGCTGTATCCTGCGCAGGTTCTGAAACGTTTCTTCCAAGTCTTGAATCAGTGTTTCTTTGCTCTTGCTCTTCACCACGATGTCATCCATGTAGGCTTCTACATTCCTGTGGATCTGTGGCTCAAAAGCAGTGTACACTACCCTTGCAAAAGTTGAGCCTGCATTCTTCAGTCCAAATGGCATGCGGATAAAGCAATAGGTGCCACATGGAGTGATAAATGCAGTCTTCTCTTCATCTTCCTTGGCCATGAAAATCTGATGATAGCCTGAGTATGCATCAAGAAAACAGAGTAGCTCACATCCGGCCGTGGAGTCAACGATCTGGTCAATGCGCGGCAAAGGGAAGGGATCCTTGGGACATGCTTTATTGACATCAGTGAAGTCTATACACAGTCTCCACTTCCCGTTGGCCTTGCGCACGACGACTGGGTTTGCCAGCCACGTCGGATGGATCACACCTCTAACTAGGCCTGCTGCCTCTAGTTTCTTGATCTCCTCATTGATGAACTCTTGGCGCTCCACGGCTTGCTTCCTCACTTTTTGCTTGATGGGCCGCGCATGAGGACAGACAGCAAGCTTGTGCTCAATCACCTTCCTGGGAACACCGGGGATGTCAGATGGTTGCCAAGCAAACACATCGACATTCGCCCGCAGGAAGGCGACGAGCGCGCTTTCCTATTTGCTGTCAAGGGTGGCACTGATGGTGAAGGTACCACCAGTGCCATCCTCCTTTGCGGACACTTTCTTGGTTGCCGGAGGAGCAGCCATTCCTTTCTTGCTCTTGCCGGTGGAGCTCGATGGAACGTCCTCGACGGCAGCGCAGCACTCCGAAGAGGTGCGGTTGCCGGAGTGGGTCCCAGAGCATTTGCCGGACTTGGTCTTCGTCTTCTTCCCTCCGGGAGCTTCAGCGGCAAGAGTATCCTTCTCGGCCGCAGCTGCCGCATCCCGGTAAATCTTGTCGGTGCAGATAAGCGCATCCTTCTTGTCGCTATGGACAGTGATGACGCTTATCGGCCCCGGCATCTTCAGCACATTGTAGGCATAGTGGGAAGCTGCCATGAACTTGGCGAGGGCGGGACGGCCGAGTATCCCATTGTAGGGCAATGGAATATCAGCGACGTCAAAGGTGATGCGCTCAGTCCTGAAGTTGAGCTCCCCGCCAAAGGTCACCGGCAGAGTGATCTTTCCCTTGGGCTTGCTCCTTCCCGGGTTGATTCCTTGGAATGAACCGGTCTCTTCGAGCTCGCCGTCTTGAATCTGGAGTTTCTTGATCACAGCAGAGGAGATCAAGTTCAGCCCGGCCCCGTCGTCAACCAACATTTTGGTGACCTTGAGGTTGCGGATGGTGGGGGAAACCAGCATCGGCAAGCACCCGACCGCCGTGGTGCGGTCAGGGTGATCCTCAAGGTCAAAAACGATGGGCGTGCTGGACCATTTGAGGAGCCTGCGCGACTCCACGGGCGGCTCCGCTGCATTTACCTCACGCACCCACTGTTTCAGCTGGCGGTGGGAGGTGTGCAGGGAGGCGCCACCGTCGACGCACAGGACCTCCGTGGCCTTCTGGAACTCCTGCTCACTGTTCTCGTCGTCCTCCATGTCTTCATCGTCGTCTTCGTCGTTGTCGCGGCCCCGGGGAGGTCGATCTCCTTGCCGCTGCTTGGCCTTGCCGCGGCGTCCTCCCCGGCCATTGAACGGCCGCTTCTTGCTGGGCTCTTCCCCGCCACCTTGGGCCTTCTCCTTGTCGCGCCTCTCGTACTCAGCTTTTTGCTGCTCGACGAGGTACTCGACGCGCTTGCAATTGGAGAGATCGTGACCCTTGGTGCGGTGAATCTTACAGTATTGCTTGTCGGAGCTACCCGGCTTGTCGGCCGCCGCCGCAGGGGCAGGCTCCTTGCCGGAGCCGCCAGCCTGCGCTTGCTTGGCGGGGGCCTCCTTGCCGGACTTCTCGACGGCAAGCACTTCCTTCTTGCCCTTCTTCCTGTTGTTCCGCCGCCGGCTCTTCTTTGCCGGGGCGGCGTCGTCGCTGTCGCTTCCCCCTGCGCCAGCATCCTCCCCGGGGAGTCTCCTCCCCTCTTCCGCGCGGGCGCACTTGTCAGCAAGAGCGTAAAGCTCGCTGACGTCCCTGATCTTGGTCATCGCCATCTCCTCACGCATGCGGCGGTTACGCACGTTCTGATGGAACGCGCTGATAACCGCGGCAGGGTGAACGTCTGGGATGTTGTGCTGTACCCGGCTGAAGCGTTGGATATATTTGCGCAGGGGCTCGCCTTCCTTCTGGGCCAAGATATGGAGATCGCTCTCCTGGCCATGGGGTTTGTGGCCGCCGGTGAAGGCGCCAACAAACTGATGGCAGAGGTCGGCCCAAGAAGAGATAGAGCCTTCCGGCAAGTGCATGAGCCACGAACGGACGTTCGGCTTCAGCACGAGCGGGAAGTAGTTGGCTAGGATCTTCTCGTCGCGCCCCCCGGCAGCTTGCACTGCGATAGTGTAGACGCTGAGAAACTCCGAGGGGTGCGTCTTGCCATCGTACTTCTCCGGTACGTCGGGCTTAAAGTTCTTCATGCTGGGCCACTGGACGCGCCGCAGCTCGCGGGTGAACGCAGGGCAGCCTGCCGCGTACGGCAAGTCGCCTGGTTCACCGGGCGCGGGTGCGTCGACAGTGTTCCCAGCTCTCTTGTCGGATTGTCGCCGAGCTTCTCGGCGGCGCTCGATCGTGGTCCGAGCGTCTTCATCTCGCCGGTCGTCGAGGACCTGGCGCTGGTCCCGACGGGCCCGTGGGTCCGACGAGGCTGTGGAGCCGTCGTCGGGGTTGTTCCGGCGGGGCGGCGTCTTCTGCTTCTGCGGCGGGGAGTGCACGCTTGTCGCACCCCCGGCAGTCTTGTCGCCGATAGCCTTCGTCTTCTCAACCTGCCGCGGCCGTGAGGCCGACGGCTGCTGCGGGGAGTCGTTGTTGGCGAAGTCTATCAGGCTCCGGATAGTGGCCCTCCATTCTTCGGCCTTGTCGGCCGCTGGAGGAAAATCGAGGAGCAGCTGCGCCCTTGCGAGCGCTTCTGCCGGAGTAGTGGGGAATGCGGGCGAGCGGTGCGAGGAGCGGGACACGCTCGGACTTCTAACGACGTTAGAAGGAGCGGGGTCCCGCGCCGGCGCCTTCGCTTTGCTCGTGCCCGGACGGGGGTCCGGGGCGTCCCGCGAACCTCCAGTTTGGCCTTGTCCCAGCAAGCGGATACCACCTCCCGTGGTATGGCGCTGCGGGGTTGTCGTGTGCTGTGATGGACGCGGCGCGTCCACGGAGACCGAGGTCCGGTCATCCGTCTTGTTCTTGGATCTGGTGGCACCGTGAGTGTCCTCGCCGGCGACCACCCTTCCGACGGCGTCTCCCCCGCCCACCGTCGGCTCTGGTGGCGGCGGGTGAGACGCAGACGGGCCTCCGACCTCCGAAGGCTTCTTCTTCGGGGCCATGGAGTTGTCGCTGATGAAGCTGTTGATGAAGCTGGAGAGGTTGATGAAGAATGCGCCCGCGCGAACGCCGGATCAGGTTCGCACAACCTCGACGCCCCCTACCTGGTGCGCCAAAGATGTCGGGGGAAACTGTCCGCCACGAACACCTATGGGACCGGAGCCCCTTGTCTGTGCGGTACGAGGGCGGAGGGAGCACGAAGAGCAGATCGAAGCAGACGCGCGGGCAGTTTTACCCAGGTTCGGGCCGCACGGATGCGTAAAACCCTACTCCTGCTTGGTTGTGTATTGAGTTGAGCGCTCGGGAGCTTGAAGAAGCAGCTACACCGTGCGTGAGAGTAATCTAGGTTTCGAACCCCTTCCACGTTGTGCATGGGCCTCCTTTTATAGTGCAAGGGGTCACCGACAGGTGTCAACGTAGGAGTAAGGGGTAAAAATGTAAAAGAGGTGGTAGTTGTAACAGTGCGGGAACAGTGGAGCTACAGTACAGAACAGTGGTCTATACCTACTTTAATAGTGGGGGACAAGGGCATTCAATGCCCGTCGCCGTCGACCCCAAAAGCTCCCGCCTTAGCGTCTCCGTCCGCCACGGCGACGGATTTATCTCCGTGGTGTGCCACCGTGTACCCCAGGCTGCACAGCCATCCGCCACGCGTCCCTGGTTAGGCCCCAGGGCGACGCGTGGGCCGATGAGCTGGAGCGCGGGCACACAGCGTAGCCTCCCCGGCAAGCGCCTTGCCGGGGCCTTGATCCTGCCGGGCCCGGGAACTTGCTGCTCCCCGGGCCCCTTGCCGGGGCGCGCATAGCGCCGAGGCAATATCTTCTAATCTTCCTGGCAAGCTCCTCTTGCCAGGGTCTTGTGCTATTGGAACAGTCTTGAGCCTGGTACGGCCTTCCCGGCAAGCTCCTCTTGCCGGGGTCTCGATCTTCTGTCTTGTATACTTTGTTTTTGAATGGTTTAATAGGAGGCAGGAAGGTCTCCGGCGAGCGCGCAGTAAACCTTGCCGCGGGAAGCTGCAACTGCCCGTGCACAAGTTGGGGTACTGGGGTACCCCTACCTTAGTACACCGACACCCAACGCTCTGGATAACGAGCTCATTTGAGCCCGGGGTCAGTTTTTTGGAACGTAGACGCTAGATGCGTCCGGCTTGAAATTAATAAAGCCACCAGGGCAACCGTCGTCACACATAAGTTTTAGTTACAGACCACTTAAAACAGAAACGAAGTATCAGCTGGTCTTTCAACATAGCACAAAAGAGACTAGGCGAAACTGTAAATCGCCAGATATCACGCTTAAGTAGCAGTAGGAGGGGGTCCCTCGTCTCGTCGAACTTGGCTTGACACCGATTTGATCTTCTCCATGACTGCAAGCATGCATTGTTCGTCACGCGCTTTCCCCAACGGCATCCACACCTGTAGAAAAATGTGACATTTGAATAGAATGTCAGCTGGATGGTTTGGAAACTTGTGTTCGATAGTGATTTTGTTTCGAACCGTCCAAAGGGACCATAATAGCGCCCCTACGCAATGCCACAGAATCCTAGCGGAAGATCCTTTCTGGGCAGAAAGAATGTCTAAGAGGTCCTTCGCGGATTGAGGGTGCCAATTTTTGGAGAAGGTTTCCCTCACCGCACTCCACGCAAAACGTGCCAACACGCATTGAAAAAATATATGGTTGGCGTTTTCTCCCAACCCACAAAGTGTACAAGTGCCATCAGCCGGACCATTCCGTTTGGCCACATTTTCAGAGGAGGGTAGCCGATCTCTCACCATCTGCCACATGAAGATTTTGATCTTCAATGGCAGGCCCGCTTTCCATAGTCCCCTAGCCATGGAAAACACCGGGCCCTCGGACATCTTGGAGTATATAGATTTGACCAAGAATTGCTTAGAGGTCGTAAGTTTCCAAGAGATGGTATCTGGCTCGGGGGAGAGATTGATATCCCTCCAAGCCGCCACCAGATTATCCCAGTTAGATGCTTCCACCTGTCCCAGGGCTCGAATAAAGGAGATCGCCGGGGGGCTGACTCTAAGGGCATCCGCAACCATAATGTTGGTATCGGTGGCCAGGTGATATAGATCGGGGTGGGATTGCCACAAAGGAGCATTTTCCCACCAATGGTCGAGCCAGAACCGGGTAGAAGCGCCGTTCTTAATTGTGAATTGTGCCCCTAAAGCGAAAGCCGGCCGAACGTCCTGGATCCCTCTCCAAAACGTCGATCCCGAGGACTGAGCTTGGAAGACAGTTCCATCCGGAAAGTACTTGGCTTTAAGAATTTTGGCCCAGAGCCCCGACTCGTTTTGAGCTAATCTCCACCACCATTTGGTTAAGAGGGCTACGTTCATTAATTTGGAATTTGTAACCCCGAGCCCCCCAAGCTTTTTTGGACGGCATATTGCCGCCCACTTGACCAAGTGGTATTTCTTTTTGGCTCCCGTTCCTTCCCAAAAGAACCGAGATCGGGGAGTGTCGAGTTTGGCATGAACTCCATCCGCCAAGAGGTACATACCCATAGTAAAGATGGGGAGAGAGGATAAGCTCGAGTTGGTCAGAATGAGTCTGGCCGCAGACGACATAAATCGTCCACGCCAAGGGCTAACTCGGTTGGCAACTTTCCCGTATAGTGGTTCCCACTCCGCTATGGTAAGTCCACGGGTAGAGATAGGTAATCCCAAGTATTTAATCGGAAATAAGCCACGCTTATAGTTGAGTAGGTTTGCCACTCTAGAGCTCGATAGGTCATCCATCCCTATGGTAATGACTTCGCTCTTAAGTAAATTTATCTTAAGCCCCGACATAAGCTCGAAAGCTAGGAGAAGGAGTTTGACAGAGGCCACACTACTATCATTGGGCTCAAAGAGTAGTAACGTATCGTCAGCGTATTGAAGGTGAGAAACTCCACCCGGAATGAGATGCGGTACCAGACCGGAGATGTGACCGGCAGCACAAGCACGATTGATCATGGCGGCCAGTGCATCCGCCACAAAATTGAAGATTAGAGGGGAACTCGGATCCCCTTGTCTGAGTCCCCTCTTATTACGGAAGAATCTACCCATTTCACCATTAATAGTAACCGCCGTGTGTCCACTAGACACGAGATGCATGATGCGGTGAACAAAACCTGCCTCAAAACCCTTTTTGAGGAAGACTTCCTGAACAAAATCCCAGTTCACACGGTCGTAGGCCTTCTCGAAATCGAGTTTGAGTAAAACTCCCTTAGTTTTATTCTTTTTAAGCTCGTGCACAATTTCCAACAGAGCGATCGGACCCTCAAGGATATTTCTATGTTTAAGGAAGCCCGTTTGGCTGCGACTAATGATCCGTTGCGCTATTGGAGCTAAACGAGAAGCGTAAGCTTTAGCGCAAATCTTGAAGGGTACATTGATGAGAGTGATAGGCCTGAAAAGTCGGATATTGTCCGCCCCTTTGACCTTAGGAATAAGGCTAATGGCTCCGTAGTTAAGCCTCGAAAGGTCTGTCGTACCTAGGGCAAAGCCGTTAACAATTTCATAGAACAGGTGTTTCAAAAAGGGCCAGAAACGTTTGAAGAACTCCACTGGCCATCCATCCGGACCAGGCGCCGTGTCATTCTTCATATCTAGCAGAGCCTTATCAATCTCCTCAGGGAGGAAAGAGAGAGCCAGGCTATCATTTTCCTCCTGAGAGACCTTATCCGCCGGATTCCACAAATCCGCGCGCAGGCGAAGAGGTTTTTCACTGGCCGTCCCCAGAAGGCCAATGAAAAACTCATAAATGTGGGCTGAGATTTGCTCCTGGGTGAGCAGCGGGCCTGAGTCGGATTGTAGGCGAAGAATAGTGCTTTTTCTTTTTCGGCCATTCGCAAAGGCGTGGAAATACCCGGTATTCGCATCACCCTTAGTTACCCACTTGACGCTGCCCCTACGGCGCCAATATTCCTCCTCGGCCCGCAGCAGTGCAAGGACTTGGTCTTCCAAGGCGTACCTATGTGCCCATTCGGCCTCCGAAAAGGGGCGGAGGTCCGATTCGTGGTCGAGGCGCGCGATCTCATCCGTAAGCCGAGCACGCTCTTTTTTGGACGTACTTCCTTGGTTGGCCCCCCAGCCACGCAGAAAGGCCCGAAGCTTGGCCGCCGCGGCGTTCCAAAGATCCGCTGGAGATCTTTAAGTCCCAATCGTCAAGAGAATATCGTCCCAACGATTGCGGACCATAAGCTCAAAACCCTCGCACTCAAACCAAGCCATTTCAAAATAGAAACGCTGGTTGCGTCTAATCGACTCCTCCCCTGAGGAGAAGATTAGAGGGATGTGGTCCGAACCTATGCGCGTTTCAGCCACTAACGAGCATAGGGGAAAAAGGGCTTCCCACTCAGGTGTGAAGAAAACCCGATCAAGGACGCTCCAGACCGGATTAGTTTGTTTGTTGGTCCAGGTGAACCTGGCTCCGGTCCTAGCCGCTTCCCTAAGGACAGCCGAAGCGATAGCCTGATTGAACATGGACACCCTTGTCCAGTCAATGTTGTTGTTATTCTTGTCCGCACCCGAGCGGATCAAGTTGAAGTCACCCCCAACCACAACAGGAAGATTAAGATTACGCTTAGCGCTCACAATTAAAGACAACTCGTGGAGGAAATCGTGAGAACGGTCGTGGTTAGCCGGGCCATAAACACATATGGTAACCCATGTAAGTCCCGAGCCCTTGTGCTTGGTCGTCACATAAAAACAAAACAAACCAACCTCCCAGGTTAACACTTCACAAATATCACGGTTGCACCCCATAAGGATACCTCCGGAATGGCCCGAAGAAGGAAGCCAGTGCCAATCAAAACGTTGGAGGGGGTCTATAGCAAGGAGGTCTCTATGTGAAAAATCTAGTTTGATCGTTTCTTGAAGTGCAATAAAATCTATGCGCTCCTTAGCTATGAATTCTCTAAGTTGGGTGCGGCGACCCACATGGCCGCATCCCCTAATGTTCCAAAAGAGGAACCGCATCTAGATAACACGATTACGAAGGTGAACACCCCTAGAGGTGATCACCTTGGCCACTCTCTTCTTAGTCCGTCCCCGCCCTTGCGAGTCCCTCGGAGAAGAAGGAGGCGCACCAGAACCTGAAATCGATGCAGCCTCATTGGGCACCACGACATCACCAGCCCCAACTGGGATGTTCTCAGGTAAATCCGACACTGCACACCTGGCAGCTGCCTCAGCCAAAGATGCCTGCGCGTCTTCACGCGCCCGTAGTAAAGAGATAAGTTCGCCAGGGGGATTAGGCACGAAAACACCAGCATCATCCAGAATCGAAGCGAGGTGATCATCGGAAAAGGCATTAAGAATGCGAAAGGAGGGGGGGATTACCAGAGGCCTCCATGTTCTTGTCGGCGATGCGAAGCTGAGCTCTTTCCATGGACGATAGCTCTCCCAACTTGGCCTTGGCACGTGCGCTAGGAGCCCGCTGCGCCACCGGAGTCGCCCTTGTACGCTTGGCCTTGCTGTTGTTCCCCGCCGCGCCCAAGGCCGCGCCCAGTTCGCCACCCAGCTCCATAGAATTCCCAGCCCCCGTCGACGGAGTGGCCTTGGAGGACGGTTTCCGCCCCGCCGTCTTCTTAGGTTGACGACCCGCACTGTTGGAGCCCCGTTTAGGGCCCGGGGTGTGATCGGTGTCGCCAAGCACCACCAGCTCCTGATCGTCAGACAAAGGAGG
>LR738713.1:589525508-589604265 GCA_902687465.1 Secale cereale
GGAACTTTAGACAATCCGGCCCCGCCATGACATGCCAGAGGTAGAGCTTCAAGGTTGGACCCATATTCGTTGAAAGAAGTATCGAGGGACTGGGCAAGTGGAGGAACGCTAACCGCGGTGTCCTGGGTCGCCGTCCCAATGTTACCCACCTCTGAGGTCAAAGCGCCCAGCTTTTCCCAGGTCTCAGTGTCGATAGAAGTATCATGAAGGCTTTCTTCCAGGTCGTCCGTGGTAACAGGCAGAGGTGGTGCGATAGTAAAGGATGCTCCCCGCGCACGGGCCCCGCCAGACCCGCTCGGGATAGAGCCAGGGTTGGTGGGCAGCGGCGCGCACTGGCCCGCGGGCGGGGCCTTGACCTTTGGGGGAATGGGCGCAGTCACCGCCAAGTGAGCACGGTCACCACCGCGCTTAGGAAGAACCTCACGTTCGACTTTGATTTGATAACCCTCGCTGTTGAACCAGACCTCCACCACCCCGTTGAGTTTCTCAGGTGCACGGCAGGCTATCTTCATCCTGACCGGCCCCAACCTAATCAGGGATAGCTCGTCAACCACGATAGGCCGACCCAGCATCCGAAGGCCCTCCTTAATTCGATCCTCACGCCGGTGCTTCTTCGGGATGCCGAATAGACGGACCCACGTCTCAGGCATCTGCATAGGTTGAATCTCTTCGTGTAACATATCCCGCACCCTTGCGGTTATGTCATGGATAGATAGGAAAAGCTTGCCACTCGACTTAGCCATGTGTAAAAGATCAGCAGAGGGGACAACCACCAGAAAATCGTCATCACCAACTTGCGTTACCTGCCAGTCCCAATCGTTCGCTACCATATGCTTCAGTTCTTGCTTGAGTATGCGGAGCGTCAGTTTCCCAGGCTCGGCAGAGAGGATTGCAGCGTTCTTGATGCGCTCATCGATGGGGATCTCCAGCGCGTCGTCGTCATCATATTCCAAGCAGAAGAAGCCCTCGCCGGAGATAGCACTCCCCATGATCTGCAGATGCAGCTGCCGCCCCCGCGTCGGACAGTTAGCCGAGGCATGTCCTTCCTCTTTGCACATAACGCAAAGAGGTTTGAACTTGCATTTCGACTGGTAGTGGCCGAGCCTCCCGCATTTGAAGCATTCCACCTTGGGCGCCTCCTCCACCGGAATAGGTTCCGCCGCCGTACCCTTGGAGGCAGCGGGGAGACCCGGACCCACCGGATCTGGAGCGGCCCGTAGTTTCGAGGAAATCGGAGCGTCCACGCTTCCCTCAGCGTAGATCGACCCGTCCGCCTTCTTCTCCAGCGCGCGCCGGCGCTGGAAGTTCTGTTTCTTGTGCTTCTTGGCCTGCTGTTGGATCCACCATGGGGGAGGGGGACCCCAATCCCCCTCGCGCCCGCCGTGGTCGCGCGGCCCGTCGTTCCGAGCACGGCCGTCACGGCCGTCGGAGCGTTCCCGCATCGCTCGCTTAGCCGTGTCGCGTAGATCAGATTCCCTGTGCCGTTCGCCCGCTGGATCCAGCGCCTCTAAGGGCCGCTTCTCCGCGCGCCGGTCGCCCATCACCGCCGCCGCGAAGGTCTTGAGAAGTGGAGGAGGGGGAGCGAGAGGGAAGAGAGTGCATGCTGAGCGAGCCAGACGCCGCACCTCGCGAGGAGTAGCAGGAAACCGTAACTGGGGGTCGAGGCACCCGCGTCGCACCCATAAATACCTCCTCCCCCTGGCCGTCGTGGGCCCGTGCGAAATGGGCCGTGGAGGCCCAAGCGAGGGCGGACCACCAGGCCCAGACGCAGCAACCCCCAAAGCAGGGCAGCAGGGCCGACCGAACGCGACAGAGAGAGCGCCCAGAGACCCAGCTCCCCCCAGTGGGCCAGCAGGATCTGGCCCATCCATGCCGCCCAGTCCGAGAAGAGCCCCAGGCCCAACCCTAGGCCCAGCCACGACCGTCGTCTCCGCCCTCCCGCAGGTCCGCGCCGCCGAACGAGGTGACGGCGCCGGAGAGGGACGAGCCGGAGCCCGCAGCCCCGGCCGGTCCGAGGCAGAGCACCCAGGCTCAATCGGCGGCGAGCACGGCGACGACGGAGCCCGGACAGGGCAAACCAGAGCAGCATCCCCTCCGGCGCAGAACATCCCCGACGGCTTCCAAATCCGGCGAGCCATGGCGCGAGGGCCTTTACCCCCGGGGGCAAAACGCCGCCCCGGACCCCGATCCGTCTTGAGCGCCGCGAACGCCACAAAATCCCCCATCGTGGGGCCCGCCGGAATCTTGCGTGGGTCGTGAAACCCCGGCGAGCAATCCAGCACCTCGGCCGCATCGTCCTCCTCGTCGGAGTCGACCCCCTCCAGGGCCCAGAACCGGTTGGGCGGAGCCAGCGGTCCTCACGCACCCCGGAGCACCGACGTCCCGAGGCCAACTGCCGGCGGCGGGCGGGGCAACGCCATCCGCGCACGCAGGACGCCCCAACGGTGCGATTTCAAACGGTGCCATCTCTAGCTCGGGCTCAGTTACTCCGCGTCCCTTCTCGATCCCCTTCTTCCTTCCTCGCTTTCCCTCCTTGCACCACCGCTGACCGGCGCCTCCTCGTCGCCTTGCTGCTCGCCTAGCAGCTGCCATGCTCCAGTGCCGCCCTCTGCCGCTGCGAAGCACCCCATGTCGGTTCCTTTGTCAACGCCTCCGCCATCACTACCGCGCCGGCGCCCCGCCATACCCGTCCACGTTCGTCAATGTTCCAGGCAGCCCCTGCGAGAGCGCCCGTGCTCGAGGACGGTCGCCTCCGCCCCGCGTACCATGGCTTCCTCCTCCTCGCCCCGTGATGAGGACGTCGCCGCGTCGCATCTACCAAGCCTCTGCTCTGCCTCGTGCCAGCCGGCTCATCCGGCCGCCGGACCTCGCCGGCACGGTTCCTCCGGCCTCCCCGAGACCTCCTCTGCAACGATGTGAGCCCCTGGCCTCTCCCCTCTCTCCCCCGAGCCCCATAGACGCCATGCCGAGGAGGCCGTGTTGCTGCCGCCGCTCGACGCCGTCGATGTGGTCAACTCCGGCCGCCCCAACCCCTGGAGTTCGATCCCCTAGATGTGCGGGGCGGCGCTCTTCCGATCCCTGCCCTCCACCGCTCAATCTGTAGCCGGAGCACAGCTTCGATGGGCCGCCGCTGGGTCTGCCTCGTCGCCGACGCACGCGCTCTATTAAGCCGGCGAGTTGTGACTGCCAGGCGGGCCCGGCCCAATTAATTAAGTCCTAAACAACCTCTAATTACCCCTAATCCAGTCACTAAGAATGGAACCGAGGCCATTAGCTTAATCTAATTTTTTTTTAAAAAACTAACTTAAGACTGCCCTGAGACACTTACATGTGGGTCCCTTGTCTAGTTTTACCAGTCAAACTGTTGACTGGGTTGACCCTCTCTATGACATGTGGGCTCCGTAGACCCTATTGACCAGTCAACTGTTGACTAGTCAACTACTGATTGAACTCCCCTTGGACCCCACTAGTCAGCCTCTGTGACTAGCACATGGCCGTGTACACTTAGTATTTTCTGTTTGTTTGCGAACTAAAATAAATTTAGAAAATGAATTAAAACTTTAAAAATTAGTATAAAATAATTCGTAACTCGGATGAAAATACTTTGTACATGAAAGTTGTTCAGAACGACGAGACGAATCCCAATACGCAGTCCGTTCGTTCAGCACACATCCCTAGCATAGCGAACCTGCAACCTTTCCCCTCTGGTTTGTTTGTGTGAAAACGCAAAACACGGGGAATACTTTCCCAGATGTTTCCCCCTTCGCCGGTATCGCCTACTACCGTGTTAGGTCACCCCTAGCACCGCGTATTGCCATGTTATGATTTGTGTTGCTTTGTTTCCTCTATTATTTATTTATGTTCTCCCTCCGTTACTTCTTTCCGGTAGACCTCGAGACTGCCGCTGATACCCCCGTGATCGACTACATCGACGATGACTCAACATGGCACCCGCCGGGTTCGGGTGCGGGTAATACGCGCCCAAACCCTTACCCATCTCAAAAAATTTAGCCCTTACCCGCACCCCGCGGGTAAAAATACCCAACTCTGTCACCTCACCCAATCGACATTTCAGCAAACATATTGCAGCTTTTCATCACATATATACAACATTTCATCAATTCAACATGCATATTTCATCATTTCAGCAACATACATACCACATGCCAACATTTCAGCAACATATAACCCATTTTCAACTCACATAGACAACATTCTAGCACACATAGACAACATTCCATCACATATTTCAGCATTGCAACACTTATATACAACATTCCAGCACATATAAACAGCATTCCGGCTCATATAAACAACATTACAGCACATATAATCAGCATTACATCACATATAAACAACATTTCAGCACATATAGATAGCATTTCAGCCATAGACATAACACATTTCAGCCATAGATTGGACACAAATAGGTTATAGGTTCAACAAGCAAATATGTTCGACATAAATAGTTTCAACAAGCACATAGGTTTGACACAAATAGGTTCAATTTCAACACACAAATAGGTTCAATCGTTCATGTTCGACACATAGTCATCATAGTAGATTGATCTTCTCTCCACTTCATCTTCATGAGCCTTGACATCTCACTCAAAGCGCCAAATCCAAGTTTGAGACATATGCAAGAAAGACATGAGAACTTGAATTCTGGAGAGTTTAATATTTTCAAGACATAAACAAGAAAGGTATGTGTGGACTTCTTATGTACCTGCATCCCTTCTTGGATGTCTTGAAGGCAAGTCCAAAAGCTAGCTTCTCCTGTTTTAGAATCTACAAAAGTAAACAATTGTCAACAATATGAAAACAAGAGAAAATATTAATAGAAAGCACTATTTGCTCACCTTTGAACTTGTTTCTAAGCCAATCTTGTGAGCACATTAAAACCTCAACCATATGTGGTGTCAATCGACTTCTATGCTCATTGAGCTTTCTGCCACTTGTAGAAAAAATATGATTCTAAAGCAACCATTGTAACAGGAATAGCAAATATTTCCCTTGCAACTTTCCTTAAGGTTGGATACCTAGTTCTAGCCACTTTCCACCAATCCAACATGTTGAACTTCTCAACGTAAGGCACCAATCCATCATTCAAGTATTGATCTATTTCACCTTGAAGTATAGCTGTTGCGAGCATTTGTTGAGCTACAATGTTTTGGAAGACACTCATGATTGCAGGAGCTTTTATTGTAGAAATCATAGGTTCTTCATCTGGTGTATATGCCTCATTTTCCACTTCATATTCCTCCAATAATAAGCCCAGACTAGCAATGATGTCATCAACTTTTTTCAATGTATTCATAAGAAGATGGCTCATGCCATGGAGCATGGCAAAGCAAGCTACCAACATTTGCTTCTTGTATCGAGGATCAAGAAGTGTAGCTATAGCCATTAGACCTTGGATGTCGCTCCAATACTTATCAAATTTTTCAGTCATGCTCTTTGTCATTTATTTGATAGTGTTGTTGCTAGATGCTTCCCATTGCCTCATTTTCAATTTAATTTCACATATCTTAGGAAAGTACACATTGGCAGTCACATAATCAGTTCCAGAAAATAGCTCGGTTATTTCATAGAACAACCTAAGTCTCTCTACAACATCTACAGCGAAGCCCATTCTTCTGAACTAGGTAGCCACTCATATTGCTTTCCTTTTTCTTTTGCACGTTCAAAGACAAGTCTATAAGGCAAAGCAATATCAAGCATTACAAAAGTAGAGTTCCACCTAGTCTTGCAATCAAGTCTCAACTTCCTTTTTATTTTCACTCTCTTATACTTGGCCATTTTCTCAATCTTCTCTATCCTTTTTGGTGAGGCGGTCCAATATGCCACACTTTCACGAATGTTTTCTATAGCTGATTTCATGACATCTAAGCCATCCTTCACTATCAAATTCAAAATATGTGCACAACAACGCATGTGAAGTAAAGTACCTTCACAAAGAAGCTTGCTTTTTCCTATCTTGCCCACAATCTCCACAATTGCCTTGTCATTGACATTGCAATTATCAACGGTCACACTCAAGAGCTTTTTATCAATATTCCATTCAACCAATGATTCATGGAGTTGCTCAGCTATCACTTCCCATTACGTGGTGCTGGAACATAAATAAACCTACAATATGCACACAAACGCAATGGTTATATAGTTGACAAAAGCTTAACGGACTGCCGAAAATAATTACAACCAAATATATGATGTGGGAACATGTATATACCTCATGAGAATGTTCCATAGCCTCCAAGACTCATCAATGAAATGGGCTGTAATAGCCATATATCCCTTCTTTGGCTATCAGAAGTCCACATATCGGTGGTGACTGCGACCCTTGATTGTACCATACTCATATACTCGATGGCCTTCTTATTTTCTATGTTGTACCTTTCCACAATGTCAGTTCTACAAAACAAAAGATAAGGAACAGAGTCAATGTTATTTGCACAAGAGAAACAAGAAACATTAAGAGGAAACAGAAAACTAAAGACATAGTAGCATATTACCTAATAGTATTTCTAGTATGCAGCTTGAACAATGGCTGAAGTGCAGCAATAAATCTCCTAAAACCAACATGGTCCATCATAGACAAAGGATAATCGTGCAACACCAACATGTTGCCAAGCTCTGCTCTAGCGTACTCTTGATTAAAAGTGTAGCTCTCCATGCTCACTTTCCCATCATTCTCGGCCATCACCTTCAATGAGGCATGATGCAAAGTTTTACCATCCTTCTTCTTCAACTTCCTAAGAGTGCAACTCTGAAGATGCAACTTTAGATGCTTAGTACCATTCCTTGATCCTGTGGTAAGTGTCTTATGACACCAATTACACTTGGCCTTCCATTCTCCATTTATCATCATCTTCTTCATGTACAAAAAAACCTTGGACGTGAGCTTGCGACTAGATGGTTGATGCAGATGCACCTCTTCCGCCTCATCCTCTTCTCCTTCATCGACTGAAATGCTAACATGATCTCCATCTTCATCCATTGGTGTTGTTGTGTCCATGGACTCCTCTACTTGGCTTCAGCCATTGCTTGTATCGCTGCACAAGAGAGTTAACAATTCACTATATAGCACAACTAGATTTGTCCAAACTTAATATACCACACAAAAATGTTTACAGAAACAATCATAGAAATCACTTTGTAAAAGTTACATAAATGATTCACCATATATAACCTTCTTTTGTATTACAAGATCAAACTACACTAAATGATTTACAGAAATGATTCACTGTATATAACCTTCTTTTGTATATACAAGTTTTTTCAATTCTAATTCCCAAATTTGTTGTTCCAGTTCATGGCAATGGGTATATAAAACTTCTATCCTGAACTAGAACAATAAAATCTAATTCTAAAGACCAACAAGATAACAACATTTAAAAAAAGATCGAACAGACTTCATACACAACAGAATCAAACAGATCAGTTCATGCATCATATAATTTATGAAAAAGTGAGAAAAATTCACTGCTTTGGACGCTTTGGTGCCCTTTTAGCTGGTGGAGTCGCTGTGTTCCTCGCAGGAGCAGCCGGACACTGTCGGGTGCTGGCCACCGCCGTCGCGCCTCCATGGCCACAACCACGGCCCAGCTTGTAACCGGGCGCAGAGGAGTTGGAGCGGCGCCCGAGATTCTGCCCCGTTGAAGGGGGTTGGAGACGCAGTTTCTTGAAGGTAGATGAAGGCGTCGGCGTCCGCACCTGAGAACCACTCCCGCCGGTGCCATCTTGTTGAGGTTGAGCAGACAAGGTTCTCATCTGCGCCGAAGTAGTGGGCCTCCTCGACATCCTCTGGACCGCTCTCCATCCGCGCCGAAGTTAAGGCTAGGAGGTCTGGAGGTGCTCTGGTTGTCCGGTGGTTGAGATGGAAGAGCTGCGGCAAGCGAGATGAGGGGAGGAGGCGCTGTGGAGGGAGGAGATGTGGAGACGAGGGAGATGGGCTGGTGCCCTGCCCATGCAGCAGAAGTGGCCGGCGGCCGGTGGCGGCGGCGGCCACCTAGGGTTGTGGCTCGGGTGAGAGAGATGGGTGTAACGGCGCGATGGGGTGAGGGTGAGGGGTTGAGGGGAACATGGGGTTTTGTGCGGGCCTGTGGGGGCTAGGGTTGCAGCCGCTGGGTGCTTAGCCTAGGGTTTTTCTTTTTCGGGTGAATTGTTGGGGAACGTAGTATTTCAAAAAATATATTCTACGATCATGCAAGATCTATCTACTAGATGCATAGCAACGAGAGGGGAGAGTGTGTCCACGTAGCCTCGTAGACCGGGAGCGGAAGCGTCTAGTGACGCGGTTGATATAGTCGACCTTTCTTCGCAATCCAACCGATCAAGCACCAAACGTACGGAGCCTCCGCGTTCAGCACACGTTCAGCTTGATGACGTCCCACGAGTTCTTGATCCAATAGAACCTCGCGGGAGAGTTTCGTCAGCACAATTGCGTGGTGACGGAGATGATGAAGCTACCGGCGCAGGGCTTCACCTAAGCACTGCAACGGTATGACCGAGGTGTGTTTCTGTGGAGAGGGGCACCTGATGGCTTCTCGCCCCTCGTTGGTTACCCCAAGTGGAAGGTTTGAGATGTAGCGTAGCGGCAAATTTCCCTTGGCAAAGATACCAAGGATCGAATCCCGTGAGACTCCGAGGGTCGACAAGAAGGTGTCAATAGCGCCAGAAACTTTTGCTTGACAGGACCTGCACATAGATACAAATAACTTTGCTCCCAACGAATACAGAGAGGTTGTCAATCCCTCCGGCCTTGTCTTTTACAAAGGATCAAACGCAAGAGATAATAGTGATAGGTATGACTGCAACTAGGAAATAAGAACATGAAGTAAATAGCGGGTGTGATCAGTGATGGTAATATGGACCGGGGTCCCATGATGTTCACTAGTGATGTCTCTCTCCCAAAAGACGATAAAACAGCTAAGCGAGGTAAACAAATTACAGCTGGGCAATTGACAGGATTATGTGCGCAAACCAATGCTAACTATGCTGTAAAGAAAGGTAGAGGCTCAAAAGCATGGGCGGTACGCCAAGGCAAGTAGACCGAAATTCATCTGCATCTACTACTAATCATCCACCTTGAGATATCAATCCAGAACATCTCGCTGGTATTAAGTTGCGAGTCCCACCCAAAGTGTAAACTCAAAGCAACAGACAACTGCATTAAAAGAACTTTGCGTAAAGTAAACAATCCTTGCACCCGCAAGTACAAGCACCGTTGTTTTCCCCCTTGTGGCAACAGCACATCCCCTAGACTCATGTTTCTGTCACTCAAACTAGTCATCGAGGGGCATGAACCCACAATCAAGCATAACGTTCCCTCTTGGAGTTACTACCTACTACTCGGCCAAAGCAATAAATAGCAACGGAGAACATGCAAGAATTACTCAAGAACATAAATATAAAAGAGGTGAATCAAATATATTACTCACACACAATCTGAACATAATCTCATAATCCATCGGATCCCAGCAAACTCAGCAGAGCAACAGCATAAAGATTACATATGTGCCTCGATCATGTAGGGCAGCTCACGAGGTCTAATCCATGAAGAACAAAGAGAGGAGGAGAACATCACATAGCTACTGGTCATGGACCCATGGTCCAAGGGAGACTACTCACAACTCATCCGGGAAGCATCCATGGTGGTGGAGAAGCTCCCGGTGGTGGTCCTCCCCTCCGGCAGGGTGCCGGGAAGAGTTCTCTTGGTGCTCCCAATCTTGGAAGCGCAGCGGCGGCGAAACAAAGACGAGAACGCGAAAAAAGGTTCCGTCCTCGAGGGTTTCGGGACGCGAGCAATATATATGCAAAAGGGGGTCACCAAAGGCGGAGGTGGGGCCCCAGGTGCCCCCCTGGCGCGGCCAGGGGTGGGGCCGCGCCGGGTGGCCGCCTGGGCCACCCCAGGCTCCCCTCTGGCCCTGCCTTGGTTTTTCTGGAAGCTCCCGATACGCTGATTTTTCCTGTATTTTTCCCGGAATTTTTAGGGCACTTTTAATATGGGGGAAACCTGCAATAGAAAAACAGCAGAAAACAGGAACTGGCACTGTGGTGCACTGAGTTAATAGGTTAGTCCAAATATGATCAAAAGTGTATGGAAGTGCATAAATATCATAGCAATATCACACAAAAGTGGCATGGAGCAAGTAGAAATTATAGATACGTTTTGGACGTATCAGCACCACACACGGTTGGGAGAGATTAACTGATCAACTTGTGTGTCTATGGGGTGCCTCTACCCCCGTATATAAAGGAGTGGAGGATGGGAGGGCCGGCCCTCTCTATGGAGTGCCCTAGGGGAGTCCTACTCCCACTGGGAGTAGTATTCCCATTTTCCTAGTAGAACTAGGAGCCCTTCCAAGAAGTAGGAGTAGGAGAGAAGGAAAGGGAAAATAGAAGAGAAGGAAGGAGGTGGCGCAGCCCCTCCCCCTAGTCCAATTCGGACTAAGCCTTGGGGAGGGCGCAACCTCCTCTCTCTCTTTCCCCTAGAGCCCAATAAGGCCCATATACCCCCCGGCGAATTCCCGTAACTCTCCGGTACTACGAAAAATACCCGAATCACTCGGAACCTTCCCGATGTCCGAATATAGTCGACCAATATATCGATCTTTACATCTCGACCATTTCAAGACTCCTTGTCATGTCCCCGATCTCATCCGGGACTCCGAACTACCTTCGGTACATCAAAACACATAAACTCATAATGCCGATCGTCATCAAACATTAAGCGTGCGGACCCTACGGGTTCGAGAACTATGTAGTCATGACCGAGACTCATCTCCGGTCAATAACCAATAGCGGAACCTGGATGCTCATATTGGCTCCTACATATTCTACGAAGATCTTTATCGGTCAAACCGCATAACAACATACGTTGTTCCCTTTGTCATCGGTATGTTACTTGCCCGAGATTCGATTGTCGGTATCACCATACCTAGTTTATCTCGTTACCGGCAAGTCTCTTTACTCGTTCCGTAATACATCATATCGTGACTAACTCATTAGTCATTTGCTTGCAAGGCTTATTATGATGTGTATTATCGAGAGGGCCCAGAGATACCTCTTCGACACTCGGAGTGACAAATCCTATTCTTGATCTATGCCAACACCGCGAACACCTTCGGAGACACCTATAGAGCATCTTTATAATCACTCAGTTACGTTGTGATGTTTGATAGCACACAAGGTGTTCCTCCGGTATTCGGGAGTTGCATAATCTCATAGTCATAGGAACATGTATAAGTCATGAAGAAAGCAATAGCAGTAAAACTAAACGATCATAGTGCTAAGCTAACGGATGGGTCTTGTCCATCACATCATTCTCCTAATGATGTGATCCCGTTGGTCAAATGACAACTCATGTCTATGGCTAGGAAACATAACCATCTTTGATCAATGAGCTAGTCTAGTAGAGGCATACTAGGGACACTCTGTTTTGTCTATGTACTGACACATGTACTAAGTTTCCAGTTAATACAATTCTAGCATGAATAATAAACATTTATCATGATATAAGGAAATAAATAATAACTTTATTATTGCCTCTAGGGCATATTTCCTTCAGTCTCCCACTTGCACTAGAGTTAATAATCTAGATCACATCACCATGTGATTAACACCAATAGTTCACATCACCATGTGACTAACACCCATAGTTCTCATCGCCATGCGACCAATACCCAAAGGGTTTACTAGAGTCAAAAATCAAGTTCACATCGTCATGTGATTAACACCCAAAGAGTAGTAAGGTATGATCATGTTTTGCTTCGTGAGAGAAGTTTAGTCAGCGGGTCTGTTACATTCAGATCCGTATGTATTTTTGCAAATTTCTATGTCTACAATGCTCTGCACGAAGCTACTTTAGCTAATTGCTCCCACTTTCAATATGCATCCAGATTGATACTTAGAGTCATCTGGATTGATGTCAAAGCTTGCATCGACGTAACTCTTTACGACGAACTCTTTATCACCTCCATATCCGAGAAATATTTCCTTAGTCATCCAGTAACTAAGGATAATTTTGACCGCTGTCCAGTGATCTACTCCTGGATCACTTTTGTACCTCCTTGCCAAACTCATGGTAAGGTAGACAACAGGTTTGGTACACAACATGGCATTATAGAACCTATGGCTGAGGCATAGGGAATGACTTTCATTCTTTATCTATCTTCTGCCGAGGTCGAGTTTTGAGTCTTACTCAACTTCGTACCTTACAACTCAGGCAAGAACTCCTTCTCTGACTGATCCATTTTGAACTACTTCAAAAACTTGTCAAGGTATGTACTTATTGAAAAACTTATCAAGTATCTCGATCTATCTCTATAGATCTTGATGCTCAATATGTAAGCAGCTTCACCGAGGTCTTTCTTTGAAAAAACTCCTTTCAGTCACTCCTTTATGCTTTCTAGAAAATTCTACATCATTTTCGATCGACAATATGTCATTCACATATACTTATCAGAAAAGGATGTAGTGCTCCCACTCACTTTCTTGTAAATACAGGCTTATTCAAAAGTCTTTATAAAACCATATGCTTTGGTCACCTTATCAAAGCGTATATTCCAACTCCGAGATGCTTGCACCAGTCCATAGATGGATCGCTGGAGTTTGCACACTTTGTTAGCACCATTAGGATCGACAAAACCTTCTGGTTGCATCATATACAACTCTTCTTTAAGGTATCCATTCAGGAATGCAGTTTTGACATCAATTTGCCAGATTTCATAATCATAAAATGCGGCAATTGCTAACATGATTCGGACCAACTTAAGCACCGCTACGGGTGAGAAAGTCTCATCGCAGTCAACTCCTTGAACTTGTCGAAAACCTTGCGCAACAAGTCGAGCTTTGTAAACAGCAACTTTACCGTCAGCGTCGGTCTTCCTCTTGAAGATCCATTTATTTTCGATGGCTTGCCGATCACCGGGCAAGTCAACCAAAGTCCACACTTTGTTCTCATACATGGATCCCATCTCGGATTTCATGGCCTCAAGCCATTTTGCGGAATCTGGGCTCATCATCGCTTCCTCATAGTTCGTAGGTTCATCATGGTCTAGTAACATGACTTCCAGAACTGGGTTACCGTACCAGTCCGCACGGAACACACTCTGGTTGATCTACGAAGTTCAGCAGTAACTTGATCCGAAGTTTCATGATCATCATTATTAGCTTCCTCACTAATTGGTGTACGAATCACTAGAACTAGTTTCTATGATGTACTACTTTCCAATTCGGGAGAAGGTACAATTACCTCATCAAGTTCCACTTTCCTCCCACTCACTTCTTTCGAGAGAAACTTGTTCTCTAGAAAGGATCCATTCTTAGCAACGAATATCTTGCCTTCGGATCTGTGATAGAAGGTGTACCCAACAGTCTCCTTTGGGTATCCTATGAAGATACATTTCTGCGACTTGGGTTCGAGCTTATTAGGTTGAAGCTTTTTCACATAAGCATCACAACCCCAAACTTTAAGAAACGACAACTTTGGTTTCTTGCCAAACCACAGTTCATAAGGCGGCGTCTCAACGGATTTAGATGTTGCCCTATTTAATGTGAATGCATCTGTATCTGATGCATAACCCAAAAAAGATTGTGGTAAATCGGTAAGAGACATCATAGACCGCACCATATCTAATAAAGTACGATTACAACGTTCAGACACACCATTACGTTGTGGTGTTCTGGGTGGCGTGAGTTGTGAAACTATTCCACATTGTTTCAAATGAAAACCAAACTCGTAACTCGAATATTCACCTCCACGATCAGATCGTAGAAACTTTATTTTCTTGTTACGATGATTCTCTACTTCACTCTGAAATTCTTTGAACTTTTCAAATGTTTCAGACTTGTGCTTCATCAAGTAGATATACCCATATCTGCTCAAATCATCAGTGAAGGTCAGAAAATAACGATACCCGCCGCGAGCTTCAACACTCGTCGGTCCACATACATCAGTATGTATGATTTCCAACAAATCTGTTGCTCGCTCCATTGTTCTGGAGAACAGAGTTTTAGTCATCTTGCCCACGAGGCATGGTTCGCAAGCATCAAGTGATTCATAATCAAGTGATTCCAAAAGTCCATCACTATGGAGTGTCTTCATGCGTTTTACACCAATATGACCTAAACGTCAGTGCCACAAATAAGTTGCACTATCATTATTAACCTTGCATCTTTTGGCTTCAATATTATGAATATGTGTATCACTACAATCGATATCCAACAAACTATTTTCGTTGGGTCTATGACCATCGAAGGCTTTATTCATGTAAACAGAATAACAATTATTCTATGACTTTAAATGAATAACTGTATTGCAACAAACATGATCAAATCATATTCATGCTTAATGCAAATGCCAAATAACATTTATTTAGGTTCTACACTAATCCCCAAAGTATAGGGAGTGTGCGATGATGATCATATCAATCTTGGAACCACTTCCAACACACATCGTCACTTCACCTTTAACTAGTCTATGTTCATTCTGCAACTCCCGTTCCGAGTTACTAATTATAGCAACTGAACCGGTATCAAATACCCAGGGGTTGCTATGAACACTAGTAAAGTACACATCAATAATCTCTATATCAAATATACATTTGTTCACTTTGCCGTCCTTCTTATCCACCAAGTATCTAGGGCAGTCCCACTTCTAGTGACCATTTCCTTTGCAGTAGAAGCACTTAGTTTTAGGCTTGAGTTTAGCTTTGGGTTTCTTCACGGGAGTGACAACTTGCTTGTCATTCTTCTTGAAGTTCCCCTTCTATCCCTTTGCCCTTTACTTGAAACAAGTGGTCTTGTTAACCATCAACACTTGATGCTCTTTCTTGATTTCTACCTTCGCCGATTTCAGCATCGCGAAGAGCTCGGAAATTAATTTCTTCATCCCTTGCATATTATAGTTCATCACGAAGTTCTACTAACTTGGTGATAGTGTCTAGAGAACTTTGTCAGTTACTATCTTATCTGGAAGATTAACTCCCACTTGATTCAAGCAATTGTAGTACCCAGACAATCTGAGCACATGCTCACTGGTTGAGCTATTCTCCTCCATCTTGTAGGCAAAGTACTGTCAGAGGTCTTATACCTCTCGACACGGGCATGAGTATGAAATACTAATTTCAACTCTTGGAACATCTCATATGCTCCGTGGCGTTCAAAACATTTTTGAAGTCCCGGTTATAAGCCGTAAAGCATGGTGCACTAAACTATCAAGTAGTCATCATACCGAGCTTTTGTCAAAACATTCATAACATTTGCATATGCTCCTGCAATAGGTCTGTCACCTAGCGGTGCATCAAGGACATAATACTTCTGTGCAGCAATGAGGATAATCCTCAAATCACGGAACAATTCCACATCATTGCTACTAACATCTTTCAACTTAGTTTCTCTAGGAACATATAAAAATAAACGGGGAGCTACATCGCGAGCTATTGATCTACAACATAGATATGCTAATACTACCAGGACTAAGTTCATGATAAATTAAAGTTCAATTAATCATATTACTTAAAGAACTCCCACTCAGATAGACATCCCTCTAGTCATCTAAATGATCACGTGATCCAAATCAACTAAACCATGTCCGATCATCATGTGAGATGGAGTAGTTTCCAATGGTGAACATCTTATGTTGATCATATCTACTATATGATTCACGCTCGACCTTTCGGTCTCCAGTGTTCCGAGGCCATATCTGCATATGCTAGGCTCGTCAAGTTTAACCCGAGTATTCTGCGTGTGCAAAACTGTCTTACACCCGTTGTATTTGAACGTAGAGCTTATCACACCCGATAATCACGTGGTGTCTCGGCACGACGAACTTTCGTAACGGTGCATACTCAGGGAGAACACTTGTACCTTGAAATTTTGTAAGGGATCATCTTATAATGCTACCGCCGTACTAAGCAAAATAAGAAGCATAATAAGATAAACATCACATGCAATCAAAATATATGACATGATATGGCCATCATCATCTTGTGCTTTTGATCTCCATCTCCAAGGCACCGTCATGATCACCATTGTCACCGGCGCGACACCTTGATCTCCATCGTAGCATCGTTGTCGTCTCGCCAACTATTGCTTCCACGACTATCGTTACTGCTTAGTGATAAAGTAAAGCAATTGCATGGTGATTGTATTTCATACAATAAAGCGACAACCATATGGCTCCTGCTAGTTGCCGATAACTTTACTGTTGAGTATAATGTTTATTAGGAAAGAAGAGATAGACTAGGAAATATTCTGGCTTGCCTTGTACTCCAAGTAGATCATGTACTCCTATATATATGCCCACGAGGCTCAAGCAATACAACAACTATTCCACCAAACCACCCTCTCCCTTCTAACATGGTATCTATCGCAAGTCAATCCTAAACACTAGCCGCCACCGCTTCCACACCCACGCGCCGCCCCCGGGGCGGTCGGCCTCCATGACCGCCGCCGGGGGCCGCGCCGCCCGTACCTAGGGTTCATCCGCCGGCCGTGTTGGCCGACTGCCCTAAAGAGTCATTTTCCCGAGCCATTGCTCCGGTTTTTTCGCTCTCTCGCCGGTCGTTTTGATCGGCATTTTTCTTTTTGGTTTTCCGATCTAATCTTGATCAGTTTGCGTCGCCCGCCGCCGTCGTCGACCCCATGCGCCTCTACTCCAACCCCGGCGCGACCCGCCGGCCTCTCCTCCGACCCGCGGCCACGTGCGCCGAGGCGGCCCGTCCGGGCCAGCCGCCGTCCGCGCGTCGGTCCGCCCGTCTCCCTGCGCCGGCCGTCACCGCCCTGCTCCGACCGGAACACCTGCATCGCCCCGACCCGGCGGCCTCGCGCCATGCGACGACCAATCATAACCGTCGCTCGCGCGCCGGCCCGCCCATCGATCCACGTCACCCGCCTCCGCCGCGTCTGCACGCAGCCCGGCGGTCTACCTCGCCGGCCTCGTCCTCGGCTGCATCAGGCTCGTCGTCTGCCTCAACTCGGGCGCCGTTGCTCCGTTGGTCGCTCGGGCCTCGCTGCTCGGGCGCCGGCACTGCTTTGGCAGCCCGGGTGCCGGCGCTGACGTCCCGTTCCGTCCGCCGTCGCCGGCCTCATCCAGGACTCCGCCATCACTCCTTCACCGAGCGGCGTCCCCGACCTCGCGCGCGATCGGCTTGATCACCCGCTCGCCGCCGCGATCCACCTCATCTACGCCGCGCGATCGACCTGGCCCGTCGGTCACGCACGCCTCCGCAGGTCCCGTGAAGATTGTCCTGAGTACTGCGCGCCTCTCCGCCGATCGAGCATCGGGCTGCCGCTGCGTCGCCCCATTGGGCCGCAGCGCCGCCGCCCCCGTGGTTCTCCTAGCGGCTGCATCGACTCGTGCTTCACCGCTGTGTCGCCCCTTCGGGCCGTAGTGCTGCGATACACGGTCCCCGCCACCGCCCGAAGGCCGTCCCCGCGGTTGCACCGACTTGCGAACCACCGTTGCGTCGCCCCTTTGGGCCACAGCATCGCGGACCGCGGTCCCCGCCGCCGCACCGAGGTCTTCCCGCCGTCGCCTCGACCCGCCTGCCGCCGCTGCGTCGCCCCTTCGGGCCGTAGCGTCGCGGCCTGCGGTCCACTCCGCCGTCACCGCGCGTCGACCTCCCATGGTATACGCCGTGCCATCTCCTTGGCGCGGGAATGCCACTGTCCGCGCCGGTCTTCGTCACGCTGTCAGGGTTCTTCGCCTACTTCGAGCACCGCCGCCGCAAACCTAACCTAGCCGCCGCCGCCGCTCTTCTTTGGCCGCCGCCGCCGCTACCTTCGTAGCCGCCGCTGTCGCCCATCCACCCCCTTCGTCTTCGTCCAAGCACCAGCCCGTCGCCAGCGTCGCCGTCATCTACCCCGACCACTTCGTCTACTCCGACCACCGTTGCTAACGTCGGCCCTGCGCCAATGGACGCCGCAATCGTCGTCGAGTTCTTCTCTGTTGGCCCCTCCGAATTCTTCGACATGGCGTACAGCTCGTGCAGGTCCCTCGTCTACGCATGCCCGGTGCTGGCAACACCGATGCGTGCTTTCATCCACGACGTGTCCTCGGGCCTGGCAAGCCTGGTCGACGCTTCGTCAACTTCGTCTTCGTCAGTCTACGCATGCCCGGTGCTGGCAATACCGGTGCGTGCCTTCGTCTACGATGTGTCCCCGGGCTTGGCAAACCCGCCGCGACGCGTCGTCAACATCTTCTTCCCGGCGCACCACTACTTTGACACCACAGCGCCCATGCTAACTTGCCGCCCCTTGCGCCCGTGGCTCCACGGCGACTTCCTCGACACCGGCTCTCCCTTCTAACATTTACAAAACATGATCATCTCATAGAATAACGTATCAATCATCATGTCTTGACCATATCACATCACAACATGCCCTACAAAAACAAGTTATACGTCCTCTACTTTGTTGTTGCAAGTTTTACGTCGCTGCTACGGGCTTAGCAAGAACCGTTCTTACCTATACGCATACAAAACCACAACGATATTTCGTCAAGTATGTGCTGTTTTAACCTTCACAAGGACCGGGCATAGCCACACTTGATTCAACTAAAGTTGGAGAAACTGACACCCGCCAGCCACTTGTGTGCGAAGCACGTCGGTAGAACCAGTCTCGTGTAAGCGTACGTGTAATGTCGGTTTGGGCCGCTTCATCCAACAATACCGCCGAATCAAAGTATGACATGCTGGTAAGCAGTATGACTAGTATCGTCCACAACTCACTTGTGTTCTACTCGCGCATATCATCTACGCATAGACCTAGCTCATGATGCCACTGTTGGGGAACGTAGTATTTAAAAAAAATCCTACGATCACGCAAGATCTATCTACTAGATGCATAGCAACGAGAGGGGACAGTGTGTCCACGTACCCTCGTAGACTGGGAGCGGAAGCGTCTAGTGACGCGGTTGATGTAGTCGAACTTTCTTCGCGATCCAACCGATCAAGCACCGAACGTACAGAGCCTCCACGTTCAGCACACGTTCAGCTTGATGGCGTCCCACGAGTTCTTGATCCAGTAGAACCTCGCGGGAGAGTTTCGTTAGCAAAACGGCGTGGTGACAGAGATGATGAAGCTACCGGCGTAGGGCTTCGCCTAAGCACTGCAATGATATGACCGAGGTGTGTTTCTGTGGAGAGGGGCACCGCACACGGTTGGGAGAGATCAACTGATCAACTTGTGTGTCTATGGGGTGCCTCTACCCCCGTATATAAAGAAGTGGAGGAGGGGGAGGGCCGGCCCTCTCTATGGCGCGCCCTAGGGGAGTCCTACTCCCACCGGGAGTAGGATTCCCGTTTTCCTAGTAGAACAAGGAGCCCTTCCAAGTAGTAGGAGTAGGAGAGAAGGAACCATAAACCCCCCGGAAAAGAGAAGAGAAGGAAGGAGGTGGCGCAGCCCCTCCCCCTAGTCCAATTTGGACTAAGCCTTGGGGAGGGCGCAGCCTCCTCTCTCTCTTTCCCCTAAAGCCCAATAAGGCCCATATACCCCCCGGCGAATTCCCGTAACTCTCCGATACTCCAAAAAATACCCGAATCGCTCGGAACCTTCCCGATGTCCGAATATAGTCGTCCAATATATCGATCTTTACGTCTCGACCATTTCGAGACTCCTCGTCATGTCCCCGATCTCATCCGGGACTCCGAACTACCTTCGGTTCATCAAAACACATAAACTCATAATACCGATCGTCATCAAACGTTAAGCGTGCGGACTCTATGGGTTCGAGAACTATGTAGACATGACCGAGACTCATCTCCGGTCAATAACCAATAGCGGAACTTGGATGCTCATATTGGCTCCTACATATTCTACGAAGATCTTTATCGGTCAAACCTCATAACAACATACGTTGTTCCCTTTGTCATCGGTATGTTACTTGCCCGATATTCGATCGTCGGTATCATCATGCCTAGTTAATATCGTTACCGACAAGTCTCTTTACTCGTTCCGTAATACATCATCTCGTGACTAACTCATTAGTCATTTGCTTGCAAGGCTTATTATGATGTGTATTACCGAGAGGGCCCAGAGGTACCTCTCCGACACTCGGAGTGACAAATCCTATTCTTGATCTATGCCAATACCACGAACATCTTCGGAGACACCTGTAGAGCATCTTTATAATCACCCAGTTATGTTGTGACGTTTGATAGCACACAAGGTGTTCCTCTGGTATTCGGGAGTTGCATAATCTCATAGTCATAGGAACATGTATAAGTCATGAAGAAAGCAATAGCAGTAAAACTGAACGATCATAGTGCTAAGCTAACGGATGGGTCTTGTCCATCACATCATTCTCCTAATGATATGATCCCGTTGATCAAATGACAACTTATGTCTATGGCTAGGAAACATAACCATCTTTGATCAATGAGCTAGTCTAGTAGAGGCATACTAGGGACACTTTGTTTTGTCTATGTATTCACACATGTACTAAGTTTCCAGTTAATACAATTCTAGCACGAATAATAAAAATTTATCATGATATAAGGAAATAAATAATAACTTTATTATTGCCTCTAGGGCATATTTCCTTCATGAATGACATAGTGGGCCTACCTGTAAGACGTATTAAGATGCGGGTAGGCGGGTAGACGGGTATGGGTATTGTAGTCCCGTATCCATACCCGGCTTGCCCGATGGGTATAGATTTTTCCCATTTAAATACCCATGGGTATTTTATTTTCCCATACCCTTACCCTAATAGGGTTTTTACCCGTCGGGTTAGCAGGTAACGGGTACCCATTGCCATGTTGAACGATGACCCCTCCTTCTTGCCAGAGCAACCAGGAAAGAAAACCCCCCTTGACCAACTAGATATCGCCCTTAGCCATCGCGCGCCCTGACGGGGTCCCTCCCGGGTGTGTGGGGTTTCAGGGTCTACAAAAGCTCCCGCCGGATTGCCTGCATACCGCGCTTCCGGACGGGTCTCCTTCTACGTGAGCTGCGGTGCATCACTCCCGGCATCGAGGGTACACGGTGACGTGTTCGTGTGCAAACACACTTTTTGGCGACTCCGTTGGGGACGAAGCTTTGAACGGTCTCCAGCCCATTCTTGCTATGAAGAGATCGTCATCATGTTGCTACAATCTACAAAGGTAATATGAATACCCAGTTCCCCTTTGGAGATGCAAATAATCCATATATTGTGGCTAGCCCTAGTTTAATCAATCATGCATCTAATTATGTGCAAGGGCCGATGGAAAACAATCTTCATGCTTCAAATTCTTATGATTTTAACAACGTACAACATGTATATCCAAACTCTCATGCATCGGCAACCCCACAAATCCATATGCCGATGAATAACATGATGGGTTTGGTTAATCAATTTGAAACACCTCATGTTAAAATTTCCAATAGCATACAATAAAGTGTTTCACCCTTTTATTCATCGGCAACTAATTTGCAATATGTGAACCCAACCTTGCTGATGGATGGGAGAATTGGTCATGATACTACTAGCTATTTGGCTAGTTACTCTCAACCATCATATACTACACCTCATGTTAATGATTTTTCAACACCGTATGCAACTGTAGATATTCATAATTCGGCCCCGCACCTTCCTGGTCATAGCCGAATAAGTGAAAATTTTGCAGGATCACATGTGCTGTCATCTAATACTGTAGCATCTAATGCATGCTCTACGCAATTCAAGAACTTTGGCAACACTCACGAATCATTGTCGAAACAATCTGAAAGTATTGTGGAGCAATCCCTTCGAGAAGCGGTTGTGGCTGCGTTAAAAAAGAGCTTAGCGCAAAACAAGAGGATTAGTGCTTTCGGCCTTGAACAATATAAGAAGGGGTTGTTTCCTGATTATGCTGCAATGAAGGCTAGAGTTTTGTAAGAAGATGAAACTTCATCCATTGACAGAATTGGCGAAAGAACATATGGTTATACAGAAGTGCATACCCATCCACCTTGTACCGCGACATATTATACACCCCCTACACAATTGCAAAATTTCGGCAACACTAAAAGTTCATTGCCGAAAGATCCTAAAAGCATTGGGGGCAAACTGATCTAGAGCGGGCTGAAATTGAGAGGGGAGTTAAAGCTTTGCGCGATAGGGTGCAAGTACTTTGCCAAGAGAGAATTGATAGGTAATTGGCTCAAAGAAAAGAAGTCTTGCCAATTGATATAATCGGTGAAAAGAATGATGATTCAGAAACTAAAAGTGCTTCGGTTGGAAAAGCTGAATCAAGTAGTATATATTTCGAATCTATCAAATCCAAAGAGGCAAGCATCATTGAGAAAGGGCATGGCAAGCATAGGAAAACAACCGTCATTGATTTTTTTTCTGAAGTTAACGGAACCTACTTCCTGCCCTATGAGTTCCGTGCCGTACAAATTAACAAGCCTCAATGACAAGAGAAAGTAGCCGAACAAAGTTTGGCTGATAATGATCTTCAAAGAAATGATGCACGGAATCAAGAAAAAGACGATGACAAGGTGTTGGGGAGCCATCCAAAGATGGAGCAAGATATTTTTCAAGTCACACCACCATCATACTCTGAAAAGGTATGCATAGTGAGTAATTTACCTATTTTCAGATTTGGTCGCAACTTCATTATTGATGCATCTATAAGAAATATTCTCATAAGTAACTTTGATAGACCAATGAAGAAGGGTAATTTACTTGTTAGCAATAAAATTGTTGTAGAGTATATTGGTCAACACATTATACCATTCAAAGTGACTGATAGTGAATTATTTTTGAAGCCAAAGATTTTCACATTGCTTCATTTAAAGTTCACATATAATTGGGTAGCTTTGCTTGCTTCATACTTGGCTTACGCATGGTCTCAATTGAGACATGTATGTTCTAAATACTTTGATTTCAAAAATGTAAAGCCAAGGTTATACTCTATTGAGAAAATCGATGATAATATAATTTCATTTTCAAAGACATCAGAGATAGAGTGCAAAACACAATGCATAGCCGAATGGGGTAATTCAAAATCTGAACCATTCGTTTGCTTAGCTCCAAAGCCGTTCTCACAACAAGATCGGCTAGAGAATAAAAAGTTTACCTTCAATTCAAGCACGTGTGATCGAATTTTTGATTTGTTGCTGAACAATAATTACATAAGAATTCTTGATCACCATGTCAAGCCATCAATTCAAAGATGAATGTTTTGTAGGTTGCATCACTCATTCAAACATAATTTTGAGGATTGCAATATGTTTCATCAAATAGTTAAATCGGCCATTCATAAAGGATGATTGAAATTTGTTGAGGCACCAAGAGATGACCAGTCCATTACGATTGGTCCTGATGGCAAAAACTTTTTGTATCGGCTCCTTCAAGCCGATCCATTTAAAGAGAAGGTAAAAACTACAGGTGACGGGATCAAGCTTTCAAGAAAATAAGCTGTTGAAGAGCATAATGAACATAATCTTGAGGGCAATAATTCTATAAAAGCTACAATGAAGATGCCAAGGACTGGGGGGCAACGAGCAAATCCAATTATCGGTGAAAGCAAATCAAAAGAAAACAAAGGCCGAAATAAGCACAAGTGTAAGAGATCAAAAATCACTTTTGCTGAACTATTGGATAAATATCAAAAGAAGAGTGAAGAGAAGAATGCTTATCGGCCAAATCATGCAAACAAACCAAGACTACCCCCAAGGCGCAAATATGAGGATCGGTATTGGCAAAGTGAGAATCTTCATGCGGTATATTCATATCCTTATTTTGGGCCGCCAATGCCAATGCCGTGGATACCTCCCTATGCTCATGTAGATCCATATCCATCATGGAACAGGTATGATACAAGGGCACATTCTCCATCTTATTTTAGACCATCTCACCAATATTATGCAGCTCCGAGAAGATCAATATTTAAACAATCACATGTTAAAGGCAGTTTCAATCATAAGGAATCGGTCCAGAGCTCAAGGAAGAAGAAAGAGGTGGTCAAGCAAGTTTACCGTGTTAAAAGAGATGGTTGTAAGAGTGAAACTTTAGATTTCATCTCAAATGAAAAAGAGCCAATTAAAGTATTGACATTGGATACTAAAGGCAATGAGATGAAGCAACCAATTATTGAGAGTCAAAGTGCCAAATCTGAAGAACAGAAGTTGAGAGTGCACAAGACCAAAAAGGAATTGCCATTAGTCAAGACAGAATCACAGCTGAGATGGCCACTCGGCTTATCGTATTGGCAAAAGAAGAAATTACAAAATCTTAGTGCACAAGAGTCGAGACATAAGAACATGGCATGGGTTCCCAAGAGGATCAATCATAACAAAAATGATGTGCATGCTTCTATTGCAACAAGTACAATAAAAGTGAAGGAAGAGAATAATGGAAGCAACAAACAATTAAGCCAAAGGTGTGCATCACAAAATTGAAATCTTTGGTTAGCACGTCATCCATATTCGTCAAACATGCCATTGTTGTCTTTATCATGGAATTCATCCCCAGGTATGATTGGTTACCTTCCATGGGCTTATTTTGATCCGTGAAAGGGTATTACCAAATCACTATACATTTGATTAGTTATAAGTTGTTGCTGATCCAGAGGGCCGAAATACTTGATTTGTCATTTCATTTGTTTATTTCGGCTATACATGCTTTGGTGGATGAAGTTTACATGGACCTTATGTTAACGGCCTATATTTACCTATCGCCCTAAGAATATGTCAAAGTATGGCCGGTGTAGTATTCTAAATCGTCCTTAGTTCGATTGGAGAGCGAGACAAGTACTATGGAGATTATGTTTTGATAGTTGAATTCATAACAATGGACACAATGTTGGTGTTGTTTATATATCTCCATATGGTGCTATTTTGTGAAGCCTCATGATGCTTAAAATATTTATACACAAATGATCAAAGCCGAATACGCATTGTTATTCGGATTGGAGCTTTTCATTGCTATAGCTACTATACATATTGAGGCTTCGGGTGATTCATTATTAGTAGTGCAATAAATATCCAATGGTCATCAATATTTTGACGAATCACTTTTAGTTTATCTTGAGGTATGTCTAGACGTAAAAATTGCCATGGGTTGTTTTAATATTCATCATATATATAGACATGAAAATTGGAGAGGGTTGGTATAGCAAACATACGACTACCATGTTGGTCATGGTGTATTGCATGTCTATCAATAGCTGAGGCTTGTTCTTGCCAACATAGGTATGGCCGAGTTGGAGCTCACCACCTCGGCCACTAATGAAACTTTTATGCAGGCGAAGTAAGGATTGGAGGAAGTTCATTCTTGATTATCTGCAAAATCCTAGCGAAAGGGTGAACAATATGGTTTGAAAGATGATTTTGATCTATGGAACCTTATCACCGGATTGTTATAGAAGTTGAGAAGTTTTCACCCAAGTTTGCATCAAGAGGTTCAAACAAGCAATGGACAATATATACTTATCGTCCTAAGAACATGCAAAATGGCCGATGGAGTGTTAACATCGTCCTTAGAACAAGCTATGTGCAAGTTATGTTTCGGCACACAAGCTTTGCCGAAAATCAGAGGGGCATGTGTTGACACCAGATTTTGGAATGGTTAAAAACATAATTAAGATTACCTCAAATGGAAAAGTGTTCAAAGTGAGTAAGTTATGTATTTTCAAAAGGAGAAACATTGATATTGGGGCCATAGCCATCCGATCTCATCTCTAAGGCCGAAGTTGTGTTCGAAGTACTGAGATTTTGTATTCAGAACAATATTCGGCTGATTACGCCCCCAAGACGGCCTCATATGGAAAAATTAACTACACGAATTGTCTTCGTCTCGTCGAAACGGTCGATTTTGATATATAAATCGTCTTAATCCGAGGTCATATGCAAAAGGTAGAGACAAAACAGTGCAATGCTCCCAAAAAATGATGGAGATGGCCGGACGCCCAAAACTTCCTGTTGCTACCGAGCTGTCCGGTATGGGGTGAGAAACACGTCAGAACCTTCTGTTGTGACCGGACAGTCTGGTCCGGTCGAGCGGACGGTCCGGTCCAAACCGAAATCGTGTATCTTTACGAATCTGATGATTGTGGGGGCGATTAGACCTTGAAGATGACCTTAAATCAAAAAACGTTTAGCATGAAAGTTGTTCGTCTCGTCGAAACGGTCAAATCTTCTTTTGGGCCCATCTTCATCCGAGGTAGTTTGTGGCCTGTGGCACCTAAAAGCCAAACTGATGTTCCAGACTTACCTAAATCCGAGTTCGATTGATTTTGGAAAGATTTGAACGTGATTTGGAGCTTTTTTGTTGTACGGGAAGTCCATCCGCCTCTTATATACCTAAGGGGCTGATACGTCCATTTTGCATCATGCTTTTATGTTGATATTTATTGCACCATGGTGTCGGTGTACTAAGGTAGGGGGACCCCAGTACCCCAACTTGTGCACGGGCAGTTGCAGCTTCCCGCGGCAAGGTTTACTGCGTGCTCGCCGGAGACCTTCCTGCCTCCTATTAAACCATTCAAAAACAAAGTATACAAGACAGAAGATCGAGACCCCGGCAAGAGGAGCTTGCCGGGAAGGTCGTACCAGGCTCGAGGCTGTTCCGATAACACAAGACCCTGGCAAGAGGAGCTTGCCAGGAAGATTATAAGATATTGCCTCGGCGCTATGCGCGCCCCGGCAAGGGGCCCGGAGAGCGGCAAGTTCCCGGGCCCGGCAAGATCAAACCCCCGGCAAGGCGCTTGCCGGGGAGGCTACGCTGTGTGCCCGCGCTCCAGCTCATCGGTCCACGCGTCGCCCTGGAGCCTAACCAGGGACGCGTGGCGGATGGCTGTGCAGCCTGGGGTACACGGTGGCGCACCACGGTGATAAATCCGTCGCCGTGGCGGACGGAGACGCTAAGGCGGGAGCTTTTGGGGTCGACGGCGACGGGCATTAAATGCCCTTGTCCCCCACTGTTAAAGTAGGTATAGACCACTGTTCTGTACTGTAGCTCCACTGTTCCCGCACTATTACAACTACCACCTCTTTTACTCTTTTACCCCTTTCTCCTACGTTGACACCTGTCGGTGACCCCTTGCACTATAAAAGGAGGCCCATGCACAACGTGGAGGGGGTTCGAAACCTAGATTACTCTCACGCACGGTGTAGCTGCTTCTTCAAGCTCCCGAGCGCTCAACTCAATACACAACCAAGCAGGAGTAGGGTTTTACGCATCCGTGCGGCCCGAACCTGGGTAAAACTGCCCGCGCGTCTGCTTCGATCTGCTCTACGTGCTCCCTCCGCCCTCGTACCGCACAGACAAGGGGCTCCGGTCCCATAGGTGTTCGTGGCGGACAGCTTCCCCCGACATCTTTGGCGCGCCAGGTAGGGGGCGTCGAGGTTGTGCGAACCTGATCCGGCATTCGCGCGGGCGCATTCTTCATCAACCTCTCCAGCTTCATCAACAACTTCATCAGCGACAACTCCATGGCCCCGAAGAAGAAGCCTTCGGAGGTCGGAGGCCCGTCTGCGTCTCACCTGCCGCCACCAGAGCCAACGGTGGGCGGGGGAGACGCCGTCGGAAGGGTGGTTGCCGGCGAGGACACTCACGGTGCCACCAGATCCAAGAACAAGACGGACGACCGGACCTCGGTCTCCGTGGACGCGCCGCGTCCATCACAGCACACAACGACCCCGCAGCGCCATACCACGGGAGGTGGTATCCGCTTGCTGGGACAAGGCCATACTGGAGGTTCGCGGGATGCCCCGGACCCCCGTCCGGGCATAAGCAAAGCGAAGGCGCCGGCACGGGACCCCGCTCCTTCTAACGTCGTTAGAAGTCCGAGCGTATCCCGCTCCTCGCACCGCTCGCCCGCGTTCCCCACTACTCCGGCAGAAGCGCTCGCAAGGGCGCAGCTGCTCCTCGATTTTCCTCCAGCGGCCGACAAGGCCGAGGAATGGAGGGCCACTATCCGGAGCCTGATAGACTTCGCCAACAACGACTCTCCGCAGCAGCCGTCGGCCTCACGGCCGCGGCAGGTTGAGAAGACGAAGGCTATCGGCGACAAGACTGCCGGGGGTGCGACAAGCGTACACTCCCCGCCGCAGAAGCAGAAGACACCGCCCCGCCGGAACAACCCCGACGACGGCTCCACAGCCTCGTCGGACCCGCGGGCCCGTCGGGACCAGCGCCAGGTCCTCGACGACCGGCGAGATGAAGACGCTCGGACCACGATCGAGCGCCGCCGAGAAGCTCGGCGACAATCCGACAAGAGAGCTGGGAACACTGTCGACGCACCCGCGCCCGGTGAACCAGGTGACTTGCCGTACGCGGCAGGCTGCCCTGCGTTCACCCGCGAGCTGCGGCGCGTCCAGTGGCCCAGCATGAAGAACTTTAAGCCCGACGTACCGGAGAAGTACGACGGCAAGACGCACCCCTCGGAGTTTCTCAGCGTCTACACTATCGCAGTGCAAGCTGCCGGGGGGCGCGACGAGAAGATCCTAGCCAACTACTTCCCGCTCGTGCTGAAACCGAACGTCCGTTCGTGGCTCATGCACTTGCCGGAAGGCTCTATCTCTTCTTGGGCCGACCTCTGCCATCAGTTTGTTGGCGCCTTCACCGGCGGCCACAAACCCCACGGCCAGGAGAGCGATCTCCACATTTTGGCCCAGAAGGAAGGCGAGCCCCTGCGCAAGTATATCCAACGCTTCAGCCGGGTACAGCACAACATCCCAGACGTTCACCCTGCCGCGGTTATCAGCGCGTTCCATCAGAACGTGCGTAACCACCGCATGCGTGAGGAGATGGCGATGACCAAGATCAGAGACGTCAGCGAGCTTTACGCTCTTGCTGACAAGTGCGCCCGTGCAGAAGAGGGGAGGAAACTCCCCGGGGAGGATGCTGGCGCAGGGGGAAGCGACAGCGACGACACCGCCCCGGCAAAGAAGAGCCGGCGGCGGAACAACAGGAAGAAGGGCAAGAAGGAAGTGCTTGCCGTCGAGAAGTCCGGCAAGGAGGCCCCCGCCAAGCAAGCGCAGGCTGGCGGCTCCGGCAAGGAGCCTGCCCCTGCGGCGGCGGCCGACAAGCCGGGTAGCTCCGACAAGCAATACTGTAAGATTCACCGCACCAAGGGTCACGACCTCTCCAACTGCAAGCGCGTCGAGTACCTCGTCGAGCAGCAAAAAGCTGAGTACGAGAGGCGCGACAAGGAGAAGGCCCAAGGTGGCGGGGAAGAGCCCAGCAAGAAGCGGCCATTCAATGGCCGGGGAGGACGCCGCGGCAAGGCCAAACAGCGGCAAGGAGATCGACCTCCCCGGGGCCGCGACAACGACGAAGACGACGATGAAGACATGGAGGACGACGAGAACAGCGAGCAGGAGTTCCAGAAAGCCACGGAGGTCCTGTGCGTCGACGGTGGCGCCTCCCTGCACACCTCCCACCGCCAGCTGAAACAGTGGGTGCGTGAGGTGAATGCAGCGGAGCCGCCCGTGGAGTCGCGCAGGCTCCTCAAATGGTCCAGCACGCCCATCGTTTTTGACCTTGAGGATCACCCTGACCGTACCACGGCGGTCGGGTGCTTGCCGATGCTGGTTTCCCCCACCATCCGCAACCTCAAGGTCACCAAAATGTTGGTTGACGGCGGGGCCGGGCTGAACTTGATCTCCTCTGCTGTGATCAAGAAACTCCAGATTCAAGACGGCGAGCTCGAAGAGACCGGTTCATTCCAAGGAATCAACCCGGGAAGGAGCAAGCCCAAGGGAAAGATTACTCTGCCGGTGACCTTTGGCGGGGAGCTCAACTTCAGGACTGAGCGCATCACTTTTGACGTTGCCGATATTCCATTGCCCTACAATGGAATACTCGGCCGTCCCGCCCTCGCCAAGTTCATGGCAGCTTCCCACTACGCCTACAACGTGCTAAAGATGCCGGGGCCGATAAGCGTCATCATTGTCCATAGCGACAAGAAAGATGCGCTTATTTGCGCCGACAAGATTTACCGGGACGCGGCAGCTGCGGCCGAGAAGGATACTCTTGCCGCTGAAGCTCCCGGGGGGAAGAAGATGAAGACCAAGTCCGGCAAGTGCTCTGGGACCCACTCCGGCAACCGCACCTCTTCGGAGTGCTGCGCCGCCGTCGAGGACGTTCCATCGAGCTCCACCGGCAAGAGCAAGAAAGGAATGGCTGCTCCTCCGGCAACCAAGAAGGTGTCCGCAAAGGAGGATGGCACTGGTGGTACCTTCACCATCAGTGCCACCCTTGACAGCAAATAGGAAAGCGCGCTCGTCGCCTTCCTGCGGGCGAATGTCGATGTGTTTGCTTGGCAACCATCTGACATCCCCGGTGTTCCCAGGAAGGTGATTGAGCACAAGCTTGCTGTCTGCCCTCATGCGCGGCCCATCAAGCAAAAAGTGAGGAAGCAAGCCGTGGAGCGCCAAGAGTTCATCAACGAGGAGATCAAGAAACTAGAGGCAGCAGGCCTAGTTAGAGGTGTGATCCATCCGACGTGGTTGGCAAACCCGGTCGTCGTGCGCAAGGCCAACGGGAAGTGGAGACTGTGTATAGACTTCACCGATGTCAATAAAGCATGTCCCAAGGATCCTTTTCCTTTGCCGCGCATTGACCAGATCGTTGACTCCACCGCCGGATGTGAGCTACTCTGTTTTCTTGATGCATACTCAGGCTATCACCAGATTTTCATGGCTAAGGAAGATGAAGAGAAGACTGCATTTATCACTCCATGTGGCACCTATTGCTTTATCCGCATGCCATTTGGACTGAAGAATGCAGGCTCAACTTTTGCGAGGGTAGTGTACACTGCTTTTGAGCCACAGATCCACAGGAATGTAGAAGCCTACATGGATGACATCGTGGTGAAGAGCAAGAGCAAAGAAACACTGATTCAAGACTTGGAAGAAACGTTTCAGAACCTGCGCAGGATACAACTCAAGTTGAACCCCGAGAAGTGCGTCTTTGGAGTTCCCTCCGGCAAGCTTCTCGGGTTCTTTGTATCACAGAGGGGGATTGAAGCCAACCCCGACAAGATCAAAGCCATCGAGCAGATAGAAGCCCCAAAGCGCGTCAAAGATGTCAGAAGGCTTGCAGGTTGCGTTGCTGCCCTCAGTAGGTTCATTTCAAAATCCGCAGAACGCGCCCTACCTTTCTTCAAAATCTTGAAGAAGGCAGGTCCCATGAAGTGGACTCCGGAAGCGGAGGCGGCGTTGCAGGATTTGAAACGGTACCTGTCCTCCACTCCTACACTTGTCGCACCTAAACCACAGGAAAAGTTGTTGCTATACTTAGCGGCAACCAACCAGGTGGTTAGTGCTGCGTTGGTGGCGGAGAGGGAGTCCGACGAGGAGCCAGCGTCACCGGCAAGCGAATCTAGCGACAAGCAGGGGACTGTCCCGACAAGCTCTGGCCCCGACAAGGAAGACTCTGCGCAGGAACAAGGAGAGGTGCGGAAGAAGATGGTGCAGCGCCCAGTGTATTTTGTAAGTTCCCTTCTCCAGGGAGCTAGATCAAGGTACTCTGGTGTGCAAAAATTGCTTTTCGGCCTCCTCATGGCCTCGAGAAAGCTGCGCCACTACTTCCAAGCCCATGAGATAACGGTGGTCACTCGCTTTCCGTTGAAGAGGATATTGCACAATCCAGAAGCAATAGGCAGGATCGTCGAGTGGGCACTGGAGCTGTCGAGCTTTGGACTCAAGTTTGAAAGTACTTCAACCATACAGAGCCGAGCTTTGGCAGAATTCATTGCTGAGTGGACCCCAACACCAGAAGAAGAAGTTCAAGAAACGAGCGTACCCGTGCAAGAAGCGACAAGTGAATGGGTAATGTATTTTGACGGTGCCTTCTCGCTGCAAGGCGCCGGTGCCGGCGTGGTACTCATCGCGCCCACCGGAGAGCACCTCAAATACGTTATCCAGATGCACTTTCCCAGGGAGCAGGCGACAAACAACACTGCAGAATATGAAGGCTTGCTTGCCGGCCTCAGGATTGCGGCCGAACTTGGGATCAGGAAGCTGATTGTGCGGGGCGATTCTCAGTTGGTGGTCCGACAAGTTAACAAAAACTACCAGAGTCCTTTGATGGAAGCATATGTCGATGAAGTAAGGAAGCTTGAAGAGCACTTTGAAGGTCTGCAGATGGAGCACGTCCCAAGAGCTCAAAATGAGATTGCAGACGGCCTGTCAAAGTGCGCCGCGATGAAGTTACCTGTGGAACCAGGGACCTTTTTGCTCAAGCTGACTCAGCCATCAGTTACACCATCAATTGGGCAGTCCAAGAAGAGAAAGTTGGTCTCCGGCGACTACTTGCCGGCGGATCTTCCTGAACCCGCCGCCAAAGTTCCCAAGATCAACGATAACGCTGAGGAACAGTTTGCTCCTGCGAGCCCTCGGGCTTGTGCAGTTGAAGCAAGTGTTCCCGACAAGCCTCGCCCCGGCGAGCTTGCCGGGGGACCGACAGCTCCGACAGGACCAGAGGTCTTTGCCGTAGAAGCTGAGGTTCCCGCAGCGGCCCTCGAGCCTTTAGTCCTTGCCGTCGAGCCCCGAGCTCCGGCATGGGCACAGCAGATCGTCCGTTTTCTACAAACTGGAGAACTTCCCGACGACCCTCAAGAGATAGAGAAGATAACCAGGCAGTCAAGTATGTATCAGTTTGTGGATAACGAGCTGTACAGAAGGAGACTCAATGGTGTCAGGTTGAAGTGCATCTCCAGGGAAGATGGACAGAAGCTGTTGGCAGAAATACACGGAGGCATATGCGGCCACCACATTGGCGCAAGGGCACTTGCCGGGAAAGCTTTCCGGCAAGGGTTCTTTTGGCAAGAAGCCCTCCAAGATGCAACTGCACTAGTAACCAAGTGTGAAGCGTGCCAGTTCCATGCAAAGCAAGTTCATCAGCCAGCTCAAGCTCTCCAAACAATCCCTTTGTCCTGGCCCTTCTCGGTCTGGGGGCTCGATATCCTCGGCCCTTTCCCTCGCGCTGTCGGGGGCTTTGAGTACTTGTACGTTGCAATCGACAAGTTCACAAAGTGGCCAGAAGTGGAGCCAGTGAGAAAGGTGACAGCACAGTCAGCAGTCAGGTTCTTCAGGTCGATTGTTTGCCGTTTCGGGATCCCTAACAGGATCATCACCGACAACGGTACGCAATTCACTAGTCGCACCTTCATGCAGTACGTCCAAGACCTTGGCACCAATGTCTGTTTCGCTTCTGTTGCTCACCCGAGGAGCAACGGCCAAGCGGAGAGGGCAAATGCTGAAGTGCTGCGCGGACTCAAGACAAGGACCTTTGACAGGCTGCGCAAGTGCGGAAAGAATTGGATAGAGGAGCTCCCGGCGGCTCTTTGGTCAATCAGAACGACACCAAATCGAGCCACCGGACAGACACCTTTTGCTCTAGTCTATGGAGCAGAAGCAGTTCTCCCCACGGAACTCGTATACGGATCTCCTCGAGTGCTCGCTTATGATGAGCTCGAGCAAGAGCAACTGCGGCAAGACGACGCATTGCTCCTTGAGGAGGAACGTCTCCAGGCTGCTGTACGAGCTGCTCGATACCAGCAAGCTTTGCGCCGCTACCATAGCCGCAAAGTCAAGGCCAGGAGTCTCGAGGAAGGCGACCTTGTTCTTCGGCGTGTTCAGTCCGCCAAGAATTCCAACAAGTTGACGCCGAAGTGGGAAGGCCCTTATCGGGTGAGACGAGTTACGAGGCCCGGCGCTGTCCGCCTCAAGACCGAAGAAGGCTTACCGGTGAGCAACTCCTGGAACATAGAGCATCTTCGCAAGTTTCACCCCTAAGGCGCGGTTGCCGTGATCCGCTCCGGCAACCACCTTTTGTACAAGCCTTGCCGCTGTTGCATGTAACCCTTTGTACAAAGCCGGGCGCAGACCCCGTGCATCAGTAAAGATTTCGTGTTTTCGCATCGATTGCCTTTTACATGCTTCTCTTTGCTATTTGCATGTTTTGTTTGGCATTTGATACAACACTCAAACATACGGTAAGCACTATTACGCCGAAAGGCGATATGCTTTTTTCCTCTCCCTTTTCTTTTTTTTTCTTAAGCAGAAGGAACGTTCCTCGCGCACAAGTTTGCTGGGGGGGAAGGAGATGGAGGAGGAACTAAGTGCTGTTCAAGTAAGAAGAGCCTTACCGGAAAGCAAACAACATGAGCAAGCAGCATATGAAAGATAAGTTGTTAGAATTTGACCAGTTCAAATTTTTTAAATTTTGGTTGTCTTCCTTGAACGATCACACTTTGTATGGAAAACCTGTGCGCGGAGGAACCTACCCGTAGCTTGCCGCACCCTTATCTTGTTTTCGAGTCCACTCAACGATTTAAGTGAGCTGCGACAAGTGTCGCGCCCTTGCCTCGTTTCCGAGTACACTCAGCAAGCTAAGTGCGTTGCGACCTGCTGCGGCAAGGTTGCTTGCCGGCGAGGACCTTGGCCAGCAGGCTGCTCAGAGTCCAGCACTCAGCGCTCGCGGCAAGGGCCCCTTTCCGGCAAGCTCCCCGGGAGCGTAGGGTGAAAAACATACAAAGTCAAAGATTGGAACAAGGAAGATAACATTGCACTGATTGATTGAAATAAAGCAAATATCTTACAAGGATAACTTGTCGCAATGGACTAATGAGTTCGTAACATAATATGCAGCAAAAAAAAAGAGATAAAGATAAATGGGGCCTTAGTCTACGCGGTCGCCTTCCTTCCTGCCAAGCCTTGCCACCTTGGCGATGATGTGGCCGACCTGCTCCTTCAGGGCCTCTGTGTCTGCATCTGCTGGCAGGGTGCGAAGAACGTTTGTGAGATTAATCCCCGGGTTGCGGTACACGATCTTCGTCAAGACCCGCTCCAGAGTTCCCGCGCAGAGACGGCGCGACTCCTCGGCCAGCTGCGCGGGGATGCGGTTCCGGAGACCTGCGAGAGCTGGAGCGACGCCTCTGAAGAAGAGGCTGAGCTTGGCGCTGTGCGGGAGATCTGGATCCGGCGAGTAGATAAGATGTTCGACCTTCAAAGCAAGCAACTCCTGGTCAATGTTGGACGCAGAAGAAACCAGCTCTTCGGTCCACACCTCAATAGTCTGCCGGAAGAGCTCGGAGGCCTTGTTGACGCTCTCCATCAAGGTTCGCTCCTTGCGGAGCTCATCCTTCAGTTTTGTCTCCTGGGCCCGGGCAGCATCAAGCGATTCCTTCAGGGTGGTGACCTTCAGCTCCAAGTCCTCAATGGAATCCTTGGCGGCCTTCAGCTCGTCACCCCTCTTGGATAAACTCACCTGGAGCTCTGAGTTGGTGTGAGCATCCTTCTCGCGCTCCAGGATGAGCGCGGCAACCTTCTCGGCGCTCACCTTCATCGCCTTCTCCAGTTGTTCAACCTTGGCGGCGAGCTCTTTCTTGGCGTCCTCCGCGGCAGCCGCGGCGGCCTTCGCCTCCTTCAGCTCCCCGCCAAGGGCAGCCTCGCGAGCGGCAAGGTCTTCTTCATGAGAATCCAGATCCACCTTCCGCTGCGCGAGCTCTCCCTCTCGCCGGGACATCTCCACCCCGGCGAGGCGCTGCTGTTCATCGGCTTCGGCCCTCTCAAGTACCCACTCTTGGTACTCGCCGGCGAGACGCTCTCGCTCCTCCGCCACCTGGCGGAGAGCAGCCTGGTTGGCGGCGCTGAGCTCCGCCGCACGCTTCTCCATCTCCGCCGCGGCCTTGGCGGCAAGAGCCTCCCGGGAAGCGAGCTTTGCTTGCCTGGCCCGGTAAAGGGCCAGGAGCTGATGAAGCAATCGCTCCTCCTCGGGCCCCTCACCTCCACCGGGCGCCTGGACGATCTTCAGGCCTGCGGAGGCGAGGACCTCTCCGTCGAACGCCTCGCCCTCCGCAGGAGCCCGCGACGAAGACCCCCACGGCATCTGGATGAAGACGCCATTGGGGGCCTCGAGATAGAACCTTTGCTCCTCGCCGGCGGAGGGACCGGTGGCCGGCGCAGCATCCGATGCTCCCGCCACCTCCGGGTCGGCGGTGCGGCCACCGTCCCCCTCCCCGGCCGCTGCATCCGCAGCCGGAGCAGTCTCTTGCGCGGCCGGCTCGGCGGCCTCGCCCACCTCCTCGACGACTGGAGCGTCGCCGCCGCCGCCCTGCGCGTCCTCCTCCTCGAGGATAATTACCTCCGTCTCCATAGGCACAGGAGGAGGAAGATCTAGAAAGAAGAAGAAGACCAAGGAATTCAAGACCCAAGCAAATATCCAAAAAAGATACAAGCCAAGAAGACAAGTTACAAAGGTTACCTTGGCGGACGTCCTCAGCGGCGGGCTCCCTCGCCGGGGAGCTCGGCCTCGTCGGGGTAGTCGCCCTCGCCGGGGGACTTGGCCTTGGCGAGGTGGCCGCCCTTGCCGGGCTGCTCGTCCTTGGCGGGGTACTCTGCCTTGGCGGAGTACCCGCCCTTGACGGAGCACTCTCCCTTGCCGGAGAGTCCTGCCTTGGCGGGGATGGCGGTGCCTGCAGCTCCTCGGCGGTGGTCTCCGGGCGCTCTTCCCGCTGCGGCTCCTCCTCTGCACGGAACAAGACAAGAAATGTCAAAACATGAAGATAAAGTCAAAAGCCTCAGACGTACCCCGACAAGCAAAAAGAAAGAACCCCAGACTTACGCTGGGGGCTGCGCTGCGGGCTGCGCTGGGGGCTGCTCATCGGAGCAGTGCCAGGGTCCGGCAGGCTCGGCTCCGGCGCGCCCTCCGTTGCCGCCGCTGCCGAGTCCTCCGCGACCTCGGCCTCGGGCGCCTTGGCCTTCTTCGCGGCGCGATGGGCCAGGGTCCTGAAACCAGAACAGAAGACAGAGTTAGCATCAACAGAAGCTCAAGACAAGAATTAAGAAGATGAAGAATCACGGATCCTTACTCCTGGTCTTCCTCGTCGTCCTCGCTCAGGGCGGAGAAGTCATACTCCACCGTGGGCGCGTCGACGCGAGGAGCGGGAGGCGAAGACTCCCTCGCGCGCTTGGTGCTCACCGGGGCTGGGGGCTGCGAAGACCCAGCCCCTGTGGCTGCCGGCGCCCGGGGGGCGGGCGGAGCCGCTGCTCCGCTCCGAGAAGACCCCTGCCGGCTCGCTGCCGGCCTGCGGGGCGCCTCCGTCGTGGTCCGCGCCCGGCCCGCCTCTGCTGCGGCTGGTGCGCCGGACGGCCTTGGCGCGGCTTGACTCCCCCGGGGAGCCGCCCGCCGAGGTGGCTGTTGCCGGGGCGCCTGTGCCCTTTCCCCCGTCGCCGCCTTGCGGAGGCGCTTTGCCGGGGACCCCTTCGGGCTTGCCGGAGGCGGGGAGCTCTCCGACGAGGAGAGGTCGTCGGCGTACAACTCTGTAGATCCGCCGGAGTCTTCGGCCTCCTCCTCCTCCTCCTCCTCTGCCTCGGCCGGCTCGCTGGGCCCAGCATCCAGCGATGCGGCCCTCTTCCCCTTGGCGCCTCCGCCCCTCGCGGCGCCTCTGCTTCCTCCGGCGGTTCCCTCCCTTGCCGCGGCCTCCGTCGCGATCCCATGGATCCCGGAGTGCCTCAACGAGGGGACCCCGGCGAGCGCGTCGGGTGGGAGGTTCAGCAACCGACGGATCTCCGCCTCTTCCGCCTGGGTGGACGCCTCCTCGGCCTCCGCCTCCTCCGGCGAGAATCCGAAGACTCCTGCCGCCGCGGCTGCGGCGGCCTCCTCAGCCCGAGAAGCTATATAGGCGATTTCCTGCTCAGTGGTGTCCCGCGTATGCAGCTTGAGGTCCTCCTTGTTGCTCGCCACCTCGACGAGGTTGTCATAGAAGTTGAGGACGTCGATTGGCTTCGGGGCGATCCACGAGCGGTCCAAGCCATGCGAGTCGCACATCGGCATCATGGCAAGGATTCGGTCCCTCGCGGCGTTGTTGCAGAGCGGCACCACTTCCCGGGGAGTCCGGAACCACTCGGGGTGCGCCGGGTCGTACTTGAAGAGCTCTCGTACCATCCCGCGCAGCTCCAGAGTGGTGAAGTTAAAATTAAGTCCAGGGCGCAGCCGCATGATGTCTGCCGGGCCGCCGTACAACCAGGCCGGCCTCTTCCGGTCCTGGAGGGGGGCGATGCGCCGGCGGAGGAAATCTGCGCCCACCTCGGCAACTGACAGCCGGGCCAGCCGAAGACGGAGGATCCGGACAAGAGCGATGTCAAGCTTGACGTCGTCGGAGTCTAGTTCGCTCCAATCTCTGCCGCGCGCGATAGGCGTTGTGCGCGGCGCAGTAAAGGCTTGCGGCTGGTCCTCTACAATCCAGCACCACTCAGCTCGCCATTCTTCCCACTTGCCGCGGAGCTCCCCCGGCAAGTACGACCCCTTCTTCCCGAGACGGAAGACCCAAGAAATACATCCGGAGAGGGGGGCATCTGCCTCGGCTCTAGGGGTGAAAAAAATGTCTAAAGAGGGCTACGTTGGGGTGGACTCCTATGAAGTTTTCGCACATATGTGCGAAAACGGCCATGGTGAGGATGGCGTTGGGGGTGAAATCAAGCAGATGGAAGCCATACGTGTTCATGATATCACAGAAGAAGTTCGAAAAAGGAGGGCAGAGGCCACAGTGGAAAAAGGCAGCAAAGAAATAATACCCGCCGGGATAGTTGTCCTTGGCGGCGGCCGGGTATGCTCGGGTGCGGGGATGCGCGTCGGTGCCCTTGGACCAGAACAAGTAGTACTTGTTCCAGAGTTCTTGCACGCCGAGCCTCGGCGAGAAGACGACGTTCCGCTTCCGGTAAGCGATGAGCTTGGCTGCTTGCTCGGATTTCTCCTTCTTGGACTTCTCCGCTTTCCCCTTGTCGCTCTTTGGGGCCATGGCGGACGCGGCGGAAGGAAGGGGACGAAGAGCTAGGCGGCGGCGGAGCTGTGGAGGCGGAGCGCAAGAAGGAATCTTTTTGCAGGAAGAAGACGACGTAATGAGAGCACAGGGAGGGGAACCGCGCCCGCTGCCTCTGCTTTTATGGGGGAGTGGGGGGCGTTTTCCCCTTTCCATTAAGAGATCGTGGGCACGTCCCATCCCATGGCGCCGCAATCGACGCGTGCCGTTACCGTGGGGTGCGGCGGATATGGAAGTGGATTCGGCGCGCCGCGGGCCGCGGGTGCCCGTGCACTGTTTTGGGCCTGGCCCAACAGCGCTCGGCACCGTGTGTGGCCCAGGCCCGGGGGCTCCTGTCGGTGTACTAAGGTAGGGGGACCCCAGTACCCCAACTTGTGCACGGGTAGTTGCAGCTTCCCGCGGCAAGGTTTACTGCGTGCTCGCCGGAGACCTTCCTGCCTCCTATTAAACCATTCAAAAACAAAGTATACAAGACAGAAGATCGAGACCCCGGCAAGAGGAGCTTGCCGGGAAGGTCGTACCAGGCTCGAGGCTGTTCCGATAACACAAGACCCTGGCAAGAGGAGCTTGCCAGGAAGATTATAAGATATTGCCTCGGCGCTATGCGCGCCCCGGCAAGGGGCCCGGAGAGCGGCAAGTTCCCGGGCCCGGCAAGATCAAACCCCCGGCAAGGCGCTTGCCGGGGAGGCTACGCTGTGTGCCCGCGCTCCAGCTCATCGGTCCACGCGTCGCCCTGGAGCCTAACCAGGGACGCGTGGCGGATGGCTGTGCAGCCTGGGGTACACGGTGGCGCACCACGGTGATAAATCCGTCGCCGTGGCGGACGGAGACGCTAAGGCGGGAGCTTTTGGGGTCGACGGCGACGGGCATTAAATGCCCTTGTCCCCCACTGTTAAAGTAGGTATAGACCACTGTTCTGTACTGTAGCTCCACTGTTCCCGCACTATTACAACTACCACCTCTTTTACTCTTTTACCCCTTTCTCCTACGTTGACACCTGTCGGTGACCCCTTGCACTATAAAAGGAGGCCCATGCACAACGTGGAGGGGGTTCGAAACCTAGATTACTCTCACGCACGGTGTAGCTGCTTCTTCAAGCTCCCGAGCGCTCAACTCAATACACAACCAAGCAGGAGTAGGGTTTTACGCATCCGTGCGGCCCGAACCTGGGTAAAACTGCCCGCGCGTCTGCTTCGATCTGCTCTACGTGCTCCCTCCGCCCTCGTACCGCACAGACAAGGGGCTCCGGTCCCATAGGTGTTCGTGGCGGACAGCTTCCCCCGACACATGGGCTATTATTACACGTTATGTCACAATACTTATGCCTTTTCTCTCTTATTTTACAAGGTTTACATGAAGAGGGAGAATGCCGGCAGCTGGAATTCTGGGCTGGAAAAGGAGCAAACATTGGAGGCCTATTCTGCACAACTCAAAAAGCCCTGAAACTCCACGAAACACCGTTTCAGAAAATATAAAAAATATCGGGCGAAAGAGATATGCCAGGGGGCCACCACCTGTCCACGAGGGTGGGGGCGCCCCCTGGGCGCGCCCCCTGCCTCGTGGGCCACCTGATGACTCGCCGATGCCCATAGTCTCCTATATGAGGTGTTTTGACCTGGAAAAAATCATAAGGAGGCTTTCGGGACAAAGCGCCGCCGTCTCGAGTCGGAACCTTGGCGGAACCAATCTAGGGCTCCGGCGGAGCTGTTCTACCGGTGATACTTCCCTCCAGGAGGGGGAAATCATCGCCGCGGTCATCACCAACAACTCTCCCATCTTGGGGAGGGTTATCTTCATCAACATCTTCACCAGCACCATCTCCTCTCAAACCCCAGTTCATCTCTTGTATCTAATATTTGTACCAAAACCTTAGATTGGTACTTGTAGGTTGCTAGTAGTGTTGATTACTCCTTGTAGTTGATGCTAGTTGGTTTACTTTGTGGAAGATCATATGTACAGATCTATTATGCATATTAATACCCCTCTGATTATGAACATGAATATGCTTTGTGAGTAGTTACATTTGTTCTTGAGGACATGGGAGAAGTCTTGCTATAAGTAGTCATGTGAATTTTGTATTCGTTCGATATTTTGATGAGATGTATGTTGTCTTTCCTCTAGTGGTGTCATGTGAACATCGACTACATGACACTTCACCATTGTTTGGGCCTAGAGGAAGGCATTGGGAAGTAATAAGTAGATGATGGGTTGCTAGAGTGACAGAAGCTTAAACACTAGTTTATGTGTTGCTTCGTAAGGGGCTGATTTGGATCCATATGTTTCATGCTATGGTTAGGTTTACCTTAATACTTCTTTTGTAGTTGCATATGCTTGCAATAGAGGTTAATCATAAGTGGGATGCTTGTCCAAGTAAGGGCAGCACCCAAGCACCGGTACACCCACATACCAAATTATCAAAGTAACGAACGCGAATCATATGAGCATGATGAAAACTAGCTTGACGATAATTCCCATGTGTCCTCGGGAGCCCTTTCCTTCATATAAGAGTTTTTCCAGGCTTGTCCTTTGCTACAAAAAGGATTGGGCCACCTTGCTGCACCTTATTTACTTTTACTATTTGTCACTTGTTACCAATTACCTTATCACAAAACTATCTGTTACCGATAATTTCAGTGCTTGCAGAAAATACCTTACTGAAAACTGCCTATCATTTCCTTCTGCTACTCGTTGGATTTGACACTCTTACTTATCGAAAGGACTATGATAGATCCCCTAAACTTGTGGGTCATCAAGACTCTTTTCTGGTGCCGTTGCCGGGGAGTGAAGCGCCTTTGGTAAGTGGAATTTGGTAAGGAAAAAATTTGTATAGTGTGCTGAAATTTACTATCACTTGTCACTATAGAACTTAAGCCTTTGAGGGGCTTGTTCGGGGTATCTTCACCCAGACCAGTAGAGCAAAGAGTTGCTCCTCAACCTACTGAACCTACTGAAAATGTTTGCTTTGAAATTCCTTCGGGTATGATTGATAAACTGCTAGCTAATCCCTTTACAGGAGATGGAACACTGCATCCTGATTTGCACCTATTCTATGTGGATGAAGTTTGTGGATTACTTAAGCTTGCAGGTATGCCCGAGGATGTTATAAAGAAGAAGGTCTTCCCTTTATCTTTGAAGGGAGATGCATTGACATGGTTTAGGCTATGCGATGATATTGGATCATGGAACTACAATCGATTGAAGTTGGAAATCCATCAGAAGTTCTACCCTATGCACCGGGTTCATCGTGATCGTAATTATATATATAATTTTTGGCCTCACGGAGGAGAAAGTATCGCTCAAGCTTGGGCGAGGCTTAAGTCAATGTTATATTCATGCCCCAATCATGAGCTCTTAAGAGAAATGATCATTCAAAAAATTTATGCTCGGCTTTCTCTCAATAATCGCTCCATGCTCAATACTTCTTGTACTGGTTCTTTTATGATGAAGACTATTGAATTCAAATGGGATTTATTGGAAAGAATTAAACGCAACTCTGAAGATTGGGATCTCGACGAAGGTAAGGAAGTTTGATTGCGTTAAATCTTTTATGGATACCGATGTTTTCCGTGAATTTAGCACCAAATGTGGACTTGACTCTGAGATAGTAGTTTCTTTTCGTGAATCATGTGCTACTCATGTTGATCTCCCCAAGGAGAAGTGGTTTAAATACCATCCTCTCATTGAAGTAAAAGTAGTAGAACCTGTTAAAGTTGAAGAAAAGACCATCACTTATAATGTTGATCCTGTTGTTCCTACTGCTTATATTGAGAAACCACCTTTCCATGTTAGGATAAAGGATCATGCTAAAGCTTCAACTATGGTTCGTAAGAGTAATACTTGAACACCTACACCCTCTGAGCAAATTAAAGTTGTACCTAGTGTTGCTATGGTTAAGGATCTCTTGGTCGATAATTTATATGGGCATGTTATTTACCTCCAAGAGGAAGCTGCTAGAATCGCCATACCCGATACTAGGAATAAACATAGACCTGTTGTAGGCATGCCTGTTATTTCTGTTAAAATAGGATATCATTGCTATCATGGTTTATGTGACGTAGGTGCTAGTGCGAGTGTAATACCCATTTCCTTATATGAAGAAATTATGCATGATATTGCACCTGCTGAGTTAGAAGGTATTGATGTTACTATTAAGCTTGCCAATAGAGACACTATTTCACCAATGGGGATTGTCAGAGATGTCGAAGTCTTGTGTGGGAAAGTTAAATACCCTGCTGATTTTCTTGTTCTTGGTTCCCCACAAGATGATTTTTGCCCCATTATATTTGGTAGACCTTTGTTGAATACTGTTAATGCTAAGATAGACTGCGAAAAAGATATTGTTACTATTGGTTTAGGGGATATGTCTCATGATTTTAACTTTGCTAAATTTCGTAGAAAACCCCCATGATAAAGAATTGCTAGTAAGGATGAAATTATTGGTCTTGCTTCTATTGTTATGCCTCCTAACGATCCCTTAGAACAATATCTGCTAGACCATGAAAATGATATGTATATGAATGAGAGAAGGGAAATATATGAAATATTTTTAAAGCAGGGACCCTTATTGAAAAACAACTTGCTTGTTGAAATTCTAGGGGATCCTCCTCCACCCAAGGGTGATCCCGTGTTTGAACTTAAACCATTACCTGATACTCTTAAGTATGTTTACCTCGATGAATAGAAGATATATCCTGTTATTATTAGTGCTAACCTTTCAGAACAGGAAGAAGAGAAATTACTGAAAACTCTGAAGAAGCACCGTGCTGCTATTCGATATACTCCTGATGATCTTAAGGGCATTAGTCCCACTCTATGCCAACACACAATAAAGTTGGAAGAGGACGCAAAACCGATTATCGATCATCAACGACGATTAAATCCTAAGATGAAAGAAGTGGTAAGGAAGGAAATATTAAAGCTTCTAGAGGCATGTATAATTTATCCAGTTGCTGATAGCGACTGGGTAAGTCATGTCCATTGTGTCCCTAAGAAGGGAGGTATTACTGTTGTTCCTAATGATAAAGATGAATTGATCCCGCAAATAATTGTTACAGGTTATAGGATGGTAATTGATTTCCGCAAATTAAATAAAGCCTCTAAGAAAGATCATTACCCTTTGCCTTTTATTGATAAAATGCTACAAAGGTTATCCAAACATACTCATATTTGCTTTCTAGATGGCTATTCTGGTTTCTCTCAAATACCTGTGTCAAATGGGGATCAAGAAAAGACCACTTTTACTTGTCCTTTCGGTACCTTTGCTTATAGACGTATGCCTTTTGGTTTATGTAATGCACATGCTACCTTTCAAAGATGCATGATGGCTATATTCTCTAATTTTTGTGAAAATATTGTTGAGGTTTTCATGGATGACTTTTTTGTTTACGAAACTTCTTTTGATGATTGCTTGAGCAACCTTGATCGAGTTTTGCAGAGATGTGAAGAAACTAATCTTGTCTTGAATTGGGAAAAGTGCCACTTTATGGTTAATGAAGGCATTTTCTTGGGTAATAAGATTTCTGAAAGAGGTATTGAAGTTGATAAAGCTAAAGTTGATGCTATTGAAATGATGTTGTGTCCCAAGGACATCAGAGGTATAATAAGTTTCCTTGGTCATGCTGGGTTTTATAGGAGGTTGTCACAGCCCTAGACCAGCCCTTGCCTGCCTTGCTTGGTCCTCATGTGCATCATGTTTACTTTCACAGAAAATTGAAATGGGGATGTTCAAACCCTAGCACCAATGAATTCAACTAGGGTCACATTAAAATCTGTTTCAATGAACCCAAAATGCCCTTTGGAAAAGTTCATCATTTTGGATTGATTAAAAACCTTTGCCAAAAATGTTGCACATATTTCTAGGACCATTTTGGATTTTTGAATTAAATCTTAAAGTATTCGCATTTGGGCATTTAAATGCTATATACTATTTTAAATGTCCAAATATTCATGAACTAAAATGTTTACTGCTGGAAATAATCTAAACAGTAGCCTCAAGCAGTTTCCTGAATTTTGAGCTTGTTTAAGTATTTTAGATAAAGCCAAAACAAATGCAAAAAAATTAGAAAACAGAAACAGTTTTAGAAAAGAGAGAGAGAGACTCACCTGGGCTAACTTACCTGTGCGGCCCAGTACTGTAGCGGCCCAGCCCACCTCCTCACCGCGTCGTCTTCCTCCTGCCAGTAGGAGCAGCTCGCTGTCGCGCGCGTGCTCGCCCCTGGCCAGCTCCTGCTTGCCACCTCCTGCTTCTCGTCGCGCCTGGAGACGTCCAGGGACTCCCTGGTCCCTCTCTCACTCTCCCTCGATCTCTCTCCCCTCTCCTGGCTCTCTTCCCCTCACTACCGAACACGCCCGTCGCCGCCGTTCGCCGTTGTCGCGGCCACAGCCTCCCCCTCGCCTCTCCGACGAGCCCCCGAGCTCCGCCGTGCCTTCCTCTTCCCTCTACCAAGTCACGTGGCTCCAGGAGCTCATCCTCCTCCGCAACGCCGTCGTCTTCCTGCTCGGTCGTCCGAGATCACCGCCGTCGATTCGCCGTCGTCAGCGCATCCCCGAGCCCGCCGAGCACTCCTATCAACGCGCTATGAGCTTTCGAGTGTTCTCCCCCTCCTTCCCGCGGTCAAACCTCCCTCTAGCCTGCCTTGCCGCCGGAGCCGAGAGCTCCCGCCCGCCGGCCATGTCGCCGCCGCGGACATGGCTTGTTTCATCCGCGTCCGAGCACGTAGTTGAACTCCTGGAGCTCCCAGGAGCCTGTAGATCACCTCAGCTAGCCTCTCCGTGCACTGCAGCCTCGCGCACGACCGAGCCCGTACTCCGGCCGCCTCCTCGCTCGTCGCCGACGCTGTTTCTGGCCACCTCAGGTCGTACAGCTTGCACCGTTGGATGCGGCCGAGTGCCAGCTTTCCAATGGGACTAACCGCGCCCGAAACCACCCCTTGTACGCGAAATCCGAGCCACTCCGGCGAGACACCGCCGCGGATTGTGGTCGCCGTCGAGTCACTCCGGCGGGTACACTTTAATTAGTGCTAATGACCCCCCTGGGTCGATGACAGGTGGACCCAGGGCCCTACTAAATTAGTTTAGTTACTAAACCAATTTTAGTTAACCACCGAGACACTGACATGTGGGCCCCTGTGCCTATTTAGTTTAGTTTAATCTTCTGTTAAGTTTAGTTAAGCCTGTTTAACTGCTGTGTCACTGACGTGTGGACCCCACACATCAGGTTTGACCTGGACCAGCCCCTGTCAACTGCTGACATCACAGTGACGTCATGCTGACGCAATAAGTGTTTTCTGGAATTTTAAATAAATCAGAAATGATTTATTTATTTCAGAAAATAGCCAAAACTTCTAAAAATCGCAGAAAATAATCTATAACTCCAATGAAAATAATTTATATATGAAAAATGATCAAAAAAATTCAAGGAATCTGTTTATGGCATTTTCATGCATGTTAGAACAACTTATGGCTGCTGTTTAGGCCAAATCATATAAATGGCATTTGAATATCCACATATGGAGTTTGAATTTGAATATTGGATTCAAACCAACTTCATTTAACCTGTTGCTAGTTGCATTAGATCAAATCACTGCATAATGCCATGTCATGATCATGCATCATATTGTGCATTGCATTGATTGTGTTCTCTCTTGTTTGCCGGTGTTTGTCCCCATTCAGTAGACGTGTTCCGACGATGTGATCGATGACACCGATGAAGACCCAATGTTATCTTCAGAAGTGCCAGGCAAGCAAAACCTCTTTGGGCATTCCGATACAATCCCACTCTCTCGCTCTTGCTCTCTTATACTGCATTAGGACAACAACGCCATAACTGTTACCTGCTGCGGTAGGTGAACCCCTTTCCACTGCATGACCTGTCATTGCCACAGTAAATAGTTGAAACCCACTAGCATGAGTAGGAGTTGTTTGAGCCATGTTGTGCCTACTCATTCATGCTTTCTGGTTATGCCTGCTATTTCTTAGAGTTGTGTCAGGTCTGATTCATCGGGGATGAATTGGAATGTGGTTAACATGTCCTGCTGTTGAGAGCTAAGTGTGTGAACACGATTTGGTAAAGGTAGCGATGAGAGGCCATGTAGGAGTACATGGTGGGTTGTCTCATTGAAGCCGTCCTCAGGAACTGAGTTCTGTGTTGGTTAATCCATGAACAGCTACTACCACACGTTGGGCCCTGTAATATGACCCCGCTCGACTTATTGGATGCCCTTGTTCTCTGTCCAGGAGTTGCAATTAGTTTCTGGTGTTTGTAGTTTACTGGAGGTCGTGCACAGCGCTGACCCTCGGGGTGGGATGTGACACGGCAGGTACGTGGCACAGTGTACCGGTCGCCCGTTTGGTGACGCGGGAACCCTGTACACATCGTTTGGGGCCGTGAGCGACACCCCGGCCGGATCTCCCCACGGATGGAACCCAAATAGGCGATAAACCTGGACGAGAGACTTGAGTGGTTGGTTAGGTCGTGGTCTACACCCACGTTGGCTTTCGCTTGAAGTCTGTCGAGCACATGTCATGTGCAGACGCTAAGTGGTGGAAACATGTGTGAAGAGGTACACCCCTGCAGGGTTATATATGATCTATTCGAATAGCCGTGTCCGCGGTAATGGACTTCTGGGTTGCCTATAACAGTTCATAGACAAGTGAAAGTGGATACCCTAAAACACGCAAGATAAGTGTGAGTGCTATGGATGGCCTTCTCGTAGGGAGACGGGAGAGGATCCATAGTGGTGTATTGATTGGTGAACATGTGGACTCGTGTGCGCCACCTCAAAAGAGTTACTTGCAGTCGTAGTTTAGGATAGCCACCGAGTAAAAGCTGGCTTGCTGCAGTCAAACTCCACCACCACTTTGTTGATACTGATGCATATGTAGATAGTTCTGATGTAAGTCTTGCTGAGTACCTTTGTACTCATGTTTGCTTAATTTATGTTTTTGCAGAGAGACTTCAGTCTCGCTAGTGATTCCGCGTGGACTTCGATGTTTAGCTTGTTACCTCAACTACGATCTTGTACCCTTGTAGGGTCTTGTAGATAGTCAGGCTTCTCGGCCTTTTCAATTTGTAGTTGTCTGTACTCAGACATGTTATGCTTCCGTTGCCTGTATGCTCTGTATGTTGGGTCATGTGACCTCTGTTTGTAATAAATGCTATGATGGATCTTCTGGGCCTTTATCTATATGAGTTGTTGAGTTATGTTGTGATGCCATGTTGTACAACACATACTTGCATGTTATGCGTACGTGTAATGTGTATTGCTATGTGTGGGATCCGACACCTAGTTGTTTACCCTTGGTAGCCTATCTTACAGGGAAATGTCTCCTAGTGCTTCCACTGAGCCTTGGTAGCTTGCTACTGCTCCGGAACACTTAGGCTGGCCGGCATGTGTCCTTCTTCGTTCCTGTGTCTGTCCCTTAGGGGAAATGTCACGCGTTGTTCCTTTAAGTCCTTGTAGCTTGCTACGACTTGGGTTCATACGTTGATGACCGACACGTTCGTTGCTGGGTCATGTATGCCTGTCTCTGTAATTTAGTGCCAATTTTGGTTTATAACTAGTCATGTCGGCCTGGGTTCTCTGTCATATGGATGCTAGCGACACTATCATATACGTGTGCCAAAATGCGCAAACCGTCCCGGGCCAGGTAAGGTGGCACCCGTGGGGATACCGTGCGTGAGGCCGCAAAGTGATATGATGTGTTACAGGCTAGACCTGTGTGACTTAGGATCGGGGTCCTGACAGCTTTGGTATCAGAGCCTGACTGCCTGTAGGATTAGTAAGCCAAACTGGTCGAAGTTGTGTCTAGAAACTCTTTAGTTATATTAAAGGAATTGTTTGTGGAAGGGAACGTAAGGCTCTTTTTACTCCTTTACCCTATGACCTTCTGATCTGAGTCATCTTCTCCTTTTCTACGGGGATTAAGAAACTAGGAATTCTCATTCTATTTATTAGGATCACGTTAATGTGGTTTCAACCCTCAGTTCAGTTTCCACTACTTATGTTGCTCAACTGTTGGTCTCAGAACCTTGACATGATGATGTTAAGTGGTTATGCTACCCTTTTGTATGAGTCTCAAAGTATTTTCGAGCATTTACAGCCGTTATGCTGTCCGAGTCATCCCAGGTTTCTAAATAGTCTGATGCATTTGCAAATCATTCCTACATGTTCTTAATGTCTTTTTAGGCCAGATTAACCACACTAGTCGGTGTGTTGAGGTACTCTGTTACCTCGACATATATGTTGGACTTATTATTATGACCCTAGGTGTCTTAGAAGATCACCAGTAATCTAGCAATGCTTTATATTCCCAGTGTGATGATTCTGGCCATTATTCTCGAAAGCATCCCGTGATGCCATTTAGTTAGTAGGCATTCTATTTCTGGGTTTTTGAACCCAAGATTCACTCTACTTACCTTTTGTTGGTAGTATTTGCTCGTTCCTTTAGGTTATTAGTAACCTTATGATAGTCCTCGAGGTCCGTGGTATATCATTCTTCCAAATACCATGAACCATCCTTGGCAGAAGTTCTCCTGAACCAAAAGATCACAACCAGAGTGCTCTTGAGTAGTACTCCATTCATATTGTGACTCTGCCAGTCCTACCTTTCTGCATGGGTTATCCGGAAGAAATATGTTGAAAGTTCGACATACTAGCCTATGCATCCACGACTCGGAAAGTTATATGTTCCTTTGAGTTGTTCCTTTCTAGTTGTATTATGACCCTCGTCTATCAGTTGATAGTCAGGAGTAGTTGTGCATTCGTGTTCATCGATGCCTATACTCTTGTGATCCGTCAATCCATTCTATTCCGGAATGACTAGGAGAAACAAACTCCAGTACCTTATCCATATCCAGGATTGGGTCAAAGAAGTTGTACTTCGTAGATGAAGAATGCTAATCCAGCTTCTAATCTGTTCTATCCTGGAGTATTACCATTTTTATGTCAAGAATGTCATGGGAATTGCACAACCTCCTATGAACTTTTGATAGGGTGATACTTCTCACCATTATCGCCCATTCCTCGATCTCCGTGTTATTGTAACCGGAATACCGACAAGTAAATTGTGATGTGTGAAATCAATACTCCTAGCAACTTCGTTGCTTGATAGTTAAATGGACAATAACCTCATCCTTAGCGAGTTGAATTTTGATTCATCACCCTAAGGTTGATCGTGCTATCTAGTCCACTTTCCTGGTGCACTTCTTGATTGATGAGTTAGGATTTTGTTAACTCCTCGCTCATTTGATCATATCGTCTTGCCCTGAAAAGCAAGATTGTTCTCGAGCTTAGTAGCATACCGGTGGTTGATACGTCCAAAACGTATCTATAATTTCTGCTTGCTCCATGCCTCTTTTGTGTGATATTGCTATGATATTTATGCACTTCCATACACTTTTGATCATATTTGGACTAACCTATTAACTCAGTGCACCCCAGTGCCAGTTTCTGTTTTCTGCTGTTTTTCTATTTCAGGTTTTCCCATTACTTAAATTGCCAGAAAAATTCCGGGAAAAATATATAAAAAATCAGCGCTCCGGAAGCTTCCACGCGCCAAAAGTGGGGCCAGAGGGGAGCCAGGGGCAGCCCAGGCGGCCTGCCGACGCGGCCCCCTCCTGGCCGCGCTGGGAGGGCGCCTGGGCCCCCCTTACCTCCTCTAGTGACCCCCTTTGGCATATATTTACATCGCGTCCCGAAACCCTCGAGGACGGAACCCTTTTTCGCGATCTCATCTCTGTTCCGCCGCCGCCGCGCTTCCAAGATCGGGAGCACCAGGAGAACTCTTCCCGGCACCCTGCCGGGGGGGAGAACCACCACCGGGAGCTTCTCCACCACCATGGACGCTTCCCGGATGAGTTGTGAGTAGTCCCCCTTGGACCATGGGTCCATGACCAGTAGCTATGTGATGTTCTCCTCCCCTCTTTGTTCTTCACCGATTAGACCTCGTGAGCTGTCCTACATGATCGAGGCACATATGTAATCTTTATGGTATTGCTATGCTGAGTTTGCTGGGATCCGATGGATTATGAGATTATGTTCAGATTGTGTGTGAGTAATATATTTGATTCACCTCTTTTATATTTATGTTCTTGAGTAATTCTTGCATGTTCTCCGTTGCTATTTATTGCTTTGTGTCGGTGTACTAAGGTAGGGGTACCTCAGTACCCCAACTTGTGCACGGGCAGTAGCAGCTTCCCGCGGCAGGGCCTACCACGTGCTTGCCGGAGACCTTCCTGCTCCATATAAAACCATTCAAAAACAAAGTATACAAGACAGAAGATCAAGACCCCGGCAAGTGGAGCTTGCCGGGAAGGCCGTCCCAGGCTCAAGATTACCTCACTAGTACAAGACCCTGGCAAGAGGAGCTTGCCAGGAAGGCCAGAAGATTACACTTCAGAAGACATGCCTCGGCGCAACGTGCGCCCCGGCAGGGCCCGGGGAGCGACAAGCTTCAGAGCCCGACAAGCTCCCGGTCCCGGCAAGGTCGAGACCCCGGCAAGGTGCTTGCCGGGGAGAGTTACGCTGTGTGCCCGCGCTCCAGCTCATCGAACCACGCGTCGCCCTGGGGCCATTCCAGGGACGCGTGGCGGATGGCTGTGCAGCCTGGGGGACACGGTGGCACTCCACGGTGACAAAGCCATCGCCGTGGCAAACGGAGACGCAAGGGCGGGCGCTTTTGGGGTCGACGGCGACGGGCATTAAATGCTCTTGTCCCCCACTGTCAAAGTAGGTGATGACCACTGTTCACGCACTGTTCATCCACTGTTGCTCCACTATTCCCGCACTGTTACAACTACCACCACTATTACATTTTTACCCTTTCTCCTACGTTGACACCTGTCGGTGACCCCTTGAGCTATAAAAGGAGGCCCATGCACAACGTAGAAGGGGTTCGGAACCTAGATCGCTCATTCGCTCGGTGTAGCTAGTTCTTCAAGCTCCCGAGCTCTCCAACTCAATACAAACAAAGCAGGAGTAGGGTTTTACGCGTCCGTCGCGGCCCGAACCTGGGTAAACTGGCCGCGTGCTCACCACGATCTGCTCTTTGTGCTCCCTCCGCTCCCTCACCGTACGAACAAGGGGCTCCGGTCCCATAGGTGCTCGTGGTGGACAGTTTCCCCCGACATCTTTGGCGCGCCAGGTAGGGGGCGTCGAGGTTGTGCGAACCTGATCCGGCGTTCACGCGGGCGCATTCTTCATCAACCTCTCCAAACTCGTCAGCTTCATCAACAACTGCGCCATGGCCCCGAAGAAGAAGGTTTCGGAGGTCGCGGGCCCGTCTGCGTCTCATCCGCCGCCACCAGAGCCAACGGTGGGCGGAGGAGACGCCGTCGGAAGGGTGGTCGCCGGCGAGGAAACTCGCGGCGCCACCAAATCCAAAGACAAGACGGACGACCGAGCCTCGGTCTCCGTGGACGCGCCACGTCCATCTCAGCAAACAACAACCCAGCAGCGCCATGCCACAGGAGGTGGCATCCGCTTGCTGGGCCAAGGGCAAACCGAAGGCTCGCGGGACGCTCCGGGCCATCGTCGTGGCACGAGCAAGGCGCGGTCGCCGGGGCGGGACCCTGCTCCTTCTAACCCAGTTAGGAGTCCGAGCATATCCCGCTCCTCGCACCGCTCGCCCCCGCTCCCCTCCTCTCCAGCGGAAGCGCTCGCGAGAGCGCAACTACTCCTCGACTTCCCTCCAGCGGCAGACAAGGCCGAAGACTGGAGGGCCACTATCCAGAGCCTGATCGCCTTCGCCAACAACGACTCTCCACAGCAGCCAGCGACGTCGCGGCCGCGGCAAGTCGAGAAGACGAAGGCCGACGGCGACAAGACCGCCGGGGGTGCCACCACCGTGCACTCCCCGCCGCGGAAGCAAAAGACGCCGCCCCGCCGGATCAACGTCGACGACGACTCCACTGCGTCGTCGGATCCGCGGGCTCGTCGGGTCCAGCGTCAGGTCCTTGACGACCGGCGACAAGAAGACGCTCGAACGACGATCGAGCGCCGCCGAGAAGCCCGGCGACAATCAGATCAGTGAGCTGGAGCCGCTGTTGACACGCACGCGCCCAGTGAGCCAGGCGACTTGCCGTACGCGGCAGGTTGCCCTGCGTTTACCCGTGAGCTGCGGCGCGTCCAGTGGCCCAGCATGAAGAACTTCAAGCCCGACGTACCGGAGAAGTACGACGGCAAGACGCACCCCTCGGAGTTTCTCAGCATCTACACAATCGCAGTGCAGGCTGCCGGGGGGCGCGACGAGAAGATATTGGCGAATTACTTCCCGCTCGTGCTTAAGCCGAACGTTCGTTCTTGGCTTATGCACTTGCCGGAAGGCTCCATTTCTTCTTGGGCAGATCTTTGCCACCAGTTTGTTGGCGCCTTCACGGGCGGCCACAAACCCCACGGCCAAGAGAGCGATCTCCACATTCTGGCCCAGAAGGAAGGAGAACCTCTGCGCAAGTACATCCAGCGCTTCAGCCGCGTGCAACACAACATCCCCGACGTCCACCCTGCTGCGGTTATCAGTGCGTTCCACCAGAACGTACGTAACCGCTGCATGCGTGAGGAGATGGCCATGACCAAGATACGGGATGTCAGCGAGCTTTATGCTCTAGCTGATAAGTGCGCGCGCGCAGAAGAGGGGAGGAGACTCCCCGGGGAAGATGCTGGCGCAGGGGGAAGCGACAGCGACGACGTCGCCCCGGCAAAGAAGAGCCGGCGGCGTAACAACAGAAGGAAGAACAAGAAGGAAGTGCTTGCCGTCGAGAAGTCCGGCAAGGAGGCTCCCGCCAAGCAAACGCAGGTTGGCAGCTCTGACAAGGAGCCTGCCCCTGTAGCGGCAGCCGACAAGCAGGACGGCTCCGACAAGCAATACTGCAAAATCCACCGCACCAAGGGCCACGACCTCTCCAACTGCAAACGCGTCGAGTACCTCGTCGAGCAGCAGAAAGCTGAGTACGAGCGGCGCGACAAGGAGAAGGCCCAAGGTGGCAGAGGAGAACCAAGCAAGAAGCGGCCATTCAATGGCCGGGGAGGACGCCGCGGCAAGGCCAAGCAGCGGCAAGGTGACCGACCTCCCCGGGGCCGCGACAAGGACGAAGAAGACGACGACGATGACATGGAGGATGAAGATAACAGCGAGCAAGAGTTCCAGAAGGCCACGGAGGTCCTGTGCGTCGACGGAGGCGCCTCTCTGCATACTTCCCACCGCCAACTCAAGCAGTGGGTGCGGGAAGTGAATGCAGCAGAGCCGCCCGTGGAGTCGCGCAGGCTCCTCAAATGGTCCAGCACGCCCATCATTTTTGATCTTGAGGATCACCCTGACCGCACCACCGCGGTCGGGTGCTTGCCGATGCTGGTCTCACCCACCATCCGCAACCTCAAGGTCACCAAAATGTTGGTTGACGGCGGGGCCGGGCTGAACTTGATCTCCTCTGCTGTGATCAAGAAACTCCAAATCCCAGATGGCGAGCTCGAAGAGACCGGTTCGTTCCAAGGAATAAACCCGGGAAGGAGCAAGCCCAAGGGGAAGATAACTTTGCCGGTGACCTTTGGCGGGGAGCTCAACTTCAGAACCGAGCGCATCACATTTGACGTCGCCGATATCCCATTGCCATATAATGGGATACTCGGCCGTCCCGCCCTCGCCAAGTTCATGGCAGCTTCCCACCACGCCTACAACGTACTCAAGATGCCGGGGCCGATAAGCGTCATCACTGTCCATGGCGACAAGAAAGATGCGCTTGTCTGCGCCGACAAGATCTACCGGGACGCAGCAGCCGCAACAGAGAAGGACACACTTGCCGCTGAAGCTCCCGGGGGGAAGAAGACCAAGACCAAGTCCGGCAAGTGCTCTGGGGCCCACTCCGGCAACCGCACCTCTTCGGAGTGCGGCGCTGCCGTCGAGGATGTTCCATCGAGCTCCACCGGCAAGTGTAAGAAGGGGATGGCCGCTCCTCCGGCAACCAAGAAGGTGTCCGCCAAGGAGGACGGCACTGGTGGTACCTTCACCATCAGTGCCACACTTGACAGCAAATAGGAAAGCGCGCTCGTTGCCTTCCTGCGGGCGAATGTCGATGTGTTTGCCTGGCAACCATCTGACATCCCCGGTGTTCCCAGGAAGGTAATTGAGCACAAGCTTGCTGTTTGTCCTCATGCGCGGCCCATCAAGCAGAAGGTCAGAAAGCAAGCCGTGGAGCGCCAAGAATTCATTGCCGAAGAGATCAAGAAACTAGAAGCAGCGGGCCTAGTTAGAGGCGTGATCCATCCGACGTGGTTGGCAAACCCAGTCGTCGTGCGCAAGGCCAACGGGAAGTGGAGACTGTGTATAGGCTTCACCGATGTGAATAAAGCATGTCCTAAGGATCCATTTCCCTTGCCGCGCATCGACCAGATCGTTGACTCCACTGCCGGATGTGAGCTACTCTCTTTTCTTGATGCATATTCAGGCTACCACCAGATTTTCATGGCCAAGGAAGATGAAGAGAAGACTGCATTTATCACTCCATGTGGCACATATTGCTTCATTCGCATGCCCTTTGGACTGAAGAATGCAGGCTCAACATTTGCAAGGGTAGTGCACACTGCTTTTGAGCCACAGATCCACAGAAATGTAGAGGCTTACATGGATGATATCGTGGTGAAGAGTAAGAGCAAGGATACCCTGATCCAAGATTTGGAAGAGACATTTCAGAATCTGCGCAAGATCCAGCTTAAGTTGAACCCCGAGAAGTGCGTTTTCGGAGTACCCTCCGGCAAGCTTCTCGGGTTCTTTGTGTCACAGAGGGGGATTGAAGCTAACCCCGACAAGATTAAAGCCATCGAGCAGATCGAAGCCCCGAAGCGCGTCAAGGTTGTCAGGAGGCTTGCAGGTTGTGTGGCTGCCCTCAGTAGGTTCATTTCAAAGTCTGCGGAACGCGCCCTTACTTTCTTCAAAATTTTGAAGAAGGCAGGTCCAATGAAATGGACTCCGGAAGCGGAGGCAGCGCTGCAAGACTTGAAACGGTACCTATCCTCTACTCCAATACTTGTCGCACCTAGACCACAGGAGAAGTTGCTGCTGTACCTAGCGGCAACCAACCAGGTGGTTAGTGCTGCGTTAGTAGCGGAGAGAGAGGCCGACGAGGAATCAGCACCACCGGCAAGCGAATACAGCGACAAGCAGGGGGCTCCTCCGACAAGCTCTGGCCCCGACAAGGACAACTCTGCGAAGGATCAAGGAGAAGTGCGAAGAAAGATGGTGCAGCGCCCGGTGTATTTTGTAAGTTCCCTCTTGCAGGGGGCTAGATCAAGATACTCCGGGGTGCAGAAGTTGCTTTTCGGCCTCCTCATGGCCTCGAGAAAGCTGCGCCATTATTTCCAAGCACATGAGATAACAGTGGTCACTCGCTTTCCGCTGAAGAGGATATTGCACAATCCGGAAGCAACAGGCAGGATCGTTGAGTGGGCACTGGAATTATCAAGCTTTGGACTCAAGTTTGAAAGTACTTCAACCATACAGAGCCGAGCTTTGGCAGAATTCATAGCTGAATGGACCCCGACGCCCGATGAAGAAATTCCAGAGACAAGTGTACCCGTACAAGAAGCGACAAGTGAATGGGTAATGTACTTCGATGGTGCCTTCTCGCTGCAAGGCGCCGGTGCCGGCGTGGTACTCATCGCGCCCACCGGAGAGCACCTCAAGTATGTTATCCAGATGCACTTTCCCAGGGAGCAAGCGACAAACAACACTGCTGAGTATGAAGGCTTGCTTGCCGGCCTCAGAATCGCAGCTGAACTTGGGATCAGGAAGCTGATTGTGCGGGGAGATTCTCAGTTGGTGGTCCGACAAGTTAACAAGAGTTACCAGAGCCCTTTGATGGAAGCTTATGTAGATGAAGTGAGGAAGCTTGAAGAGCACTTTGAGGGTCTGCAAATGGAGCACGTCCCGAGAGCTCAGAATGAAATTGCAGATGGCCTTTCAAAGTGTGCTGCGATGAAGTTACCTGTGGAACCAGGGACCTTCTTGCTCAAGCTAACTCAGCCATCCGTTACACCATCAATTGGGCAGTCCAAGAAGAGAAAGTTGGTCTCCGGCGACTACTTGCCGGCGGATCTCCCCGAGGCCGCCGCCAAGGCCCCCAAGATCAACGATCAGAACGCTGAGGAACAGTCTGCTCTGCAGATCCGAGGATCTGTGCAGTTGAAGCAAGTGTTCCTGACAAGCCTCGCCCCGGCGAGCTTGCCGGGGGACCCTCAGCTCCGGCAGAACCAGAGGTTCTTGCCGTAGAAGCTGAGGTCCCCACAGCGGCCCTCATGCCTTTAGTCCTTGCCGTTGAGCCTCAGGCTCCGGCATGGGCGCAGCAGATCGTCCATTTTCTACAAACTGGAGAACTTCCCGACGACCTAGAAGAGATAGAGAAGATAACCAGGCAGTCAAGTATGTACCAGTTCGTGGATAACGAGCTGTACAGAAGAAGACTCAATGGTGTCAGGTTGAAGTGCATTTCCAGAGAAGATGGACAGAAGCTGTTGGCGGAAATACACGGAGGCATATGTGGCCACCACATTGGCGCAAGGGCGCTTGCCGGGAAGGCGTTCCGGCAAGGGTTCTTTTGGCAAGAAGCCCTCCAAGATGCAACTGCACTAGTAACCAAGTGTGAAGCGTGCCAGTTCCATGCAAAACAAATTCATCAGCCAGCTCAAGCTCTCCAGACGATCCCTTTGTCCTGGCCCTTCTCGGTCTGGGGGCTCGATATCCTCGGCCCCTTCCCTCGCGTTGTCGGGGGCTTTGAGTACTTGTACGTCGCAATCGACAAGTTCACAAAGTGGCCAAAAGTGGAACCAGTGAGAAAGGTGACAGCACAGTCAGCGGTCAGGTTCTTCAGGTCGATTGTTTGCCGTTTCGGAATCCCTAACAGGATCATCACCGACAACGGCACACAATTTACTAGTCGCACCTTCATGCAGTACGTCCAAGATCTTGGCGCCAAGGTCTGTTTCGCCTCTGTTGCTCACCCGAGGAGCAATGGTCAAGCGGAGAGGGCAAATGCTGAAGTGCTGCGCGGACTCAAGACAAGGACCTTTGACAGGCTGCGCAAGTGCGGAAGAAACTGGATAGAGGAGCTACCGGCGGCTCTTTGGTCAATCAGAACGACAGCAAATCGAGCCACCGGACAGACACCCTTTGCTCTAGTCTATGGAGCAGAGGCAGTTCTCCCCGCGGAACTCGTATACGGATCTCCTCGAGTGCTCGCTTATGATGAGCTCGAGCAAGAGAAACTGCGACAAGATGATGCACTGCTCCTCGAGGAGGAACGTCTCCAGGCTGCTGTACGAGCTGCTCGATACCAGCAAGCCTTGCGCCGCTATCATAGCCGCAAGGTTAAGGCCAGGAGTCTCGAGGAAGGCGACCTTGTTCTTCGGCGTGTTCAGTCCGCCAAGAATTCCAACAAGTTGACGCCGAAGTGGGAAGGCCCTTATCGGGTGAGACAAGTCACAAGGCCCGGTGCTGTCCGCCTTGAGACCGAAGAAGGCTTACCGGTGAGTAACTCCTGGAACATAGAGCATCTTCGCAAGTTTCATCCATAAGGCGCGGTTGCCGTGATCCGCTCCGACAACCACCTTTTGTACAAGCTTTGCCGCTGTTGCATGTAACCCTTTGTACAAAGCCGGGCGCAGATCCCGTGCATCAGTAAAGCTTTTGTGTTTTGCGCTATTTGCCTTTTCCATGCTTTTCCTCGCTATTTGCATGCGTTATTTGGCATTTCTTGTGCAACACACGTATCCGGTAAGCATTAGCACGCCGAAAGGCCATATACTTGTTTCCCTCTTCTTTTTCCTTGCCTCTTAAGCAGAAGGTATGTTCCTCGCGCACAAGTTTGCCGGGGGGGAAGGAGATGGAAGATGAACCAAGTGATGTTCAAGAAAGAGAAGCCTTACCGGGAAGCAAGCATATATAAAAGCTAAGTTACCAGAATTTGAGCAATTCAAATTTTTAAATTTTGGTTATCTTCCTTGAACAACCACACTTTGTATGGAAAACCTGTGCGCGGAGGAACCTACGCACGGCTAGCCGCACCCTTATCTTGTTTTCGAGTACGCTCAACGACTTAAGTGAGCTGCGACAAGTGTCGCGCCCTTGCTTCGTTTTCGAGTTCACTCAGCAAGCTAAGTGCGTCGCGACTAGCTGCGGCAAGGTTACTTGCCGGTAAGACCTTGGCCAGCAGGCTGCTCAGAGTCCAGCACTCAGCGCTCGCGGCAAGGGCCCCTTGCCGGCAAGTCCCCTAGAAGCGTAGGGTTAAAAGCATACAAAGTAAAGGACCAAAACAAGGGAGATAACACTGCATTAATTGATCAAAATAAGATAAATATCTTACAAGGGATAACTTGTCGCAATGACTAATAAGTTCATCGCACACTATGCAGCAACAAAAGAGATAAAGAAAAGGAGGCCTAATCTACGCGGTCGCCCTCAGTCCTAGAGATCTTGTTCACTTTGGCGATAATGTGGGCGACCTACGCCTTCAGCGCCTCCATATCCGCGTCGGCTGGCAAGCTTCGAAGAACGTTGATGAGGTTTATACCGGGATTGTGGTATACTATCTTCGTCAGAACGCACTCCAAGGTTCCCGCGCAGAGCTGGCGTGACTCCTCGGCCAGTTGCGCGGGGAGCTTCTTCTAAAGATTTGCAAGAGCCGGCGTGATCCCTCTGAAGAAGAGGCTGAGCTTGGCGCTGTGGGGGAGGTTTGGATCCGGAGAGTATATAAGATGCTCAACCTTCAGCGCCAGCAGCTCCTTGTCGATGTTGGATGCAGAGGCCACCAAGTCATCGGTCCATACCTCGACGGTCCGGCGGAAGTTCTCAGCCGCAGTGGTAGCGCTCTCCACCAAGCCTCGCTCCCTGCGGAGCTCGTCCTTCAGCTTGGTTTCCCGGTCCCGGACGGCATCAAGCGAGTCCTTCAACGTCGAAACCTTCAGCTCCAGATCCTCAATTGAATCCTTGGCAGCCTTCAGCTCGTCGCCCTGCTTGGAGAGACGCACCTGGAGTTCAGAGTTAGTGTGGGCGTCCTTCTCGCGCTCTGTGTTGAGCGCGGTGACCCTCTCCACGCTCGCTTTCAGGGACTCCTCCAGCTGCGCAACCTTGGCCTCGAGCTCCTTCTTGGCGGTCTCCACGGCAGCCGCGGCGGCCTTCGCCTCCTTCAGCTCTCCGCCAAGGGCCTGCTCCCGGGCGGCAAGGTCTTCCTCGTGAGAGTCGAGGTTGACCTTCCGTTGGGTGAGCTCTCCTTCTCGCCGGGATAGCTCTTCTCCGGCGAGTCGCTGCTGCTCCTCGGCCTCGGCCTTCTCCAAGAGCCACTCCTGGTACTCCCCGGCGAGCCTCTCGCGCTCCTCCGCCACGTCGCGGAGGGCCGCCTGGTTGGCGGCGCGGAGCTCCGCCGCGCGCTTCTCCATGTCAGCGGCGGCCTTGGCGGTGAGGGCCTCCCGAGACGCGAGCTTCGCCTGCCTGGCCCGGTAAAGGGCCAGGAGCCGGTGGAGCAGCTTCTCCTCCTCGGGCTCGTCACTCCCGCCGGGCGCCTCGACGACCTTCAGACCCGCGGAGGCGAGGACCTCCCCATCAAAGGCCTCTCCCTCCGCGGGGGCTCGCGACGAAGATCCCCACGGCACCTGGATGTAGACGCCGTTGGGGGCCTCAAGATAGTAAGCGGACGGCTCCTTCTCGGTGGAGGGGTCGGCGGCCGGCGCAGCGCTCGACGCTCCTGCCGCCTCCGGGCCGGCAGTATGGCCGCCGCGTCTGCGGCCGGAGCAGTCTCCTCCGCAGCCGGCTCGGTGGCTCCCGCCGTGTCCTCAACGACAGGGGCGTTGCCGCCGTCGCCCTGCGCGCCCTCCTCCACGACGATGGTTTCCGTCTCCATCTGTTCTGGGGGAGGAGGATCTAGAAGAAGAAGAAAAAGAAGAAGAAGTTCAAGCAAATATCCAAAAAAAGATGAATCCAAGAAGACAAGATTACAAAACTTACCTTGGCGAACTTCATCAACGGCGGGCTCCCTCGCCGGGGAGCTCTGCCTTGGCGGGGTGGCCGCCCTCGCCGGGCTACTCGTCCTTGGCGGGGTACTCGCCCTTGGCGGAGTACCCGCCCTTGGCGGAGCACTCTCCCTTGCCGGAGAGTTCGTCCTTGGCGGGGACGGCGGGGCCTGCGGCTCCTCGGGAGCGGTCTCCGGATGCTCCTGTGGCTGCGGCTCCACCTCTGCACAAGACAATCAAAGCAAAACAAGAACAGCAAGGTGTCAATATAAGCAAGTTCCTCAAGCGCGCCCGACAAGTGGAAATATTGAACCCAGACTTACGCTGGGGCTGCGCTGGGGGCTGCTCCTCGGAGCAGCGCTCGGGTCCGGCAAGCTCGTCGCTGGGGCGTCCCCTGTCGCCGCGACGGGCGAGTCGTCCACGACCTCGACCACGGGAACCTTGGCCTTCTTCGCCACTCGCTGGGCCAGGGTCCTGAAATTAAAGCAAGAAGCAAGATCAGAACCAACAAGAATCAAGACAAAGTTAAAGAAGATACAAAACCTCAAGTTCTTACTCCTGTTCCTCGTCGTCGTCGTCGTCGCTCAGGGCGGAGAAGTCGAACGCCACCTGAGGCGCGTCCGCGCGAGGAGCAGGAGGCGAAGACTCCCTCGGGCGCTTGGCGGTCCCCGGGGCTGGGGGCTGCGAGGACCCGGCCCCTATGGACGCCGAGGCCCGGGGAGCAGGCGGAGCAGCTGCTCCGCTCTGTGAAGATCCTCCTCCGCTTGGCGCTGACGTGCGGGGCGCCTCCGCCGTGGCCTGTGTGCGGGTCGCCCCCGCCGTGGCCTGTGTGCGGGTCGCCCCCGCCGTGGTTGGTGCGCCGGGCGCCCCCGTCGCAGCTTGGCTCCCCCGGGTAGCTCGCGCCGCCCGGCGAGTTGGTTGTTGTCGGGGCGCCTGCGCCCTCGTCCCCGTCGTCGCCTTGCGGAGACGCTTCAGCGGAGATCGCCTGGGACTTGCCCGAGGCAGGGAGGTCTCCGATGACGAGGAGACGTCGTCGGCATAGAGCCCCAGAGACCCGTCGGAGTCCTCGTCGGCCCCGACGTCCTCCTCCTCCTCCTCCTCCTCGGCTGGCTTGCTAGGCCCAGCGCCCTGCCCTGCGGCCGTTCTCCCTCCGGCGCCTCCGCCCCCTCCGGCGCCTCCGCTCCCTGCGGCGCCTCTGTTTCCTCCGGCAGCGCCACCTCTCGCCGCGGCCTCGGTCACGATTCCGGGGATCCCGGAGTGCCTCAAAGAAGGGACCCCGGCGAGCTCGTCGGGAGGAAGCTGCAGCAGCCTGCGGATCTCCGCCTCCTCTGCTTGGCAGGACGCATCCGCAGCCTCTGTCTCCTCGACTGTGAAGCCAAACTCTCCTGCCGCTGCGGCTGCAGCGGCCTCTTCTACCCGAGAAGCTATATAAGCAATCTCCTGGTCGGTGGTGTCCCGGGTGAGCCCCTTGATCTCATCCTTGTTCTTCGGCACCTCCACCAGGTTGTCAAAGAAGCTCATGATGTCTGCTGCCTTGGGCGGTATCCATGTGCGGTCCACGCCATGCGAGTCACATGCGGGCATCATGGCGCGAAGAGGATCCCGGGCCGTGTTGTTGCAGAGGGGCACCACTCCCCGGGGAGCTCTGAACCACTCTGGGTGGGCCGGGTCGTGCTTAAAGAGTTCCCGGACCATCCCTTCAGCTCCAGCACCGTGAAGTTGAAGTTTAGCCCTGGGCGCAGTCTCATTATGTCTGCCGCGTTGTCGTACTCCCATGCTGGCCTCTTCCTATCCTGTAGAGGGACAATGCGGCGGCGGAGGAAATCTGCTCCTACCTCTCCGACGGACAACTTTGCTACCCGGAGACGAAGAATTCTGATGAGGGCGACGTTGAGCTTGATGTCGTCCGAGTCCAACTCACTCCAGTCCCTGCCGCGCACGATGGCTGTTGTGCGCGGCGCGGTAAAAGGTTGCGGCTCGTCCTCAACTATCCAGCACCAGTCCGCGCGCCACTCCTCCCACTTGCCGCGGAGTTCCCCCGGCAAGTAGGATTCCTTTTTGTTCAAGCGGAAGACCCAGGAGATTCCTCCGGAGAGGGGGGCGCCGGCCTCTACTCTAGGCGTAAAGAAATGCCTAAAAAGCGCTACATTCGGATAGATCCCAATATAGTTTTCGCACAGATGTGCGAAAACCGCCATGTGAGGATGGCGTTGGGGGTGAAGTCTAGAAGGTGGAGGCCGTAGGTGTGCATGATATCGCAGAAAAATTCAGAAAAAGGGGGACAAAGGCCGCAATGGAAGAAAGCTGTGAAGAAGAAGTACCCGCCGGGGTAATTGTCCTTGGCAGCGGCGGGATAGGCTCTGGTCCGAGGATGCGCCTTGGTCTCCTTGGCCCAGAACAAGTAATACTTGTTCCAGAGCTCCCGCGCGCTGAGCCTTGGCGCGAAGACGACGTTCCGCTTCCGCAGCAGAGTAAGCCTCGCCGCCTGCTCGGATTTCTCCTTCTTGGTCTTCTCCGCCTTCGACTTCTCGGTCTTCGGGGCCATGGCGGAGGCGGCGAGGGAAGGGGGGAGCGAAGAGTCCGGCGGCGCCGCAGATGCGGAAGACGGCGGAGGAGGTGTGGAGGCGGAGCGCAAAGGGGAATCTCTGGAGATGGAAGAAGAAGCAATGAAGGCGTAGGAGGGGAACCGCTCCTGCTTCCTCTGCTTTTATGGGGAAGTGGGGGACGTTTCGCTCTTTCCATTAAAAGAACGTGGCCACGTCCCATCCCACGACGCCGCAATCGACGCGTGCCGTTACGGAGGGACGCGGCGGATGCGGAAGTGGATTCGGCACGCTGTGGGCCGTGCGTGCCCGTGCACTGTTTTGGGCCTGGCCCAACAGCGCTCGGCACCGTGTGTGGCCCAGGCCCGGGGGCTCCTGTCGGTGTACTAAGGTAGGGGTACCTCACTACCCCAACTTGTGCACGGGCAGTAGCAGCTTCCCGCGGCATGGCCTACCACGTGCTTGCCGGAGACCTTCCTGCTCCATATAAAACCATTCAAAAACAAAGTATACAAGACAGAAGATCAAGACCCCAGCAAGTGGAGCTTGCCGGGAAGGCCGTCCCAGGCTCAAGATTACCTCACTAGTACAAGACCCTGGCAAGAGAAGCTTGCCAGGAAGGCCAGAAGATTACACTTCAGAAGACATGCCTCGGCGCGACGTGCGCCCCGGCAGGGCCCGGGGAGCGACAAGCTTCAGAGCCCGACAAGCTCCCGGGCCCGGCAAGGTCGAGACCCCGGCAAGGTGCTTGCCGGGGAGAGTTACGCTGTGTGCCCGCGCTCCAGCTCATCGAACCACGCGTCGCCCTGGGGCCATTCCAGGGACGCGTGGCGGATGGCTGTGCAGCCTGGGGGACACGGTGGCACTCCACGGTGACAAAGCCATCGCCGTGGCAAACGGAGACGCAAGGGCGGGCGCTTTTGGGGTCGACGGCGACGGGCATTAAATGCTCTTGTCCCCCACTGTCAAAGTAGGTGATGACCACTGTTCACACACTGTTCATCCACTGTTGCTCAACTATTCCCGCACTGTTACAACTACCACCACTATTACATTTTTACCCTTTCTCCTACGTTGACACCTGTCGGTGACCCCTTGAGCTATAAAAGGAGGCCCATGCACAACGTAGAAGGGGTTCGGAACCTAGATCGCTCATTCGCTCGGTGTAGCTAGTTCTTCAAGCTCCCGAGCTCTCCAACTCAATACAAACAAAGCAGGAGTAGGGTTTTACGCGTCCGTCGCGGCCCGAACCTGGGTAAACTGGCCGCGTGCTCACCACGATCTGCTCTTTGTGCTCCCTCCGCTCCCTCACCGTACGAACAAGGGGCTCCGGTCCCATAGGTGCTCGTGGTGGACAGTTTCCCCCGACACTTTGGCCGAGTAGTAGGTAGTAACTCCAAGAGGGAACGTTATGCTTGATTGTGGGTTCATGCCCCACGATGACTAGCTTGAGTGATAGAAACATGAGTCTAGGGGATGTGCTGTTGCCACAAGGGGGAAAACAACGGTGCTTGTACTTGCGGGTGCAAGGATTGTTTACTTTACGCAAAGTTCTGTTTAATGCAGTTGTCTGTTGCTTTGAGTTTACACTATGGGTGGGACTCGCAACTTAATACCAGCGAGATGTTCTGGATAGATATCTCAAGGTGGATGATTAGTAGTAGATGCAGATGGATTTCGGTCTACTTGCCTTGGCGTACCGCCCATGCTTTTGAGCCTCTACCTTTCTTTGCAGCATAGTTAGCATTGGTTTGCGCACATAATCCTGTCAATTGCCCAACTGTAATTTGTTTACCTCGCTTAGCTGTTTTATCGTCTTTTGGGAGAGAGACATCACTAGTGAACATCATGGGACCCCAGTCCATATTACCATCATTGATCACACCCGCTATTTACTTCCTATTCTTATTTACTAGTTGCAGTCATACCTATCACTATTATCTCTTGCGTATGATCCTTTGTAAACGACAAGGCCGGAGGGATTGACAACCTCTCTGTACTCGTTGGGAGCAAAGTTATTTGTATCTGTGTGCAGGTCCTGTCAAGCAAAAGTCTCTGGCGCTATTGACACCTTCTTGTCGACCCTCGGAGTCTCACATGGTTCGATCCTTGGTATCTTTGCCAAGGGAAAACTACCACTACGCTACATCTCAAACCTTCCACTTGGGGTAACCAACGAGGGGCGAGAAGCCATCAAGCAAAGTTTTCTGGCGCCGTTGCCGGGGACTCCACTCTTCAAGATAGGGGAGTTGCACGCTATCTTTTATCTTTGCTTATTAGTCTTGTTAGTTTACCTTTCAGTTTTTGCTTTAGTTCCCTTTATCAAAAATTACAAAAATAGTTATCTTGCTTGCTGCTGCTATGGGTTCCACCAAAAACACTAAGTGGGAGGAGTACACCCCTTCTTCCATCACGCCAATCACCACCGTCGGGATCTACAAAAGTAATAAACCTTGTGATTATGTTAGTTTCAATGGAGAGTTATGCCCATGGCATGGTTTTCCAGGAAAAAAGTATGAGCCTCAGTTTAAAGTTGCTCCTATACTTCCCCAAACTTGGGAAGACGTTCAAACTCTTATAATAGAGAGCAATTCAAACAAAGAAGATGACACTACAATTCTGCTCAATAATGATAAAATTGATTTTGATAATTGTAGTCTCTCAGAAGTTGTCACCTTTTTACAAAGAATGGCTAAAGATCCCCACACTAGCACACTTAACCTTGCCTTCACAGAGCATATCACTAATGCTCTTACCAAAGTTAGGGAGGAGAAGCTTAGGGTAGAAGCCTCCATACCTAGAAAGCTAGAAGATGGTTGGGATCCTAAGATAAAATTAAGTTGAATAACTTCTCTTGCTATGCTTTATGTGATGTTGGAGCTAGTACCTCCGTTATGCCCAAAAGAATATATGATATGCTTAAATTGAAATCTTTTGATCCTTGTTCTTTTGGTGTTCATCTTGTTGATTCTTCCATAAAGAAATCTTTGGGGAGGATCGACGATGTTCTTATCATTGTCAATGACAATTATGTTCCCGTTGATTTTATTATTATGGATATTGAATGTGAACCTTCTTGTCCAATTATTTTGGGACGTCCTTTTCTTCACACCGTTGGTGCTATCATTGACATGAAAGAGGGGAATATAAAATTCCAATTTCCTCTCAATAAAGGGATGGAACACTTCCCTAGAAAGAATATTAAGTTACCTTTTGAGTCCGTTATACGGGCTAGCTATTCTTTTACTCTTGATAAAACTTGATCTCTTTGCATTATGCCTAGCTTAAAGGCATAAAAGAAAGCGCTTTTGGGAGGCAGCCCACAATGAATAAAATTTTATTTTGCTTTTGTTGTGTCTTGATGTTTGTTACTACAGTAGCATCATCATTGTATCTTTACTTTTCAGCTTTGTGCCAAGTTTAGCCTCTGATTGCAAGAAAGTTCAAAAGTTGTGACGTGCTGTCCAGGAAACAGATTCTGTCCTTGGACAGAAAAATTCGTATAAAATCACCAGATCATCTTTTTGGTCTGAATGTTTTCGACAGCGTGCTCTATACAATTGGCTTTCGGGCGTCTGTTCTGAGTTTTTTGATTTAAGTTGTAGAAGTGCCCCGAAAAAATTATTTACTACCTGCTGGTCTGTTTTTCACAGATTCTGTCCTGTTTTGCCTTTCCTTCGTTTTGCAAACCTTGAGCTTGCTTTTTCTTTGCAAAAACCTTTTGGCAATCTTTAGAAACAGTAGCCCTTCAAGATTATCCTTATTTCCAGCAAGGAAAAATTATTTAATTATGGGTACTAACCTCGCTAATCAGATTATGATGAGTTATGTATGAAGGGAGTTTTCAAGTGTGCGAGGGAAGATGATAAAAAGATTCAGGAGGGTCAAACGCTCAAGCTTGGGGATGCCCCCGTGCACCCCCAAGAAATATTCAAGAAGACTCAAGCGTCTAAGCTAGGGGATGCCCCCGTGCATCCCCTTCTCCATCAACAATTATCAGTTCGTCTTTCATTCCACTATATTTTAATCACTTCATGTGTTATGTGCTATGCTTGGAGCGTCTTGCTTTTAGTTTCCTATTTAGTTTTCTTTAGCTTTGCTTGCTGTTCATAACGAGTTAGAACTCAACTTTCTTTGTGTGGGAGAGAAACACGCTCCACTTCAACCTAGAACACAACATATGATTTTCATGCTTATCTTTGCTGTGTATGTTCTTTGTCTTTCAATAGCTACTGTCATGTTTAGCTCTTAGTTTTCATGCTTTTCTTTTTAAAGAGCTTTTGCTTAGTTGGTTGCTTCTGGAACTCTCTTGAGTTATCATGCTTATCTTGTTAAGAGAGTTGGCTTCTGTGGCACTGGTTGATATGTCTATGATAAAAATGCTATGTGCATAATGGTGCTTAGTAGTTCATGTTTTCTTATGGTTAGTCTCAAATAGCTGGGGGTTCTTAATGTGTTATTGAAGTACCAGCATGATTTGTTTGCCTATGATGTGGTATGGTTTAGTGATATCTTCCTCCAAGAATTTACTTTGATTGACTTGGCATATGCTCACGCATATTTAAGACTGTAAAGAAAGTCTATCAAGCCTTGATGATCTTTAATTTCTGAGTAGCGATATAGCTTCCATGCCCGATTCAATGTTGCTTTGTCGCTCTGCATGATTATGGCCGTCATTGCTCTCTTAGTTGGTCGCTCCTAGTCTTTTGCTAGCCTTCACCTGTACTAAGCGGACTGACTGCTTGTGCATCCAAAATCGTTGAAACCAGTTATGCCATATGAGTCCACCATACCTTCCTATATATGGTATTTACTTGTCATTCCTAACGAAGACTTTCTTGTACCATCTCAAAATTATTCAAAAGCATTTCTCTTTTGTGCCTCTGTTTTGGCTCATGAGGAAGTAGTAGTTAATTCATGATCTTTTTAAGTTGGACAAGTTTTACCCCAGGATTGCATGTCTAATATTCAAACCCCTAATACGAGAAGGAACTGGCAAGAGTGCGTCCGGCTCATAAAAAATACTACAAACAAACCCTCCTTCACGCTTTGTCCATGAGAAATCAGAAAACTTTTGGTAGTGATAAACAAAGGAGATTAAGGGGATGTGATCGTCCCCGTGCGGGAGCCGTTCCTCCAAACTTGTCCAGCTCGAGAAGTAATTGAGTTATCTACTAGCATTCGTTGACGAAATATGCATCTCCCAAAAATCATTTTTACCTCTGTTTTTAAAAACCAAGAGCTCTGATACATGTTTAGTCTTTGCTTCCAACCACGGGTTTTCAACCTTACCATCAAAATCCACGGTTCGAGAGTCTCCACCTTCTTTCTTCAAAGCACCAACTATTGAGAGCATGATTGTCATTCTGAGTGTAATGTGCATTGTCCCAAAGTACCATTGTCTTCTGCATGATTATGATATCTCTTATTCTGAAATCATTGTATCTAGTTGTCACTTAAACTTCGGAGGTGCTCCTGCATTTATGTTTTGCTTCACTAAAGGGGGCAAGCGAGGTATCACTTTGTCATGTTTGCACACCATGCTCACTACAAATCTATTGGGTGTTTCAGTATCATATTGTAAAACTTTCAGTTCTTTGTGATATTCTCATGAGGCAACTTAATTACTAAAGATTCATTATCTCAGTAAGCATTTGTCATGTGACTGTGAAAGATTCTTTGGTAGCATGTCACCACAGAAATTATGCTTGTTATCATTTACCTACTCGAGGACGAGCAGGAATTAAGCTTGGGGATGTTGATACGTCCAAAACGTATCTATAATTTCTGCTTGCTCCATGCCTCCTTTGTGTGATATTTCTATGATATTTATGCATTTCCATACACTTTTGATCATATTTGGACTAACCTATTAACTCAGTGCACCCTAGTGCCAGTTTCTGTTTTCTGCTGTTTTTCTATTTCAGGTTTTCCCATTACTTAAATTGCCAGAAAAATTCCGGGAAAAATATATAAAAAATCAGCGCTCCGGAAGCTTCCACGCGCCAGAAGTGGGGCCAGAGGGGAGCCAGGGGCAGCCCAGGCGGCCTGCCCACGCGGCCCCACTCCTGGCCGCGCCAGGGGGCGCCTGGGCCCCCCTTACCTCCTCTGGTGACCCCCTTTGGCATATATTTACATCGCGTCCCGAAACCCTCGAGGACGGAACCCTTTTTCGCGATCTCATCTCTGTTCCACCGCCGCCGCGCTTCCAAGATCGGGAGCACCAGGAGAACTCTTCCCAACACCCTGCCGGAGGGGAGAACCACCACCGGGAGCTTCTCCACCACCATGGACGCTTCCCGGATGAGTTGTGAGTAGTCCCCCTTGGATCATGGGTCCATGACCAGTAGCTATGTGATGTTCTCCTCCCCTCTTTGTTCTTCACCGATTAGACCTCGTGAGCTGCCCTACATGATCGAGGCACATATGTAATCTTTATGCTGTTGCTATGCTGAGTTTGCTGGGATCCGATGGATTATGAGATTATGTTCAGATTGTGTGTGAGTAATATATTTGATTCACCTCTTTTATATTTATGTTCTTGAGTAATTCTTGCATGTTCTCCGTTGCTATTTATTGTTTTGGCCAAGTAGTAGGTAGTAACTCCAAGAGGGAACGTTATGCTTGATTGTGGGTTCATGCCCCTCGATGACTAGCTTGAGTGACAGAAACATGAGTCTAGGGGATGTGTTGTTGCCACAAGGGGGAAAACAACGGTGCTTGTACTTGCGGGTGCAAGGATTGTTTACTTTACGCAAAGTTCTTTTAATGCAGTTGTCTGTTGCTTTGAGTTTACACTATGGGTGGGACTCGCAACTTAATACCAGCGAGATGTTCTGGATAGATATCTCAAGGTGGATGATTAGTAGTAGATGCAGATGGATTTCGGTCTACTTGCCTTGGTGTACCGCCCATGCTTTTGAGCCTCTACCTTTCTTTGCAGCATAGTTAGCATTGGTTTGCGCACATAATCCTGTCAATTGCCCAGCTGTAATTTGTTTACCTCGCTTAGTTGTTTTATCGTCTTTTGGGAGAGAGACATCACTAGTGAACATCATGGGACCCCGGTCCATATTACCATCACTGATCACACCCGCTATTTACTTCTTGTTCTTATTTACTAGTTGCAGTCATACCTTCACTATTATCTCTTGTGTTTGATCCTTTGTAAACGACAAGGCCGGAGGGATTGACAACCTCTCTGTACTCGTTGGGAGCAAAGTTATTTGTATCTGTGTGCAGGTCCTGTCAAGCAAAAGTCTCTGGCGCTATTGACACCTTCTTGTCGACCCTCGGAGTCTCACGGGATTCGATCCTTGGTATCTTTGCCAACGGAAAACTACCGCTACGCTACATCTCAAACCTTCCACTTGGGGTAACCAACGAGGGGCGAGAAGCCATCAGTGGTACGTAATTTTCCGTATATCTTCCCGGAAGTATTACGAGGTTGTTCCCTGACCATTATGTTGAGCTCGTGATCAAGATGGTTTACTTATAAACCACCCCTTCTCCAAGAATCTGTGTTGGATACCCTGAACTAGTTGGTTAAGTAAACAACAACTTGGAGAGTTGGAAGATAAAAGCTTGCCTGACTTAGTTCCTTCCAAGGGATATCTTTTGTGTGTGTGTTGAAGAAAGATGATATCTTGATCGATTGGTCCTCGTGGTCAACTGTTGGATCTATTGTCCTGTCCAAACTTTGATTTGAGTGTGGGCTATCGCCAAATCAAATCAGAACCAATGGTATTCATAATGTTGTCTTACTCGTGGTTGATTCCTCGAGCCTACACCGTTATATCTTTGGGTCTGACCAATGCTATCACTTTGTTCATATTGTCATGGAATTCCATCTATATGGAAACCTGGATGGATTATTGTTGAGCCCATCAACAAACATACTTATCTCCTCCATGATTTTGTAGGACATTAAGCTTGTGTTGGAAACTTTGTAAGCATTGCCTGCGTGTCCCGTTCATGAGGTATATGTTCGATGAGAGAAGAGACTTTCCCTAATTCATGTGTAATTGATGTAAGTTGCCACAGTGAGTTGAGAAAGTTTATTTTGCTTCCTGTGGAATCATCCCAAGTCAGTCATGCATACGTGCGAAGTATTCTGTGGTTTGGAGCCTTGCAACCTTCACTCTATATGTATCCCTAGCACACCAAGCCACTAATTGATTTGTTTAAGGAGAAGGAGTTCCTTCTTAAGAGCTAACCCGGGCTTAATCAAGGACTTCGTTATCCGCAATGATGGTTCCCCCTGAACTCGGTAGTGTTTCGTTATAAGACTACCATGTGGTCATGCTTGTCTTGGACAATGTGTTCACATGTATGTAGCAGAACCAGCTCATGTTTTGGAGCTTGCTATCATAGTTCACTCCCCGAGAATCTCGCAACACCATCCCGTCGATTTGTGTTGTAAACTTTCCTTTTTCTTTCTAGACTCGATGAGTCTGGAATGTCCTGACACCAACCAGAACTGAATCTCAGGCAGATACGATGGTTGGAGCGTTTTCCAAGAACTATAATATTGGTCTCTCGATAACCGGTAAAGTGGATGTCGTGGCCAACACACCCAGCCGGAAGACCTATTGTTGTAGTATCTTGATTGAAGAAGTTGGCCACCTCCCCACAAGGACTTCGTAGGAATTACTCCCTAGTTGTTCCTTATGGATTGTTGTGCTCCAGAAGTCCGACCTTTTACTTGACGTTCTAGGTACCAAACCATTTTAATAAATGGGTTGTGCTAGCACATCAAGGAGAACATTAGAAGCGAAGTACTAAATGTCTCTCGGTCGATCATCCAGATTTTGCCCCTTGACACCGCTAAGGTGAAACCTGAGAAAGTGTTATCTTCCTTTGCATCTGCATCGTCCATCGCTATTCATCATGGTCGTATGTTGTGTTGCCAGGATCCTTGGCACGGATATTGGTAAAACCTTGATGAATATGGGAATGCTCAAGTTCTTGAGAGCACGCACAAGCACTAGGTGTTATCGCCGGCACTAACCGGGATTGCTCCCAGTGTTCTTAGTTATGCTATAACCTCTCAAGGAGTAGTTTCACTCTTTACTGTTGGGTTTCTTCCCAGTTACCAGAATCATTCCCAGCATTTGCATTTTGTTCCCAGCTTGCACGACCATGTGCCAATTTTCCATGGGTTGCCCTTCTCAGCCACTTCTGTTCAGGATTATTTTCAGAAGTGGACTTGCCATGGGTCCCATCCATTTCCGGTGATAAGCAAAATCAACCTTGGCGTTGTCTTTAACAAGGCAATCCACATCATCCATTCTGGCCGAGAATGTCATTCCCTCGAACCCCGTCAAACGATCGTTGTGCTTGCCTTAGGCTGGTATAGAGAATTTCAATGATCGCTATATCAAAAGTAATTCTTTTTGCCACTTAAGGGAATAATTCTAGGAGTCATCTTCTTTAAGGTGCCCCGTCTGGTGATCTCGATCACCATCTTCGTTAAGTGTGGAATTATTGCCTGTCAAGTGAACCTTCATCATTTATTTCACTCCATCCCTCCGGATGTGTACTCCGTGTCTCAGCTCAAGAGATGTTTCAACGCCTCACTCCATGAGTTGATATCGAGTTGCTCGATCTTTCAGAAGATCAATTTTGTAGAGTTTCTTCCATCGTCACTGTCTTGGACAAAGATCTCGAAAGCAAGGATGCCAGGATCAACATGATGCTAGAAATCAACATTCATATGAAGGGCACTTGGATCATGAAGATTGTATTAGTTAGTGTCCCCTCTGATTTCTTACCCTACGCTTGAATCTCGGGACGAGATTCTTGTTTAGTGGGGGGTGAGTTGTCACAGCCCTAGACCAGCCCTTGCCTGCCTTGCTTGGTCCTCATGTGCATCATGTTTACTTTCACAGAAAATTGAAATGGGGATGTTCAAACCCTAGCACCAATGAATTCAACTAGGGTCACATTAAAATCTGTTTCAACGAACCCAAAATGCCCTTTGGAAAAGTTCATCATTTTGGATTGATTAAAAACCTCTGCCAAAAATGTTGCACATATTTCTAGGACCATTTTGGATTTTTGAATTAAATCTTAAAGTATTTGCATTTGGGCATTTAAATGCTATATACTATTTTAAATGTCCAAATATTCATGAACTAAAATGTTTACTGCTGGAAATAATCCAAACAGTAGCCTCAAGCAGTTTCATGAATTTTGAGCTTGTTTAAGTATTTTAGATAAAGCCAAAACAAATGCAAAAAAATTAGAAAACAGAAATAATTTTAGAAAAGAGAGAGAGAGACTCACCTGGGCTAACTTACCTGTGCGGCCCAGTACTGTAGCGGCCCACGCGTCGTCTTCCTCCTGCCAGTAGGAGCAGCTTGCTGTCGCGCGCGCGCTCGCCCCTGGCCAGCTCCTGCTTCTCCTCGCGCCTGGAGACGTCCTGGGACTCCCTGGTCCCTCTCTCACTCTCCCTCGATCTCTCTCCCCTCTCCTGGCTCTCTTCCCCGCACCACCGAACACGCCCGTCGCCGCCGTTCGCCGTTGTCGCGGCCACAGCCTCCCCCTCGCCTCTCCGACGAGCCCCCGAGCTCCGCCGTGCCTTCCTCTTCCCTCTACCAAGTCACGTGGCTCCAGGAGCACATCCTCCTCCGCAACGCGGTCGTCTTCCTCCTCGGTCGTCCGAGATCACCGCCGTCGATTCGCCGTCGTCAGCGCTTCCACGAGCCCGCCGAGCACTCCAATCAACGCTCTGTGAGCTTCCGAGTGTTCTCCCCCTCCTTCCCGCAGTCAAACCTCCCTCTAGCCTGCCTTGCCGCCAGAGCCGAGAGCTCACGCCCGCCGACCATATCGCCGCCGCGGACATGGCTTGTTTCATCCGCGTCCGAGCACGTAGTTGAACTCCTGGAGCTCCCAAGAGCCTGTAGATCACCTCAGCTAGCCTCTCCGCGCACTGCAGCCTCGCGCACGACCGAGCCCGTACTCCGGCCGCCGCCTCGCTCGTCGCCGGCGCTGTTTCCGGCCACCTCAGGTCGTACAGCTTGCACCGTTGGATGCGGCCGAGTGCCAGCTTTCCAACGGGACTAACCGCGCCCGAAACCACCCCTTGTACGCGAAATCCGATCCACTCCGGCGAGACACCGCCGCGGATTGTGGTCGTCGGCGAGTCACTCCGGCGGGTACACTTTAATTAGTGCTAATGACGCCCCCCTAGGTCGATGACAGGTGGACCCAGGGCCCTACTGAATTAGTTTAGTTACTAAACCAATTTTAGTTAACCACCGAGACACTGACATGTGGGCCCCTGTGCCTATTTAGTTTAGTTTAATCTTCTATTAAGTTTAGTTAAGCCTGTTTAATTGTTGTGTCACTGACGTGTGGACCCCACACGTCAGGTTTGACCTGGACCAGCCCCTGTCAACTGCTGACATCACAGTGACGTCATGCTGACGCAATAAGTGTTTTCTGGAATTTTAAATAAATCAGAAATGATTTATTTATTTCAGAAAATAGCCAAAACTTCTAAAAATCACAGAAAATAATCTATAACTCCAATGAAAATAATTTATATATGAAAAATGATCAGAAAAATTCAAGGAATCTGTTTATGGCATTTTCATGCATGTTAGAACAACTTATGGCTGCTGTTTAGGCCAAATCATATAAATGGCATTTGAATATCCACATATGGAGTTTGAATTTGAATCTTGGATTCAAACCAACTTCATTTAACCTGTTGCTAGTTGCATTAGCTGAAATCACAGCATAATGCCATGTCATGATCATGCATCATATTGTGCATTGCATTGATTGTGTTCTCTCTTGTTTGCCGGTGTTTGTCCCCTTTCAGTTGACGTGTTCCGACGATGTGATCGATGACACCGGTGAAGACCCAATGTTATCTTCAGACGTGCGAGGCAAGCAAAACCTCTTTGGGCATTCTGATACAATCCCACTCTCTCGCTCTTGCTCTCTTATACTGCATTAGGACAACAACGCCATAACTGTTACCTGCTGCGGTAGTTGAAGCCCTTTCCACTGCATGACCTGTCATTGCCACAGTAAATAGTTGAAACCCACTAGCATGAGTAGGAGTTGTTTGAGCCATGTTGTGCCTACTCATTCATGCTTTCTGGTTATGCCTGCTATTGCTTAGAGTTGTGTCAGGTCTGATTCATCGGGGATGAATTGGAATGTGATTAACATGTCCTGCTGTTGAGAGCTAAGTGTGTGAACACGATTTGGTAAAGGTAGCGATGAGAGGCCATGTAGGAGTACATGGTGGGTTGTCTCATTGAAGCCGTCCTCAGGAACTGAGTTCTGTGTTGGTTGATCCATAAACAGCTACTACCACACGTTGGGCCCTGAAATATGACCCCGCTCGACTTATTGGCTGCCCTTGTTCTCTGTCCAGGAGTTGCAATTAGTTTCTGGTGTTTGTAGTTTACTGGAGGCCGTGCACAGCGCTGACCCTCGGGGTGGGCTGTGACACGGCAGGTACGTGGCATGGTGTACCGGTCGCCCGTTTGGTGACGCGGGAACCCTTTACACATCGTTTGGGGCCGTGAGCGACACCCCGGCCGGATCTCCCCACGGATGGAACCCAAATAGGCGATAAACCTGGACGAGAGACTTGAGTGGTTGGTTAGGTCGTGGTCTACACCCAGTCGGCTTTCGCTTGAAGTCTGTCGAGCTCATGTCGTGTGCAGACGCTAAGTGGTGGAAACATGTGTGAAGAGGTACACCCCTGCAGGGTTATATATGATCTATTCGAATAGTCGTGTCCGCGGTAATGGACTTCTGTGTTGCCTATAACAGTTCATAGACAAGTGAAAGTGGATACCCTAAAACACGCAAGATAAGTGTGAGTGCTATGGATGGCCTTCTCGTAGGGAGACGGGAGAGGATCCATAGTGGTGTATTGATTGGTGAATATGTGGACTCGTGTGCGCCACCTCAAAAGAGTTACTTGCAGTCGTAGTTTAGGATAGCCACCGAGTCAAAGCTGGCTTGCTGCAGTCAAACTCCACCACCCCTTTGTTGATACTGATGCATATGTAGATAGTTCTGATGTAAGTCTTGCTGAGTACCTTTGTACTCATGTTTGCTTAATTTATGTTTTTGCAGAGAGACTTCAGTCTCGCTAGTGATTCCGCGTGGACATCGATGTTTAGCTTGTTACCTCAGCTACGATCTTGTACCCTTGTAGGGTCTTGTAGATAGTCAGGCTTCTCAGCCTTTTCCATTTGTAGTTGTCTGTACTCAGACATGTTATGCTTCCGTTGCCTGTATGCTCTATATGTTGGGTCATGTGACCTCTGTTTGTAATAAATGCTATGATGGCTCTTCTGGGCCTTTATCTATATGAGTTGTTGAGTTATGTTGTGATGCCATGTTGTACAACACATACTTGCATGTTATGCGTACGTGTAATGTGTATTGCTATGTGTGGGATCCGACACCTAGTTGTTTACCCTTGGTAGCCTATCTTACAAGGAAATGTCTCCTAGTGCTTCCACTGAGCCTTGGTAGCTTGCTACTGCTCCGGAACACTTAGGCTGGCCGGCATGTGTCCTTCTTCGTTCCTGTGTCTGTCCCTTAGGGGAAATGTCATGCGTTGTTCCTTTAAGTCCTTGTAGCTTGCTACGACTTGGGTTCATACGTTGATGACCGACACGTTCGTTGCTGGGTCATGTATGCATGTCTCTGTAATTTAGTGCCACTTTTGGTTTATAACTAGTCATGTCGGCTCGGGTTCTCTGTCATATGGATGCTAGCGACACTATCATATACGTGTGCCAAAATGCGCAAACGGTCCCGGGCCAGGTAAGGTGGCACCCGTGGGGATACCGTGCGTGAGGCCGCAAAGTGATATGATGTGTTATAGGCTAGACCTGTGTGACTTAGGATCGGGGTCCTGACAGAGGTTCATTAAGGACTCCTCCAAAATCTCTAGGCCTCTGACTAATCTCTTACAAAAAGATGTTCCTTTTGTCTTTGATGATGATTATGTAGAAGCATTTGAAATACTTAAGAAAGCATTGATCTCCGCACCTATTGTCCAGCCTCCAGACAGAAATTTACCCTTTGAGATTATGTGCGATGCTAGTGATTATGCTGTAGGTGCTTGATAACCCACAAGTGTAGGGGATTGCAATAGTTTTCGACGGTAAAGTATTCAACCCAAATTTATTGATTCGACACAAGGGGAGCCAAAGAATACTCTTAAGTATTAGTGCTACTTCTCGAGCTTGCGTTGTATTCCCTCGAAGAGGAAAGGGTGATGCAGAACAATAGCGTAAGTATTTCCCTCAGTTTTTGAGAACCAAGGTATCAATCCAGTAGGAGACCACGCAAGAGTCCCTCGCACATGCACAAACAAATAAGAACTTCGCAGCCAACGCGATAAGGGGTTGTCAATCCCATTACGGTCACTTACGAAAGTGAGATCTGATAGAGATGATAGTTTGATATTTTTGGTATTTTTGGATATAAAAACAGAAAGTAAAAGCGGAAAAGTAAAGTAGATTGTAGATTGATATGTTGAGAATAGATCCGAGGGCCATAGTTTTCTCTAGTGGCTTCTCTCATGATAGCAATATTCTACGGCGGGTAAACAAATTACTGTCGAGCAATTGATAGAAAAGCGAATAATTACGAGACTATCTAAGCATGATCATTATATATAGGCATCACGTACGAAACAAGTAGACCGAAATGATTCTGCATCTACTACTATTACTCCACACATCGACCACTATCCAGCATGCATCTAGATTATTAAGTTCATAAGAACAGAGTAACGCATTAAGCAAGATGACATGATGTAGAGGGATAAACTCGAACATAGTGATATAAACCCCATCTTTTATCCTCGATGGCAACAATACAATACGTGCCTTGCTGCCCCTACTGTCACTGGGAAAGGACACCGCAAGATTGAACCCAAAGCCAAGCACTTCTCCCATTGCAAGAACTATAGATCTAGTAGGCCAAACCAAACCAATAATTCGAAGAGACTTGCAAGGATATTATAATCATACATAAAGAGTTCAGAAAAGAACCAAATATTTCTCATAGATAATCCTGATCATAAACCCACAATTCATCGGATGTCGACAAACACACTGCAAAAAGAGATTACATCGAATAGATCACCTCGAAGACCGAGGAGAACTTGGTATTGAGATCCAAAGAGAGAGAAGAAGCCATCTAGATACTAGCTATGGACCCGAAGGTCTGTGGTAAATTACTCACAACTCATGGTGAGGCGATGATGATGATGTAGAAGCACTCTGTGGAAGATCCCCCCTCCGGCGGAGCTCCAGAACAGGCCCCGAGATGGGATCTCACGGGAACAGAAGGTTGCGGCGGTGGAACTAGGGTTTTCTCTGTTGGTCTGATGGTTTCGGGGTACGTAGATATATATATAGGAAGAAGGAGGGCACCGGGGGCCAGGCGTGGGGCCCACGAGGCAGGGGGCGCGCCTTGTAGG
>LR738713.1:589604330-589667693 GCA_902687465.1 Secale cereale
GGGGGGGGGGGCGCCCCCACCCTCGTGGATGCCACCTCATCCCTATTCTGTTTTTCTCAAGTCTCCCGTGCGTATTTTGCTCCAAAAATATCTCTCCCGAAGTTTCATTCCGTTTGGACTCCGTTTGATATTCCTTTTCTGTAAAACCCTGAAATAGGCAAAAAACAGCAATCTGGACTGGGCCTTTGGGTTAATAGGTTAGTCCCAAAAATAATATAAAAGTGTATAACAAAGCCCAATAAACATCCAAAACATCATAAATAATAGCATGGAACAATAAAAAATTATAGATACGTTGGAGACGTATCAAGCATCTCCAAGCTTAATTCCTGCTCGTCCTCGAGTAGGTAAATTATAAAAAACAGATTTTTTTTTTTATGTGGAATGCTAACCAGCATAGTTTTCAATGTAATTCTCTTAATTGTGGCATGAATGTTCAGATCTGAAAGATTCAAGACAAAAGTCTATATTGACATAAGAAATAATAATACTTCAAGCATACTAACAAAGCAATCATGTCTTCTCAAAATACTATGGCTAAAGAAAGTTATCCCTACAAAACCATATAGTATGGCTATGCTCCCTCTTCATCGCACAAAATATTCATATCATGCACAACCCCGGTTTCAGCCAAGCACTTGTTTTCATACTCTATTCTTTCAAACCTTTCAACTTTCATGCAATACATGAGCGTGAGCCATGGACATAGCACTATGGGTGGAATAGAGAGGTGGTTGTGGAGAAGACAGAAAGGAGGGAGATAGTCTCACATCGACTAGGCGTATCAACGGGCTATGGAGATGCCCATCAATAGATATCAATGTGAGTGAGTAGGGATTGCCATGCAATGGACGCACTAGAGCTAAGAATGTATGAAAGCTCAACAAAAGAAACTAAGTGGGTGTGCATCCAACTTGCTTGCTCACGAAGACCTAGGGCATTTGAGGAAGCCCATCGTTGGAATATACAAGCCAAGTTCTATAACAAAAATTCCCACTAGTATATGAAAGTGACTAAACATGAGACTCTCTATCATGAAGAACATGGTGCTACTTTGAAGCACAAGTGTGGAAAAGGATAGTAGCAATTGTCCCTTCTCTCTTTTCTCTCATTTTTTGGAGGGGCTTTCTCTCTTTTATTTTTATTTAGCCCCTCTCTATTTTTTTGGGCAATCTTTTTTTTTATTGGCCTTTCCTCACATGGGAAAATGCTCTAATAATGATGATCATCACACTTTCATTGATTTACAACTTGATATTAGAACAAAGTATGACTCTATATGAATGCCTCCGGCGGTGTACCGGGATGTGCAATGAATCAAGAGTGACATGTATGAAAAATTATGCATGTTGGCTTTGCCACAAATACGATGTCAACTACATGATCATGCATGGCAATATGACAATATGAAGCGTGTCATATGAATGAGACGATGGAAAGTTGCATGGCAATATATCTCGGAATGGCTATGGAAATGCCATGATAGGTATATATGGTGGTTGTTTTGAGGAAGGATATATAGTGGTTGTATGGTACCGGCGAAAGTTGCGCGGTACAAGAGAGGCTAGCAATGATGGAAGGGTGAGAGTGCGTATAATCCATGGACTCAACATTAGTCATAAGAACTCATATACTTATTGCAAAAATTTACGAGTCATCAAAACAAAGCAATCAACGCATGCTCCTAGGGGGGAGGTTGGTAGAATTTAACCATCGCGCGCCCCCGACCTCCACACAAGGATGACACTCTACAAATACCTCATGCTGTAACTACGTCACATAGCGGTTCACCATACGTGCATGCTACGGGAGTCACTAACTTTAACACAAGTATTTCTCAAATTCATAATAACTCTACTAGCATGACTCTAATATCACTATCCTCATATCTCAAAACAATTATCAAGTATCCAACTTCTCATCATATTTAATGCACTTAGTGTGAAAGTTTTTACTACATTGATCTTGGATGTCTATCATGTGAAAGCTAGTTTTATAGCCAAAGCACATTACCATGTTGTTTTAATAGACTCTCAAAAGGCTATAAGTGAAGCATGAGAGATCAACAATTTCTACAAAATATAATCACCACCGTGCTCTAAAAGATGTAAGTGAAGCACTAGAGCAAAAATTATTCAACTTAAAAGCTAAAAGTGAAGCACATAGAGTGTTCTAACAATTCTAGGCCATATTTAACTCTCTCAAAAAGGTGTGTCCAGCAAGGATGATAGTGGCAAACTAACAAGCAAAGACTCAAATAACACACGACGCTCCAAGTAAAACACATATCATGTGGTGAATAAAAATATAGCTCCGAGTATAGTTACCGATAGATGAAGACGAAAGAGGGGATGCCTTCCCGGGGCATCCCCAAGCTTAGGCTTTTGGTTGTCCTTGAATTTTACCTTGAGGTGCCTTGGGCATCCCCAAGATTAGGCTCTTGCCAATCTTTATTCCATAGTCCATCAAAGCAATACTCAAAATTTGAAAACTTCACAACACAAAACTTAGACAAAAATCTCGTGAGCTCCGTTTGTATAAGAAAACAAACCACTACTCAAAGGTACTGTAATGAATTCATTCTTTGTTTATATTGGCGTTAACCCTACTGTATTCCAACTTCTCTATGATTCATATCCTCCAATACTACTCATAGATGCATTGAAATAAGCAAACAACACACGAAAAACAAAATCTATCAAAAACAGAACAGTCTGTAGTAATCTGTAACTTTCGCATACTTCTGCAACTCCAAAAAAACTGAAATAAATTGGTAAACGTGAAAAATTTGTCTATTAATCATCTGCAAAAAGAATCAACTAAATAGCAGGCTCCAGCAAAATCTGGTGACCATTCTAGCGAGCGCTAACGATTCTGTTTTTCACAGCAAGATCATATAAACTTCACACAAGTCTTCCCAAAGGTTCTACTTGGCACAAACACTAATTAAAACACAAAACCACATCTAAACAGAAGCTAGATGTAATATTTATTCCTAAATAGAAGCAAAAACAAAAAATATATAAAATTGGGTTGCCTCTCAACAAGCGCTATCGTTTTGCCCCTAGCTAGGCACGATACATGGATAGATCTAGGTATTACCATATTTGGTTTTTTACCTTTTTGGCGGTATCAAGTTCGAATCCGGGAGGTTCTTCACGTTTCCCTTCATATTCAGAAATCTTTAGATCTAACGAATCCAACCGCTTATTGCAAAGGGTAATCAACATATTCATGCAGTGGAGATTTCCACTAACATTCTTAAGAGGTTCAAGAGACTTTTGTAATATTTTAGTTACTTCGCTAATTTTCTCAAAAACTTGAGTCTCTTCCGGGGTAGAAGGATGCCTGAATAACTCTATCAAGGCATTATAAGAATCAAGAGTATGACTCCCCAAGAAATTTCCTCCTGTAACAGTATCAAGAACAAGCCTATTCCAAGGAGTAATGCCAATATAAAAATTGCGAAGAAGCACGGAAGTGGAAAGTTTCCTATTAGATCTATTTTGAGCATTGCAAATTCTATACCAGGCATCTTTTAAGTTTTCTTCCTCCCTTTGTTTAAAATTGTGAACCTCACTCTCGGGAGTATTAATAATGATAGGTGTGCTAGACATGATGACAAGCAAGCAATCCAACACACAAGCAAACAAGAAGCAAGCGGACGATAAACACACGGCAAAAGAAGGGCGAATAAAATGGCAAGGGTGAAGTGGGGGAGAGGAAAACGAGAGGCAAATAAATGTAATGCGAAGGATAAGGGTTTGTGATAGGTACTTGGTATATGACTTTTGCGTAAGCCTCCCCAGCAACGGTGCTAGAAATTATTCTTGCTACTTCTCGAGCTTGCGTTGTATTCCCTCGAAGAGGAAAGGGTGATGCAACACTGTAGCGTAAGTATTTCCCTCAGTTTTTGAGAACCAAGGTATCAATCCAGTAGGATACCATGTGTGAGTCCCTCGCGCCTGCACAAACAAATAAGAACTTCGCAGCCAACGCGATAAGGGGTTGTCAATCCCTTTACGGTCACTTACGAAAGTGAGATCTGATAGAGATGATAGTTTGATATTCTTGGTATTGTTGGATATAAGAACAGAAAGTGAAAGCAGAAAAGTAAAGTAGACTGTAGATTGATATGTTGAGAATAGACTCGGGGGCCATAGTTTTCTCTAGTGGCTTCTCTCATGATAGCGATATTCTACGGCGGGTTAACAAGTTACTATCGAGCAATTGATAGAAAAGCGAATAATTATGTGACTATCTAGGCACGATCATTATATATAGGCATCACGTCCGAAACAAGTAGACCAAAACGATTCTGCATCTACTAATATTACTCCACACATCGACCGCTATCCAGCATGCATCTAGAGTATTAAGTTCATAAGAACAGAGTAATGCCTTAAACAAGATGACATGATGTAGAGGGATAAACTCAAACATAGTGATATAAACCCCATATTTTTATCCTCGATGGCAACAATACAATACGTGCCTTGCTGCCCCTACTGTCACTGGGAAAGGACATCGCAAGATTGAACCCAAAGCCAAGCACTTCTCCCATTGCAAGAACTATAGATCTAGTAGGCCAAACCAAACCAATAATTCAAAGAGACTTGCAAGGATATTATAATCATACATAAAGAGTTCATAAAAGAACCAAATATTTCTCATAGATAATCTTGATCATAAACCCACAATTCATCGGATCTCGACAAACACACCGCAAAAAGAGATTACATCGAATAGATCTCCTCGAAGACCGAGGAGAACTTGGTATTGAGATCGAGAGAGAGAGAAGAAGCCATCTAGATACTAGCTATGGACCCGAAGGTCTTTGGTAAACTACTCACAACTCATGGTGAGGCGATGATGATGATGTAGAAGCACTCCGTGGAAGATCCCCCCTCCGGCGGAGCTCCAGAACAGGCCCCAAGATGGGATCTCACGGGAACAGAAGGTTGCAGCGGTGGAACTAGGGTTTTCTCTATTGTTCTGATGGTTTCGGGGTACGTAGATATATATAGGAAGAAGGACAGCACCGGGGGCAGACATTGGGCCCACAAGGTAGGGGCGCGCCCCCACCTTCTTGGACGCCACTTAAGCCCTATTTCGTGGTTCTCAAGTCTCCCGTGCGTATTTTTCTCCAAAAATATCTCTCCCGAAGTTTCATTCCGTTTGATATTCCTTTTCTGTAAAACCCTGAAATAGGCAAAAAATAGCAATCTGGACTGGGTCTTTGGGTTAATAGGTTAGTCCCAAAAATAATATAAAAGTGTATAACAAAGACAAATAAACATCCAAAACATCATAAATAATAGCATGGAACAATAAAAAAGTATAGATACGTTGGAGACGTATCAATTAGCAGCTGAGTTGTCAATTCAAGCACACCTGGAAACTTAGTATCTGCTGCAAGGTAGTTTAGTAGCAAAGTAATATGATAATAGCGGTAGCGGCAATAAAAGTAACATTAGTGTTTTTGTAGTTTTAATAGTAGCAGCGGAAAAGTAAATAAGCAAGAAGCAATATGTGAAAATCTCGTAGGCATCGGATCGGTGATGGGGAATTATGTCGGATGCAATTCATCATGTAAAAGTTATAACCTAGGGTGACACAGAGCTAGCTCCAGTTCATCAATGTAATGTAGGCATGTATTCCGAATATAGTCATACGTGCTTATGGAAAAGAACTTGCATGACATCTTTTGTCCTACCCTCCCGTGGCAGCGGGGTCCTAGTGGAAACTAAGGGATATTAAGGCCTCCTTTCAATAGAGTACCGAACCAAAGCATTAACACATCGTGGATACATGAACTCCTCAAACTACGGTCATCACCGGGAGCGGTCCCGATTATTGTCACTTCGGGGTTGCCAGATCATAACACATAGTAGGTGACTATAGACTTGCAAGATAGGATCAAGCACACACATATATTCATGAAAATATAATAGGTTCAGATCTAAAATCATGGCACCCGGGCCCTATTGACAAGCATTAAGCATAGCAAAGTCATAGCAACATCAATCTTAGAACATAGTGGGTACTAGGGATCAAACCCTAACAAAACTAACTCGATTACATGATAAATCTCATCGAACCCATCACCGTCCAGCAAGCCTACGATGGGATTACTCACGTACGGCGGTGAGCATCATGGAATTGGTGATGGAGAAAGGTTGATGATGACGATGGCGGCGATCTTCACTCTTCGGAGCCCCGAACGAACTCCAGATCAGCCCTCCCGAGAGAGATTAGAGCTTGGCGGCGGCTCCGTATCGTAAAATGTGATAATTCTTTTTCTCTGATTTTTTCTCCCTGAAAGTGAATATATGGAGTCCAGGGGTACGTCGGTGGAGCATGAGGGGGCACACGAGGCAGGGGGCGCGCCCCCACCCTCGTGGACAGGGTGTGGGCCCCCTGACGTAGATCTTTCCGCGGATATTTTTTATATCTTCCAAAATAATTCTCTGTGGATTTTCAGGTCATTTCGAGAACTTTTCATTTCTGCACAAAAACAACACCATGGCAATTCTGCTGAAAACAGCGTCAGTCCGGGTTAGTTCCATTCAAATCATGCAAGTTAGAGTCTAAAACAAGGGTAAAAGTGTTTGGAAAAGTAGATACGTTGGCGACGTATCAGTGTTGTTCTAGGAAAAAAAGTTGATAAGATATTGAATGTTATCCAATATGCTAGTAAAACTCTAGACAGTGCCCAGAAAAATTATGCTACTACTGAGAAGGAGTTTTTAGCAGTCGTATTTGCTTGTGATAAGTTTAGACCTTATATTGTTGATTCTAAAGTAACTATTCACACTGATCATGCTGCTATTAAATATCTGATGGGAAAGAAAGATGCTAAACCTAGACTTATTAGATGGGTTCTCCTTCTACAAGAATTTGATTTGCATATTACTGATAGAAGGGGAGTTGATACGTCTCCAACGTATCGATAATTTTTTATTGTTCCATGCTATTATTTATGATGTTTTGGATGTTTAATGGGCTTTATTATACACTTTTATATTATTTTTGGGACTAACCTATTAACCCAAAGGCCCAATCCAGATTGTTGTTTTTTTTGCCTATTTCAGGGTTTTGCAGAAAAGGAATATCAAATGGAGTCCAAACGGAATGAAACCTTCGGGAGAGATATTTTTGGAGCGATATCTTCACGGGAGACTTGAGAACCACGGAATAGGGCACACGTGGCATCCACGAGGGTGGGGGACACGCCCCCTCCCCCTGGGCGCGCCCCTGCTTCATGGGCCCCACGTTGCTCCCCCAGTGCCCTCCTTCCTCCTATATATACCCATGTACCCTGAAAACATCGAAGCAACAAAGAAAACCCTAATTCAACCGCCGCAACCTTCTGTTCCTGTGAGATCCCATCTTGGGCCTGTTCCGGAGCTCCGCCGGAGGGGGGATCTTCCACGGAGTGCTTGTACATCAACACCATCGCCTCACCATGAGTTGTGAGTAGTTTACCACCGACCTTTGGGTCCATAGTTAATACCTAGATGGCTTCTTCTCTCTTTTTGGATCTCAATAAAAGTTCTCCTCGGTTTTCGAGGAGATCTGTTCCATGTAATCTTTTTGCGATGTGTTTGTCGAGATCCGATGAATTGTGGGTTTATGATCAAGATTATCTATGAGAAATATTTGGTTCTTTTCTGAATTTTTTATGTGTGATTATAATATCCTTGCAAGTCTCTTCGAATTATCGGTTTGGTTTGGCCTACTAGATCTATAGTTCTTGTAATGGGAGAAGTGCTTGGCTTTGGGTTCAATCTTGCGGTGTCCTTTCTCAGTGACAGTAGGGGCAGCAAGGCACGTATTGTATTGTTGCCATCGAGGATAAAAAGATGGGGTTTATATCATATTGCTTGAGTTTATCCCTCTACATCATGTCATCTTGCTTAAGGCGTTACTCTGTTCTTATGACCTTAATACTCTAGATGCCTGCCGGATAGCGGTCGATGTGTGGAGTAATAGTAGTAGATGCATAATCGTTTCGGTCTACTTGTCACGGACGTGATGCCTATATATAATGATCATGCCTAGATATTCTCATAATTATTCGCTTTTCTATCAATTGCTCGACAGTAATTCGTTCACCCACCGTAGAAATCTGCTATCATGAGAGAAGCCAGTAGTGAAACCTATGGCCCTCGGGTCTATTCTCAACATATGAATCAACAATCTACTTTACTTTGATGTTTTTACTTTCTGTTCTTATATCCAAAAATACCAAAAATATCAATCTATCATATCTATCAGATCTCACTTTCGTAAGTGACCGTAAAGGGATTGACAACCCCTTATCGCGTTGGCTGTGAAGTTCTTATTTGTTTGTGCAGGTGCGAGGGACTCGCGTGTGGTTTCCTACTGGATTGATACCTTGGTTCTCAAAAACTGAGGGAAATACTTACGCTACTGTGCTGCATCACCCTTTCCTCTTCGAGGGAATACAACGCAAGCTAGAGAAGTAGCACGAAGAATTTCTTGCACCGTTGCCGGGGAGGCTTACGCAAAAGTCATATGCCAAGTACCTATCACAAACCCTTATACTTCGCATTACATTTATTTGCCTCTCATTTTCCTCTCCCCCACTTCACCCTTGTCGTTTTATTCGCCCTTTTTCGCTTGCCTCTTGTTTGCTTGTGTGCTGGATTGCTTGCTTGTCACTATGGCTCACCCTATTGGTGTTGACCCTCACCTCAAGAGGTTAGAGGAGATTGAAAACAATGTTAGAAATTTTACGTCTGTGCAATTTGAGCACAATGATTTCTTTAGAAACGAGCTTAAATAACAGAAAAAAATTTATGGAGCACATGAATAAAGAACTTGATGATATGTCTAAAGAATTTTATGGTTTGGAATCTTATGTTGCTCATCTTGAGAACTTAATAGCCCAAATTTCGGATAAACAGTCCACCTTAGTCAATAAGATGGCTGCTAAACCGGAAGCGTATGAAAATAAAGATGAAGATCTGAAAGTTATTGATGTATCTCCTATTAGATCCTTGTTTTCTAGTATGAATCTTGATAAAGATGGGACTGGAGATGAGTCTACTTTAATTGGAAGGCGTCCCAATGATTCAGAGTTTTTAGATCTTGATGCTAAATTTGTTAAAAGTGGGATTGAAGAGATTAAAACTTTGCATAGTGATGAACCCACTACTTCGGATTTCAAGGGATTCAATTATGATAATTGCTCTTTGATTGATTGTATTTCCTGGTTGCAATCCGTACGAAACTCTCCATATTATAGTCAAAATAAAGCTTTTACCAAACACATAGTTGATGCTTTGATGCAATCTTATGAAGAAAAACTTGAATTAGAAGTTTCTATCCCTAGAAAGCTTTATGATGAGTGGGAACCTACTATTTAAATTAAAATTAAAGATCATGAATGCTTTGCTTTGTGTGATTTGGGTGCAAGTGTTTCCACTATCCCAAAAACTTTGTGTGATTTGTTAGGTTTCCATGAGCTTGATGATTGTTCTTTAAATTTGCATCTTGCGGATTCTACCATTAAGAAGCCTATGGGAAGGATTAATGATATTCTTATTGTTGCCAATAGGAATTATGTGCCCGCAGATTTCATTGTTCTTGATATAGATTGCAATCCTTCATGTCCTATTATTCTTGGTAGACCTTTCCTTAGAACGATTGGTGCAATTATTGATATGAAGGATATTCCAATTTCCGTTAAGGAAATGCATGGAACACTTTCCTAGAAAGAAAATTAAATTACCTTATGAATCTATTATGAGATCCACTAATGGATTGCCTTCCAAAGATGGCAATACCTAGATCTATCCTTGTATCGTGCCTAGCTAGGTGCGTTAAACGACATCGTTTGTTGGGAGGCAACCCAATTTTATATTTTTTGTTTTTGCTTCTGTTTAGGAATAATTATTGCATCTAGCTTCTGTTTAGATGTGGTTTTGTGTTTTAATTAGTTTTTGTGCCAAGTAGAACCTTTGGGAAGACTTGTGTGAAGTTTATATGATCTTGCTGGAAAAAAACAGAATCGTTAGCGCTCACTAGAATAGTCACCAGATTTTACTGGAGTGTGCTATTTAGTTGATTCTTTTTGCAGATGATTAATAGACAATTTCCTCACGTTTACCTATTTTTTTAAAAAAAAAATTGGAGTTACAGAAGTATGCGAAAGTTACAGATTACTACAGACTGTTCTGTTTTTGACAGATTCTGTTTTTCGTGTGTTGTTTGCTTATTTTGATGAATCTATGAGTAGTATTGGAGGATATGAATCATAGAGAAGTTGGAATACAGTAGGTTTAACACCAATATAAACAAAGAATGAGTTCATTACAATACCTTTGAGTGGTGGTTTGTTTTCTTATACTAACGGAGCTCACGAGATTTTTGGTTAAGTTTTGTGTTGTGAAGTTTTCAAGTTTTGAGTATTGCTTTGATGGACTATGGAGCAAGGAGTGGAAAGAGCCTAAGATTGGGGATTCCCAAGGCACCCCAAGTTAAAATTCAAGGACAACCAAAAGCCTAAGCTTGGGGATGCCCCGGGAAGGCATCCCCTCTTTCGTCTTCATCTATCGGTAACTATACTCGGGACTATATTTTTATTCACCACATGATATGTGTTTTACTTGGAGCGCCAGGTATAATTTGAGTCTTTGCTTGTTAGTTTGCCACAATCATCCTTGCTGGACACACCTTTTTTAGAGAGATAAATATGGCCTAGAATTTGTTAGAACACTCTATGTGCTTCAATTATATATTTTGAGCTAAACTGTTGCGGTGTCCTTGCAATGGGAGAAGTGCTTGGCTTTGGGTTCAATCTTGCGGTGTCCTTTCCTAGTGATAGTAGGGGCAGCAAGGCATGTATTGTATTGTTGCTATCGAGGATAAAAGATGGGGTTTATATCATATTTCTTGAGTTTATCCCTCTACATCATGTCATCTTGCTTAAGGCGTTACTCTGTTCTTATGAACTTAATACTCTAGATGCATGCTGGATAGCGGTCGATGCGTGGAGTAATAGTAGTAGATGCAGAATCGTTTCAGTCTACTTGTCACGGACGTGATGCCTATATATAATGATCATGCCTAGATATTCTCATAATTATTCGCTTTTCTATCAATTGCTCGACAGTAATTCGTTCACCCATCATAGAAATCTGCTATCATGAGAGAAGCCACTAGTGAAACCTATGGCCCCCGGGTCTATTCTCAACATATCAATCTACAATCTACTTTACTTTGCTGTTTTTACTTTCTATTCTTATATCCAAAAATACCAAAAATATCAAACTATCATATCTATCAGATCTCACTTTCGTAAGTGACCAATAAAGGGATTGACAACCCCTTATCGCGTTGGTTGCGAAGTTCTTATTTGTTTGTGCAGGTGCGAGGGACTCGCGCATGGTCTCCTACTGGATTGATACTTTGGTTCTCAAAAACTGAGGGAAATACTTATCCTTCTGTGTTGCATCACCCTTTCCTCTTCGAGGGAATACAACGCAAGCTCGAGAAGTAGCAGGAGCTGAGAACCCTGTTGCAGACAACTTGTCTAGGTTAGAGAATATTCTTGATGACCCACTACCCATTGATGATAGCTTTCTGATGAACAATTAGCTGTCATAAATGCTTCTCGTACTGCTCCATGGTATGCTGATTAGGCTAATTACATTGTTGCTAAGTTCATACCACCTAGTTTCACATACCAGCAAATGAAAAAGTTCTTCTATGATTTAAGACATTATTTCTGGGATGACCCACACCTTTATAAAGAAGGCGTAGATGGTATTATTAGACGTTGTGTACCTGAGTATGAGCAGGAACAGATCCTACGCATGTGTCACTCCGAAGCTTATGGAGGACATCACGCTGGAGATAGAACTGCACATAAGGTACTGCAATCTGGTTTTTATTGTCCTACTTTCTTCAAGGATACCCGTAAGTTTGTCTTATCTTGTGATGAATGTCAAAGAATTGGTAATATCAGTAGACGTCAAGAAATTCCTATGAATTATCCACTTGTTATTGAACCATTTGATGTTTGGGGCTTTGGTTATATGGGACCATTTCCTTCCTCTAATGGGTATACACATATTTTAGTTGATGTTGATTATGTTACTAAGTGGGTAGAAGCTATTCCAACTAGTAGTGCTGATCACAACACCTCTATTAAGATGCTTATAGAAGTTATTTTTCCGAGGTTTGGAGTCCCTAGATAATTAGTGACTGATGGTGGTTCACACTTTATTCATGGTGCTTTCCGTAAAATGCTTGCTAAGTATGATGTTAATCATAGAATCGCATCTCCTTACCACCCACAGTCTAGTGGTCAAGTAGAACTAAGTAACATAGAGTTGAAATTAATTCTGCAAAAGACTGTCAGTAGGTCTAGAAAGAATTGGTCCAAGAAACTTGATGATGCATTATGGGTCTATAGAACTGCATATAAAAATCATATGGGTATGTCTCCGTATAAAATGGTTTATGGGAAAGCATGTCACTTACCTCTTGAGCTAGAACATAAGGCATATTGGGCTATTAAAGAGCTCAATTATGATTTCAAACTTGCCGATGAGAAGAGGTTATTTGACATTAGCTCACTAGATGAATGGAGAACCCAAGCTTATGAGAATGCCAATCTGTTTAAAGAAAAAGTTAAAAGATGGCATGACAAAAGGATACAAAAGCGTGAGGTTAACGTAGGTGATTATGTCTTGCTATACAACTCTCGTTTAAGATTTTTTGCAGGAAAACTTCTTTCTAAATGGGAAGGTCCTTACGTTATCGAGGAGGTCTATCGTTCCGGTGCCATAAAAATCAACAACTTCGAAGACACAAATCCGAAGGTGGTGAACGATCAAAGAATCAAACATTATATCTCAGGTAATCCTATAAATGTCGAAACCAATGTTATTTGAAATTGTAACCCCGGAGGAATACATAAGGGACACTTTCCAGAACGATCCAGACTCTGAAAAGGAAGAGGTATGTGGTACGGTAAGTAAACCGACTCCAAAACTGTTCTAATTGCTTATTTTCTCCGTTTTGGAATATTTAGAAAAATAGAAAAATAGGAGGCAGTCCGGAAAGGACACGAGGCATCCACGAGGGTGGAGGGTGCGCCCTACCCCCCTGGGTGCGCCCCCTATCTCGTGGGCACCTCATGTGCCACCCGGACTCCGTTTTCTTGCACGTTACTTCTTTTGGTCGGTAAAAAATCACTATATATTCTCCCGAAGGTTTTGACCACCGCACCACATGAATATCTTCTGTTTTTGTTTCGAGCTGCTTCTGTCACAGATAAGAGCAAGATGTCTTCTCAAGAGTCAGTTGGAGAGAGTCGGGTGTCTCATCCAGCACTTGGCCCAGGAGCAAACATCGATGCTGACCACTTTGGGCCATCAACGGAGGAAGAGATGGAGGCTGACCTGAAAAGGGTAGATGATATGGAGGAAGATCAAGAAGTTACTTCTCGGTTTTGAGCGGGATTCACGATGGGGGAACTATAGAGCTCAGCTATTCCAAACTCAGTCATCCCTACCAATGTCAGGTTTCTTTCTTATGAAAATATGAAAAAGAGTGTTACTTGTTCTCCCGCAGCTATGCAACACCCTTGGGTGAAAGGAGCTTTAGCCATCACGGGAAAGCTCCGCAAGGAAGTTATGGACCTCAAGCAGCAAGTTAACAAGCTCGAGGAGGAGAATCCTATCCTGAGGGGTATCATCGCCAAGAATATCACATCACCACCTCCGAAGAAAGAGACATAATCATATGGGTATGGGCACTCCCCTTGGCAACTGCCAAGCTTGGGGGAGGTGCCCCGGTATCGTATCACCATCACACTCCTATCTTTACCGCATTTCTTAGTTTTGATCCTTTTGGTAATATCTTGGTATAGTAGAATAAAGTTTAGTATGATCTAGTTGTGAGCTTTGCTTTATGATCTTTATCTTTGTAATCGAGTCCGTGAGCTATATAATAAAGATTAGTTTTGAGTCAAGGGCTTGATTTTCTCACCATGATCATGAGTAGACAAAAGAAAATATAGAAAGTACCAAGAGATCATATTGATCTTATGGAAAGTAATGACTTCACATATAAAGAGTATGATGAATAAAAATTGTTGAGAGTTGACAAACAAAGTTTTGGTCATCGTTGCAATTAATAGGAAGTAATAAAGAAAGAGAGGTTTCACATACAAATATACTATCTTGGACATCTTTTATGATTGTGAGCACTCATTAAAATATGACATGCTAAAGAGTTGATGTTGGACAAGGAAGACAACATAATGAGTTATGTTTTCTTATATCCGAAATAAAGTATATTTTCATGGATCATCCAACATGTTGAGCTTGCCTTTCCGCCTCATGCTAGCCAAACTCCTTGCACCAAGTAGAGATACTACTTGTGCTTCCATACATCCTTAAACCCAGTTTTACCATGAGAGTCCACCATACCTACCTATGGATTGAGTAAGATCCTTCAAGTAAGTTGTCATTGTTGCAACCCTCTAAAATATGTATGATCTATTAGTGTGCAGAAAATAAGCTTTATACGATCTTGTGATATGGAAGTAATAAAAGCGACGGGCTGCATAATAAAGGTCCCTATCACAAGTGGCAATATAAAGTGACGTTCTTTTGCGCTAAGATTTTGTACATCCAACAATAAAAGCACATGACAACCTCTGCTTCCCTCTGCGAAGGGCCTCTCTTTTGTTCTTACCTAATAAGAGTCATGGTGATCTTCACCTTTCCTTTTTACATTTTATCCTTTGGCAAGCACATTGTGTTGGAGAGATCCTGACATATATACCCACTTGGATGTAAGTTATCATGATCTATTACTGTTGACATTACCCTTGAGGTAAAAGGTTGGGAGGCAACATCATAATCCCCTATCTTTCTCTGTGTCCGATTAAGACTTCATACGCATAAGTATTGTGTGAGTGTTAGCAATTGTGAAAGACTAAATGATAGTTGAGTATGTGGACTTGCTGAAAAGCTCTTATATGGACTCTTTCGGATGTTATGCTAAATTGCAATTGCTTCAATGACCGAGATCATAGTTTGTTGGTTTTCAATGATATTTCTGATTCATACTTGGCATTGTGATTAGATTGTTAGTTTATCATAAGAGTCATATGACAATATATATTTATGTTGCTGTTATAAGAGTGATCATGATGCCCTCATGTCTGTATTTTATTTTTATCGACACCTCTATCTCTAAACTTGTGGACATATTTTTCGATTTCGGCTTTTCGCTTGAGGACAAGCGAGGTCTAAGCTTGGGGGAGTTGATACGTCCATTTTGCATCATGCTTTTATGTTGATATTTATTGCACTATGGGCTATTATTACACGATATGTCACAATATTTATGCCTTTTCTCTCTTATTTTACAAGGTTTACATGAAGAGGGAGAATGCCAGCAACTGAAATTCTGGGCTGGAAAAGGAGCAAACATTGGAGACCTATTCTGCACAACTCAAAAAGCCCCTAAACTCCATGAAACACCGTTTCAGAAAATATAAAAAATATCTGGCGAAAGAGATATGCCAGGGGGCCACCACCTGTCCACGAGGGTGGGGGCGCGCCCCCTGCCTTGTGGGCCACCTGATGACTCCCTGATGCCCATCTTCTCCTATATGAGGTGTTTTGACCTGGAAAAAATCATAAGGAGGCTTTCGGGACAAAGCGCCGCCGTCTTGAGTCGGAACCTTGGCGGAACAAATCTAGGGCTCCGGCGGAGCTGTTCTGCCGGGGATACTTCCCTCCGGGAGGGGGAAATCATCGCCGCCGTCATCACCAACAACTCTCCCATCTTGGGGAGGGTTATCTTCATCAACATCTTCACCAGCACCATCTCCTCTCAAACCCTAGTTCATCTCCTGTATCCAATCTGTAACATCCCAAATTTTCAATTTGGAATGTTATACATAGATCATAATTGCATTTGCATATTTTTGCATTTTGTTCGTGACGTTCCTCTAAAATTCTAAGCAACTGAAGGACCTACGGAGATAGTTGGGGATTTTACCGTTTTCGTATTTGAGTTCGCTCGAATACCGGTACGAGGACAGTGTGGTTCTAATTATTTTTCTCTCCTAAAAATATTTCTAAATAAAATAAATGAGCGGAGATAATATGACTTCTCCAAAATAATAGAAATAATGGAGGAAAAAATATTAAAATCACTTTTGGTATTTTTCTAGATTTATTTTCGGATTTATTTGCATAGGAAAAATACACGTTTTTCAAAATTGCATTTAGGTCTGGAAAAAATGTTCACCTTGTCCTAAATATTAATAGAGGACGGTGAAAATTTATTTCGGGATTTTTGGAGTCCATTTGATATTTATTTCGTTAGTTTTATTTCGTCGGGAATCTATTTTAAAAAAAAATGGAAACCGACTTAGCAACGTACCGGACCGGGACTCTGGGCTTTATATAGCGCCAGGCCGGCCCGACTCGCCCCCAGCCCGCCCCACGCGAAAACCCTATCCGCCGCCCTAGCCGCAGCCGCCCCGCCCCAGCCGCCGCCGCCGCCGCCGCTGCCTCGCCCGCCGCGCCCACCGCCGCCGCCGCCCGCCGCCGCCGCCCTCGCCGGACGCCGCCGCCACCGCCCCTCGCCGGACCCGCCGCCCCTTGCCGGACCCGCCGCCCGCCGGACTTGAGGTAGAAGCCGCCTCATTTGTTTTTTTTAGGATCAGATCGGTTTAAAAAAAACCTAGATCTGGTTTTTTTCGGTTTAGATCGGTTTTTCGTCGGTTTAGTTAAATAGCGGACGTTCGTCCGTACGTTCGTTTTTAGGAACGGTTTTCGTTAGTTAATCGCAGACAGCGAACGTTCGTTCGTTAGCCTGTTCGTCGTTTTTCTTTTTCGGGGTATTTTATCCGCGATTTTTCCGATCGCGATTTCTGCCCCGATCTTGTTTTTCGTTTTTCTTTTCGCTCGAGAGTCGGAATCAGGTGATTCAAAATCCCAGATCTTCGTCTCGAAGCCCTCTCTACGTTTAACCAACTTGAACAAAGTTTTGGCTACTGTAAAATTTGACTTTAGGCCAACTAGTAATTCGGAGCTCGTTTCTTTTGCAGCTTGAGTTTCGTTGCTTCTTTCGAGTTGATTCTTCTTGCAAACCGGAGTTCTTAAATTGAACTTTCTGGTTAGATCTCTTATTTGAGTTTTACCCGTGCATTAGTTAAGTACTTATTGTATGCTTGTTGTTTGATTGCGATAGAGTACCCGGAGTGCGCCACTTGCTACTTTGAGTCTCTAGGTTTTGCGGATCATCAGCAAGGCAAGTAACACTTTGATCATGCTTTTCCAATTACCCACTTTTCATTGCATTAGACATACCCCTCACACATTGCATGAATAGGATCAATTAACCTGTGGGATTGGGAAGTAGATCGAGGTAGTACCTATTACCTGCATTACATTCAAACCCTTGGGAGTTACTTCTACGTTTGCTGATAGGACATGCTATGCTCGTAGACGTGGTTTGGGTTTGAGTGAAATCTATGACAGATGTGAGATTGTTTAATTAATGGTTCAACTTAAGGTGGCAACATTAATACACATCTGGGTGGATTGAGGCACTTGGGTATTCCAGGATTGCCTGTTTTTCTTTTGGACCACCACCCAGGCTCAAAGGGATCATGAGATTATTCATACTAGAAACTTCCTGTGCAACCACAATGCTATTATGGGCTCTAGCATAGTATGAGTAAGTTGTGCGAACTCTTACAATGGTGAACTAGCAGATGTAGGGGATGTAGGTTGGTACGGTCCGCCCGATCGTAAGGTGCTAGCGCTTCTGAAAGACTATGTCTAGGTCATCCGTTTCTCAAACACCATGTAGTGCGAGAAACCAAACGAAGGCGATCGAGTCTTGTGGGGAAAGTGCACAAACCTCTGCAGAGTGTACAAACTGATCATGATTAGTCGTGTCCCCGGTTATGGACTTGAGTATCTGGTATTTGGATTTTCATGTGCATCTCAACATGTTACTCTAATTAAATTTTGTTGGGTTTAATGATTACTTTTAATTGGGGTTGAGAGGATTTCTATCTTCTCAACGATGTTTCAACTACCATGATAGTTAATTGAAATACATTCCTTTGAAGTAGGGAAAATTGGCTTTATGCAAAAACTTAACCATAGAGCTTTCCACCAGCCATATTGCATATAGTATAGCATTACTTTCATTGCATCTCTTGTGTTATCTTGCCAGCATATTTCATGTGCTGACCCGTTTTTCGGGCTGCAACGTTTCATGTTGCAGACTTTTCAGACGACGAGTAAGATGCCCTTTTAGGTCGTGGTTCTATACTCAGTGATGCCGCTGGAGTTGATGGACTCACTTATCTTCCAAGCCTTCCGTTGTTATCGTGTTAGATGGCCTTCGGCCATGATTTGTGTAATAAATTCATCGTTGAACTATCGATGTAATAAGTGTGTGATTGCCACTCTGTTATAAATCCTTCGAGTACCATGCATGTCAGCATTACTGCTCCAGGGATGACACTGATGCATGGAGATCAGACTGTTTGAGGTCTGGTCGCTACACAATCTTTGTACCAAAACCTTAGATTTGTACTTGTAGGTTGCTAGTAGTGTTGATTACTCCTTGTAGTTGATGCTAGTTGGTTTACTTGGTGGAAGATCATATGTTCAGATCTATTATGCATATTAATACCCCTCTGATTATGAACATGAATATGCTTTGTAAGTAGTTACGTTTGTTCCTGAGGACATGTGAGAAGTCTTGCTATAAGTAGTCATGTGAATTTGGTATTCGTTTGATATTTTGATGAGATGTATGTTGTCTTTCCTCTAGTGGTGTCATGTGAACGTCGACTACATCACACTTCACCATTGTTTGGGCCTAGAGGAAGGCATTGGGAAGTAATGAGTAGATGATGGGTTGCTAGAGTGACAGAAGCTTAAACCCTAGTTTATGCGTTGCTTCGTAAGGGGCTGATTTGGATCCATATGTTTGATGATATGGTTAGGTTTACCTTAATACTTCTTTTTAGTTGCGGATGCTTGCAATAGAGGTTAATCATAAATGGGATGCTTGCCCAAGTGGGCAGCACCCAAGCACCGGTCCACCCACATACCAAATTATCAAAGTAACGAACGCGAATCATATGAGCGTGATGAAAACTAGCTTGACGATAATTCACATGTGTCCTCGGAAGCGCTTTCCTTCATATAAGAGTTTGTCCATGCTTATCCTTTGCTACAAAAAGGATTGGGCCACCTTGCTGCACCTTATTTACTTTTACTATTTGTCACTTGTTACCAATTACCTTATCACAAAACTATCTGTTACCGATAATTTCAGTGCTTGCAGAAAATACCTTACTGAAAACTGCCTATCATTTCCTTCTGCTCCTCTTTGGGTTCGACACTCTTACTTATCGGAAGGACTACGATAGATCCCCTACACTTGTGGGTCATCAGGGGTGACGACCGATTGAACAACACACAATCAATCATATCATCTACCTCTTTTTATCTTTTATCTTTTCTCCTTAACCCTAGTTCTTTCTTCCTCATTCTTCGTTTGTTCTTCTTATTGCAGGGCGGCGAACCTCGAGGCCCTAGGGGCGATCAGGTCGACCTAGGGCAGCCCATAGCCACCGCGCGCCCTGACAGGGTACGTCCCGGGCGTGTGGGGTTTCGGGGTCTGCAAAAGCACCCGCCGGATTGCCTGCGTACCGCGTTTCCGCACGGTCTCCTTCGACATAAGCTGTGGTGCATCACCTCCGGCGTCGAGGGTACACGGTGACATGTTCGTGTGATAAAAGGAGCTATTTGTCGAGATCAAGCGGGCCTCTTTCTCGGAGCCTCGGTGGTGGTTTATCAGAGGGTATCTCATCCAGCAACACTTGAATGTATGGCGATCAGAGAGGCATTAGCACTTGATGGTGACCTTTATGAGAGGAAGATGCAAGTCTCTTCAGATTGCCAAGTGGTGGTGCATGACATCCAAGACAGAAGTGCGACATCATATGTAGCAATTATACATGAAATTACTGACCATAGGTCTGTTTTTCAGTCTTGTAATATTAGTCATGAATTTAGGAGGTCCAGTGTCGAAGCTCACAAGCTCACAAAACATGCTTTATCCCTACCAGTTGGCCGACATGTGTGGCTAGGCCAACCGGATGGACTATCTTTCGTCCCTTTAAACATTGTGACGACGCAATAGAAAACTTAACCATAGAGCTTTCCACCAGCCATATTGCATATAGTATAGCATTACTTTCATTGCATCTCTTGTGTTATCTTGCCAGCATATTCCATGTGCTGACCCGTTTTTCGGGCTGCAACGTTTCATGTTGCAGACTTTTCAGACGACGAGTAAGATGCCCTTTTAGGTCGTGGTTCTATACTCAGTGATGCCGCTGGAGTTGATGGACTCACTTATCTTCCAAGCCTTCCGCTGTTATCGTGTTAGATGGCCTTCAGCCATGATTTGTGCAATAAATTCATCGTTGAACTATCGATGTAATAAGTGTGTGATTGCCACTCTGTTATAAATCCTTCGAGTACCATGCGTGTCAGCATTACTGATCCAGGGATGACACTGATGCATGGAGATCAGACTGTTTGAGGTCTAGTCGCTACAAAGATGGTATCAGAGCACACGCTGACTGTAGGACACGACCACTAGGACAAGCCCTAGAACATGATCTACTCTTCTCTCTTCTGACTCCTCATCTTTTATATTCTTTAGGATGGTGGAAGCAAAGCACAAGTTCATGCAACCGGATGATGATACACCTTTTGGACGACACCTGAAGGAGGTCACCAGATATCTACACATTGGATTACCAAGTTTCACTGGAACCTACAATGCCACTCTACCTGAGGAGGAGCGTTGGTCGATTCAAGCTCAAGTTCCAGGAAGGACGTATGCACCCGTCACCCCACTCATAGCATTTTCCTTTAATGCACCTACATGGAGCCTAGGAAGGAGTATGGCAGCCCACATTGCTATGGGAAGGATTGGAGAAGTCTACAAACAAGAGCTAAAGGACACTATCTACCAGATTTGTGGACGCCGAGATGAGAACTGGGATATGATCAGCACTAGGAAGGGTATATCCATAGCAGCATTCATCCAGGAGTTGAACCACCACATTCGTCGCCAGGAGCACCAGATGTGTGCTAGGATGATAGATTTGAAGAAGGCCCTAAATAGGAATTTGGAGCTAGAGGAAGAACTCAAGTCTACACGTGACGGATATGAGGAGGAGATGAAGATACTTGTGGAGAAGAATGATGATTTGACCCGGAAGTTAGGGATACTCATGGGAGAAGAAGACGAGGAAGAAGAACCCAAGGAGATTCCACCGGAAGACTATATCATCATAGATGATACGGATTCGGAAGCTGAGGATAGCAAAGATGAAGACTATGAAGATGAAGCTGGGGCAGATATTATGGAATCCTCTGCCGACCAATATTTTTAGATGACCACCCTATGACTAGTAGTATACCACCAAGTATTAGATTTAGAGCACTTTTGTAAACGATCTTTAGATTTGTAAGACCTTGTTTGAAATTGATTGGTGTGATATGATTGTGTGTTTGTCTCATGTGCATATGGGTAGTGATTTTCCCTTAGACCTCTATTCTATTCTAATCTCTTCCCTCTACACCCGTCAGATGCCTCCAAGACGTGAATTCGAGTTTCCCCCTGAGCTCACCCAGTTGATCCAGCAGCAGAACACCCTGATGCAACTCCTTGTCCAGAACACCCAGAACACCCAGAACAACAACAACAACCCTCCACCACCACCACCTGTGGACAACCTGACACGTTTCTTTAGGTTGCAACCACCTGTGTTTGCTAGCAGCATCGAACCAATTGTGGCCGATGACTGGCTACGCAAGATTGGAAGGGATTTGACCACCGCCAATTGCTCGGATGCTGAGAAGGTGCGATTTGCCGCACACCAGTTGTCTGGACCAGCCGCAGCACGGTGGGAGAACTACACAGCCACTTACCCCGTAGCCAATGTGACTTGGGATCAGTTTCAGCAAGCTTTTCATACCGCCCATGTCTCAACTGGAGCCATGAGTATGAAGAAGCAGGAGTTTCGCAACTTGCGCCAAGGAAATCGTACTGTAGCTCAGTACGTGGATGAGTTTAGTACCCTATCTCGTTATGCCCCAGATGATGTGGCTATAGATGCCAAGAAGCAGGAGAGATTTATGGAAGGGCTAAATGATGAGATGAGTGTACAGCTGATGGTGGCAACTTTCAATAACTATCAGGAGTTGGTTGACCGAGCCCTGATGATTGAAAGGAAGCATCAACAGATTGAGAGTCGCAAGAGGAAGTATGGGCAAGGGAAGTATAATTCTGGAGCTCTGCAGAAGCCTCGCTTTACCCCTAAAGCAGTAGGACAGTTTCAGCATACCCATGGAGGAAGTAGCTCACACAACCACAATGGCACCAAGAATGGCAATGGTAATGGGAATGGGAATGGAGCCAATGGAAACCAGAACTGCCCTGCACCATCCACACCCACCAAGAGGGATTTTAGCCATGTCACTTGTTACAAGTGCGGGAAGACTGGACATTATGCCAATGAATGTCCTGAAGTTAAGAATGGGAACGGCAATGGAAGCGCCGGGAAGAAGCCCAACCCGTTCAACAAAGGACAAGTGAACCACGTGACTGTGGAAGAAGTAGAAGAGCAACCAGATGCAGTCATGGGTAAGTTCTTAGTTAAGACCTTTACTGCACTCGTTCTTTTCGATACTGGCGCATCGCATTCATACATTTCAAGGGGATTCGTGGATAAGTATAAACAGCCGACCCAAGCCCTTAGATCGCCCATGTTAGTAACCTCACCAGGAGCAGAGTATATGGCTAAGTCATGGTGTGATCAGTTGCCCTTAAGGATTGGTAATTACATATTCCCTTCGGACCTAATAGTATTGGAATCTCAAGGACTGGATGTGATATTAGGAATGGATTGGTTATCTAAGTATGAAGGGAATATTGAATGTGCCAGTAAGACAATTTTGCTTACTACGCCGGAAGGAAGAAGGATCAAGTATGTATCCCGGCATGAGTCAAAGAGGAGTAGATTAAATTCCCTGTCGGGAGTTGTTCAGGAGGAAGTGCCTGTAGTGAAGGATTTTCCGGATGTGTTTCCAGAGGAATTACCTGGCATGCCACCGGATAGAGATATAGAGTTTTTGATTGAACTTTTGCCACGCACCGGGCCAATTTCTAAGAGACCCTATAGGATGCCCGCAAAGGATTTGGAGGAAATTAAGAAGAAGATTAAGGAGTTACTGGATAAAGGATTTATACGCCCAAGTTCTTCGCCTTGGGGTTCTCCAGTACTTCTAGTGGAGAAGAAGGATGGATCGTTAAGAATGGTTGTTGATTACCGAGGATTGAATGAAGTAACGATCAATAATAAGTACCCGTTGCCAATGATCAATGATCTGTTCGATAGATTGCAAGGAGCTAAGGTCTTTTCTAAGATCGATCTGCGATCAGGGTATCATCAATTGAAGATTCGAGAGCAAGATATCCCTAAGACGGCCTTTACCACTAGGTATGGGTTGTACGAGTATACCGTTATGTCGTTTGGTCTGACAAACGCACCGGCTTACTTTATGAACCTGATGAACAAGGTGTTTATGGAGTATTTGGATAAGTTCGTCGTAGTGTTCATAGATGATATTTTGATCTTCTCGAAGGATGAAGAGGAGCATGAGGAACATTTGCGTTTGGTGTTAGAGAAGCTCAGAGAGCATCAGCTGTATGCCAAGTTTAGCAAATGTGAGTTTTGGTTGAAGGAAGTCGGATTCCTCGGACATGTTATATCCGGAGAAGGAATAGCAGTAGATCCCGCCAAGGTGGAGACTGTGACCAATTGGGAAGCACCGATGACCGTTGGAGAGATCCGTAGTTTTCTTGGACTCGCAGGATACTACCGGAGATTTATCGAGAATTTCTCGAAGATTGCAAAGCCAATGACGGAGTTGTTGAAGAAGGAAACCAAGTTCAGTTGGACCGAAGAATGTGAGACTAGTTTTCAGGAGTTGAAGAAAAGGTTGGTATCATCCCTTGTGTTGATTCTGCCAGATCAACATAAGGATTATGAGGTGTACTGCGACGCTTCACGTCGAGGACTTGGAGCAGTTCTTATGCAGGAAGGAAGAGTTGTTTCGTATGCTTCACGACAACTGAAACCTCATGATATGAACTACGCCACCCACGATTTGGAATTAGCAGCTGTAGTGCATGCACTGAAGACGTGGAGACATTTTCTCATAGGAAACCATTGTGAAGTATATACGGATCATAAGAGTCTGAAGTATATATTCACTCAGAAGGAGTTGAATCTTAGGCAAAGGAGATGGTTGGAACTCATTAAGGATTATGACATGAGATTGCATTATCATCCCGGAAAGGCTAACGTAGTAGCTGATGCGCTAAGCCGTAAGAGCCATGTCAATACCCTAATGATGGAGGGGTTTCCAAAGGAGCTAGCCGAGGACCTACGAGAACTACGTTTGGAGATAGTTCTGAGAGGTTATTTAGCAACACTAGAAATCCAGTCTACCTTGATGGATAAAATCAGAGAAGCTCAGAAAACTGACAAGGAGATTGTCGCTATAAAGGAGAAGATGAGCGAAGGAAAAGCTAAAGGTTTTCGTGAGGATGAACACGACACCTTATTGTTTGAGGATCGAATCTATGTGCCCAATGACCCGGAGATTAGGAAGTTGATTTTACAAGAGGCCCATGATTCACCATACTCGATACACCCAGGAAATACTAAGATGTATTTGGATTTAAAGGATATTTTCTGGTGGACCGGTATGAAGAAAGATATTGCGGAGTATGTAGCAGTTTGTGATGTGTGTCAGAAAGTAAAGGCAGAACATCAGAAGCCAGCAGGATTGCTACAACCTATGCCGATTCCCGAATGAAAGTGGGAGAAACTTGGTATGGATTTTATCACCGGATTGCCCAGGACCAAAGCAGGGTATGATTCAATCTGGGTAGTAGTAGACCGATTGACGAAGGTAGCCCACTTTATTCCGGTGAAAACCACATATACCAGTGCGAAGTTGGCTAAGATATACATGACCCGAATTGTATGTCTGCATGGAGTACCGAGGAGTATTGTATCTGATAGAGGAACTCAGTTTACCTCGAAGTTCTGGAATCAGTTACATGAGACTTTGGGAACCAGGCTAGAGTTTAGCACAGCATTTCACCCCCAGACTGATGGACAGACGGAGAGAGTCAATCAGATATTGGAAGATATGCTTAGAGCCTGTGCATTAGATTATGGATCTAGTTGGGATTACAACTTGCCTTACGCAGAGTTCTCATACAACAACAGTTACCAGGCCAGTTTGAAGATGGCACCGTTTGAGGCATTATATGGAAGGAGATGCCGAACACCGTTGTCATGGGATGAAGTTGGAGACCGACAGTTTTTTGGACCAGACTTAATCAAAGAGTCTGAGGAGAAAGTGAAGTTAATTCGAGATAGACTGAAGGTAGCTCAGTCCAGGCAGAAGAGTTACGCCGACTCGAAACGCAAGGAGATAGACTATGAGATTGGAGACAGAGCGTACTTGAGGGTATCGCCTCTGCGAGGAGTTAAACGTTTCGGAGTTAAAGGGAAGTTAGCCCCGAGATTTGTTGGACCTTACCGTGTTTTGGAACGCATGGGAGAGGTTGCCTATAAGTTGGAGTTGCCCGAAGGATTGTCAGGAGTGCACGACGTGTTTCACGTATCGCAACTGAAGAAGTGCCACGCGGAGATGGCCGATATACCACTTAGAGACACAGTACCCCTGGAAGCAATTCAGTTGGACAGTGACTTGACCTACGAGGAGAAGCCCGTTAAGATTCTCGAATTTTCGAGTAGAGTTACCCGTAGCAAGGTTATCAAGTTTTGCAAAGTTCAGTGGAGTCATCACACCGAGGAAGAAGCCACCTGGGAGCGAGAAGATTATCTATGCAAGGACCACCCACACTTATTTTCTAGCCAAGCCGAATCTCGAGGGCGAGATTCATTCTAAGGGGGTAGGTTTGTAACATCCCAAATTTTCAATTTGGAATGTTATACATAGATCATAATTGCATTTGCATATTTTTGCATTTTGTTCGTGACGTTCCTCGAAAATTCTAAGCAACTCAAGGACCTACGGAGAGAGTTGGGGATTTTACCGTTTTCGTATTTGAGTTCGCTCGAATACCGGTACGAGGACAGTGTGATTCTAATTATTTTTCTCTCCTAAAAATATTTCTAAATAAAATAAATGAGCGGAGATAATATGACTTCTCCAAAATAATAGAAATAATGGAGGAAAAATATTAAAATCACTTTTGGTATTTTTCTGGATTTATTTTCGGATATATTTGCATAGGAAAAAATACGTGTTTTTCAAAATTGCATTTAGGTCCGGGAAAAATGTTCACCTTGTCCTAAATATTATTAGAGGACGGTGAAAATTTATTTCGGGTTTTTTGGAGTCAGTTTGATATTTATTTCGTTAGTTTTATTGCGTCGGGAATCTATTTAAAAAAAAAACGGAAACCGACTTAGCAACGTACCGGACCGGGACTCTGGGCTTTATATAGCGCCAGGCCGGCCCGACTCGCCCCCAGCCCGCCCCGCGCGAAAACCCTAGCCGCCGCCCTAGCCGCAGCCGCCCCGCCCCAGCCGCCGCCGCCGCCGCCGCTGCCTCGCCCGCCGCCGACGCCGCCGCCGCCGCCCAGCCGGACGCCGCCGCCGCCGCCCCTCGCCGGACCCGCCGCCCGCCGGACTTGAGGTAGAAGCCGCCTCATTTTTTTTAGGATCAGATCGGTTTTAAAAAAAACCCTAGATCTGGGTTTTTTCGGTTTAGATCGGTTTTTCGTCGGTTTAGTTAAATAGCGGACGTTCGTCCGTACGTTCGTTTTTACGAACGGTTTTCGTTAGTTAATCGCAGACAGCGAACGTTCGTTCGTTAGCCTGTTCGTCGTTTTTCTTTTTTGGGGTATTTTATCCGCGATTTTTCCGATCGCGATTTCTGCCCTGATCTTGTTTTTCGTTTTTCTTTTAGCTCGAGAGTCGGAATCAGGTGATTCAAAATCCCAGATCTTCGTCTCGAAGCCCTCTTTACGTTTAACCAACTTGAACAAAGTTTTGGCTACTGTAAAATTTGACTTTAGGCCAACTAGTAATTCGGAGCTCGTTTCTTTTGCAGCTTGAGTTTCGTTGCTTCTTTCGAGTTGATTCTTTTTGAAAACCGGAGTTCTTAAATTGAAATTTCTGGTTATATCTTTTATTTGAGTTTTACCCGTGCATTAGTTAAGTACTTATTGTATGCTTGTTGTTTGATTGCGATAGAGTACCCGGAGTGCGCCGCTTGCTACTTTGAGTCTCTAGGTTTTGCGGATCATCAGCAAGGCAAGTAACACTTTGATCATGCTTTTCCAATTACCCAGTTTTCATTGCATTAGACATACCCCTCACACATTGCATGAATAGGATCAATTAACCTGTGGGATTGGGAAGTAGATCGAGGTAGTACCTATTACCTGCATTACATTCAAACCCTTGGGAGTTACTTCTACGTTTGCTGATAAGACATGCTATGCTCGTAGACGTGGTTTGGGTTTGAGTGAAATCCATGACAGATGTGAGATTGTTTAATTAATGGTTCAACTTAAGGTGGCAACATTAATACACATCTGGGTGGATTGAGGCACTTGGGTATTCCAGGATTGCCTGTTTTTTTTTGGACCGCCACCCAGGCTCAAAGGGATCATGAGATTATTCATACTAGAAACTTCCGTGTGCAACCACAATGCTATTATGGGCTCTAGCATAGTATGAGTAAGTTGTGCGAACTCTTACAGTGGTGGACTAGCAGATGTAGGGGATGTAGGTTGGTGCGGTCCGCCCGATCGTAAGGTGCTAGCGCTTCTGAAAGACTATGTCTCGGTCATCCGTTTCTCAAACACCATGTAGTGCGAGAAACCAAACGGAGGCGATCGAGTCTTGTGGGGAAAGTGCACAAACCTCTGCAGAGTGTACAGACTGATCATGATTAGCCGTGTCCCCGGTTATGGACATCTTGAGTATCTGGTATTTGGATTTTCATGTGCATCTCAACATGTTACTCTAATTTAATTTTGTTGGGTTTAATGATTACTTTTAATTGGGGTTGAGAGGATGTCTATCTTCTCAACGATATTTCAACTACCATGATAGTTAATCAAAATACATTCCTTTGAAGTAGGGGAAAATTGGCTTTACGCAAAAACTTAACCATAGAGCTTTCCACCAGCCATATTGTATATAGTATAGCATTACTTTCATTGCATCTCTTGTGTTATCTTGCCAGCATATTTCATGGGCTGACCCGTTTTTCGGGCTGCAACGTTTCATGTTGCAGACTTTTCAGACGACGAGTAAGATGCCCTTTTAGGTCGTGATTCTATACTCAGTGATGCCGCTGGAGTTGATGGACTCACTTATCTTTCAAGCCTTCCGCTGTTATCGTGTTAGATGGCCTTCAGCCATGATTTGTGTAATAAATTCATCGTTAAACTATCGATGTAATAAGTGTGTGATTGCCACTCTGTTATAAATCCTTCGAGTACCATGCGTGTCAGCATTACTGATCCAGGGATGACACTGATGCATGGAGATCAGACTGTTTGAGGTCTGGTCGCTACACAATCTATGTACCAAAACCTTAGATTGGTACTTGTAGGTTGCTAGTAGTGTTGATTACTCCTTGTAGTTGATGCTAGTTGGTTTACTTGGTGGAAGATCATATGTTCAGATCTATTATGCATATTAATACCCCTCTGATTATGAACATGAATATGCTTTGTAAGTAGTTACGTTTGTTCCTGAGGACATGTGAGAAGTCTTGCTATAAGTAGTCATGTGAATTTGGTATTCGTTTGATATTTTGATGAGATGTATGTTGTCTTTCCTCTAGTGGTGTCATGTGAACGTCGACTACATCACACTTCACCATTGTTTGGGCCTAGAGGAAGGCATTGGGAAGTAATGAGTAGATGATGGGTTGCTAGAGTGACAGAAGCTTAAACCCTAGTTTATGCGTTGCTTCGTAAGGGGCTGATTTGGATCCATATGTTTGATGATATGGTTAGGTTTACCTTAATACTTCTTTTTAGTTGCGGATGCTTGCAATAGAGGTTAATCATAAATGGGATGCTTGCCCAAGTGGGCAGCACCCAAGCACCGGTCCACCCACATACCAAATTATCAAAGTAACGAACGCGAATCATATGAGCGTGATGAAAACTAGCTTGACGATAATTCCCATGTGTCCTCGGAAGCGCTTTCCTTCATATAAGAGTTTGTCCATGCTTATCCTTTGCTACAAAAAGGATTGGGCCACCTTGCTGCACCTTATTTACTTTTACTATTTGTCACTTGTTACCAATTACCTTATCACAAAACTATCTGTTACCGATAATTTCAGTGCTTGCAGAAAATACCTTACTGAAAACTGCCTATCATTTCCTTCTGCTCCTCTTTGGGTTCGACACTCTTACTTATCGGAAGGACTACGATAGATCCCCTACACTTGTGGGTCATCAGGGGTGACGACCGATTGAACAACACACAATCAATCATATCATCTACCTCTTTTTATCTTTTATCTTTTCTCCTTAACCCTAGTTCTTTCTTCCTCGTTCTTCGTTTGTTCTTCTTATTGCAGGGCGGCGAACCTCGAGGCCCTAGGGGCGATCAGGTCGACCTAGGGCAGCCCATAGCCACCGCGCGCCCTGACAGGGTCCCTCCCGGGCGTGTGGGGTTTCGGGGTCTGCAAAAGCACCCGCCGGATTGCCTGCGTACCGCGTTTCCGGACGGTCTCCTTCGACATAAGCTGCGGTGCATCACCTCCGGCGTCGAGGGTACACGGTGACATGTTCGTGTGATAAAAGGAGCTATTTGTCGAGATCAAGCGGGCCTCTTTCTCGGAGCCTCGGTGGTGGTTTATCAGAGGGTATCTCATCCAGCAACACTTGAATGTATGGCGATCAGAGAGGCATTAGCACTTGATGGTGACCTTTATGAGAGGAAGATGCAAGTCTCTTCAGATTGCCAAGTGGTGGTGCATGACATCCAAGACAGAAGTGCGACATCATATGTAGCAATTATACATGAAATTACTGACCATAGGTCTGTTTTTCAGTCTTGTAATATTAGTCATGAATTTAGGAGGTCCAGTGTCGAAGCTCACAAGCTCACGAAACATGCTTTATCCCTACCAGCTGGCCGACATGTGTGGCTAGGCCAACCGGATGGACTATCTTTCGTCCCTTTAAACATTGTGACGACGCAATAAAAAGCTTTGGAGTTTGTCTATAAAAAATACTTTTTATAACAAAAGGCCCTGGATTTTGACAAGTCCTGGAACTTTTGGAGAACACGAATCAAGTGTACATATGTTTCTGAGGCTACAGCATTTGATTCGTATTGTCCAAAAGTCCACGAACTATGGATCAAGTGCGTATATTCGTCAGCAACAACACTGTGGGATTACAGATAACATAACTTGTCTCTGTTTCACATCCGAAAGAAGCTCAGAAATGGAGCAAGAGATCATATAAAGCCGTCCGACGGAATTTATGGATCAAGATTCCATTTATGGCTGGTACAAAGATATCATCCACTAGAACTGAATATTCTCCATCAGCGCAATACAACTTGCAGAATTCGAAGCTAGTGAAAATCATAACCATCTACGCATTCTCCATCAGCTGCAAGACCTCAATTTCTGTGGGCAGTGAAGGGATTGCACCTTTCTTTGTGGTGGTGATTGCTCCACATGCATTGGCAAATTTAATCGCCTCCACGAGCTTTTCCTGGTTCTGCGGCAACCAGCAGATATGAAATTAGTTAACCACCTACTTTTACGCATGAAAAACGGCATGAATTATACAGAGCTAGATTGAAACCAGTACAGTAATGCTGAAGGAAGTGTTTGTAGGCAAGCTTACTTGCAGTGATGATGGATCTTGGACAATTTTTCGGAGCAGAGCACCAACAAATGCATCACCAGCACCTGTTGTATCAACTTGTTGTATTTTGTACGATGGGACAACTCCACGGAAATCCTATAGTCAAATACAACAAAGCTCAAGTCTCAATTACAGCATGAGTCTTCAATTTCCAATGGTAATTGTGCAAGAGTTATTATATGCTTGTCCTGAGTGCATACAAAGCAAAGCCCAGTGAAGCTTAGATTTGAGACACAAAGTACAGCCAGCACTAACAATAGATTGTGAAAACTTGTAAATCATACCCTGGCATAGTACTTGCATCCTTGACCTCCAAGAGTGACCAGGAGGAGCTTAAAGGTAGGGCGCCACAGCTTCATGACAACATCGTCCTCTACTGAATCGATGCCAGTCAAAAACTCGACCTCAGACTCACTGACCTTGACAATGTCTGCCTGATCCCAGATACTCAAGATCTTGATGCGAGCCTCCTCACGGGATGACCACAATGCCTCCCTCGGGTTCGGATCATATGAGAGAAGCGCGCCTGCCTCTTTGGCAATCTCCATGGCGCGCAGATGTGCCGACCGGCAAGGCTCAGCAATCAAGCTTATTGATCCATAGTGGAAGACTGTAGCCTGGGCGGATTATAAGTTGGGAGTCATTTTCCCTCAAAGAAATAGAACAGTGCAGTACAGAAACTTTGCGAAAAATCGACAGACTTAAGAGTCATATCAGTAGAGTTGAACACTTCCTTAGCAATTCTGCACACAGAGCACAAATCTAACAATGAACAGTTGAAGCATCTAGCAGCACCTGATATGTGGTAGTTCTCGATCATAGAACTATACATACAAGCGACATGACCCTCTTTCCCCATGGATGAAAATGTTGACCACCAGCTGATGAATCGGTTAACCTGGTCATGGTGTGCTGAGGACATTAGACTATGGTCCTGGAGATGTTCATATCGAACGAACTACCTGACATGCACAATTCTGAAATCACGTCTCAGTCTCACAGTACCAAATATGCAAACATTTTCTCAAAAGTTTTACTAACCATGACAAAATCCATGTGATATCAACAAATCAGCTGACACTCTCAGATCTCAATTATTGTGCATCACAATGAAACAAACTTCACATTGGACTATAAAAATAATGGTGTAGGAGACACAGGTTGAAGTATCAGACAGATCCAGCAAAAGAACAAGTACCAACCAACCAGACGGCACAACAAAATCCGACCAAGATCCGCCTTATATGCCAAGGAAGATTCAGCACCCAAACTGCACGAAACGAAAAGGACACCTACAACAAGAGGAACAGGACGAAGAAAATTCCACCTGATGCGCACCAAGAAACCTAGCTAGCGCTCGCGTCCGGATCCAAGAAACTGGCCGAAGACTGTACTACGCTCGATGGGATCGAGTTGGTTCCCCAGATCGCAAACAAAGAAACCGGTAATAAGGAGAGTCGTGATTCGCGTACCCTCTTGATGACGTCGACGTTGAGCTCGTCGGCGGTGAGGAGCATGTCGGCGCTGGGGTTGCGGTAGAACATGAACTCGCGCTCCCCGTCGGCGAGCAGCGTGACGAAGGCGAGCGCGGTGCGCGCGCCCGCGTCGAAGACGACGGCGCCGTCGTCGACGCCGTTGTCGCGGAGGATGGCGGCCAGCATCCGGCCGAACTCGTCGTCGCCGAGCTTGCCGACGAAGGCGGCCTCGCCGCCGAGCCGCGCGACCGCGATGGAGACGTTGGCCGGCGCGCCCCCGGGGGCCTTGAGGAAGGCCGGCGCCTCCGCCAGCGACACCCCCGCCACCGTCGGCACGAAGTCCACCAGCATCTCCCCGAAGCTGACCACCAGCTCGCCCCCGCCCGCCATCTCCGGGCACACGGACGGAGACAGGGAGAGAAAGAGAATGGGGGATGATGTGTGCGCGCCGGGACGGAAGTCCACCCAAAATCACCTGACTTGAAGACCACAATGGTCGCCATGTTCTTCTATTCTTTTATTCTTCTCCTGTGTCCCACATGCTCGTTTATGCCATTTTTCTCAACGTGACCGACAGTTGATGCCATGAAACGATATAGATTTTTCTAACACATTACGGTTTCATATGCTTGCGTCAGCGGCGAGGCCAGCCTCAAGAATCTGCGGGATCATTGCTATTTTTTTTCAATCTTCGCAATGTACAGTAAATGAACAGTGTTTTTTGGCTATTTTCTTCAAAAGCTGTGGGGTCACATGGAATCGCCATTGCTTGCGTATACATATACATCCATCTTAGGGCATCCCTAGCAGATCCCACAAGCGGCCAAACAGTAAAAATCGTTTGAGGGCTCCCACAAAAATTATTACGGGACGGCGAATCCTCCGACCAAACAGTTCCTATATACTGGCCACCAACACCACCCCTAGCACCTACATCGCATCATCCACATTGACCGGAGAGCTCGCACCACCATCTTCACGAACTTGAACCGGAGAGTGAGCACCACCATCTTCGCGAACTTGGACCGGAGATTGAGCACGACCACCATCACCACCATTCCCTTGGCTTGCCGAAGCACCACCACCATGCAGAAGCCACCATCACCACAACCACCACCACCCATGCCGAAACCACCCGTGCCAAAGCCACCACTACCAACACCAATGTTGAAGCCACCACCACCAACCCTGCTGAAGCCGCCTCCGCTACCCATGCAGAGGCCACCACAAACATTGCCGAAAAAAGCCCACTCCAAACCCAACACCACCACCGGCCATAAGATTTTGGAGCTCCACCTTCCTCCGGAGCATGATCTCCATTCTTTCCATCTCCCAAAATTATCTTGCAATTGCATACATGCCCTCCGGATTCATGATCATGAATAGGTCCTCCTCGGCGGTCCTCTCGTCCTTCCTCTTTTGCTCCTCGAAGGCACACCTCTGTCCCATTTCTCCTCTTTGTGCTTCTCTTTCTTCTCGGCCATGGCAACTTTTGCATCTTAATGCTTGGCTGGCATAGCATCCTTCACCTTCGTCATCTCATCAGTTTGATCCCTCAAAGTGATTGCCTCGGAAGTCCTCTTGACTCTTGCTTTCTCCTTCTTGTTTCCATCCGGTTTGCCCTTGTTTCTTCCTCATCTTGGTGCATCATCACTATCATCATCGTCCTCAACCTCCACTTTGATGCCTCTTTTTGGAGGGGGTTCCTTGACCCTCACCCTCCACTTCTCATTATCCTGGAGCCATTTCCAACAATGTTGAAGATTGAATGACCGTCCATTGGAAGCCGGGAATTGCTTGTCGTACTCGTTGGCGATGTGATCCTACACACAAACATTGAGCCAAGTATGAGCTCACAATCTTCCTATGCACAGGGCTAGGGACTTGAAGATGAAGAAATGCTCACATAATCATCAACAATGACGCCACTAGATGGTGCATTCCGCACTTGTTCCAAGCATCTGGACCAACGGGGGCAAGCTTTGTTGATGGTGTCCCAACGACCTTGAAGGCCCTTCAAGCTCCGGACAGGTGGGAATGACACTGTTTGATGAAATTTGTCTTTGATCATTTGCCAATAGTTGCCATATGTTTGATCCTTGCCGGTGATGAAGTCAAGAGAGGTGCTTTCCCATGCTTTAACTAAACACACATCCTCTGTCTCCATGTAATCGCCGGTCCTCCCCACCCTAGCATCATAGTCGGCCACCTCGATTGCTTGCACATCATCATCTTCATCATTCTCATCGCGCACTTCTGCGTTGACCTCAACGTATGATGCATCAAATGTTGGGAACGTAGCATGCAATTTAAAAAAATCATACGATCACGCAAGATCTATCTAGGAGATGCATAGCAACGAGACGGGAAGAGTGTGTCTACGTACCCTCGTAGACCGAAAGCGGAAGCGTTAGATTAACGCGGTTGATGTAGTCGAACGTCTTCATGATCCAACCGATCCAAGTACCGAACGTACGGCACCTCCGTGTTCAGCACATGTTCAACTCGATGACGTCCCTCGAGCTCTTGATCGAGTAGAGGGTCGAGGGAGAGTTCCGTCAGCACGACGGTGTGGCGGCGGTGTTGGTGATGTGATCCGTGCAGGGCTTCGCCTAAGCACTACGATGCTATGACCTGAGGAGTAAACTATGGAAGGGGGCACCGCACATGGCTAAGACAAATCTTGGTGTTCCTTTGGGGTGCCCCCTGCCCACGTATATAAGGGAGGGGAGGAGGAGGCCAGCGGCCTAGGAGGGGCACACCAAGTGGGGAGTCCTACTTGGACTCCCAGTCCAAGTAGGATTCGGCCCCCCTCCTTCCTTCTTATGGAGAGGGGAGAGGGGAAAGGAGGGAGAGGGAGAAGGAAAGGGGGGTTGCGCCCCCACCCCTAGTCCAATTCGGTTTGGGCTTGGGGGGCACGCCCCACCTCCTGTGGTAGCCTCCCTCTCTCCACTATGGCCCAATAGGCCTATTAACTTTCTCGCGGGGTTCCGGTGACCTCCCGGTACTCCGAAAAATCCTCGATCTTCTTCGGAACCATTCCGATGTCCGTATATAACCTTCCAATATATGAATCTTTACCTCTCGACCATTCCGAGACTCCTCGTCATGTCCGTGATCTCATCCGAGACTCCTAACAAAAATTCGGTCACCAAAACACATAACTCATAATACAAATCATCATCGAACGTTAAGCGTGCGGACCCTACGGGTTCGAGAACTATGTAGACATGACCGAGACACATCTCCGGCCAATAACCAATAGCGGAACGTGGATGCTCATATTGGCTCCTACATATTCTACGAAGATCTTTATCGGTCAAACCGCATAACAACATACGTCATTCCCTTTGTCATCGGTATGTTACTTACCCAAGATTCGATCGTCGGTATCATCATGCCTAGTTCAATCTCGTTACCAGCAAGTCTCTTTACTCATTCCGTAATGCATCATCCCGCAACTAACTCATTAGTCACATTGCTTGCAAGGCTTATAGTGATGTGCATTACCGAGAGGGCCCAGAGATACCTCTCTGATACTCGGAGTGACAAATCCTAATCTCGATCTATGCCAAATCAACAAACACCTCTAGAGACACCTGTAGAGATTCTTTATAATCACCCAGTTACGTTGTGACGTTCGATAGCACACAAAGTGTTCCTCCGATATTCGGGAGTTGCATAATCTCATAGTCAGAGGAATATGTATAAGTCATGAAGAAAGCAATAGTGATAAAACTAAACAATCATTATGCTAAGCTAACAGATGGATCATGTCCATCACATCATTCTACTAATGATGTGATCTCATTCATCAAATTCAACACATGTCTATGGTCAGGAAACTTAACCATCTTTGATTAACGAGCTAGTCTAGTAGAGGCTTACTAGGGACTTGGTATTTTGTCTATGTATTCACACATGTATCAAGTTTCCGGTTAATACAATTCTAGCATGAATAATAAACATTTATCATGAAATAAGGAAATATAAATAACAACTTTATTATTGCCTCTAGGGCATATTTCCTTCATCAAAATCGCTAAGAGGAGCACTCAATTCATCGTGCTCTCGGCCAACATCTCTGTATATGTGTAGGGCACATTTTGGCTACAAAAATCGATGGCCAAAGCTCAAGCAAGTGTTCTGCTACCTCTTGAGCTTGTGTTGTATTCCCTCGAAGAGGAAAGGGAGATGCAGCACAGTAGCGTAAGTATTTCCCTCGGTTTTTGAGAACCAAGGTATGAATCCAGTAGGAGACCACGCGCCAGTCCATCGCACCTGCACAAACAAATAAGAACTTCGCAGCCAACGCGATAAGGGGTTGTCAATCCCTTTACGGTCACTTACGAGAGTGAGATCTGACAGAGATGATAGTTTATATTTTTGGTATTTTTGGTTTAATAAAACAGCAAATAAAAGCGGTAAAAGTAAAGTAGATGTAGATTGATATGTTGAGATTAGACCCGGGGGGCATAGTTTTCTCTAGTGGCTTCTCTCATGATAGTGATATTCTACGACGGGTAAACAAATTACTGTCGAGCAATTGATAGAAAAGCGAATAATTATGAGACTATCTAGGCATGATCATTGTATATAGGCATCACGTCCGAGACAAGTAGACTGAAATGATTCTGCATCTACTACTATTACTCCACACATCGACCGCTATCCAGCATGCATCTAGTGTATTGAGTTCATAAGAACATAGTAACGCCTTAAGCAAGATGACATGATGTAGAGGGATAAACTCAAGCAATATGATATAAACCCCATCTTTTTATCCTCGATGGCAACAATACAATACGTGCCTTGCTGCCCCTACTGTCACTGGGAAAGGACACCGCAAGATTGAACCCAAAGCCAAGCACTTCTCCCATTGCAAGAACTATAGATCTAGTAGGCCAAACCAAACCAATAATTCAAAGAGACTTGCAAGGATATTATGAGCACACATAAAAAGTTCAGAGAATAACCAAATATCTTTCATAGATAACCTTGATCATAAACTCACAATTCATCGGATCTCGACAAACACACCGCAAAAAGAGATTACATCGAATAGATCTCCTCGAAGACCGAGGAGAACTTTGTATTGAGATCCAGAGAGAGAGAAGAAGCCATCTAGATACTAGCTATGGACCCGAAGGTCTGTGGTAAACTACTCACAACTCATGGTGAGGGCGATGATGATGATGGTGAAGGCCTCCGTGATGGATCCCCCTCTGGTGGAGCTCCGGAACAGGCTCCAAGATGGGATCTCCATGGGAACAGAAGCTACGGCGGTGGAATTAGGGTTTCTCTCTGTGTCTGGAGTTTCTGGGGTACGTGGATATATATAGGAAGAAGGAGGGCACCGGGGGCTACACGAGGGAGCCTCGAGGCAGGGGGCGCGCCCCCACCCTCGAGGGCAGCCCCTCTGTCCCCTGACTTGGTCCTGAAGTTTCCTGTGCGTGATTTTTTCCAAAAATATCTCTCGCGAAGGTTTCATTCCGTTTGGACTCCGTTTGATATTCTTTTTCTGCTAAACCCTGAAATAGGCAAAAAACAGCAATCTTGACTGGGCCTTTGGGTTAGTAGGTTAGTCCCAAAAATGATGTAAAAGTGAATGATAAAGCCCATTAAACATCGAAGACTTCATAAATAATAGCATGGAACAATAAAAAATTATAGATACGTTGGAGACGTATCAAGCATCCCCAAGCTTAATTCCTGCTCGTCCTCGAGTAGGTAAATGATAAAGAAATAATTTTTGATGTGGAATGCTAACCAATATAGTTTTTCAATGTAATTCTCTTAATTGTGGCATGAATGTTCAGATCTAAAAGATTCAAGATAAAAGTCTATATTGACATAAGAAATAACAATACTTCAAGCAATACTAACAAAGCAATCATGTCTTCACAAAATACTATGGATAAAGAAAGTTATCCCTACAAAATCATATAGTCTGGCTATGCTCCCTCTTCATCACACAAAATATTCATATCATGCACAACCCCGATTTCAGCCAAGCATTTGTTTTCATACTCTATCTTTTCAAACCTTTCAACTTTCACGCAATACATGAGCGTGAGCCATGGACATAGCACTATGGGTGGAATAGAGGTGGTTGTGGAGAAGACAAAAAGGAGGGAGATAGTCTCACATCGACTAGGCGTATCAACGGTCTATGGAGATGCCCATCAATATAGATATCAATGTGAGTGAGCAGGGATTGCCATGCAACAGATGCACTAGAGCTAAATAAGAATGAAAGCTCAACAAAAGAAACTAGTGGGTGTGCATCCAACTTGCTTGCTCACGAAGACCTAGGGCATTTAAGGAAGCCCATCGTTGGAATATACAAGCCAAGTTCTAAAATGAAAAATTCCCACTAGTATATGAAAGTGACTAAGCATGAGACTCTCCGCAATGAAGAACATGGTGCTACTTTGAAGCACAAGTGTGGAAAAAGATAGTAGCAATTGTCCCCTTTTTTTGGGCCTTTCTTTTTTTGGCCTTTTTTGCGGAGGGGCTTTATAGATTCAGCCTTTCCTCCCATGGGACAATGCTCTAATAATGATGATCATCACACTTCCATTACAACACAAAATTACAACTCGATACTACAACAACAAAGTATGACTCTATATGAATGCCTCCGGCGATGTACCGGTATGTGCAATGAAACAAGAGTGACATGTATAAAAATTATGCATGGTGGCCTTGCCACAAATACGATGTCAACTACATGATCATGCATGGCAATATGACAATATGATGCGTGTCATATGAACGGAACGATGGAAAGTTGCATGGCAATATATCTCGGAATGGCTATGGAAATGCCATGATAGGTAGGAATGGTGGATGTTTTGAGGAACAATATGGTGGCTGTTTTGAGGAAGGATATATAGTGGGTTTATGGTACCGGCGAAAGTTGCGCGGTACAAGAGTGGCTAGCAATGGTGGAAGGGTGAGAGTGCGTATAATCCAGGGACTCAACATTAGTCATAAGAACTCATATACTTATTGCAAAAGTCTACGAGTCATCAAAACAAAGCAATCAACGCATGCTCCTAGGGGGAGGTTGGTAGGAGTTAACCATCGGGCGCCCCCGACCTCCACACAAAGGTTGGCACTCTACAAATACCTCATGCTCTAACTTCGTCACATAGCGGTTCACCATACGTGCATGATACGGGAATCACTAACCTTAACACAAGTATTTCTCAATTTCATAATAACTCCACTAGCATGACTCTAATATCACTATCCTCATGTCTCAAAACAATTATCAAGCATCCAACGTCTCCTTCTATTCAATGCACTTGGTGTGAATTTTATTTACTACATTGACATTGGATGTCTATCATGTGAAGACTAGTTTATTTAGCCTAAACACATTACCATGTTGTTTTAATAGACTCTCAAATAGATATAAGTGAAGCATGATAGTTCAACAATTTCTACAAAATATTACCACCACCGTGCTCTAAAAGATATAAGTGAAGCGCTAGAGCAAAAACTATTCAACTCAAAAGATATAAGTGAAGCACATAGAGTGTTCTAACAATTTCTAGGCCATATTTAACTCTCTCAAATAGGTGTATCCAACAAGGATGATTGTGCCAAACTAACAAGCAAATACTCAAATTTTACAAGACGCTCCAAGCAAAACACATATCATGTTGCAAATAAAAATATAGCTCCAAGTATAGTTACCAATGGATGAAGACGAAAGAGGGGATGCCTTCCCGGGGCATCCCCAAGCTTAGACTTTTGATTATCTTAAATTTACTTGGGGTGCCATGTGATGGGGAACGTAGTATTTTCAAAATTTTCCTACGATCATGCAAGATCTATCTATCAGATGCATAGCAACGAGAGGGGAGAGTGTGTCTACGTACCCTCGTAGACCGGGAGCGGAAGCGTCAAGTGACGCGGTTGATGTAGTCGAACTTCTTCGCGATCCAACCGATCAAGCACCGAACGTACGTCACCTCCGCGTTCAGCACACGTTCAGCTTGATGACGTCCCACGAGCTCTTGATCCAGTTGAGCTTCACGAGAGAGTTTCGTCAGCACGACGGCGTGGTGACGGATATGATGTATCTACCGGCGCAGGGCTTCGCCTAAGCACTGCAACGGTATGACCGAGGTGTGTTTCTGTGGAGGGGGGCACCGCACACGGCTAAAACAATTCAACTTGTGTGTCCTTGGGTGCCCCCCTGCCCCCGTATATAAAGGAGCAAGGGGGGAGGCCGGCCGGCCCTCTATGGTGCGGCTAGGGAAGCAATCCTACTAGGAATAGGATTGCAATCCTATTCCTAGTAGGAGTCCACCAAGAAGGAGAGGGGGGAGGAAGGAGAGGGAGAGGGAGAGGGAAAGAGGGGCCGCGCCCCCTCCCCTAGTCCTATTCGGACTGCCCCTAGGGAGGGGGCGCGCCACCTCCTGGCTGCTGCCCTCTCTCTCCCCTATGGCCCACCAGGGCCCATCATTCCCCCGGGGAGTTCCGATAACCCCCCCGGCACTCCGGTAAATTCCGAAACTTTCCAGAACACTTCCGGTGTCCGAATATAGTCGTCCAATATATCAATCTTTACGTCTAGGACATTCCGAGACTCCTCGTCATGTCCGTGATCTCATCCGGGACTCCGAACTACCTTCGGTACATCAAAACTCATAAACTCATAATACCGATCGTCATCAAACGTTAAGCGTGCGGACCCTACGGGTTCGAGAACTATGTAGACATGATCGAGACTCATCTCCGGTCAATAACCAACAGCGGAACCTGGATGCTCATATTGGCTCCTACATATTCTACGAAGATCTTTATCGGTCAAACCGCATAACAACATACGTTGTTCCTTTTGTCATCGGTATGTTACTTGCCCGAGATTCGATCGTCGGTATCTTTATACCTAGTTCAATCTCGTTACCGGCAAGTCTCTTTACTCGTTCCGTAATACATCATCTCGTGACTAACTCATTAGTCTTTTGCTTGCAAGGCTTATTGTGATGTGTATTACCGAGAGGGCCCAGAGATACCTCTCCGACACTCGGAGTGACAAATCCTAGTCTTGATCTATGCCAACACCACGGATACTTTCGGAGACACCTGTAGAGCATATTTATAATCACCCAGTTACGTTGTGACGTTTGATAGCACACAAGGTGTTCCTACGGTATTTGGGAGTTGCATAATCTCATAGTCATAGGAACATGTATAAGTCATGAAGAAAGCAATAGCAGTAAAACTAAACGATCATAGTATTATGCTAACGGATGGGTCTAGTCCATCACATCATTCTCATAATGATGTGATCCCGTTGATCAAATGACAACTCATGTCTATGGCTAGGAAACATAGCCATCTTTGATCAATGTGCTAGTCTAGTAGAGGCATACTAGGGACATACTATTTTGTCTATGTATTCACACATGTATCAAGTTTCCGGTTAATACAATTCTAGCATGAATAAAAGACATTTATCATGATATAAGGAAATACAAATAACATCTTTATTATTGCCTCTAGGGCATATTTCCTTCAGTCTCCCACTTGAACTAGAGTCAATAATCTAGATTACAAAGTGATGATCCTCACACCCATGGAGTCCTGGTGCTGATCATGTTTTTCTCGTGGTAGAGGCTTAGTCAATGGGTCTGCAACATTCAGATCCGTATGTATCTTGCAAATCTCTATGTCTCCCTCCTTGACCAGATCGCGGATGGAATTGAAGCGTCTTTTGATGTGCTTTGTTCTCTTGTGAAACCTGGATTCCTTCGCCAAGGCTATTTCTCCAGTGTTGTCACAAAAGATTTTCATTGGACCCAATGCACTAGGTATTACACCTAGATCGGATATGAACTCCTTCATCCAGACTCCTTCATTTGCTGCTTCCGAAGCAGCTATGTATTCCGCTTCACACGTAGATCCCGCCACGACGCTCTGCTTGGAACTGCACCAACTGACAGCTCCACCGTTCAATAAAAATACATATCCGGTTTGTGACTTAGAGTCATCCGGATCAGTGTCAAATCTAGAATCGACGTAACCATTTACGACGAGCTCTTTGTCACCTCCATATACGAGAAACATATCCTTTGTCCTTTTCAGGTATTTCAGGATGTTCTTGACCGCTGTCCAATGATCCACTCCTGGATTACTTTGGTACCTCCCTGCTAGACTTATAGCAAGGCACACATCAGGTCTGGTACACAACATTGCATACATGATAGATCCTATGGCTGAGGCATAGGGAATGACTTTCATTTTCTCTCTATCTTCTGCAGTGGTCGGGCATTGAGTCTTACTCAACTTCATACCTTGTAACACAGGCAAGAACCCTTTCTTCGACTGATCCATTTTGAACTTTTTCAAAACTTTATCAAGGTATGTGCTTTGTGAAAGTCCAATTAAGCGTCTTGATCTATCTCTATAGATCTTGATGCCTAATATATAAGCAGCTTCATCGAGGTCTTTCATTGAAAAACTCTTATTCAAGTATCCTTTTATGATATCCAGAAATTCTATATCATTTCCAATCAATAATATGTCATCCACATATAATATCAGAAATGCTACAGAGCTCCCACTCACTTTCTTGTAAATACAGGCTTCTCCAAAAGTCTGTATAAAACCATACACTTTGATCACCTCATCAAAGCGTATATTCCAACTCCAAGATGCTTGCACCAGTCCATAGATGGATCGCTGGAGCTTGCATACTTTGTTAGTACCTTTTGGATCGACAAAACCTTTTGGTTGCATCATATACAACTCTTCTTTGAGATATCCATTTAGGGATGCAGTTTTGGCATCCATTTGCCAGATTTCATAATCATAAAATGCGGCAATTGCTAACATGATTCGGACAGACTTAAGCATCGCTACAGGTGAGAAAGTCTCATCGTAGTCAACTCCTTGAACTTGCCGAAACCCTTTCGCAACAAGTCGAGCTTTGTAAACAGTAACATTACCGTCTGCGTCGGTCTTCCTCTTGAAGGTCCATTTATTTTCGATGGCTTGCCGATCATCGGGCATGTCAACCAAAGTCCACACTTTGTTCTCATACATGGATCCCATCTCAGATTTTATGGCCTCATGCCATTTTGCGGAATCTAGGCTCATCATCGCTTCCTCATAGTTCGTAGGTTCATCATGGTCTAGTAACATGACTTCCAGAACTGGGTTTCCGTACCACTCTGGTGCGGAACATACTCTGGTTGATCTACGACGTTCAGCAGAAACTTGATCTGAAGTTTCATGATCATCATCATTAGCTTCCTCACTGATTGGTGTAGGAATCACTGGAACAATTTTCTGTGATGTACTACTTTCCAATTCAGGAGAAGGTACAATTACCTCATCAAGTTCTACTTTCCTCCCACTCACTTCTTTCGAGAGAAACTCCTTCTCTAGAAAGGATCCATTCTTAGCAACGAATATCTTGCCTTCGGATCTGTGATAGAAGGTGTACCCAACAGTCTCTTTTGGGTATCCTATGAAGACAGATTTCTCCGACTTGGGTTCGAGCTTATCAGGTTGAAGCTTTTTCACATAAGCATCGCAGCACCAAACTTTAAGAAACGACAACTTTGGTTTCTTTCCAAACCATAGTTCATAAGGTGTCGTCTCAACGGATTTAGATGGCGCCCTATTTAACGTGAATGCAGCTGTCTCTAAAGCATAACCCCAAAACGATAGTGGTAAATCGGTAAGAGACATCATAGATCGCACCATATCCAATAAAGTACGGTTACGACATTCGGACACACCATTACGATGTGGTGTTCCGGGTGGCGTGAGTTGTGATACTATTCCACATTGTTTCAAATGAAGACCAAACTCGTAACTCAAATATTCTCCTCCACGATCAGATCATAGAAACTTTATTTTCTTGTTACGATGATTCTCTACTTCACTCTGAAATTCTTTGAACTTTTCAAATGTTTCAGACTTGTGCTTCATTAAGTAGATATACCCATATCTGCTCAAATCATCAATGAAGGTCAGAAAATAACGATACCCGCCGCGAGCTTCAACACTCATTGGCCGACATACATCAGTATGTATGATTTCCAACAAATCTGTTGCTCGCTCCATAGTTCCGGAGAACGGAGTTTTAGTCATCTTGCCCATGAGGCATGGTTCGCAAGCACCAAGTGATTCATAATCAAGTGATTCCAAAAGTCCATCACTATGGAGTTTCTTCATGCGCTTTACACCAATATGACCTAAACGGCAGTGCCACAAATAAGTTGCACTATCATTATTAACCTTGCATCTTTTGGCTTCAGTATTATGAATATGTGTATCACTACAATCGAGATCCAATAAGAATAGACCACTCTTCAAGGGTGCATGACCATAAAAGATATTATTCATAAAAATAGAACAACCATTATTCTCTGATTTAAATGAATAACCGTCTCGCAACAAACAAGATCCAGATATAATGTTCATGCTCAACGCTGGCACCAAATAACAATTATTTAGGTCTAAAACTAATCCCGAAGGTAGATGTAGAGGTAGCGTGCCGACGGCGATCACATCGACTTTGGAACCATTTCCCACGCGCATCGTCACCTCGTCCTTAGCCAATCTTCGTTTAATCCGTAGTCCCTGTTTCGAGTTACAAATATTAGCAACCGAACCGGTATCAAATACCCAGGTACTACTAAGAGCATTAGTAAGGTACACATCAATAACATGTATATCACATATACCTTTGTTCACCTTGCCATCCTTCTTATCCGCCAAATACTTGGGGCAATTCCGCTTCCAGTGTCCAGTCCCTTTGCAGTAGAAGCACTTAGTTTCAGGCTTGGATCCAGACTTGGGTTTCTTCGTGGGAGTAGCAACTGTCTTGCTATTCTTCTTGAAGTTCCCCTTCTTTCCCTTGCCCTTTTTCTTGAAACTAGTGGTCTTGTTAACCATCAACACTTGATGCTCCTTTTTGATTTCTACCTCCGCAGCCTTAAGCATAGCGAAGAGCTCGGGAATTGTCTTTTGCATCCCTTGCATATTATAGTTCATCACGAAGCCTTTATAGCTTGGTGGCAGTGATTGAAGAACTCTATCAATAACACTATCCTCGTCAACTTTGCAACCAAGTTGAGTCATATGATTGTAGTACCCAGACATTCTGAGCAAGTGTTCACTGATAGAACTATTCTCCTCCATCTTGCAGCTGTAGAACTTATTGGAAATCTCATATTTCTCAATCCGGGCATTTGCTTGCAATATTAACTTCAACTTCTGGAACATCTCATATGGTCCATGATGTTCAAAACGTCGTTGAAGTCCCGGTTCTAAGCCGTAAAGCATGGCACACTGAACTATCGTGTAGTCATCAGACCGTGTCTGCCAGACGTTCAAAGCATCTACATTAGCGGGAGGGGGCTTGTCACCTAGCGGTGCTTCAAGGCAATAATTCTTCTGTGCAACAATGAGGATAATCCTCAAGTTACGGACCCAGTCTGTGTAATTGCTACCATCATCTTTCAACTTAGCTTTCTCTAGGAATGCTTTAAAATTCAAAGGAACGGTAGCACGGGCCATTGATCTACAACAACATAGATATGCAAAAACTATCAGGACTAAGTTCATGATAAATTAAAGTTCAATTTAATCAAATTACTTAAAGAACTCCCACTTAGATAGACATCCCTCCGGTCATCTAAATGATCACGTGATCCAAATCGACTAAACCATGTCCGATCATCACATGAGATGGAGTAGTTTCAATGGTGAACATCTTATGTTGATCATATCTACTATATGATTCACGCTCGACCTTTCGGTCTCTAGTGTTCCGAGGCCATATCTGCATATGCTAGGCTCGTCAAGTTTAACCCGAGTATTCTGTGTGTGCAAAACTGGCTTACACCCGTTGTATTTGAACGTAGAGCTTATCACACACGATCATCACGTGGTGTCTCGGCACGACAAACTTTCGCAACGGTGCATACTCAGGGAGAACACTTATACCTTGAAATTTAGTAAGGGATCATCTTATAATGCTACCGTCGTTCTAAGCAAAATAAGAAGCATAATAAGATAAACATCACATGCAATCAAAATATGTGACATGATATGGCCATCATCATCTTGTGCTTTTGATCTCCATCTCCAAAGCACCGTCATGATCACCTTCGTCACCGGCGCGACACCTTGATCTCTATCGTAGCATCATTGTCATCTCGCCAACTATTGCTTCTATGACTATCGCTACTGCTTAGTGATAAAGTAAAGCAATTACATGGCGATTGCATTTCATACAATAAAGCGACAACCATATGGCTCCTGCCAGTTGCCGATAACTTTACAAAACATGATCATCTCATACAAAACCGTATATCTCATCATGTCTTGACAATATCACATCACAACATGCCCTGCAAAAACAAGTTAGACGTCCTCTACTTTGTTGTTGCAAGTTTTACGTGGCTGCTACGGGCTTAGCAAGAACCGTTCTTACCTACGCATACAAAAACCACAACGATGTTTCGTCAAGTATGTGTTGTTTTAACCTTCACAAGGACCGAGCGTAGCCATACTTGATTCAACTAAAGTGAGAGAGACAGACACCCGCCAGTCACCTTTAAGCAATGAGTGCTCATAACGGTGAAACCAGTCTTGCGTAAGCGAACGCGTAATGTCGGTCCGGGCCGCTTCATCTCACAATACTGCCGAAGCAAAGTATGACATGCTGGTAAGCAGTATGACTAGTATCGCCCACAACTCATTGTGTTCTACTCGTGCATATCATCTACGCATAGACCTGGATCATGATGCCACTGTGGGGAACGTAGTATTTTCAAAATTTTCCTACGATCACGCAAGATCTATCTATCAGATGCATAGAAACGAGAGGGGAGAGTGTGTCTACGTACCCTCGTAGACCGGGAGCGGAAGCGTCAAGTGACGTGGTTGATGTAGTCGAACTTCTTCGCGATCCAACCGATCAAGCACCGAACGTACGGCACCTCCGCGTTCAGCACACGTTCAGCTTGATGACGTCCCATGAGTTCTTGATCCAGTTGAGCTTCACGGGAGAGTTTCGTCAGCACGACGGCGTGGTGACGGATATGATGTATCTACCGGCGCAGGGCTTCGCCTAAGCACTGCAACGGTATGACCGAGGTGTGTTTCTATGGAGGGGGGCACCGCACACGGCTAAAACAATTCAACTTGTGTGTCCTTGGGTGCCCCCCTGCCCCCGTATATAAAGGAGCAAGGGGGGAGGCCGGCCGGCCCTCTATGGTGCGGCTAGGGAAGCAATCCTACTAGGAATAGGATTGCAATCCTATTCCTAGTAGGAGTCCACCAAGAAGGAGAGGGGAAAGGAAGGAGAGGGAGAGGGAGAGGGAAAGAGGAGCCGTGCCCCCTCCCCTAGTCCTATTCGGACTGCCCCTAGGGAGGGGGCGCGCCACCTCCTGGCTGCTGCCCTCTCTCTCCCCTATGGCCCACCAGGACCCATCATTCCCCCGGGAGGTTCCGGTAACCCCCCCGGCACTCCGGTAAATTCCGAAACTTTCCAGAACACTTCCGGTGTCCGAATATAGTCGTCCAATATATCAATCTTCACGTATCGTACATTCCAAGACTCCTCGTCATGTCCGTGATCTCATCCGGGACTCCGAACTACCTTCGGTACATCAAAGCTCATAAACTCATAATACCGTTCGTCATCAAACGTTAAGCGTGCGGACCCTACGGGTTCAAGAACTATGTAGACATGACCGAGACTCATCTCCGATCAATAACCAATAGCGGAACCTGGATGCTCATATTGGCTCCTACATATTCTACGAAGATCTTTATCGGTCAAACCGCATAACAACATACGTTGTTCCTTTTGTCATCGGTATGTTACTTGCCCGAGATTCGATCGTCGGTATCTCTATACCTCGTTCAATCTCGTTACCGGAAAGTCTCTTTACTCGTTCCGTAATACATCATCTCGTGACTAACTCATTAGTCTTTTGCTTGCAAGGCTTATTGTGATGTGTATTACCGAGAGGCCCCAGAGATACCTTTCCGACACTCGGAGTGACAAATCCTAGTCTTGATCTATGCCAACACCACGAATACTTTAGGAGACACCTGTAGAGCACCTTTATAATCACCCAGTTACGTTGTGACGTTTGATAGCACACAAGGTGTTCCTACGGTATTCGGGAGTTGCATAATCTCATAGTCATAGGAACATGTATAAGTCATGAAGAAAGCAATAGCAGTAAAACTAAACGATCATAGTGCTATGCTAACGGATGGGTCTAGTCCATCACATCATTCTCATAATGATGTGATCCCGTTGGTCAAATGACAACTCATGTCTATGGCTAGGAAACATAGCCATCTTTGATCAATGAGCTAGTCTAGTAGAGGCATACTAGGGACATACTATTTTGTCTATGTATTCACACATGTATCAAGTTTTCGGTTAATACAATTCTAGCATGAATAAAAGACATTTATCATGATATAATAAAATACAAATAACATCTTTATTATTGCCTCTAGGGCATATTTCCTTCACCATGGGCATCCCAAGCTTAGGCCTTTTCTACTCCTTGTTCCATAGTCCATCAAAGCAATACTCAAAACTTGAAAACTTCAAAACACAAAACTTAGACAAAAATTATCGTGAGCTCCGTTAGTATGAGAAAGCAAACCACTACTCAAGGGTACAGCAATGAATTCATTCTTTGTTTATATTGGTGTTAAACCTACTGTACTCCAACTTCTCTATGGTTCATATCCTGCAATATTACTCATAGATGCATCAGAATAAGCAAACAACACACGAAAAACAGAATCAATCAAAGACAGAACAGTCTGTAGTAATCTGCAGGGTTCGCCTACTTCTGGAACTCCAAAAACTTCAACTAAATTGGTAAACTTGCGCAATTTGTCTACCAATTATCAGCAAAAAGAATCAACTAAAAAGCACGCTCCAGTAAAATCCCACGACTACTTTAGCGAGCGCTAACGATTCTGTTTTTCACATCAAGATCATACAAACTTCACACAAGTCTTCCCAAAGGTTCTACTTGGCACACACACTAAACAAAACATGAAACCACATATAATCAATGGCTAGATGCAATATTTATTCCCTAACAGCAACAAAAGCAAAAAAAACATAAAATTGGGTTGCCTCCCAACAAGCGCTATCGTTTTACGCCCCTAGCTAGGCACGATACAAGATAGATCTAGGTATTGCCATCCTTGGAAGGTAATCCATAAGTGGCTCTCATGATAGATTCATATGGTAATTTGATTTTCTTTTTAGGAAAGTGTTCCATTGCTTTCCATAATGGAAATTGGAATCTAATATTTCCTTCCTTCATATCAATAATTGCACCAATCGTTCTAAGGAAAGGTCTACCAAGAATAATAGGACATGAAGGATTACAATCTATATCAAGAACAATGAAATCTACGGGCACATAATTCCTATTGGCAACAATAAGAACATCATTAATTCTTCCCATAGGTTTCTTAATAGTTAAATCCGCAAGATGCAAATTTAAAGAACAATCATCAAGCTCATGGAACCCTAGCAAATCACACAAAGTTTTTGGGATAGTAGAGACACTAGCATCCAAATCACACAAAGCATAGCATTCATGATCTTTTATTTTTATTTTTATAGTTGGTTCCCATTCATCATAAAGATTTCTAGGTATAGAAACTTCCAACTCAAGTTTTTCTTCATAAGATTGCATCAAAGCATCAACTATATGTTTAGTGAAAGCTTTATTTTGATTATAAGCATGCGAAGAATTTAGCACGGATTGCAACAAGGAAATACAATCAATCAAAGAGCAATTATCATAATTGAATCCCTTGAAATCCAAAGTAGTGGGTTCATCACTATGCAAAGTTTTAATCTCTTCGTTCCCACTTTTAGCAATTTTAGCATCAAGATCTAAAAACTCCGAATCATTGGGACACCTTAAAGCAGAATCATCTCCAACCCTATTCTCATCAAGATTAATACTAGAAAATAAGGATCTAATAGGAGACACATCAATAACTTTCAGATCTTCATCTTTATTTTCATGATAACTAGAAGAACACGATTTAATATAATCTTCTCTTTTAGCACACATTCTAGCGGTTCTTCCTTGCATTCATCAATGGAAATTATCATGGCTTTGAGAGACTCATTGATATCATGCTTAGGTGGGATAGATCTAAGTTTCAAAGAATCAACATCAAGAGTAATTTTATCCACACTTCTAGCCAATTCATCAACCTTAAGCAATTTCTCTTCAAGCAAAACATTGAAATTCTTTTGCGAGACCGTAAACTCTTTAACACTAGTTTCAAATTCAGAAGGCATCTTTCCATAAGAGTTGTTCTAGAAATTACCATAATTATTAGAGGAATTACTAGGAAAAGGCCTAGGATTTAAATTACCTCTATAAGCATTGTTACCAAAATCATTCCTACCAACAAAATTCACATCCAAAGATTCATTGTTATTCTCAATCAAAGTGGACAAAGGCATATCATTAGGATCAGAAGAAGCACTCTTAGCAGCAAATAATTTCATAAGTTCATCCATCTTTCCACTCAAAACACTTATTTCTTCGATAGCATGCACTTTTTTACTAGTAGATCTTTTGGTGTGCCATTGAGAATAATTAACCATAATATTATCTAGGAGTTTGGTAGCTTCTCCTAAGGTGGTTTCCATGAAAGTGCCTCCGGCGGCCGAATCTAAAATATTTTAGAAGCATAATTCAAGCCAGCATAAAAGTTCTGAATAATCATCCATAAATTCAAACCATGTGTAGGGCAATTACGTATCATCAATTTCATTCTCCCCAGCATAGAAAGATAAGGGTTTGTGATAGGTACTTAGTATATGAATTTTACGTAAGCCTCCCCGGCAACGGCGCCAGAAATTCTTCTTGCTACCTCTTGAGCTTGCGTTGTATTCCCTCGAAGAGGAAAGGGAGATGCAACACAGTAGCATAAGTATTTCCCTCAGTTTTTGAGAACCAAGGTATCAATCCAGTAGGAGACCAAGCGCCAGTCCCTCGCACCTGCACAAACAAATAAGAACTTCGCAGCCAATGCATTAAGGGGTTGTTAATCCCTTTACGGTTACTTACGAGAGTGAGATCTGATAGAGATGATAGTTTATATTTTTGGTATTTTTGGTTTAATAAAACAGCAAATAAAAGCGGTAAAAGTAAAGTAGATGTAGATTGACATGTTGAGATTAGACCCGGGGGCCATAGTTTTCTCTAATGGCTTCTCTCATGATAGCGATATATTACGGCGGGTAAACAAATTACTGTCGAGCAATTGATAGAAAAGCGAATAATTATGAGACTATCTAGGCATGATCATTGTATATAGGCATCACGTCCGAGACAAGTAGACCGAAACGATTATGCATCTACTACTATTACTCCACACATCGACCGCTATCCAGCATGCATCTAGTGTTTTGAGTTCATAAGAACAGACTAACGCCTTAAGCAAGATGACATGATGTAGAGGGATAAACTCAAGCAATATGATATAAGCCCCATCGTTTTATCCTCGATGGCAACAATAAAATACGTGCCTTGCTGCCCCTACTGTCACTGGGAAAGGACACCGCAAGATTGAACCCAAAGCCAAGCACTTCTCCCATTGCAAGAACTATAGATCTAGTAGGCCAAACCAAACCAATAATTCGAAGAGACTTGCAAGGATATTATGAGCACACATAAAAAGTTTAGAGAATAACCAAATATCTTTCATAGATAACCTTGATCATAAACTCACACTTCATCGGATCTCGACAAACACACCGCAAAAAGAGATTACATCGAATAGATCTCCTCGAAGGCCGAGGAGAACTTTGTATTGAGATCCAGAGAGAGAGAATAAGCCATCTAGATACTAGCTATGGACCCGAAGGTCTGTGGTAAACTACTCACAACTCATGGTGAGGGCGATGATGATGATGGTGAAGGCCTCCGTGATGGATCCCCTCCGGTTGAGCTCCGGAACAGGATCCAAGATGGGATCTCCACGGGAACAGAAGTGTCACGACCGGTCTTTCAGTAAAATAATTACTGGAAGACCGACCTTTTTATTTAAACCAGCGAGGAATATTATTACCTGCTGGAGGACAATTCCTTGATACAGAATTCCAGTACACTGAATAATATACAAGGTTGAGCTGGGGGTTGCTCAACAATTTTATTACAAGCGCGCCAATATATTACATAGAGGCGGATATGACACAAGGCAGGGTGTTGTACTAATGACTCGCAATAAAAGGTGGTGGAATATGTCACAGTGAAGTGGGTGATGTGACTCCAATATAATACAGTCCATCGGGTGTCGGAGTGAGACCCAATGAATTTATTTGGTGGTAGGCGAAAGCGGTTATAAAACAGTGATCAACTCCAGGATCGCTAGGGACTGACTGGGACTCCTCTAAGCGTCGGACTCGCTATCGAACTCTTCATCCATGAGATCGCCTTCGTCCACATCTGGCCAAATCAACAAGCCAGGTGAGTACTTTGAATGTACTCGCAAGACAGTTCGGACTTAGGATATAACAAATGCCAACATGAATGCATATGAGTATTCCAGCAAAAATGTGACCGGAATAAAATATGAATGCGCTGAAGGTAAAGATGGAAGTCGGGCGGAAATCCTCCCGAAGTCCAAAAGATAATAATAAAGAGACCAAACGAGGGTCTGGGAGACGCCTCGTAGGAAAAATAATAAATGACAACAGGCCACAGTCGGGCGTCTGAGCGACACCACATAAAGGGCTTATATCAAAATAAATAACAAGAATGCCTCAGTCAGACGTCTGAGCGACATCACATAAAGGGCTTATAAATAAAAGAATGCCGCAGTCGCACGTCTGAGCGACATCACATAAAGGGCTTATAGGTGAAAAGAATGCCACAGTCGGACGTCTGTGCGACATCACATAAAGGGCTTATAAATGAAAAGAATGCCACAGTCGGACGTGTGAGCGACATCACATAAAGGGCTTATAGATGACAAGAATGCCACAGTCGGACGTCTGAGCGACATCACATAAAGGGCTTATAATAAAAAGAATGCCGCAGTCGGACGTCTAAGCGACATCACATAAAGGGCTTATAGATATCATTAGTATAATGATGAAATACTTCTGGAAATAAATAAACACATAGATGGTAGGGGAGTTCATCTACCAAATGAACTTGACGAAAATACTACTCTGGTTACCAACAAGAATATACTCGAGACGGTCACCGGGTTGACATGAAAATTGACCCTAGGCCATAAACATGGTTACTGAAGGAATTTAACTCTGCAGAGCTTGTACCATTAACTCATAGCCAACGGGTTCTACTAGCCACATGGGCTAGTCCCGTCTACGGTGTTTTAGTAGAAACTCAACTAACCAGTACACACCCATTTAACATCCTGTCGTCCGGAATCACCCGCGACGACATTCACGGAAAACTTTAAGACGGGGAGGCTACAACCTCGAATAGCATGGGATCAAACTTATATATGCGCGCTCTAAGGGGTGCCCCCCTCTCGGTCCCAACCGGAAACACCCATGCCCCCTGGCCGGATGACGGGCTTTAATCCAGGGCCATGGAACCCTCATCCCGGCCCCTCTACTTGGTGTGTACTCGGAAAGTGGTTTACAACTGACTAGACCGTAATCCCAACGGACGGCCTATGATAGTACCGAAAAGGAGACGAACGGAATCATGACATGATCTCCGTTGATACTGAGTTAACCAACTACTGGCATGCTTCAACAATACCAGCATTCCACCCATCATATCACCATATGATCGAGGTGGTTCAACATTCTTCTTCGGGACTCACCCGAAGCTTACTTGCATGAAATATGCCATACACATATGCTCATATGATCATGCTTATGAAACAAGCTACTCGAGCAAACATGCAACACACTCATCATATCAAGAGTTCAAACATGCTTGCCTGGTTCTGAAAAGTCGGAGCCTAACTCGGTGTGGTTCGCGTCTCCGTTACGGCCTCCGGTATCTATGTATTCAAACAAAATACATACTTACATAAATACCGCACGTGCAAATAAAGTTTCTCAAAATATTTCCACATAAATATGACAAAAAACTAGACAGAAAAGCAAGGTGGACAGAAAAAGAATCAACTCAAAATCACTTTTGGTTTAAAAGATATTAAGGTTTATGTCCAGGGACTCATCTATAATGAAACAGAAAAGATCCAGGGGCTAGAACAGAAAATCACTTAGCGAATCGGTACGCAGTACGCCAACCGCAGAGGGGAGACATATTTTGCCGAATGCGCTAACAGAAAACGATTCGAGGGGGGAGATGTGAGGTTGACAGGGGACCCCACTTGTCGGGTTTGAAAACCAGAAGCAGAGCCGCGCCAGCGCCGGTGCTGCGGTGATCGCCGGCGTTTATCCACGGCGAGTTAGGGGAGGGGAGTGGTACCTACGTCTTCACGGTGGTCTTCCGCGTCAAACGGTGGTAGAGTTGGGTGCCGGCGAGTCCCACGTCGACGGCGGCACTGTCTCCGGCGGACGGCGGCTCGGGTGTTCGTGGACCTCGTCGGGGAAGGTTCCTGGGGTGAAATTGAGGTGGGGGTTAGGCCTAGGTGGATGCCAGGATGCTACGCTCAAGTTCACGGCGACGGAGAAGCCCTCACCGGAGTGAACGGAGCTGGAACCCGAGGCGGAGGTAGCTGGCCGGAGCTGGGGAAGAAGGGCCTCTCGGGGCTCTTCCAGAGGCTGGGCGTGGTCTAGGGAGGTAGTGAGGATGTGTGGGCTTGAGAACGAGATCTAGGGTGCCTTTTATAGGCGACTCGAGGTGGCTGCCGCGAACGGGTAAGTCCGGCAAGCCAATTACGGCGCTGCAGTGGTCGGACGGCGGGGTTAGGAGCTTGAGCATCATCCAGGAGTTGTTGAGGTTCCATTCCCGCGCCTAACCTAGCAGGAGAGGTAGAGTTACGGCCTGTCACCGACGGAACGGCCGCGCGGCACGTCGGCGGCAAAAACGGCGCTCTGCGCGTGCCAGGCCACGGCGACGGCGTGCCAGGCCTGCGTTGGCTGTGGAGATGGACACGCGGGGTTCCAGGGTGCTTTGGGCGGCGCTAAACTGCGTGGAGCTGGGTGGTAGCTTCCGTCAGCCGCCACGGGCGGCGCTGTGGGCGTGGCAGCCGCCGGCGTGGTCGGGCCAAGGCGCCACCGACGCCCAGAAGCTGCCAAGCGACCGTGCGGCGCATGGATAAGAAGAAGGTGCAGTGCAGCGTCGAGCCAAGGAAGATACAGACGAGGTTTTGTCGCTGTGTCTAACGAACTGTCGAAACTGACAAAACTGACGGACAGATGAACTGTCGACAGTTTCAGTTAACAGCTCTGAATTTGACAGACAGTGTAGACTAGGTGTTTGATGAAATGTTTCTGGCATTTGTGCAATGTTCCTGGGGCTGATTTTTGGTGGAGTGGCCTCTTGATGTATCTAGAGGCTGCATGATTTTTCATAGAATTTTTGGAAGAAGATAAATATGAATTTCACCAAATTTTGCAAATCTGGTCCAAACTTGCAGCAGGTGAAATTTGAAAATTTTGAACTAGGGACCAGTGAAACAAGATGGATCTGGGTTGTGGGTACTAAAGACCATCTAGGAGAGTTGGTTTGGAGTCAAACAAATAAATGGAAATGGTGGTTCCTTTGTAAATCACCAAGGTCCATTATAAAAGACAGAATTTGTTTTGGAGTGAAATAAATAGAAGAAAAATCCCAATAAGGTTCAAACTTACTGGAATTGATGGAAGACTTGTCCTAAGGTGTGGAGAGGGTCTTGGAGAGAAATATTTCTGTTGTGGTCTTGACAAGATGAAGGATGGAGAGGGAGATGAGTCCAAGGTTAAACTTGAGAGATTCAAAACAAGAAGGGGAGAATTCAAACAACCACTTTTGAAACTCAACTTGTGCTTGAGCCAAACACAAGAGAAAAACTTCAAGGCCAAAAACCAAGCTTGAGAAGACACACCAACCTAGGCCAGAAAGGATTTTAGAAGGGTTTAAAGAGAAGCTCAAACAACTCTCTTCCAAAAAGGCCAAAAGTTTGAAAGAAAAGCCAACCCAAAAATTTGGGGTGTTACAACACCTACCCCCTTAGGAAAAATCTCGTCCCCGAGATTTCAGCTGATCCTCAAATAGGTGTGGATGTTCTGTCCGAAGGAAATCTTCCCTTTCCCATGTTGCCTCATCCTCTGTGTGATTACTCCACTGAACCTTGAGAAATTTAATGGTTTTTTGACGGGTCCTCATTTCAGACTCCTCCAAAATCTTTACTGGGTGTTCTTGGTATGTGATATCTGGTTGCACATCAAGGTTTTCATGTGACACATGTTTCTCTGGGTTGCTTACACATTTCCGTAGTTGCGAGACGTGAAACACGTCGTGGACATCTGACAGTTCCTTGGGAAGGTCCAGCTGATAAGCTACTGTGCCTCTCCGTGCAACTATATGGAAGGGTCCGATGAATCGTGGGGCTAATTTCCCTTTGACTTTGAATCATTGCAGTCCTCTCATAGGTGACACACGTAAGTATACGTCATCACCGGGCTCAAAACTTATTTCCCGATGCTTTTGATCGTAATAGCTCTTTTGTCGGCTTTGGGCGGTTTTGAGTCGATCCCATATTATTTTTACTCTTTCATCGGCTTCCTTTAACATATCTGGGCCGAATATGCGACTGTCCCCTGTTTCTGACCAGTTCAATGGAGTACGGCATCTTCGTCCGTACAAGGCTTCGAAAGGTGCCATCTGCAGGCTAGCTTGGTAACTATTGTTATATGCGAACTCGGCATATGGTAAGCTTTCCTCCCAACTGGTCCCATAGGTGAGGACACATGCCCTTAGCATGTCTTCGAGTATTTGATTTACTCGTTCCGTTTGTCCTCCAGTCTGGGGGTGGTAAGCCGTGCTGAACGTTAGTTGTGTCCCGAGGGCTTGCTGCAACTGGTCCCAAAATTTTGAGACGAACTGAGTGCCCCTGTCGGATATTATAGTCTTGGGAACACCATGTAGGCATACTATCCGGGCGAGGTAAAGCTTGGCGAGCTTTTGAGTGGTGCGCGTTGTCTTGACGGGTATGAAATGTGCCACCTTGGTCAGTCTATCTGCGATGACCCATATGGCATCGTTACCGTGTTGAGACCGTGGTAGTCCAACAATAAAATCCATTTCCAATATCGTCCCATTTCCATTCAGGTATCTTGTTTGGCTGTAATAGCCCTGCGTGTTTTTGGTGCTCGGCTTTAATGCGTTGACATGAATCGCAGCATGCAATAAAAGTGGCTATATCCCTCTTCATGTCGTGCCACCAAAATCTTTCCTGAATATCCTTGTACATTTTCGTACCTCCAGGGTGGATCGAGTATGGAGCGGTGTGGCTTTCTGCTAGAATTTGCTGCTTAAGGTCGTTGTTATTCGGTACGCAAAGTCTGTCTCCGAACCATAATATTCCTTCACTGTCTATGGTGAATTCTTAGGCCTTGCCCTGACTTACTTTTCTTTTTATCCCTTCGATGCTGGGATGTCCATGCTGAGCCTTCTTTATTTGCTCTATTAGTGTAGGCTGTATTTCTAGCTTGGATACTTCGCCTTCCGTGACCATCATTAGGTTGAGCCTGGCGAATTCCTGTTGAAATTCGGGTCTCAGGTTCTGTATGCTGCCGCTGTTCGGGCTGGGGTTACGGCTGAGAGCATCTGCTACCACGTTTGCTTTCCCGGGGTGATAGTGGATACCAACGTCGTAATCTTTTACCAGTTCGAGCCAGCATCGTTGTCGTAAATTGAGATCTGGCTGTGTGAAAATATGGCTGAGGCTCTTATGGTCCGTATATATTTCACAGCGATTTCCAAGCAAAAAGTGCCTCCACTCCTTGAGTGCATGAATGACTGATGCCAACTCCAAATCGTGGGTAGGGTAATTTTCTTCATGTTTTCGCAGTTGCCGGGAAGCGTATGCGACTACTTTGCCTTCTTGCATTAGTACGCATCCGAGACCTTTCCGGGATGCGTCACAATATACTTCAAAACTCTTGTGTATGTCCGGCACAATTAATACCGGGGCTGTTCTTAACATCTTTTTGAGTTCTTGGAAGCTTTTCTCACATGCCTCGGTCCACTCGAATTTCTTATCCTTCTTGAGTAGCTATGTCATTGGTTTGGCTATGGTAGAAAATCCTTCAATAAACCTTCTGTAATATCCGGCCATACCGAGGAAACTGCGTATATCCGTTACACTGGCAGGTGACTTCCAGCCAAGTACGGCTTTGACTTTATCTGGGTCCACATCAATTCCTTCTTGTGTTAATACGTGTCCTAGGAAACCCACTTGTCTCAACCAAAATTCACATTTGCTGAATTTGGCGTAAAGTTGGTGTTTCCTTAATTCTCCCAGTACAATGCGGAGGTGTTCAGCATGTTCTTCCGGTGTCTTGGAATATACCAAAATATCATCAATAAATACCACCACAAATTTGTCCATGAATTTCATAAATACCTTGTTCATGAGGTGGATGAAATATGCGGGGGCGTTGGTCAGTCCGAACGACATCACTGTAAATTCATAAAGTCCGTATCTTGAGGTGAATGCTGTTTTTGGGATATCTTCTGTGCGTACTTTCAGTTGATGATATCCTGACCTTAGATCAACCTTCGAGAAAACCTTGGCTTGCGCGAGCTGGTCAAATAAGTCATTTATTCGTGGCATCGGATATTTGTTCTTGATTGTGACCATGTTGAGCGCTCGGTAGTCTATACACAGCCTCATGGTCCCATCCTTCTTTTTGGCAAATAATACCGGCGAGCCCCAAGGTGGGGAGCTGGCCCGTATAAATCCCTTGTCCAACAGTTCCTTTATTTGTTTCTTTAATTCAACCAACTCGGATGGTGCCATTCTGTATGGTTTCTTATATATGGGGGTGGTTCCCGGTGCTAGCTCAATAATGAATTCTATTTCTCTGTCTGGCGGCATGCCTAGTAATTCTTCGGGAAATACGTCCAGGAATTCACATACAACTGGAACCTTGCTTAACTCAGATGTATCAACTTTATTCAATTTTGGTTGCCGTGACACCGGTCTTTCCTGAGCTGCGACCCTTATTGTTTTTCCATGATGATGAGTAAGAATCACTGTCCTATTGAAGCAGTCGATAAATCCTTTATTGGTGGTTAGCCAGTCCATACCCAAGATAACATCCAGTCCTTTGTTTTCCCGCACGATGAGGTTTGCGTGAAATTTTAATCCTTTAATTTCAATGGTCAAACCTTGGCAGTAATTCTGAGTGATCTGCTTACTTCCAGGGGACTTGATGGTCATTGATTTTCCCAAGGGTAGCATTGAAAAACCATGTTGCAAAGCAAAACTCTTTGAAATGAACGAATGAGAAGCTCCAAAATCAAACAAAACCGTGGCAGGTATTGTGTTGACAGGGAACGTACCGAGTACGATATCCGGTGCATCCCGTGCCTGCTCCTTGGTCACATGGTTCAGGTGGCCTTTCCTGTGATTGTTATTGGGGTTGAAATTGTTACGCTTGGGCGCGGAATTGTTTCCGTTGCTGTTTGGCTTCGGTGCTGAATTTCTTGGCTTTGGGCACTGTTTAGCATAGTGTCCCTCTTCTCCATATGCGTAGCAGGTAACACCCGGGCGATAGGTGAAATCCTTGTCTCTTGCATGAAAATTCTTATTTGGACGTGTGTCGTTGGTCGTGGGTCTGTTCACACCATTCCTCTGGAAATTTATCTTATTCTTGTTGTTGCGGGGGTGGTTGGTCTGATCCCTTTTTCTCTTGCGAATATCTTCCAGGATGCGACGTTCATTTTCCAGTGTAATGGCTTTGTCCACCAATGTCTTGAAATCTGGAAATGTGTGTACGACTAACTGGCATTTTAGTGCCGATGCCAGTCCGTCCAGGAATTTCTCCACCTTTTTATTTTCCGTCATTCGCTCTTCGTTGGCATAACGTGATAATTGCGCAAACTGGCTGTTGTACTCCTGTACTGTCATGCCTCTCTACTTCAGGTCATCAAATTCTCTTTTGTTGATCTTCATAATACTCTTAGGGATGTGTGCTCCGTGAAAGCCTTCCTTGAAATCTTCCCAGGTGATATTATTTGTGTCGGGATGCATAAGCAGGAAATTTTCCCACCAAGACGCGGCTGCTCCAGTAAGATAATGCGGTGCGTACAACACTTTTTCACGGTCTGAGCATTATGCCATAATTAATTTCCTTTCAATATCTCGAAGCCAATCATCGGCCTCAAGAGGCTTGTCTGTGTGTGAAAATGTTGTGGGGCGTGTCTTCTGAAATTCAGACAATTTTGAGTGCTGTGGGTATCGTTCACGGTGATTTCCCATGTTAATGACATGGTTCATCATTTCTTGGTGATGTTGCTGACTTTGCTCGTAAAGACGGCACACTTGAGAAAATGCTTTCTCACTGCCTTGCTGACTTGACTGCCCTCGTGAGAAATTGTTATTTGTCTGTGTGCCATAATTTTCTTCCGGCGGACTTGGCATGGAACGTGTCCAGGGACGAGTCATTTCTTACTCTGGGGTAATAAAGCAGAAACTTGAGAAGAACCGAGCAGCAAAATAAACCAAGATTTTGCAAAAGCGATCAAACACGAGCTCAAAAAAGATTTTTGAAATAAACTGGTTGATTGCGCACGGAGAAGGCTGCTAGTACATATATTACACGCCAGTTCTAATTATACATATGTCACTCAGGGTGTGCGTACACATCCTGACATGTTATTAAAACTAGTGCACTCCTCCAAGATCCTACATGATGCGCAAACAGACTACTCCCATCGACCTATTTTACATAACACACAAATATTACAAGTGAGCGCGGTGCGTCGCGGAATGACGCTCTAGTCGGAGATGTTGAAGATTTCCCTCGGCCTGCCGAGGGTAAGGCCTAGTGGTGCCGGAGACTCAACTTCCTCCTCACTGATGGGCTCCAGGCGCGGAGTAATAGTACGAGGTGTCGAAGCAGGTGCAGCAGGCGGTGCAGCTCTGACTGGAGTAGGAGCAATGACTTGGTCAAACTCCTCAGTGGTAGGCAGACGGCGAGCGGTGGCGATGATGGAAGGTGCATAGGATGCGGCGGACGAGACAAATGTCATTGGTGGTGCGGTATGGAGTAGCTCCCTCCTGTTGGCGGAGCCACTCTGGACCATCTCCATACGGGTGGCCACCAGGTCGTCCACCAGATTACCAAAGGCTGCCTCAAGAGCCTTGAGGTACTCAACCATTGATTCAATGGCTTCGTCACGCTCCCCATTTGCGCATGCAAATGCATAATGACACGTATAAGGCACGTGGCATGGGAGGTAACGGAAGCGACGAGTCTTCATCGAAGGAAGGATGTCCCGGAGACAAGCTATCGCCTCACGGGCAGCCATCTGCATGGCATGCCTCTCCGTAGGCATGGCCCTGTCCACAAATCGAAGGCGGCGCGCTTCAGAACGCCCACCTTTGAAGTGTACCATAGCCTGATGCATAGACACGCCGTCGTTGAGCTAGTGACGGTAGAGTATAAACTCGGGACGTGTGGATGGCCCAATCGCGACTTTGGTGATGGCAAAGAGGAGCTTGACAAACCCCTCGGGAATGTTGGCGAACACCTGTGCATCACAGTCGTTGCTGGCCATCTACAAAAGTAGACAAAAATTCCGAATAGTCAGGCCATAAATTTATGCTGACCAACAGAAAATTGCTACAGATGTAAAAATGCTGAAAAGCGAATTGTCGCTAATAACCGATTAGCGAGCGCACCTAGTGGCTTCCTACAGTCAGCCTGGCTCTGATACCAAGGTTGTCACGACCGGTCTTTCAGTAAAATAATTACCGGAAGACCGACCTTTTTATTTAAACCAGCGAGGAATATTATTACCTGCTGGCGGACAATTCCTTGATACAGAATTCCAGTACACTGAATAATATACAAGGTTGAGCTGGGGGTTGCTCAACAATTTTATTACAAGCGCGCCAATATATTACATAGAGGCGGATATGACACTAGGCAGGGTGGCGTACTAATGACTCGCAATAAAAGGTGGTGGAATATGTCACAGTGAAGTGGGTGATGTGACTCCAATATAATACAGTCCATCGGGTGTCGGAGTGAGACCCAATGAATTTATTTGGTGGTAGGCGGAAGCGGTTATAAAACAGTGATCAACTCCAGGATCGCAAGGGACTGACTCGGACTCCTCTAAGCGTCGGACTCGCTATCGAACTCTTCATCCATGAGACCGCCTTCGTCCACATCTGGCCAAATCAACAAGCCATGTGAGTACTTTGAATGTACTCGCAAGACAGTTCGGACTTAGGATATAACAAATGCCAACATGAATGCATATGAGTATTCCAGCAAAAATGTGATCGGAATAAAATATGAATGCGCTGAAGGTAAAGATGGAAGTCGGGCGGAAATCCTCCCGAAGTCCAAAAGATAATAATAAAGAGACCAAACGAGGGTCTGGGAGACGCCTCGTAGGAAAAATAATAAATGACAACAGGCCACAGTCGGGCGTCTGAGCGATACCACATAAAGGGCTTATATCAAAATAATTAACAAGAATGCCTCAGTCGGACGTCTGAGCGACATCACATAAATGGCTTATAAATAAAAGAATGCCGCAGTCGGACGTCTGAGCGACATCACATAAAGGGCTTATAGGTGAAAAGAATGCCATAGTCGGACGTCTGTGCGACATCACATAAAGGGCTTATA
>LR738713.1:589667783-589700297 GCA_902687465.1 Secale cereale
AAAGAATGCCACAGTCGGACGTCTGAGCGACATCACATAAAGGGCTTATAGATGAAAAGAATGCCACAGTCGGACGTCTGAGCGACATCACATAAAGGGCTTATAATAAAAAGAATGCCGCAGTCGGACGTCTGAGCGACATCACATAAAGGGCTTATAGATAGCATTAGTATAATGATGAAATACTTCTGGAAATAAATAAACACAGATATGGTAGGGGAGTTCATCTACCAAATGAACTTGACGAAAATACTACTCTGGTTACCAACAAGAATATACTCGAGACGGTCACCGGGTTGACATGAAAATTAACCCTAGGCCATAAACATGGCTACTGAAGGAATTTAACTCTGCAGAGCTTGTACCATTAACTCATAGCCAACGGGTTCTACTAGCCACATGGGCTAGTCCCGTCTACGGTGTTTTAGTAGAAACTCAACTAACCAGTACACACCCATTTAACATCCTGTCGTCCGGAATCACCCGCGACGACATTCATGGAAAACTTTAAGACGGGGAGGCTACAACCTCGAATAGCATGGGATCCAACTTATATATGCGCGCTCTAAGGGGTGCCCCCCTCTCGGTCCCAATCGGAAACACCCATACCCCCTGGCCGGATGACGGGCTTTAATCCAGGGCCATGGAACCCTCATCTCGGCCCCTCTACTTGGTGTGTACTCGGAAAGTGGCTACAAGACGAACGGAATCATGACATGATCTCCGTTGATACTGAGTTAACCAACTACTGGCATGCTTCAACAATAACAGCATTCCACCCATCATATCACCATATGATCGAGGTGGTTCAACATTCTCCTTCGGGACTCACCCGAAGCTTACTTGCATGAAATATGCCATACACATATGCTCATATGATCATGCTTATGAAACGAGCTACTCGAGCAAACATGCAACACACTCATCATATCAAGAGTTCTAACATGCTTGCCTAGTTCTGAAAAGTCGGAGCCTAACTCGGTGTGGTTCGCGTCTTCGTCACGGCCTCCGGTATCTATGTATTCAAACAAAATACATACTTACATAAATACCGCGCGTGCAAATAAAGTTGCTCAAAATATTTCCACATAAATATGACCAAAAACTAGACAGAAAACCAAGGTGGACAGAAAAAGAATCAACTCAAAATCACTTTTGGTTTAAATGACATTAAGGTTTCTGTCCAGGGACTCATCTGTAATGAAACAGAAAAGATCCAGGGGCTAGAACAGAAAATCACAAAGCGAATCGGTACGCAGTACGCCAACCGCAGAGGGGAGACGTACTTTGCCGAATGCGCTAACAGAAAACGATTCGAGGGGGGAGATGTGAGGCTGACAAGGGACCCCACTTGTCGGGTTTGAAAACCAGAAGCAGAGCCGCGCCGGCGCCGGTGCTGCGGTGATCGCCGGCGTCGATCCACGGCGAGTTAGGGGAGGGGAGTGGTACCTACGTCTTCACGGTGGTCTTCCGCGTCGAACAGTGGTAGAGTTGGGTGCCGGCGAGTCCCACGTCGACGGCGACACTGTCTCCGGCGGACGGCGGCTCGGGTGTTCGTGGACCTCATCGGGGAAGGTTCCTGGGGTGAAATTGAGGTGGGGTTAGGCCTAGGTGGATGCCAGGATGCTACGCTCAAGTTCACGGCAGCGGAGAAGCCCTCACCGGAGTGAACGGAGCTGGAACCCGAGGCGGAGGTAGCTGGCCGGAGCTGGGGAAGAAGGGCCTCTCGGGGCTCTTCCAGAGGCTAGGCGTGGTCTAGGGAGGTAGTAAGGATGTGTGGGCTTGAGAACGAGCTCTGGAGTGCCTTTTATAGGCGGCTCGAGGTGGCTCCTGCGAACGGATATGTCCGGCGAGCCAATTACGGCGCCGCAGTGGTCGGACGGCGGGGTTAGGAGCTTGAGCATCATCCAGGAGTTGTTGAGGTTCCATTCCCGCGCCTAACCTAGCAGGAGAGGTGGAGTTACGGCCTGTCACCGACGGAACGGCCGCACGGCACGTCGGCGGTAGAAACGGCGCTCTGCGCGTGCCAGACCCGGGCGACGGCGTGCCAGGCGTGCGTTGGCTGTGGAGATGGACACGCGGGGCTCCGAGGTGGTTTGGGCGGCGCTAAACGGTGTGGAGCTGCGGTGGTAGCTTCTGTGAGCCGCCACGGGCGGCGCTGTGGACGTGGCAGCCGCCGGCATGGTCGGGCCAGGGCGCCACCGACGCCCAGAAGCTGCCAAGCGACCGTGCGGCACATGGATAAGAAGAAGCTGCAGTGCAGCATCGAGCCAAGGAAGATACAGACGAGGTTTTGTCGCTGTGTCTGACGAACTGTCGAAACTGACGAAACTAACGGACAGATGAACTGTCGACAGTTTCAGTTAACAGCTCTGAATTTGACAGACAGTGTAGACTAGGTGTTTGATGAAATGTTTCTCGCATTTGTGCAATGTTCCTGGGGCTGATTTTTGGTGGAGTGGCCTCTTGATGTATCTAGAGGCTGCATGATTTTTCACAGAATTTTTGGAAGAAGATAAATATGAATTTCACCAAATTTTGCAAATCTGGTCCAAACTTGCAGCAGGTGAAATTTGAAATTTTTGAACTAGGGACCAGTGAAACAAGATGGATCTGGGTTGTGGGTACTAAAGACCATATAGGAGAGTTGGTTTGGAGTCAAACAAATAAATGGAAATGGTGGTTCCTTTGTAAATCACCAAGGTCCATTATAAAAGACAGAATTTGTTTTGGAGTGAAATAAATAGAAGAAAAATCCCAATAAGGTTCATACTTACTGGAATTGATGGAAGACTTGTCCTAAGGTGTGGAGAGGGTCTTGGAGAGAAATATTTCTGTTGTGGTCTTGACAAGATGAAGGATGGAGAGGGAGATGAGTCCAAGGTTAAACTTGAGAGATTCAAAACAAGAAGGGGAGAATTCAAACAACCACTTTTGAAACTCAACTTGTGCTTGAGCCAAACACAAGAGAAAAACTTCAAGGCCAAAAACCAAGCTTGAGAAGACACACCAACCTAGGCCAGAAAGGATTTTAGAAGGGTTTAAAGAGAAGCTCAAACAACTCTCTTCCAAAAAGGCCAAAAGTTTGAAAGAAAAACCAACTCAAAAATTTGGGGTGTTACAAGAAGCTACGGCGGTGGAATTAGGGTTTTCTCTCTGTGTCTGGAGTTTCTGGGGTACGTGGATATATATAGGAAGAAGGAGGGCACCGGGGGCCACATGAGGGAGCCTCGAGGCAGGGGGGCGCGCCCTGGGAAGGGGGGCGCGCCCCCCACCCTCGAGGGCAGCCCCTCTGTCCCTTGACTTGGTCCTGAAGTTTCCTGTGCGTGATTTTCTCCAAAAATATTTCTCGTGAAGGTTTCATTCCGTTTGGAATCCGTTTGATATTCTTTTTCTGCAAAACCCTGAAATAGGCAAAAAAACAGCAATCTGGACTGGGCCTTTGGGTTAGTAGGTTAGTCCCAAAAATGATATAAAAGTGAGTGATAAAGCCCATTAAACATCCAAGACTTCATAAATAATAGCATGGAACAATCAAAAATTATAGATACGTTGGAGACGTATCATGTTCCAAATGGCCGTAAAAGGAAGATGACCGAAGCAAATCAAGCAAAATATTTTTGTACCTCTAGGCCGTTTAATCGAACCCGATGTAGGTGTAGCCGGTGGCTTTGCTGTCAATGTGGATGTCGGGGTCAGTCGAAGGTGGAGGAGGAGCCCGACTCCTTGACATGGTCGCCTTCTTCCTCGGGACTTCGCCCGCACACGGGCAGGACGGGTCAAGGCGGTCTTCTTCCTTTTGGCCGGGGCGCGTGGAACCGGAGCGGGGGCATCGCGCTGGCTGTGCTGCCTTGAAGGAGATGACTCCCTTGCCGCTTCCTCTTGATGGGGAGGCATCGGCGAGAGGATTTGGATCCGTGGGAGGTTGGGCGGATGGAACGGTGGTGAAGCATCGTATGGCGCACCCAAGGGCGGCGGTGGCTGCATGCGGCTTAATTCCGTTGCCGCGAGGCCTGATGGTGAGTCGGATGATGGATAGGTGGCAGCATCGGGGCGGGAGGTGGGAATTGAAGCCGGCGGAAGTTGCTTCGTGCCAACCGAAAGGGGATCCGGCAATATTCGGTGGATTCCCACACATATGGAGGAATTGTGCTTGCGAATGCGGTATCCCATTAATTTTTTACGGGGCGACCTGGTGTCTACCACACAACTTATTATTGTAGACTCGTGTTGGGCCTCCAAGCGCAAATTCTGTAGGACAGTAGCAATCCCCCCCCCCCCCAAGTGGATAACCTAGGGTTTATCAATCCATGGGAGCGTAGGATGAAAATGGTCTCTCTCAAACAACACTGCAATCAAATAAAAGAAATCTCTTGTGTTCCCAACACACCCAATGTAATGATATTGTATAGGTGCACTACTTAGGCGAAGAGATGGTCATACAAGTGTAGTATGAATAGTAGGTATAGGTTTTTGTAATCTAAAAATACTACTGCAGGATGCTGCTAATGCAACACTACGATCAGAGACCCTTCGACGAAACTGTATGCGATGCAATAATCGCAAACGTGGTGTAAAAAACTGTCAAAAAGGTGCAAAACATTTGCGATGACGGATGCATCAAACACAGTTCAGATTTTGGTTGCGTGTGCGATGCAGGGCATACGATTGAGTTCAATGAACTGTTTGCGACGAGGAAGAAGAACAGAAATGGGCAGACAGATGAAGGCGTGTGCGATATATGACATACAGTTCACTCGGATTAACTGTTTGTGATGAGGAGGAACAACAGAAACGGGCAGCTAGATAAAGGTGTGTGCGATTGAGGGCATACGCTTCAGAAGGATTAACTTTTTGCGATTAGGCAACAGAACAAAAATGGTCAGCCAGATCAAAGTGTGTGCGATTGATGGCATACACTTCATACGGATGAACTGTTTGCGATTAGCCACAACAAACAGAAACAGTTAGACAGATCAATGTGTGTGCGCTAGACGGGCGCACATTCTAATTAAAAGAAGCGTGCACGATGGTAATAACGAGCGCGCACAGTTCTTGGAACAGTACGTGTGCTGACATTGCCTATTGCAGTGCACCCTATGGTGTTAACGCCACGTACTCGGCCGAGAAAGCGTGCCCACGTTACACCTACCGGGAATAGTGTCGCACTTGGAACCGTCAATAAATTCTGAGCATGCGTCCCGTCAAATTCCAAATTACTACCACGCGTTATTTAATTGCAAATCTGTTCACACAAATCAAAACCTAAACGGTTTCACACTTAGGAGCGTATTAGTACTCGTTTATAAATACTACTACTCTAATATGACTGACATTCCTCTTCAACTTCACATCCACAAAAACAAACAAGTCATTCATCATCATTCCGTTGCATTTTCCATGGCCAGCGTGAGTTCTAGGTCGAGAGATTGCCACCAGGGAGAGGCGAGCATGGAAGCGGAAGCACGAGAGATGTCCCGCCTCGCCGCGAAAGCAGCCGACATGTCCCGCTGCGTGGCCGCAGCAACACAGAGGTCCCGCCGCGCCGTCGAAGCAGCATGGAGGTCCCACTACGCCATCGATGCAACAGACTAGTCCGGCCGTGCCGCGGAAGCAGAAGATATGTCCCACCATGCGGCGAATGCAGCAGAGATGTGCTCCCACATCGCGTCGGCCTGGGAAAATGTCTCGCGGGCAGGCGAGGACTCTTACATGCGCATGCATGCGATTGTCCATAGCCAGATGGATCAGATCTCTGGCAGGGCGAGGTTGCAGGACGACATGAAAGCCTCTTTTGAACAGATTACCAGCGTCATCCGGCAACTAAATGAGAGCAATGCGAAGCTTCTGGCCGAGTGCGACCTACTGAGGGCGAAGATCGTCGGAAGTGCAGAGCAGCGGGAGGAGACCTCTGTCTTGTTGAAGAGGACTGGCGTCTTCGTCGAGAAACTTATGGACGAGAATGCCATGTTACGCATCGAGCGCAGAAGGATGGTGGAGGAATCCGTGGATGCTCTGTCGGGGTTTTGGGGCGACATATGCCAACGGGTGGCTTATCATGCATGGGGACAATAGAGCGTCGCCGGGTCCTGGAAGCGGGATAAGGCGGAACTTAGGACGCCTACGAATCTTACCCAGGTTTGGGGCTCTCCGTGGAGATAACACCCCTAATCCTGCTCTGCAGGGACTCCGCGTCATGACTAATGTCACTAGGGTAGCTACAAGGATGCTCCTTGAGCTGTGTCATCTAGAGGAGGAAGACGAGCAAGGCTAGCTCACTACCTTTGCTCTAGGGAAATGGGATGATCCCTAGGGTTTCTTTCTATGTGTCTCTCTAACTTCTACAGTTTAACTAACCAACCCCTCTTCATGGAGGACCTTGGGGGGTTTATATAGGCCTACCCCAGGGGTACAATAGTAATCTCGGCGGAACGGCCCCCAGCTATCAGCATCTTCGGGTGCCGGCCTCGCCGCCTCTCTGTTGGGACCCGCCGTCTGTGGGCCCATGTGATTGCCTTTCACTGTAGGCGTGCTTCTGCTGACGGCAGCACCGTCAGGAGGGAAGTGGCTACAGTGGCACCGTCTCCTGCCGTACACTGCTTCCACGTCCTGTCTTGTCATCTTGATGAGGCTCACACTCCTAGGGTACGATGAGCCGCCTGCTACCAGGTGGACCGCCTCCCCTGGCCGCCTGCCAGGGGCCGCTTGTTTCTGACTCACCCACTGGCCGGTGGGGCCAGCCGCTTGGTGGCCCCGCCGTCTGTGGGTAGTGGGATCGTGGCTTCCTCTGACCGAAGCTTGGTCACTGGCAGCATGGCTACAGTGATACACCGCTTAAGAGGCGCCCATAGGGTACACATTCACTGTAGCCACGCCCTTATAGATTCTCTAAGGACATGCTCAACTGTAGCCATGCCTCAGCTGTGTAGTGGTCCCCTAGCACGCATCCCAAGGGAGAGGCGTAGGACCATCTGCTAGCTACTGGCTATGGGGCTGTCGCCTATTTGGGCCCCTGCCGCCTGCTGGCAGCCGGCTCCTGGGGTAAACTGTCCCAGGAGGCGGCCCGATGAGCAGACGGCTGGGGGATAACAGGTGGCCCCCAATTGTCTTGAAATACCATGGGTGGTCGATGAGGACACCCGTGGTCAATATCTCCAACAGTAGTCCCCGAAGCTAGTGGAACTCTGTGGTTTGTGATTGGGAGCTGCGGGGTTCCAGCAGCTTCCCTCCCTAAGTAGGATTGGTGTCCTTCGTCCATCTTCTGAAAAGAGCCGTCTGCTGGCAGCCGGACCTCTGCAAAGGGGGCCGGCTCCTGGCAGCCGGATCTCCGTCTTCAAATCTTCGGGGAGAAGATACCGTCTGGTCAGCAGGCTGCTATGCAGGTCTGCCGATTAGGCGCGCAAAAGGTAGGGATCGTGCGGGGCGTGGAGTAGTTAATCCCATGCCCCACCCCCTCGGCTTCGTCGCCCCGAGCCTATAAGTAGGTCGGGGGAGGGGGGCTAGCGTCGTTCTCGCGCCCGCCCCTCTCCATTCCTCTTCTTCTTCCTCGCTCCCATCCGCACTTCTCGCCACTTCCACACGTTGTGCCCCGCCGCAGCGAGCCGCCACCTCAAGCCATGGCCACCGCAGCGCCGGTCCGCCATTCTGGCGAATAGGATGGCAACGACGTCATCGAAGAGCACATCCACTACCTCCGCCGTGCGCATAAGCTGCCCCCTACCGACAAGGTTACTGTACGCCTGGTGCCGGCGGCGGAGATCAGGCCGGCGCCGCGGTTTGGCGAGCAGGCCATCTTCCGCTCGCACTTCCCGTGCGGGTTCGGCCTCCCTGCCAGCGATTTCTTTCGATCTTTTCTGGAGTTCTTCAACATCCAACCCCACCACCTCACGCCGAACACGGTGGTGACGCTGTCCTCCTTCGTCGTCATGTGTGAGGCGTACCTCGGCATTCTTCCCACGATGGAGTTGTGGACCGAGCTTTTCTACATGAAGCTCGGTACCGCGGTCCAGAGCATGGCCGCCCAGTGTGGGGAATGTATTGAGGTGAAGCGTAGCGGGGCCAAGAACTATTTCCCGGCGCCTCAGCTCGTGGCGTCGGTGAAGTTGTGGCAAAAGACGTACTTCTACATCTCCAACGTCGACTCCGCTCAAGATTTCATCGGTCTGCCGGACTGGGCACCCGACCCGCCTGCCGAGCCCCATAACTCCTAGAAGACCCGGCCCACCACCCTCACAGAAGGTGCTTCCATCGCTGTGCGGCGTCTCCGGGAGCTGAGGGACAATGAAGGCCTAGTGTTTGCGGACCTCCTGCTCACGTTTGCAGAGCGCCGGGTGCTGCCGCTACAGGCCCGCCCGCACTTAATCTGCGATATGATCGGGCACCGGGACCCGAGCCGGACGTGCACCAAGCTGATGCCATACAAGGAGATGGCATACTTGGTGAACTATGTGTCCAACTGCAAGCTCTCCAACTCCGGCTGGGCCTTTGGCAAGCCGTCGTACAGCCGCAACAACCAGCCGCCTACGGTGAGCTCTCTTCTTTCTTTATTCTTATTTCTTCTCTTTTCGTCTATCTCAGCCGTCTGATCCTTGTGTCGTCTACAGATCTTCCCCGGCCAGCCGGCGCCGGGTTCTGGCCAGCCAGGCCACCCTCTGGAACCAGACCACTCCCAGAGCGACACGAGCGACACCGATCTTGGGGCCGCCGCCATGGAGGAGGAAGAGGTAACAGGCGACGGGGGCCAGCCAGCAGGCGGCCTGCTAGAAGGCGGCGTCGAGAGCTGGCCGGACAACGATGAGGAGGAGGAGGAAGTGCCAATCCGCGTCCGGGAGGCGGATCCGCCTGGGCGTGGCAGCCAGCGGGCGGGGCCGTCAGCTGCAGCCGGCGGCGTGAAGCGCCGGTCCTCCGCAGGGTCGTCTGGCAGCAAGCCCAAGAAGCTCCGGCTGTCGACCGCCGCCACCAAGCGCCGGGAGGCGGCCGCCAAAGCGGTCCTTCCTAAGCTTCCCAAGCTTAGGCCAGGCGTATCCGGGTAAGTACTGCGTTTCTTTTTTCTTTGTTGTTTATCTCATTCTGCCGCCCCCAACGTGTCTGACTTGCTGTCTTCCTTGGGATGCCCACGCAGCGTGCCGCTCTCTCTCTCGCGGGCGCCAGTGGGCTCCATTGTTGGGAGCATGGATGCCCCCCCTGCGCCCCGCCGCGTGGATCCTGCTGCCGCGCTCCCGGAGGCGACGGAGAGAAACGCCCGCGAGGCGCGCGAGGAGCGGGAGGCCGCGGACCGCGAGCGGGCGATGGCTGATGCTGCTGCTAGGGCGGAGGCAGAGGCATCCACTAAGGCTCAGGCGGATGCCGCTACCGAGCCTAGGGGCAAGAGGCAGGCTTCCGGCAGCCGGCGGACCGCACCTACCCAGGAGATAGGATCTCTTGAGCCGTCTGTCCAAGTGCCGGCTGCTGACGAGCAGCCGACTCTAAACACCGAGGGGGACGACCGCGTCGTCATGGAGACAGAAGTGACGCCCCTCGCGCCGCCTGCTGGGATGCAGGGCAGCCGGCCTGCATGAGCGGAGGTGATGCCGGCCGAGGGCTTGCTGGTGACAGGCCCGCAGGCGCCCCCCCAAGTTCCTGCCCGCCCGCGCCCTGCGAGGGCGGTCTCCGCACCGCGGCGGGTAGAAGCCAGTGGCGCCAGCTCGTCAACACCGGAGAGCGATGCTACCAGTGCGGCGCCATCAGGCTAGACGCCCGGAGGCGGCGGTGCGCGGATTGTTGCGTCGCGAGATGTCCTCGACCGCTTCAACTCTTTAAGAGAGGTCGTGCAGACGGTGATGCGGGAGTTCGTGGCTACGCGAACTTCTGTTCGGTTACGTTGACTCCATGTTTTTGCTTTTATTCCTTCAATTTCTTCCGTGGGGGTGTGTCAGTGCACCCACTGGGTGTAGTCCCCGAGTTCCGAGCCAGCTGCTGAGCAGGCGGCTTGGAACTCCAAGGTGTACTTTGTGGGATAATTTGTGTCTTGCTTGTAGGATTACCACAACCTTCGGGTGGCCTCCTTCAACGCCCAGCATCAGGAGCTAGCGCAACTGTGGTCTGCTCTAGCAAACAGCCAGGGTGAGTGTTTCTCTCCTCCTTGCGGGGGCGCGGCAACGCACCCGCTGGGTGTAGTCCCCGAGTTCCGAGCCGGTTGCTGAGCAGGCAGCTTGGAACTCCAAGGTTATCTTTTTGCTGATGCTGGTGCTCTTCTTCTTTTCTTGCCACCGGTTGCGACCAACCTCCGCAACCAGCTAGGCGAGGTCCAGGCAGAACTCGCCGCCAAGGAGCGGGAGCGCGATCTCGCCGCCCAGGACCGTGACCGCCTGGCCAAGGAGCTGGCAGACCAGGCGGCGACGCACAAAGCGTAGCTTGGGAAGTTGTCGGACACCGAGGTGCTCCTTCGGGCAGAGTTCGAGACCGAGCGCTCGAACTAGGCCGAGAAGGAGGCGGCTCTGCAAGACAGCTATGGGGCCATTGCAGACATGGTCGACGGTAAGACGCCTGCCCCTCTTTCTTGTGCTTGCCGTCTGTTACAGCTATCTCTCTTTCTTCTGACTCTTTATCTAGTTCTTGCACAATTCTTCCCGGGCCACTATGTGGCCGCCAGCCAGGCCATCGAGGCCCAGCGCGACGAGAGGCGCAAGGCGGGCCGGGTGATTGCACCCAACGCGCCCAGGACTCCCGCCGAACAGCTTCTTGCTGTCAAGGCGCGCCTCCAGCCGGCCCACCGCCTGCTTCGCCGCCTGCAACGCGCTGGTGCCCAGGTGTTGGCCGCCCTCTGGCCAGGCGTTCCGGTACTTCGCACTCCCAGCCGGACTGCCGACTGGCTGGAGGTGGCCAGCCACCGCTTCGAGGCCTGGAAAGGCGCCGCGGCGAGGGCCGGTGCACGGACCGCCCTAGAATTTGCCAAGGGCTGGTACCCAAACCTGAATCTCGCCTAGTTGAAGACCTTCCGCGTGGAGGCTGAGCCCGAACTAGCCGCGGTGCAAGGAGATCTCGCCAAACGCGCCGCCGCCCTTGCTGAGTATGCCGACACCGCCATTTCGTCCCAGAGCTGGATGAGAATGGTCATGTGGTGCCACCTAGCAACTTCGGGCTGGACTTGGCAGCGTCGGAGGAGCTGGACGAAGAGATCGCCTCCAGTGATGAAGGCGAGGAGGAGGGAGACAGCGACGAGGAGGCCAGCTCCCAGGAGGCGGATCCGTCTGCTGGTCATCAGCCCGACCAAACCTCAACAAGCGGACCCGACGGGGCGGCGCCGCCTGCTGCAGGAGGCAGCGAGGCTGAGGCCTGTCAGGCGGCTCCCTCAGCAGCCGGCTCCGTCGTGCCACCCGCTCCGCCTGCTGCGCCTTAGGCGTCACTCTTGTATCTTTTAATTCCTGTTTTTTCTTAAGACTTGGTAGGATTAATCCGAACAATTCCACCCACTGGGTGTATCAGTAAGCTACTGCTGGAAGGCGGCCCTTGAGGCCTTTTTGCTGTAGATATTCTTTTAATGATGCATACATTTATGCAATTTGTCGGGTTCTGGGATTTGCACCGTCCTTTGTTCCTTAGGGCGATTTTCTTTTGCTGTCTCCTTTAACCGTCGTCCTGCCAGCCAGACAACCACTCCATGGTTCTGCGGCTGGGTCAGGTACTTAGCTGTTTTCCAGATAGGCAAGTATCCCGCCCTCTGGAACGCAGTATAGCTAAGCCAGAAGCCGGCTGGCCGGCTGCACAACAGCCGGCCAGTTTGTATGAAGGGCCGTCTTGCCCTATGTTTATTTTCCTTAGCCATTTTTCATGTGGACACCGCTTCTTGCCTTTAACTCCCGCCAGTCGGACAGCCGCATTCTGCGAGTCTGTGACTGAAGGCGGGAGAGGGCTTGGATGCCATCACATTACTTTCCGACTGTTAAGGAAAAGTTTTAAACATAGGGCTAGATGGCCAGTCCCCGGGCCGTCTGCTAGGCTCCGGTGCCGGACAAAGGAATGAACAACACTCGTCCACAGGCATAATTATTATCATATAGATAAAGGGTTGGGCAGTCCCCGAGAACTCCTCGGGGGTCCCATTGGTTCTAAAAATAGAGTAGATAGCGTGACACATATTGTCTTTTAGCTATAAAAGCGACGAAGTAGGTTTGCGTTCCACGGGCGCTCCGACTCCTTGCCCGAGTCGTCTCTCTTGCGTGCTCTTGGCTTCTGGGCATCGATGAGGTAGTAGGCATCATTGCGTACTACCTTGCTGATGATGAACGGTCCTTCCCAAGGAGCCGCGAGCTTGTGCTGGCCGGCTGTTTGCTGGATCAGCCGGAGCACAAGGTCCCCCTCGCGGAAGGAACGTGGCTTGACCCGCCGGCTGTGATAGCGATGGAGACCCTGCTGATAGATGGTGGACCGGTTGAGTGCTACCAGCCGGGCCTCCTCTAGCAGGTCCACACCGTCTTCTCGTGCTTCTTTGGCTTTGGCTTTGGTGTACATGGTGACGCGAGGCGATTCAAACTCAACATCTGTTGGGATGATGGCCTCGGCCCCATAAACAAGGAAGAAAGGAGTGAAGCGGGTTGACTTGTTCGGAGTTGTCCTGAGGCTCCAGAGGACAGACGGCAGCTCTTCGATCCAGCAGCCGGCTGATCGTTCCAAGGGTTCGACCAGCCGGGGCTTGATGCCAGACAGGATAAGGCCGTTGGCGCGCTCAACTTGGCCGTTGGACTATAGGTGTGCAATGGACGCTAAGTCCAGTCGGATGCCCTGTGTTGCACAGAAATGAGCCAATGCGCCTTTGGCAAAATTTGTGCCGTTGTCGGTGATGATGCTGTGTGGTATGCCATACCGGACTATGATGTCTGCGACGAAGGTCACAGCAGTTGGGCCGTTGAGTTTTTTGATTGGCTTCGCCTCGATCCACTTGGTGAATTTGTCCACTGCCACGAGTAAATGTGTCAGGCCGCCTCGGGGTGTCTTGAAGGGACCCACCATGTCCAGCCCCCAGATGGCAAATGGCCATGTGATCGGAATGGTCTTGAGTGCAGAAGCCGGCAAGAGTTGCTTGGAACTAAAGCGCTGGCAGCCATTGCACTTCTTTACCAAGTCTTTGGCGTCGTCCAAAGCAATCGGCCAGAAGAAACCGTGGCGGTAGGCTTTGGCAACGAGAGATCTTGAGGCCGCGTGGTGGCCGCATTCCCCTTGATGAATGTCCTTCAGAATAGCCAGACCCTTTTCTGCTTCCACGCAGCGCTGGAAGATGCCTGTTGCACTTCTTTTGACAAGCTCTTTGTTGACTATTGTGTATGCTGAAGCTTGGCATTGAACTTGTCATGCCAAAGTTTCGTCTGCTGGCAGCTCTCTTCTCAGCAGAAAACTGAGGATTGGCTGTGCGCAAGACGGCGCTGAGACTCCTGTTGCTTCTGCCAAAGAAACCAGGGCGGTTGGGCTGGGAGGCGGAGGGCTGGAGCCAGCCGCCTGTTGTGCTTCTGAAGTCCCCGGGCCAGCTGCAGCAGTCCCCGAGCCGTCTGCTGGAGCTGGCGCCTCTTGGCCGCCTGCTGGAGCAGTCCCCGGGCCGGGAACCAGCGCAGCGGCTGCCGGGCCGTCTGCTGGAGTTGGAGTATCTAGGTCGCCTGCTGGAGCAGTCCCCGGGCCGGCTGCTGAAGTTGTTGGGCCGTCTGCTCCAGGATCGGCTGGTATGAAGATTGACTCTGACTCTCGTGAAGGCTTGATAGACGGCTTGCGCAGGCATTGGAGGGATACGTCGGCTGGTATTGCTTGGCGGGTGGAGCCGATTCATGCCAAGGAGCCGGCTTGCATGTTGTCGGCTCGTGGCACGTTGATGAATTCACAGCCGTCAAAATGCCCACTGATTTGCTGGACAAGGAAACAGTAGCTCACCATATTCGCGTCTTTGGCGTCCCAGTCCCTAGATGACTGCTGGACGACCAAGTCCGAGTCACCATAGCATAGCACTCGGCGGATGCCAATCTCTTTGGCCATCCGGAGCCCGTGAATGAGCGCCTCATACTCGGCCACATTGTTGGAGGCGGCAAAGTGGATTTGCAGGGTGTATTTGAGCTTGTCGCTCTTGGGAGAGGTGAGGACGACGCCGGCTCCCAAGCCAGTGCACATCTTTGATCCGTCAAAGTGCATCCGCCAATGGGTTGAGTCTGGAGCAGGCGGCAGGTACTGGGTCTCGGCCTAGTCGATGAGGAAGTCGGCCAAAGCCTGCGATTTGATGGTGGTGCGGGGCTGGTAGAAGATGGTAAAGGGGGCCAGCTCGATGGCCCACTTGGCCACTCTTCCTTAAGCATCCCTGTTGCCCATAATTTCAGCAAACGGAGCCGTGCAAACGACCGTGATCGGGTGCTCTTGGAAGTACTGCTTGAGTTTCTTGGTGGTGAAGTACATGCCATAGCACATCTTCTAGTAGTGGGGGTAGTTCTGCTTGGAGACTGACAGCACCTCGCTCAAATAGTAGACTGGCGTTTGGACGGGCAAGGCTCTGCCGTCTTCTGGGCGCTTGACCACAATGACTGTGCTGACCACCCGGCTGGTGGCGGCTATGTAAAGGAACATGGGTTCCTTGTCTGTTGGCGCCGCCAGGACAGGCGGGGTGGACAGCAATTTCTTGAGCTGCTGGAAGGCTTCATCCGCCTTGTCGTTCCACTTGAAGCAAGTGTTTCTTCATCAGTTGGTACAGTGGGAGTGCCTTCTCACCCAGCCGGCTGATGAAACGGCTGAGAGATGCCAGGCACCCTGTGAACTTCTAGACATCTCGTACACGAGTCAGCCGCTCCATTCTCTCAATGGCCTTGATCTTTGTGGGATTGCACTCGATGCCGCATTCAGATACCAGGAAGCCAAGGAGCTGGCCTGTTGGTACCCCGAAGACGCATTCTCCGGGTTCAGCTTGATCTGAAAGCAGCGCAGGTTTTCAAACGTCTCTTGGAGATCCTCCAAAAGAGTTCCCCTCTTCTTCGTCTTTACCACGATATCATCCACGTAAACATGGGCGTTTCTGCCAAGTTGCTTGAGGAGACACTTCTGCATGCAACGCTGAAAGGTGGCGCCGGCATTTCTCAAGCCGAACGTCATGGTCAGGTAGCAGAAGGCCCCAAATGGCGTGAGGAAGGCGGTCTTCAGACAGTCGACCAGATTGAGTTTGATTTGGTGGTACCCGGAATAAGCATCAAGGAATGACAGTAGCTCGCATCCGGCTGTGGAGTCAATCACTTGATCTATTCGCGGCAGAGCAAAAGGATCTTTAGGGCAAGCTTTGTTGAGGCTAGTGTAATCAATGCACATGCGGCATTTGTTGTTCTTCTTCAGCACTAGGACTGGGTTTGAGAGCCATTCTGGATAGAAAACTTCCATAATGAAGCCGGCTGCTAGCAGGCGGGCGACCTCTTCCCCAACAACTCTTCTTTTCTCTTCTGACAGGCGGTGGAGCGGCTGCCTGACAGGCTTTGCATCTTCTCTCACATGTAGCTTGTGTTCGGCGAAATCCGTCGGGACACCCGGCATGTCTTTGGGGGACCATGCAAAGATGTCTTGATTCTCATGTAGGAAATCGACGAGCTTGCTTTCCTATTTGCTCTCTAGGTTTGATCCTATGATAGCAAATCGCTCTGGGTGAGATGGGTCCAAGGCAATCTTCTTTGTCTCCTTGGCAGGCTGGAACGAGCCTTGCGGCTCCGCCTCCCTGAGGTCGGCTGGTATGGCTGGCTGCTCGCCAGCCATTGCCACCAGCCGTTCTAGGCGGCGCTTTTCTTCAGCTACGACGAGGGACTCGGCCAGACGGCTGCTGGCAGTCGCACATGCGATGGACTTCTCATAGTCCCCGGCTATGGTGATTATTCCCTTGGGACCCGGCATCTTCATCTTGAGGTAGGTGTAATGGGGTACTGCCATGAACTTTGTAAGAGCTGGCCGGCCCAAAATCACGTGATAGGGACTTTCCACATTCACCACTTCAAACCAGACTGGCTCCCTCCGGAAATGCTTCTTGTCACCAAACAAGACATTAAACTTGGCCTTGCGGATTGCTGAGCAAGAGAGGCCTGGCACAATGCCCTGGAACACAGTCCTGGTAGGCTGAAGCTATTTTTCTTTGATGCCCAACTTCTCCATGGTGTCATGGTACATGATGTTGATGCTGCTACCGCCGTCCACCAGCACTCGGGAGAAACGACAGGCCCGCCTGTCGGTGGAGAGAGTTGCATCCAGGACCAAGTCATAAGCTCTTGGGGAAGGCATGACAGCCGGGTGATCCTCACAGCTCCAGCCGACGGGCCTTTTAGACCAGTGCATGAATTCTGGGGCTTCACTGGCAACTGTGTTGACTTCTCTGTGCTGCTGGCGCCGGTTGTGCCTATCGTCCGCTTGGCTTGTGAAGACGACGTAGGCTCCGTTTTCTTCCGGGAATACGTCCTGGACCTGGCCACCCGGATGAGCAGCCAGTGGATTGGGAGGCGGAGCCGCCTGCCCAGCAGGTGGCGGCGGCGGCAGAGCTTCCCCAATCCGCATGAGCCAATGGCACTTTCGTGTGGTGTGATTGGAAGGCTTCGCGCCGCTGTCAAACTTGCAGGGGGAATCCAGAGCTTGATCGAAGGAGAAAGCAGGCTGCCAGGCTGGCTTGCCGCCCTTCTGACGCTTGGGTCCCGCTTGTGCTTCTGGCTGCTAGCCATCAACTGCTGCCACCAGCCGGCTATTGGCAGCTGGCGCATGGGTCTTCGGCTTGTGATCGTTCGGCTGCTGGCGTCGATTGGACTCTCCAGCCGGCATTTTGGGAGTTGGGGGAGTCATTTTTCCAGAAGCATCCACTTGCAGCTTGGATTTCATGGAGGAGTCGGCCGTGGCGTACTTTTCTGCTATGCTCAGCAGCTCGTCCAGCGTGGCGGGCTCGTCGCAGAGGATTTTGTGCTTGAGCAGGGTGCCTTGTATGCACCCGGCCATGAAATACTCGATGGCTTGTACCTCGTGCACTCCCTCGCAAGAGTTGTGCAGCTCTGCCCAACGCGTCAGGTAATCACGGGCTGACTCATTTGGGCCCTGAACACATAAGGAGAGCTGGCGCGGCTTGGGAGGACGCTTGTAGGTGCTGGTGAAGTTGCGAGTGAAGGCGTCAGTGAAGTCCAACCAGCCGTTGATGCTGTTGGGTTTGAGGCTGTTCAGCCACGTCTGGGCCATGCCCTGGAGCATGAGCGGCACGTACTTCACCGCAACATGCCTGTTGCCGGTTGCTATGCTGACGGCTGTGGAGTAATCTACCAGCCAGTCCTCCGGCTTCACTGACCCGTTGTACTTGGGGGTATCTCTGGGGAGTGAGAAGCCCTTAGGGAAAGGCTCGTTACGGATGCATGGGCCGAAGCAGGCTGGGCCGAGGTGATATTCTTCTTCGACCGCCTGGGACCAAGCCAGTCGGTCAAGGCGGTGGCGGGCGTCATTCTCCCTGACTCCCTCGCGGCGGCCCAAGCGGCCTGCTAGAGAGGGGTGGTCAACAGGCGGAGGAGACACACGCCTCTCCCGTCAAGGAGAAGGCGGGCGTTCCTCTCGCCGCTCTACGGCCCTTGGACGGCTGTCTTCGTCACGCTTGATGGTGATGCGAGTCTGTCGGCTGTGGCTAGCAGAAGGCTATGAGTCACGCCGGTTGTGGGCGTCGACTGTTGGGGAGCGGGATGTGGCTCCTTGGTCCCACCGAAGGGGGCGGTTATCTATCTGCGCGTCGGCCTCTGATGCCCGGCGACGAGCGCCCTGCTGCGCAGCAGCCGCATCGAGGAGCTGGCGGGCGCGTTGAGTCATGCAGCGAAGCTCGTCTCCCTCCAAGTGGCCCAGCTCGTCGACTGCCGCCTGGGCAGCCCTTAGGTTCTCCGACAGAGTAAGGTACACGGGCCGTGGGGCCCCCAGCATGTCTGCCAGCACCCCACCGCGATCGCGAACTGCACCAGCTCGGCTAGGTTTGCCAACAGCCGGCGTGCCGCCTATGGCATGGTCCATCTTGTGGCGGTAAGCTTCAGTGAAGCGCCGGGAAGCGGCCAGCTTGTTGGCGCTGTCGAGGAGCGAGACGCGGAGTGGCTCCAGCGTCACGCCATCTGCCCCCACCGCAATGGGTGCGGCGAGGTTCTACATGGCGGCCTGGAGTGGATCTTGGCCCGACCGGCCGGACGGGTCGTCGTGGCTGGTGGCGAGCACCTCCATGACGGTGCTGACGGTGCTGCCGCCAGCTGCAGTAGGGAGGGAGGTCGTCGATGATCACCACGTGCTCGGGGAAGGAATCAACGGGCTCCGCATCGAGGTCGATGATCATGTCAACTGGTGGGTCAGAGGAGCCCACTGAGTCTACGTCAGAGGCGCGCTCATCGACGATATGGAGCTTGTCGAGGAGCTCGACGAGGCAGCTCTCCGGAGCAACTGGCTCTGCAGCCTGAGAGGGCTCGTCATGAATGTGGACGCCGAAGAGAAGGTCGGCGAGTCCGCTCGCGGCGCATGCGGCCTCAGCCCCGCGGAGCATCCCAGTATCCACGCTTGCGGGCGTGCCGGGCTGGCTATGCTCGCCAAGAAGGAACAAAGTTCCTGTCCAGAACATGTCTCCGGACGACGGTGCACCTCGCCCCACGGTGGGCGCCAAATGTCGGGGTTTTGGGGCGACGTATGCCAACGGGTGGCTTATCATGCATGGGGACAATAGAGCGTCGCCGGGTCCTGGAAGCGAGATAAGGCGGAACTTAGGACGCCTACGAATCTTACCCAGGTTTGGGGCTCTCCGTGGAGATAACACCCCTAATCCTGCTCTGCAGGGACTCCGCGTCATGACTAATGTCACTAGGGTAGGTACAAGGTTGCTCCTTGAGCTGTGTCGTCTAGAGGAGGAAGAAGAGCAAGGCTAGCTCACTACCTTCGCTCTAGGGAAATGGGATGATCCCTAGGATTTCTCCCTATGTGTCTCTCTTCCTTCTAGAGTTTAACTAACCAACCCCTCTTTATGGAGGACCCTGGGGGGTTTATATAGGCCTACCCCCCAGGGGTACAATAGTAATCTCGGTGGAACGGCCCCCAGCTGTCAGCATCTTCGGGTGCCGGCCTCGCCGCCTGTCTGCGGGCCCATGTGATTGCCTTTCAATGTAGGCGTGCTTCTGCTGACGGCAGCACCGTCAGGAGGGAAGTGGCTACAGTGCCACCGTCTCCTGCCGTACACTGCTGCCACGCCCTGTCTTGTCATCTTGATGAGGCTCAGACTCCTACGGTACGGTGAGCCGCCAGCTACCAGGTGGACCGCCTCCCCTGGCCGCCTTCCAAGGGCCGCTTGTTTCTGACTCACCCACTGGCCGGTGGGGCTAGCTGCCTGCTGGCCCCGCCGTCTGTGGGTAGTGGGATCGTGGCTTCCTCTGACCGAAGCTTGGTCACTGGCAGCATGGCTACAGTGATACGCCGCTTAAGAGGCGCCCATAGGGTACACATTCACTGTATCCACGCCCTTATAGATTCTCTAAGGACATGCTCAAGTTTAGCCATGCCTCAGCTGTGTAGTGGTCCCCCAGCACGCATCCCAAGGGAGAGGCGTAGGACCGTCTGCTAGCTGCTGGCTATGGGGCTGCCGCCTGTTTGGGCCCCTGCCGCCTGCTGGCAACCGGCTCCTAGGGTAAACTGTCCTAGGAGGCGGCGCGATGAGCAGACGGCTGGGGAGAACAGGCGGCCCCCAATTGTCTTGAAATACCATGGGTGGTCGATGAGAACACCCGTGGTCAATATCTCCGACATGCTCTCAAGCAACATCTTGAGGACAAGAAAGAGCTCATTGCCGCTCGCCGCGGAGACTAGTTCCCGCGGCCTGCACCAACGCATCAAGAAAGTAGAGATCAGCGAGCCAGATTGTTTTCTTCCTTATTCTTTTGCCCTTCTGTATTTCGGGTGTTGCCGCATGTGGCTTTTTTTAATTATGTTCCTAAATATATAAGACAATTATTATCCACTGCCATCGTCCTTATATTCATCATGCTTGCTATAAGTCACAGTCGATGCTATATAGGTCCGTCGGATCTTACATCAAGATCCGTGCAAAACTTTCTTTTCAAATTTTCATTTTTCTCTCTTAAATCTTAGTCCAGTGAGACATAGCTACGCCGTGAAACAGGGGCTCGGGCGCCGTTAATGGAGACGTTGGGAGGGAGGTGCGCGGCGGATAGAAGTCAAAGGGCTTTGCTCCCGATGAGCACGCACAAGGGTCTGATCGCACGCCTCCCGTACTCAAATAGCTACCCCGCATGACACCTCCTAGACAATAGAAAAAGGGGACGCGTGGCGGCATGTAATTGGTAAGTAGAACGCCCACGGTTTCAATAATACTCGTGTTTCTGATTTGTAACGTGACATCACTTGTTCCAAAATGACTTTGTTGATTGTTAATGTGTGCGCCTTCACAAATCGGACAGAAAAATTACCACAACATGTTGGTGCCATGTCATAACACCATGCCAAGTTTCATGAATTTCAGGCGTATTTTTGATTTACAGGAATTAAAAAACCAAGTTTCTCAATCTTTCTAGCCGAGCCACGATGCCCAGATGTTTGAATTTCATTCCCATTTCTTGCATGGGACCTAGAAATTCACCCAAGGACACACACATGTGATTTTTAAACCAACTTTGGTGCACTGGAGCATGGGATTGTAGTTCAAATTTGAATTATGCACATTAAATGCCCAGAAATTCAATTAATGCATAAAAAGGCCAAACGGACATGGAATAATTCCAACATTTAGCACGATACTTCTATTTGGTCTAATCTGTCTGTGAAAAAATATTAAGGCGGGAGAAGGCAGTGTTGTCGGTGCAACAAACCCTGGGTCTGTTGTCCAGACTATGCACAGGCTCAAGAACAAGATTGAAGCACCAGCACTAGCCCCAGCCAAAGTACAAAGAATCAAGAGGAACGAAGAACCAGCTCAGAGCAGAGAGACCAAGGACAAGCCAGAGAAGCAAGGCGTCACCAAGAGAAGGGCCTCCCTTGCCGGGCAGGCGAGCACGGCAAGGGGCGAGGCCACCCCCGAAGCAGATAGCAGAACCCCCCCGGTAGGGCCTGTCAGGGGCTCGCGGAGGCCAAACCGCCCCACCGAACACTCAAGCACGACCCACGTCATCAATCAGTGTGGTGTCAAGCCGCAAGATGATTAAGTGGCAGCCAGTTCCTACAAGAAGAACCCGCAGATGACACCCGTCCTACGACGTGTCGAGCAGACGGACATGGAGCTGGCAGGATAGCCCGACAAGGCTTGCCGGGCAGCCGACGGTGTGATGTTAAGCAGCGCATTTAATGCGCCCTGTTAGCCTATAGAGTTAGGTATGATAGCAATGTTCGCTGTCATATCAGTGCATAATGACTACTTTTGCCACTGTGGTGACCCCTTAATCTATAAAAGGAGGCCCGGGGCAACCGTAGAAAGGGGGTTGGGAAGTGGATGAACCCACACCACCATACACGCGTAGTCGCTGCAGCCCTGAGGCGAACCCTGCCGGGCAAGTGTACCACGCACCACCTCGCCCGTTCCAACATCAATCCACCAAAGCAGGAGTAGGGTCTTACGCCTCACGGCGGCCCGAACCTGGGTAAATTGCTTGCGTGTTCTGTGCTGCGCTGCCATACGTCGATCTGCTCTTTGTGCAACACGACGTCCCCCCTACCGAACCAGTAAGGGGCCACCCGGTCCCATAGGTGGCTGCGGATATCTCGCGGCATCTTTGGCACGCCAGGTAGGGGGGTCGCTTGCGCGAACCTGAAAGTGTGCACAACACGTCATCTTCATCACCATCTTCGTCCTCGACAGCGTTGTTGACCATGGTGCCCAATAAGAAATCTGGTGCCTCGGCCCATCCCTCGACTTTAAAGGTCCACCGCCCGCGGCCTCTAACGTCGTGGAGGCTGCGGGGGCGCGTGAGGACGTGGACACCGCTCGGGACGTGGTTGGAGCAGCTGGCGCCATCACCACTTCCCCCGCAGCCGACACAGGGGCTGAAGTCACCGGAAGAGAACAACACCAGAAACACCTCGATGGTCATGCCCTACAAGGTGCGGGCGAGGGGGTCACTCCGTCCGTACACCCTCCTCTCGCCGACGGGCACAGCCGCAGGAATGACGCTCGGTTCGGGACAAGCCATCGCCCTCTAGTCACCCCCACCATGGGAGCAACCGCGGCGCCTGTGCCTCCTCCTGGGCGAGCCAACCAGAACGCACCGCTCAGCGAAGCCGCTGATCTCCGAGCACCATCTCCGTGCGACCCCGCTGCCCAGGTGGTCATCCCACAGCAGCGTGGGCGTGGTGCCGCCGCCGCCGCTGGCATCATCAGGAGCCAGGCGTCGATGCGGTCCACGTCATCGACATCTATGCCAAGCACAACCACGGAGGCCATGGCGCGAGTTCAGCTACTACTGAGGTTCCCGCCAGCGGCCGAGCAGATGGATGTATGGCGCACCACCATCCAAAGCCTGCTCAGTTTCGCCGAAGCTGGGGCCTCACGATGAGCTTGCCCACCGCAACCTCCCCAAGCAACAGCCATGGCCCGCACTGCTGGCCGTACGGAGGGGGCCGTCCCCACGGTGCAGTCCCCACCACGACAGCCAGCAAGGGCGCAGGAGAATCAGGACCCCGACAATGTCTCGATGGCCTCTTCTGACCCTCAAGCACGTCCAGGCCAACGTCCAACCCCGGAAGATAGGCGGCGGGGAGATGCGCGCGTCGTCACCGAACGGCACCGCAACAACCCCCACCAGGTTGACGGGTGCGACGGTCTCAATGTCGATGAGCCCGCGCTCGGTGTTGGCGGGTGCCTGCCTTTCGAGGTTGGCCACCCTGCCTTTACGCGAGAGCTGCGGCAAGTCCATTGGCTGTCCGTTCGCACGTTCAAGCTAGAGATACCTGAGAAGTACGACGAGAGGCTAAACTCGGCATAGTTCCTGAGCATCTACACCATCGTTGTTCAGGCTGTCGGGGGAAGAGATGAGAAGGTGTTCGCCAACTACTTCCCTTTGGGTCTCAAGTCCAATCTGAGGTCTTGGCTGATGCACCTGCCGGAGAACTCCATTTCGTCATGGGCAGATCTGTGCCACGAGTTCATCGATGCCTTCACCGGTGGCCACCAAGAGCCCGACAGACCAAGCGACCTGCAGCTTCTCCAATAGAAGGAAGGAGAAACCCTCCGTAAGTATTTGCAACAATTCAGTAAAGTTCATAGAAATATTCCGAATATCCATCCGGCAGCCGTTATACCAGCTTTCCAGTCCAATGTGCGCAACTGCCACATTCGCTCCAAAATGAATGTGCAGTTGCCCAAGGCTATGAAAGGACTATATACACTGGTGGATAAATGTGCCGAGATGGAGGAAGCGAGGAAGTTGCCCGGAGAAGAAGATTACATTAATGTTGATTCAGAGGATGAGGATGAATCAACTAGCCAGAGAAAGGGCAAGAAGCGGAATAAGAAGCCGAGGGATAAGGCAGTGATGACTGTGGAAGGATCAGGCACGCCTAGTACCAACAAGAAGGCCAAGGCCCAGGTCCCCGGCAAGGAAGCTGCCGCGTGCGCTGCCTGACGGGAAGCCGCTGCTGCCGAAAAAGTTGGGAAATGCGATGGGACGTACTGCATGATCCATTGGACCAAAGGCCCCGACCTTCAGGAGTGTTAGCAGGTTGGGCAACTCATCAAGAAACAGAGGGCATGGTATGATAAGCATGATAAGGAAAAAGGTCAGAATGCTACTGGCGGTAAGGGCTGGGGTGGTGAAGCAAATCATCCCGGTAGACCCTTTCGGAACCAAGGAAAACCCACCAGGGGCCAAGAGGAGGAGATTCGTGAAGATGTCAACAATGGAGGGGATGAAGAGGAAACTAGTGAGCAGGAATTCTACAAGGCCACTGACGCCCTATGCATTGACGGGGGTGCATCTTTGCACACCTTTCATTGCCAACTCAAGCGATGGGCACGAGAGGTCAATGTTGTGGAACTAGCGCCAGAGGCCCGGAAACTACCCAAATGGTCCCACACGCCCATCATCTTTGATGAAGAGGATCACCCTAGTCACAACACTGCGGTAGGGTGCTTGCCGTTGTTGGTCTCCCTGACAATTCACAACCTCAAGGTTACAAAGATGCTAGTGGATGGTGGTGTCGGGTTGAATCTGATTTCCCCAGCAGTTATCAGTAGGCTTCAAATTGGAGAAGAAGAGTAGAGGTCACAGGCACGTTTCAAGGAGTTAATCCCGAAAGGAGCCATACTAAGGGAAATATTACATTGCCGGTGATGTTTGGGGGAGAACAGAACTATCGGACTGAGAAGATTGTGTTTGATGTGGCTGATCTCCCCCTGCCGTACAATGGGATTCTTGGACGACCAGCCCTGGCCAAGTTCATGGCAACATCCCACTATGCTTACAACACCTTGAAAATGCCCGTGCCATTGGGAGTCCTCACTATCCCATCAGATGAGAGGGATGACATTATTTGTGTGGAAAAGATGTATCGGGATGTAGTTGCAGCAGAAGTAGCGGCAATGGCAATTCCCACCAAGGAAAGCAAAGGAAAGAAGAGGGATTTTAGGACCTCCGGCAAGGAGTCCGGGAAGCATGCCCCCTCCGAGTGCACGGCATATGTTGACGATGTGCCAGAGTGTTCCAAAAGCAAGAGATCCAAGGTTACTACACCCCAAGTGAAAAAGGCCCCGGCAGGGCTGGCTGGCGTTGATGGTACCTTCACTATTAGCGCCACCCTCAATGACAAATAGGAAAGCGCATTGGTTGCCTTCCTGCGGGCGAATATCAATGTGTTTGCTTGGTAACCATCCGATAACCCTGGTGTTCCCAGGGAGGTAATTGAGCACCACCTTGTTGTCTGCCCACATGCCCGACCCGTCAAGCAGAAAGTACGGAAGCAGGCCTTGGAAAGGCAGTAGTTCATTGACGAAGAGATCAAGAAGTTGGAGGCAGCTGGCTTAGTCAAAGGAGTACTGTGAAAGTGCAACTAATCCCCGGGTGGTTTTGGCAATTAATAACAACATATATATCATTGAACTAATAGTTACTTGAGAATCATTTCAGAGAAGTTCAGTGATATGGGTATGGAAATGACTGAAGAAGTGGACCCCACAAATGCTAAGGCAAGCATTGGCAAAAGCTCAAGACTCCATTTTTGGTTTAGTGATCCAAGATCACATTGAGTCCATAGGAAAAGCCAATACTATTAAAAGGGGATGAGGTTGTGTTGATGATCTGGTTGCTCAAGTGCTTAGTGATATATCTCCTTCAACTATCAGCAACTTTCACTACAATACACACTCATAAGTAATCTCGGACAAACCGATTTTCCAAACTCAGTCCCACCGAGATGAACCACCTCAGCCATAAGCCAAACCCTAGAAAAATCGGTCATTCCGAGTTTGAGATCGGTCTCACCGAAATACGGGCTGCCAAGCTTCTGTAACCGTTTGTCCTCAAATCGGAATAACCGAGTTGATGATTTCGGTCTCAACGAAACTGGCAAGTTCCTGTCTTTACTCAAATCGGACAAACCGAGATGGTATTTTCGGTCCCACCGAAAACCCCAACGTTCACATTATTTGAACTTTCGGTCTGACCAAGTTGTCCACTTCGGTCTCACCGAGATTGCTCAATTATGTGTGTAACGGTTGGATTTTGTGTGGAGGCTATATATACCCCTCCACCCCCTCTTCATTCGTGAAGAGAGCCATCAGAAAGAACTACCACTCCTACCTTACACTTTCTGAGAAGAGAACTACCTACCCTTGTGTTGAGATCAAGTTGCTCCACTCCCACCATATGAAACTTGATTTCTAACCTTCCCAAGTTGCTTTCCACTCTATCCTTTCTTCCACCACAGCCAAATCAGTGAGGAGAGTTGAGTGTTGGAGAGATTATCATTTGAAGCACAAGAGCAAGGAGTTCATCATCATCTACAACATCTATTACCTTTTTGAGGGTGGTGCCTCCTAGATTGGTTAGGTGTCGCTTGGGAGCCTCCGTCATCGAGATGTGGAGTTGAACCAAGAAGTTTGTAAGGGCAAGGAGATCGCCTACTTCGTGAAGATCTACCCCGAGTAAGGCTAGCCCTCCGTGGGCGTAGGCCATGATGGAATAGACAAGGTTGCTTCTTCGTGGACCCTTCGTGGGTGGAGCCCTCCGTGGACTCGCGCAGCCGTTACCCTCCGTGGGTTGAAGTCTCCATCAACGTGGATGTACGATAGCACTACCTATCGGAACCACGGGAAAAATCATTGCGTCTCCAAATTGCGTTTGATCTTCTCCACCTCTCTTTACTACATGTGCAATTTACTTTCCGCTGCTTATACTCTAGAATTGCATGTGTAGGGTGATGCTTGACTTGATCTTAATTGTGAATCTGCCAAAAACTGTTCTTGATCAAAAGGCAGAATTTTTATATTTACAAGTAGTCTAATCACCCCCCCTCTAGACATACTTTCGATCCTACAAGTGGTATCAGAGCTTTGGTCTCCATTGTTTTGGTTTCCATTGCATTGGACTCCATAAGCTTGGTTTCACAACCTAGGAGAGTATGGCGTCTAGTGAGGGTAATTATCGTAGAGGTCCTTACTTTGATGGTACAAATTTTGCTAGTTGGAAGCATAAAATGAAAATGCATATTCTTGGTCATAACCCAACCGTATGGGGCATTATTTGTGTTGGTATGCAAGGTGAATTCTTCGAGGAAGGAAAAGTTCCGGATCGCGAAGCTACACCGGAAGAGTTGCGGATGTTGCAAAACAATGCTCAAGCTTGTGACATTCTCTTCAATTCTTTGTGTCCCGAGGAGTTCAACAAAATCGGCCGTCTTGAGAATGCTAAAGAGATTTGGGATACTTTGGTTGAAATGCACGAAGGTACCGAGTCTGTGAAGGAATCAAAGCTAGATATTCTTCAAGGTCAACTTGACAAGTTCAAGATGAAGGATGGTGAAGGAGTCGCTGAAATGTACTCTAGGCTTGCTCTCATCACAAATGAGATTGCCGGCTTAGGAAGCAAGAAATGACCGACCGATTCATCATTAAGAAGATTCTCAGACCTTTGGATGGAAAGTACGACACCGTGTGCACTTTGATCCAAATGATGCCAAACTACAAGACTCTCAAGCCAACTGAAGTCATTGGAAGAATTGTTGCTCATGAGATGACACTTAAGGATAAGGAAGAGCTTCACAACAAGTCAAGTGGTGCTTACAAAGCTACAAGTGATGCTCCCACAACCTCAAGTGACAAGTTAATTTCCAATGAAGAGATAAGCCTAATGGTTAAGAACTTCAACAAATTCTACAAGAATAGAGGCAAAGAGAGAAGCTCAAAGTCTAGATCATATGATGAAAAGAGATCTTCTAGTCGTGATCGAAACTGCTACAATTGTGGAAGACCCGGACACTACTCAAATGAGTGTACGGCTCCCCACAAGAGAAGAGAAGAATCTCCAAGAAGAAGATCAAGAGATGAGTCACCTCGGAAAGAGAGAAGGAGTAGAGATGATCGTTATGAACGAAGACCCTCTCGGAGAAGCAAGGATTCGGAGAGGAAAGACAAGTCATCAAGGAGCTATACAAGAAGAAGACATCAAACTCATGTAGGTGAATGGGTCTCCGGCTCCGACTCCGACAATCAATCTGATGGAAGCTATCACTCCGACTCCGACTACAGTCAAGATGAAGGTGTTGCCGGTCTTGCTCTCGTATCCTCCAACTCCAACTCCTACGACTTATTTGATTCACCAAATGAGGGAATTGGAAGATGCTTCATGGCTAAAGGCCCCAAGGTATCACACCCTGAATTCATTGACTTCAATAGTGATGAGGATGACTTGCTTGGTGAAGATGAGCTCTTGCATGATAAATCTAGTGAGCTTAGTAACGATGAAAATGCTAGTAGTCTTTATAGTCGAGAAGAGTCGAATGACAATGCTATGAAGGAGATTGAGCGTCTAACTAAAGAACTAAACACTCTTAAGTTAGCTCATGAAACAACTCAAGAAGATCATAGAGAGCTCTTAAGATCTCATGAGAAGCTACGCTTCGAGAAGCTCACTCTAGAGCAAGAACATGAGTTTCTAAAAGCGATCAATGACGATCTTCGAAAGAAGAGTTCTTCATATCTTGCCAAATGACTTCTCTTGTCTAATTTCTTGCCACCTATTAAGACTAAGCATGACAAGCATAAGAAAAATTCTTCCTCTAGTAGTAACAATAACCATGTTAAATCCAATGTTGTTGCTTCTAGTAGTTCTCTTGATTCCACTAACAATGTTTCAAGCCAAGTTACACTTGAGCAAGAGAATAGCTTATTGAAGGAAATCATAGAGAAATGTGTCTACAAGAGTCTTGCCGGAAGCAAGAACTTTGAGGAAATTGTTCGCAAACAAGGGAGGCACCGGAAGAATCAAGGGATTGGTTTTGAGCGAAAGTTCAACGCCGAAGGTGTTGAGTGGGAAGAAGGTCAATACCCTAATCCACAGTTTGTTTCTCAAAAGGAGAAGTATGATCCTACTTCTTCCAATGTGGAACAAGCTCAAGATGACCTTCCACCACAAGACCACAAGCTAAAAGCCAAGGACAAGCTTCAAGAGGAGATTGATGCATTCATTGAAGCACCTCAAGCCATGGTCAAGTGGGTTCCCAAGGACACGTCAAGTTCTACTTCGTCAAGCTCAACTACAACCCCAAGGATTCCCATCAAGATGATGTGGATCCCGAAGAAGAAGAACTAGAAGGTTCTTGAGGGTGACTCCGCCAACATACTTCACTCACATTCATTTTGGCAACTTGTGCAATCAACTTCCACATCATGCACTAGTTCATGGAGTCACAAACCCTCTTGTTGGTAAGTCAAGGGACAAGGTAATCATTGCTTCCATGGACATCATCTATTGTGAACTTCAATCTATGTCTATGGATATCCTTGTTTGTTCCTTGTGGGACTAACCCATGTAGGTATTGAAAGTGCCCTAATCCAAAGGATAGCTCCCAACTCTTGATGATCTACATCAACATTGAGCATCCACATCTTCAACATCTACATGAAGTCTTCTACGACAACCCAAGGTTAGTTTGACCCTTTAAAAGGGGTTCTCACATCTAGGGGGAGCTTTGCTCTAAATATTGAGCTAAAGCATCTCCAAATGATGTGAACACATCAATGCTTTATGTAAAAGTGGTAACCCCACTTGTGCTTAAACGATGAGTATGACCTATGATCAAATGTTCTCATTTGGCTCCTAAGTCAAAATACTCATATAAAGATGACCTAGTCATCGACAAATTGTGTGCTAGTAGCTAGAGTTTTGGTTGTGCATGTTTGACACATATTTCATTTGCTATCTTATTGTGTGAGCATGTTGAATGCATGATTTTATCCATTCGAGGACATCCATTTGTTGTTTTGGTTGTTTTGATTTTTCTGGCCAAATGGATGGACAAGAATGCCTAAGTACCTCCCCTAGCTATCTATGCTTTCTTGTCTCAAATTCCATTCATGCTTATATCACAAACTTTGAACAAGTCATTTTCGGACCCTCCGAGTGAGGAGCACTCGGAGCCACCGATCCGTCTAAGGCTGACTTCCAAAACCTTCTAAGTAAATTTTGGACAGACCAACTTCTCCCACTCGGTCAAACCGAAACACTTAGACTGATCTAGGTTTCATCTCGGTGAAACCGAGTTCTAAATCTCGGCGTGACCGAAATGCGTAACTGCATAGCAGTTATTCATCTCGGTGTCACCGAGTTTTTCAACTCGGTCCCACCGACAGCAAGGGGATATAAATACTGAGGGCAGCGCGCGTTGATTATTCCTTCAAACGTTTTCGCTCCCACGTCCCCTGCTGCCGTCGCCCTGATCTCCGGATCGTCGCCGTCGTCGCCTGTGCGCCCTCGCCGCAGGTCTCCGCCGCCGTCAACGGATTTCTCCTCCGCACCGTTGCCGCCGTAGAGGGACTCCACCAAGTTAGGGTGAGTCTCGATCCCTCTCGTGCTCCCCATCTGATTCATTGCACGTTTGGTTTGCTCTATATCTGGCCACGATTGAAAACTTCTTCTCCACCAGATCGGTTCTACTTTCGAGTAAAATTCTTAGGGTTAGGTTTCCACGGAATACATCTCGGTGAAACCGATTCTGAATTTTCGGTGTGACCGATTCGGCCTCTGGCCATTGCACTGCACTTTCGGTCCAACCGAGTTGTGCAAATCGGTGTGACCGAAGTATAGTCTTAGTGAAACCCTAGTGTATCGGCAGGACCGAAACCCATTTCGGTCCAACCGAAAGTGGTGTGTAAAGTTTCTGTTATACACTTCGGATTCACCGAAACTGAAAATCGGTTTGACCGAAATGCATTCTGTGAAAACTTAAAACTAAGATTTGAACTCATTTTGTTTGCAAAAACCTCTGCAGTTTGTGATAACTCTTCTACTCTGCCTATACCTTATCTATTCACAGGTTGTCAGCCATGTCAGATGCCAGTGACAGCCAGAACAGGTCAGAGTCACCTTTTGCGGACATTCCGGAAGCAGACACTAGTCCCGAGGCTAGCAGTCCAGTTGATGATGGTGAGAGGAGTACACCTAGTGGTTTGCCTCCTGCAGCCACCAGAGCCAGAAAGGAGAGGAATTCTGATGATGAGGATTCTGATTTTGTTGCTGAAGAAGAAGTGTCCTCCAAGCCTAAGAGAAAGGTTGTTGCCAAAGAGCAACAAGGGCAGCAGTCAAAGAAAGGCACCAGCAAGGTCAAGCAATCAGCTGTTGCCAAGAAGCTGAACTTGGGAGAGCCAGCCCCAAGCAAAGTGAAGAAAACTTCCAAGAGGAAAAGGGTAGTGTATGCTGATCCTCATGCAGATGCAGCAGTCGAGGAAGAAGAAGAAGAAGCACCCCAGCCTGCTCCTCAGAAGCAGAAGCTCATGGGTGATGCAATTAGGGCTGGAGCCACTTCAAAGCCCAAGAAGCCTGCTCAAGCTAAGGCAGCTCCAGCAAAGCCTACTGCCAAGCCCAAGAGGACAACCAGGAACATTCCAGCATCTGAGAAGAACAAGGGTGATGTGCCACCAGCTGATTCTGATGAAGAAGAACATGTGTTGCTGAAACTCCGTCCAAAACTGCCACTTCACAATGATGCTCATCCTCAAGCCGAGGATATGAAGGCAAGGAAAGATAGAGGTCTCAGGCTATGGAGACAATCTGATCCATATGCCGTGAGGAGAAGGACTGCTGTAGACCCCAGATTTCACACCAGAGAGCGGCAGGACTTCTATGAGACTGTGCTGATGGACAAGAAGCCTATAGTTGCAGATACCAGATACGTTGACTGGAAATACATTGATAGTGAAGAGCACAGAGACTTCTTTCCCCATGTGCATGAAAGCTTCACTGCATGTGGAGTTGCTGAGTTTGTGGGTCAGAAACTGACAGATTGGAACGATGAGATGATTATGCAGTTCTATGCCACAGCCCACTTCTATCCTGATGGGAAGATCACCTGGATGACTGAAGGTCAAAGGTTTTCTTCTTCTGTTGAAGAATGGGCAGAACTTCTGAATGCTCCAGTGCAAAGAGAGGACGACATTGATGTCTATGGGATTCCAAAGAAGAACCATGATTCCATGAAGAACATGTACAAGGAGATCCCCGCAGCAGATTTGGAAGTGTGGAAGCTCGGCTCAGTCTACTATCTCCAGGCAGGTCTACCTACCACTAACACTATTCTGAGGCATACCTTGATGCCCAAGTCTGGAGACCATCGCATGATCAGAGGGTATTCTATCAACATGCTGCATATACTTGATGGGAAGGCACCTTTCAAGGTGATGGACTTGATGGTAGAGACCATTAAGAGGACTGCAGCTGACCAGAAGAGGTCATGTGGATTTGCCCCACAAATTCAGATGCTTATCAATGCCAAGTTTGGCACGGGCAAATTCCTGTTGGATAGGAAACACTTACCCCTGCAGCCAGAGCATGAAGACAATGTTGTTGTGATGGACGAGGAGGATCCAACATCGGTTGAAGGTCAAGCCAAGATTGAAGCTGCTAGGAAAGCCAAAGCTGATAAAGAGGCAGCAGCAGCAGCAGCTAAACCAAAGAGCTTCGGAGAGCAGATTCTTGAAGCTACCCAAAGGATTGAACAACGCCTGGCCAGCATTGAACAATCTCAGGAGAGCTTAGAGCGGATTGTTGACGAGAAGGTCCACGCTCTGGACGTGAAGCTGACTAAACTTCAAGTGATCGTCAACAATCTTGAGGCAGACATGGAGGAAGCAAGGCAGGACAGGGCAGAGCTCATGCAAGGTGACCTAGTCCAGGACTCTCATCGCCAGACTGCTCCGGTTCCCAGAGGATCCCGATCAGCTGCTATTCCAGTGACTGACTCCAGGACTACCACTTCAGCACCTCCTACAGCTCCAGCAGTCACTCCAGCCACAGCTCCAGTATCCACTCCTCCAGCTGTAGGATCGAAGAAGTAGGTCTAGAGGGGGGG
>LR738713.1:589719527-589821021 GCA_902687465.1 Secale cereale
AAGTGCTTCTTCTACCTTCATAGGTTCAATACTAGAGATAAATGAGTAATGTTCACAAAAGTTAGCTAAGCGAGTTTTAGAGCGAGTAATTCTCCCGGAGTTGATGTCGTTCATCATTTGTTCCACGGGATGATTCTTCTTGACTCTTGCTCGAACTCGGGATAGCTTTTGTTGATGTTGTGGCTCAGCTTCCTCATCATCTTCATCTTCCTCTTCTTCTTCTTCATTGTTGTTGGTGTTGTCTTGAGGTGGTGGAGAAGGAGGTTGTGGTGGATCTTCTTGTTGCATTTCCTCATCTTGGTGAGTTCCACTTGTGGAGGCCTCCATGTTGCCTTGAGGTTCATCTCACCGTGAGGTAGGTGGCTCCACATATGTAGATGAGGTACTCTCCTTCACTTCCATGGGACGGATCTTTCCAATAGATAAATCTTGGATAGCTTCAGATGGGTCCTTGTCTCCTACATCAATAGGCATTTGCTCTACTTGCGAGCCGTTAGATTCATCAAACTTCACGTCTACCGTCTCTTCAACCTTTCGGGTGAAATTATTGTAGACACGGTAGGTGTGAGAGTTTGATCCATAACCAAGAAGAAAGCCTTCATGAGATTTAGGAGCAAATTTAGATCGACGATGCTTATCAAGGATATAGCATTTTGAACCAAAGACACGAAAGTATCCCACTTGGGGTTTGTTACCGGTGAGAAGCTCGTATGATGTCTTGCCGAGGAGCTTATGAAGATAAAGCCTGTTGATAGCATGACAAGCTGTCTCGACCGCTTCTCCCCAAAAATGCTTCGGTGTCTTGTATTCATCAAGCATCGTTCTTGCCATCTCTATGAGCGTTCGGTTCTTCCTCTCAACAACTCCATTTTGTTAAGGAGTGTACGTAGCCGAGAACTCATGTAGAATTCCTTCCTCATCGAGAAAAGAGTCTACATTGGCGTTCTTGAACTCCGTTCCATTGTCACTCCGAACTTTCTTGATCTTCACCTCAAATTGATTTTGGGCCTTTTTGGCAAAGGTCTTGAAGATCCTCTGAACCTGCGATTTATCATCAAGGAAAAATACCCACGTAAATCTGGAATAATCATCAACTATAACTAGACCAAAGGAGTTACCACCAAGGCTTTTGTAAGCATTGGGACCGAAGAGATCCATATGAAGAAGCTCAAGCGGTCTCCTAGTGGTCATGATGTTTTTCATGGGATGACTTCCACCAACTTGTTTTCCTGCTTGACAAGCACTACAAAGTCTAGCTTTGTCAAAGAAAACATCTTTAACACCAAGAATATGATCACCTTTGATTAGCTTGTCTAGATTACGCATACCAACATGTCCTAGCCTTCTATGCCATAACCAACCTTTAGAGGATTTAGCAATGAAACAAGCTCTAGGTTGGGCTTTCTTAGTGAAATCAACAATATATAGATCACCTCTACGAATACCAGTAAAAGCCATGTTTTGATTATCACGACGAAAGACTTGGCAATTTACTTTGGTGAATAGCACATTGAATCCAAAGTCAGCTAATCTAGACACGGAAAGTAAATTGTATCCAAGAGATTCAACAAGCATGACATTTTGAATTGAGCTATCATGAGATATGGCCACCTTACCAAGGCCAAGTACCTTACCCTTGGAGTTGTCTCCAAAAGTCACGTACTTGCGTGGACCATCGTTCTTTGCAAGCTCTCGAAACATGTCTTTATCTCCGGTCATGTGATCCGTGCATCCACTATCAAGAATCCACTCTTTTCCGCCGGACATGTAGTCTCTCAGATTTGCCATAAGATTGAGACTCTTCATGACTTTGTCTAGCTCGGTGTCCGAATCGGAATAATCATCGTCTTGCTCATGCTCATCATCATATTGACCCATAGATTGTTCATCATCAACACCTAGGTCAATTTGATAAGTATTTGCATTAGTTTGGTCAATGGAATAATAATCTTCGGAATGCAATGCAAGAGCATTTCTAACTCTAATATTGATAAGACCGGGATCACCCTTCTTTTTCATAAGATCACGAAGCTCAAAGAAGCATTTATCAAAGTTAGGATCATTGGGGTGCAACCTATCAAATTCAATAGTCTTGTGTAGAATTTCATCAAGACCTCTCATAGAGTAGTCCGGATAAAGTTCTTCCAAGAATTTCCACATAGCATAGGCACACTCAAAATTTGTAACAAGATTAAGCAAGTCATCAGGTAACCCTCTAATGATAAGATTCACAGTTCTAAGATTACGAAGCAAATCAAGCTCTTCATCCAAGGTAGGGTGCAAGGGATCAACAGGAGGCACATAGGGGGTCTTAACATATTTGCACAAATTGTACACCTTAAAGATACTAAGCATTTCAGACCTCCAAGAGTTATAAAACCTTCCATCAAGAACAGGCACTCTATGGCTAACACTCCCATCCGTAGACACGTCCATCTTCCTCCAATGGTGTGTAAACCAAAGCAATGGAGACCAAAGCTCTGATACCAATTGTAGGATCGAAGAAGTAGGTCTAGAGGGGGGGGGGTGATTAGACTACTTGACAAGATAAAAAATCTGCCTTTTGGTTGTGCAAAGTTTTAGGCAGTTTTGCAATTAAGATCAAGTCAAGTAACATACTACACATGCAATTCTAGAGTATGGGCAGCGGAAAGTAAATTGCATATATAGTAAATGGAAGTGGAGAAGATCAAACGCAGTTTGGTGACACGGAGATTTTTGTCGTGGTTCCGATAGGTGGTGCTATCGTACATCCACGTTGATGGAGACTTCAACCCACGGAGGGTAACGGCTGCGCGAGTCCACGGAGGGCTCCACCCACGAAGGGTCCACGAAGAAGCAACCTTGTCTATTCCATCACGGCCTACGCCCACGGAGGACTAGCCTTACTCGGGGTAGATCTTCACGAAGTAGGCGATCTCCTTGCCCTTACAAACTTCTTGGTTCAACTCCACATCACGACGGAGGCTCCCAAGCGACACCTAACCAATCTAGGAGGCACCACCCCCCAAAAGGTAATAGACGGTGTTGATGGTGATGAACTCCTTGCTCTTGTGCTTCAAGTGATAAACTCCCCAACACTCAACTCTCCTCACTGATATGGCTGTGGTGGAAGAAAGATTTGAGTGGAAAGCAACTTGGGAAGGCTAGAAATCAAGTTTCATATGATAGGAATGGAATGGCTTGATCTCAACACAAGGGTAGGTGGTTCACTTCTCAGAAAGTGTATGGTAGAAGTGGTGGTACTTTCTGATGGCTCTCCTCACGAATGAGGAGGGGGTGGAGGGGTATATATAGCCTCCACACAAAATCCAACCGTTACACACACATTTGACCAATCTCGGTCAGACCGAAGTGAAAACTCGGTTAGACCGAAAGTTCAAATATAGTGAACGTTGGGATTTTCGGTGGGACCGAAAATACCATCTCGGTGAGACCGAAAGTGTATCTGATATGAACGTTGGAGATTTCGGTGAGACCGAGAAAGAAAACTCGGTTGGACCGATTTGAGAAAGAGTAGGAACATGCCAGAGTCGGTTTGACCGAAAATGAATTATCGGTGCGACCGATTTGAGTCAAGACAGAACCTTGCCCATTTCGGTGAGACCGATAATGCAAACTCGGATATTCCGATATGATGTGAAATGGTTACAGAAGGTTGGCAGTTCAGTTTCGGTGAGACCGATCTCAAACTCGGTAAGACCGATTTTTCTAGGGTTTGGGAAATGGCAGAAGTGGTTTATCTCGGTGGGACTGATTTGAAGAATCGGTGTGACCGAGGTGTTAGGGTTTGCAGAGATAACTTCATCTCGGTGAGATAGAGTTGGTTTGACCGAGATTACTTATGGGTGTGTGTTAAGTAGTGAATAGTGCTGATAGTTGAGGGAGTTAGATCACCAAGCACTTGAGCAACCAGATCATCAACACAACCTCATCCCCTTTTAATAGTATTGGCTTTCCTATGGACTCAATGTGATCTTTGATCACTAAACCAAAAATGGAGTCTTGAGCTTTTGCCAATGCTTGTCTTAGCACTTGAGGGGTCCACTTCTTCAGTCATCTTGCCATACCAATGTGATTGGGTTTCCTGAAACATACTTGATAAAAGCATTAGTCCAACCACAAAGTATGTTGTCATTAATTACCAAAACCACCCAGGGAGCAAATGTGCTTTCACCAGCGCAGACATCAGCTGAAGTCTTCGCCGATGCCGTCATTTCTACTCCGACATCTACCCAGACGGGAGCCGCCAGCAGAGCCCACAATGACGTTTAGCTCTATGCTTTTTCGAACTTTTTGGTAACTTGTTGCCAAAGGGGGAGAAATTGTATAGATCATAGGGCTTCGAGAGAGAGAGAGTGCTCTTTCGTTCTTTTGCGGTTTCTTTGAGATACTTTTGGTTTTCGAAACTTTCAGTGTGCTTGATACTACGTTTGATGCTACCTTAATGAGTGCTTAGTCGTACTATGCTTTAATGTGTGCTTAATGCTTATCATATGCTATTCCTATCTTGTATGGCTATTTACTCATGTCTTGGTGATTGGGTGCATGTTATTCATTCTTATCATTTTGTGCGCCCCACCAAGATGTATGTGACATGGAAGAGTGACCCATGATCCTAATTGATTGTGCATTTGCATTCAAACGCAAATTTTAAATAATGCACAAATTTAGGGGGAGCTCTTGCTTATCACATACTTCTCAAAGCGACGATATTATTCATTGATTATATCCTTTGTCGAAGCTTTGATCTATATGTTGTCATCAATTACCAAAAAGGGGGAGATTGAAAGTGCAACTAATCCCCGGGTGGTTTTGGCAATTAATAACAACATATATATCATTGAACTAATAGTTACTTGAGAATCATTTCAGAGAAGTTCAGTGATATGGGTATGGAAATGACTGAAGAAGTGGACCCCTCAAAATGCTAAGGCAAGCATTGGCAAAAGCTCAAGACTCCATTTTTGGTTTAGTGATCCAAGATCACATTGAGTCCATAGGAAAAGCCAATACTATTAAAAGGGGATGAGGTTGTGTTGATGATCTGGTTGCTCAAGTGCTTAGTGATATATCTCGTTCAACTATCAGCAACTTTCACTACAATACACACTCATAAGTAATCTCGGACAAACCGATTTTCCAAACTCAGTCCCACCGAGATGAACCACCTCAGCCATAAGCCAAACCCTAGAAAAATCGGTCATTCCGAGTTTGAGATCGGTCTCACCGAAATACGGGCTGCCAAGCTTCTGTAACCGTTTGTCCTCAAATCGGAATAACCGAGTTGATGATTTCGGTCTCACCAAAACTGGCAAGTTCCTGTCTTTACTCAAATCGGACAAACCGAGATGGTATTTTCGGTCCCACCGAAAACCCCAACGTTCACATTATTTGAACTTTCGGTCTGACCGAGTTGTCCACTTCGGTCTCACCGATATTGCTCAATTATGTGTGTAACGGTTGGATTTTGTGTGGAGGCTATATATACCCCTCCACCCCCTCTTCATTCGTGAAGAGAGCCATCAGAAAGAACTACCACTCCTACCTTACACTTTCTGAGAAGAGAACTACCTACCCTTGTGTTGTGATCAAGTTGCTCCACTCCCACCATATGAAACTTGATTTCTAACCTTCCCAAGTTGCTTTCCACTCTATCCTTTCTTCCACCACAGCCAAATCAGTGAGGAGAGTTGAGTGTTGGGGAGATTATCATTTGAAGCACAAGAGCAAGGAGTTCATCATCATCTACAACATCTATTACCTTTTGGAGGGTGGTGCCTCCTAGATTGGTTAGGTGTCGCTTGGGAGCCTCCGTCATCGAGATGTGGAGTTGAACCAAGAAGTTTGTAAGGGCAAGGAGATCGCCTACTTCGTGAAGATCTACCCCGAGTAAGGCTAGCCCTCCGTGGGCGTAGGCCATGATGGAATAGACAAGGTTGCTTCTTCGTGGACCCTTCGTGGGTGGAGCCCTCCGTGGACTCGCGCAGCCGTTACCCTCCGTGGGTTGAAGTCTCCATCAACGTGGATGTACGATAGCACTACCTATCGGAACCACGGGAAAAATCATTGCGTCTCCAAATTGCGTTTGATCTTCTCCACCTCTCTTTACTACATGTGCAATTTACTTTCCGCTGCTTATACTCTAGAATTGCATGTGTAGGGTGATGCTTGACTTGATCTTAATTGTGAATCTGCCAAAAACTGTTCTTGATCAAAAGGCAGAATTTTTATATTTACAAGTAGTCTAATCACCCCCCCTCTAGACATACTTTCGATCCTACATACTGCACCCTACGTGGTTGGCAAATCCAGTAGTGGTCTGTAAGGCTAATGGGAAGTGGAGGCTTTGCATTGATTTCACAGACCTCAACAAGGCTTGTCAAAAGGACCCATTTCCTTTGCCGCACATCAACGAGATTGTGGATTCTACCTCAGGATGTGATTTGCTCTCCTTTCGAGACGCATACTCCGGGTATCATCAGATCTTCATGTCCAAAGAAGATGAAGAGAAGACAGCATTCATCACTCCATGTGGTAGACGTACTGCTTTGTCCGCATGCCATTCGGATTAAAGAGTGTCGGGTCCACTTTTGCAAGGGCAGTCCAGATCGGTTTTGAACCAAAGTTGCACCAAAATATAGAAGCTTATATGGATGATATCTTGATCAAAACCAAGGATAAGGCCACCCTTATCTAGGATTTGGAAGAGTCATTTGCTAATCTGCGCAAGATCAATCTGAAGCTCAATCCGGAGAAGTGTATATTCGGAGTTCCGTCCGGCAACTACTTGGATTCTTCGTGTCCCATCAGGTGATCGAATCCAGCCCCGACAAGATCAAGGCCATTGATCAGATATAAGCGCCAAGGATAGTTAAGGATGTGAGGCGCTTGACGGGATGCGTTGCCATGCTGAGCAAATTCATCTCCAAGTCTGCCGAGCGTGCCCTGTAGTTCTTCAAGGTTTTGAAGAAGGCAGGGCCTATGAAGTGGACCCCGGAAGCAGATGCAACTCTGCAAGAGTTGAAAGCCTACCTATCATCTGTACCCACCTTGGTTGCGCCCAAACCCCAAGAACTAATGTTACTATACTTGGCGGCAACCAACCAGGTGGTCAGTGCAGCCTTGGTAGCGCAGCGAGAGGTGGATAAGGCAGAGATTGAACGGAGAACAACAGAGTCAGAAAAGGACCAGGTCAGCAATGAGCACGACAATGAAAACAATCACAGGGACATGGCAAGGAAGAAAATGGTGCAGCGCCCAGTGTACTTCATCAGCTCCTTGTTACATGGGGTTAGATTGAGGTACTTTGGTGTGCAAAAGTTGATCTTTGGTCTCATTATGGCACTTGTGCGCTACTTGATGGCTTCTCGCCCCTCGTTGGTTACCCCAAGTGGAAGGTTTGAGATGCAGTGTAGCGGAAGTTTTCCCTTGGCAAAGATACCAAGGATCGATTTCCCCTGAGACTCCCAGTTTCAACAAGAAGGTGTCAACTGCAAACGGCGCCAGATATATTAGCAATCAACGTGGACCTGCACACAGATACAAATAACTTTGCTCCCAACGAGTACAGAGAGGTTGTCAATCTCTCCGGTCTTGTAGTTTACAAAGGATCAAACGCAAGTGATAATAGTGATAGGTAATGTTGCAATAGTAAGTAAAAGCGTAAACTAAATAGCGGATGTGATCAATGATGGTAATATGGACCGGGGTCCCATGATGTTCACTAGTGATGTCTCTCTCCCAAAAGACGATAAAACAGCTATGTGAGGTGAACGAATTACAGCTGGGCAATTGACAGAATTATGTGCGCAAACCAATGCTAACTATGTTACAAGAAAGGTAGAGGTTCAAAGCATGGGCGGTACGCCAAGGCAAGTAGACCGAAATCCATCTGCATCTACTACTAATCATCCACCTTGAGATATCTATCCAGAACATCTCGCTGGTATTAAGTTGCGAGTCCCACCCATAGTGTAAACTCAAAGCAACAGACAACTGCATTAAAAGAACTTTGCGTAAAGTAAACAATCCTTGCACCCGCGGGCACAAGCAGCGTTGTTTTCCCCCTTGTGGCAACAACACATCCCCTAGACTCATGTTTCTGTCACTCAAGCTAGTCCTCGAGGGGCATGAACCCACAATCAAGCATAACGTTCCCTCTTGGAGTCACTACTTACTACTTGGCCAAAGCAATAAATAACAACGGAGAACATGCAAGAATTACTTACGAACATAAATATAAAAGAGGTAGATCAAATATATTACTCAAACACAATCTGAACATAATCTCACAATCCATCGGATCCCAGCAAACTCAACATAGCAACAGCATAAGGATTACATATGTGCCTCGATCATGTAGGGCAGCTCACGAGGACTAATTAGTGAAGCACAAGAACGGGAGGAGAACATCACATAGCTACTGGTCATGGACCCATGGTCCAAGGGAGACTACTCACAACTCATCCGGGAGGTGTCCATGGTGGTGGAGAAGCTCCCGGTGGTGATCCTCCCCTCCGGCAGGGTGCCGGGAAGAGTTCTCCTGGTGCTCCCGATCTTGGAAGCGGCGGCGGCGGCGGAACAGAGATGAGATTGCGAAAAAGGGTTCCCGTCTCGAGGGTTTCGGGACGCGATATAAATATATGCCAAAGGGGGGCATCAGCGGAGGCTCGGGGGGCCCAGGCGCCCTCCTGGCGCGGCCAGGGGGGCCCGCGCCACCAGGGCGCCTGGAGCCCTGGTGGGCCCCCTCCGGCTGTATTTTGGCAGCTGGGAAGCTTCTGGAATGCTGATTTTTTATATAATTTTTTCGGGATTTTTCTGGCAGTTCTCGTAATGGGAAAACCCGAAATACAAAAACAGCAGAAAACAGAAACTGGCACTGGGGTGCACAAGTTAATAGGTTAGTCCAAATATGATCAAAAGTGTATGGAAGTGTATAAATATCATAGCAATATCACCCAAAAGAGGCATGGAGCAAGTAGAAATTATAGATACGTTTTGGACGTATCAACATCCCCACGCTTAATTCCTGCTCGTCCTCGAGTAGGTAAATGATAACAAGAATAATTTCTGTGGTGACATTCTATTAACCATATCGGACTTTTCATAGTCATATGACAAAAGCTTACTGAGACAATGAATCTGTAGTAATTAAGTTGCCTTATGAGAAAATCACAAAGAACTGAAAGTTTTACAATATGGTATTGAAACATCAAATAGATTTGTAATGAGCATGGTGTGCAAATATGATAAAGTGATATCTCACTTGCCCCTTTAGTGAAGCAAAAGATAAATGCAGGGGCACCTCCAAGGTTTAAGTGATGACTAGATACAATGATTTCAGAATAAACGATATCATAATCATGCAAAAGACAATGCTACTTTGGGACAATGCACATGACACTCAGAATGACAATCATGCTCTCAGTAGTTGGTGCTTTAAAAGAAGGTGGAGACTCTCGAACCGTGGCTTTTGTTGGCAAGGTTGAAAACCCATAGTCGGAAACAAAGACAAAGCATGTACCAGAGCTCTTGGTTTTTAAAAACAGAGGTAATAATATTTTTTTCTTCTTAGATCATGCATGTTTCGTCAACGAATGCTAGCAGATAACTCAATTACTTCTTGAGATGGACAAGTTTCGAGGAACGGCTCTCGAATGAGGACGATCACATCCTCTTAATCTCCTTTGTTTATCACTGCCAAAGTTTTCTGATTTCTCATGAACAAAGCGTGAAGGAGGGTTTGTTTGTTATATTAATTTTGAGCCGGGCGCACTCAATGCCAGTTCCTTCTCGTGTTATGGGTTTGCACATTATACATGCAATCCCGGGGTGAAGCTTGTCCAACTTAAAAAGATCATGAATTAACTACTACTTCCTCATGGACTTAAAACAGAGGCACAAAATAGGAATGCATTTTTTTCTTTTTGAATAATTTCGAGATGGTACATGAAAGTCTTCGTTAGGAATGGCAAGTAAATACCATGTAGGAAGGTATGGTGGACTCATATGGCATAACTGGTTTAAAGGAATTTGGATGCACAAGCAGTCAGTCCGCTTAGTACAGGTGGAGGTTAGCAAAAGACTGGGAGCGACCAACTAAGAGAGCAATGACGGTCATAATCATGCAGAGCGACAAAGCAACATTGAATCAGGCATGGTAGTTATATCGCTACTCAGAAACAAAAGATCATCAAGGCTTGACAGACTTTCTTTACAGTCTTAAATATGCGTGAGCATATGCCAAGTCAATCAAAATAAATTCTTGAAGGAAGATATTACTAAACCATACCACATCATAGGCAAACAAATCATGTTGGTACTCCAATAACACATTGGAAACCCCCCAGCTATTTGAGACTAACCAGAAGAAAACATGAACTACTAAGCACCATTATGCACGTAGCATTTTTATCATAGACATGTCAACAAATGCAACAGAAGCAAACTCTCTTGATAAGATAAGCATGATAACTAAAGAGAGTTCAAGCAACCAACTAAACAAAAGCTCTTTAAAAAGATAAGCATGAATACTAAGAGCTGAACATGATAGTAGCTATTGAAAGACAAAGAACACACACAGCAAAGATAGACATGAAAATTCTATGTTATGTTCTAGGTAGAAGTGGAGCATGTTTCTCTCCCACATAAAGAAAGCTGAGTTCCAACTCGTTATGAAAAGCTAAGGAAAACTAAAAAGGAAACTAAAAGCAAGACGCTCCAAGCATAGCACATAACACATGAAGTGATAAAAATATAGTGGAACGAAAGACGAACTGATAATGTTGATGGAGAAGGGGATGCACGGGGGCATCCCCAAGCTTAGACGCTTGAGTCTCCTTGAATTTTTCTTGGGGTGCATGGGGGCATCCCCAAGCTTGAGCGTTTGACACTCCTGAATCTTTTTACCATCTTCCCTCGCACACTTGAAAACTCCCTTCATACATAACTCATCATAATCTGATTAGCGAGGTTAGTACCCATAATAAAATAATTGTTCCTTGCTGGAAATAAGGATATTCTTGAAGGTCTACTGTTTCTAAAGATTGCCAAAAGGTTTTTGCAAAGAAAAAGCAAGCTCTAGGTTTGCAAAATGAAGGAAAGGCAAAACAGGAGAGAATCTGTGAAAAACAGAACAGCAGGTAGTAAATGATTTTTTCGGGGCACTTCTGCAACTCTAATAAAAAAACTCAGAACAGATGCATGAAAGACAATTGTATAGAGCACGCTGTCGAAAAAATTCAGACCAAAAAGATGATCTGGTGATTTTATACGAAATTTTCTATCCAAGGACAGAATCTGTTTCCTGGACAGCACGTCACAACTTTTGAACTTTCTTGCAATCAGAGGCTACACTTGGCACAAAGTTGAAAAGCAAAGATACAATGATGATGATACTGTAGTAAACAACATCATGACACAACAAAAGCAAAATAAAATTTATTCATGTGGGCTGCCTCCCAAAAGCGCTTTCTTTTATGCCTTTAAGCTAGGCATAATGCAAAGAGATCAAGTTTTATCAAGAGTAAAAGAATAGCTAGCCCGTATAACGGACTCAAAAGGTAACTTAATCTTCTTTCGAGGAAAGTGTTCCATCCCTTTCTTGAGAGGAAACTGGAATTTTATATTCCCCTCTTTCATGTCAATGATAGCACCAACGGTGCGTAGAAAAGGACGTCCCAAAATAATTGGACAAGAAGGTTCACATTCAATATCCATAATAGTAAAATCAACGGGAACGTAGTTGTCATTGACAATGATAAGAACATCGTCGATCCTCCCCAAAGGTTTCTTTATGGAAGAATCAACGAGACGAACACCAAAAGAACAAGAATCAAAAGGTTTCAATTTAAGCATAGCATACAGTCTTTTGGGCATAATGGAGGTACTAGCTACAGCATCACATAAAGCATAACAAGAGAAGTTATTCAATTTAATTTTAATCATAGGATCCCAACCATCTTCTAGCTTTCTAGGTATGGAGGCTTCTACTCTAAGTTTCTCCTCCCTAGCTTTGATGAGAGCATTAGTGATATGCTCTGTGAAGGCAAGATTAAGCGTGCTAGTGTGGGGATCTTTAGCCATTCTTTGTAGAAAGGTGACAACTTCTGAGATACTACAATTAACAAAATCAATTTTATCATTATTGGGCAGGATTGTGGTGTCATCTTCTTTGTTAGAATTGCTCTCTATTATAAGAGTTTGAACGTCTTCCCAAGTTTGGGGAAGCATAGGAGCAACTTTAAACTGAGGCTCATACTCTTTTCCTGGAAGACCATGCCATGGGCATAACCCTCCATCAAGACTAACATAATCACAAGGTTTATTACTTTTGTCCCGACAGTGGTGATTGGAGTAATGGAAGAAGGGGTGTACTCCTCCCATTTAGTGTTTTTGGTGGAACCCATAGCAGCAAGCAAGCAAGATAACTATTTTTGTGATTTTCGATAAAAGATACTAAAGCAAAAACTGAAAGGTATACTAACAAGACTAAAAAGCAAAGGTAAAAGATAGCGTGCAACTCCCCTATCCTGAAGAGTGGAGTCCCCGGCAACGGCGCCAGAAAACTTTGCTTGATGGCTTCTCGCCCCTCGTTGGTTACCCCAAGTGGAAGGTTTGAGATGCAGTGTAGCGGAAGTTATCCCTTGGCAAAGATACCAAGGATCGAATTCCCCTGAGACTCCCAGTTTCAACAAGAAGGTGTCAACTGCTAACGGCGCCAGATATATTAGCAATCAACGTGGACCTGCACACAGATACAAATAACTTTGTTCCCAACGAGTACAGAGAGGTTGTCAATCTCTCCGGCCTTGTAGTTTACAAAGGATCAAACGCAAGTGATAATAGTGATAGGTAATGTTGCAATAGTAAGTAAAAGCGTAAAGTAAATAGCGGATGTGATCAATGATGATAATATGGACCGGGGTCCCATGATGTTCACTAGTGATGTCTCTCTCCCGAAAGACGATAAAACAGCTATGTGAGGTGAACAAATTACAGCTGGGCAATTGACAGAATTATGTGCGCAAACCAATGCTAACTATGTTACAAGAAAGGTAGAGGTTCAAAGCATGGGCGGTACGCCAAGCCAAGTTGACCGAAATCCATCTGCATCTACTACTAATCATCCACCTTGAGATATCTATCCAGAACATCTCGCTGGTATTAAGTTGCGAGTCCCACCCATAGTGTAAACTCAAAGCAACAGACAACTGCATTAAAAGAACTTTGCGTAAAGTAAACAATCCTTGCACCCGTGGGCACAAGCACCGTTGTTTTCCCCCTTGTGGCAACAGCACATCCCCAAGACTCATGTTTCTGTCACTCAAGCTAGTCATCGAGGGGCATGAACCCACAATCAAGCATAACGTTCCCTCTTGGAGTCACTACCTACTACTTGGCCAAAGCAATAAATAACAACGGAGAACATGCAAGAATTACTTACGAACATAAATATAAAAGAGGTAGATCAAATATATTACTCAAACACAATCTGAACATAATCTCACAATCCATCGGATCCCAGCAAACTCAACATAGCAACAACATAAGGATTACATATGTGCCTCGATCATGTAGGGCAGCTCACGAGGACTAATTAGTGAAGCACAAGAACGGGAGGAGAACATCACATAGCTACTGGTCATGGACCCATGGTCCAAGGGAGACTACTCACAACTCATCCGGGAGGCATCCATGGTGGTGGAGAAGCTCCCGGTGGTGATCCTCCCCTCCGGCAGGGTGCCGGGAAGAGTTCTCCTGGTGCTCCCGATCTTGGAAGCAGCGGCGGCAGCGGAACAAAGATGAGATCACGAAAAAGGGTTCCCGTCTCGAGGGTTTCGGGACGCGATATAAATACATGCCAAAGTGGGGCATCAGCGGAGGCTCGGGGGGCCCAGGCGCCCCCCGGCGCGGCCAGGGGGGCCCGCGCCACCAGGGCGCCTGGAGCCCTGGTGGCCCCCTCCGGCTGTATTTTGGCAGCTGGGAAGCTTCTGGAATGCTGATTTTTTATATAATTTTTCTGGGATTTTTCTGGCAGTTCTCGTAATGGGAAAACCTGAAATACAAAAACAGCAGAAAACAGAAACTGGCACTGGGGTGCACTAAGTTAATAGGTTAGTCCAAATATGATCAAAAGTGTATGGAAGTTTATAAATATCATAGCAATATCACCCAAAAGAGGCATGGAGCAAGCATAAATTATAGATACGTTTTGGACGTATCATGCGCGTCGGTCCTAAACAAACGGTTTAAAACCCCTTTCTGTGACAGCATTTGGAACCGTCGCCAAGTGAGTGTGGGCGATAAGGGGGTCCTTCCCACACGACCCAGAAACCGTCAGGGATAGGGAGCCTTGATGCATACAATTGTCCCTATATGACCGTTTCCGATATCTCGAATATCCCAAACACTTCATCTGTGCTACTCGTTTGTGCTCGCATTGCCATCGCAGTCGGAGTTTTGTGGTTCCGCCTAAAACCAGGCAGATTCTAGGCACAGGAGCTTTCCAAGCAGATTCTAGGCAGATTCCAGGCACGGGAGATTTACGATGCCTAGCACATCACAAACAGTTCATGTTTATAAACTGTGTACGATAGGTAGACAATCACATACATTTAGTTTTCCCGCACCGTATGTGATAGTGTCTGACATCACACACTTTTCGAACGGCAACTGTGTGCATGCTTGCACACGTTTCCTCACTGTGAACCGTCTCGAATTATGGTGTATATCGCAAATGTTTGTGTTTTACCAACCATGTGTGCTGTAATGACCTGCACAACGTAATTTCGCCCTAATTTAATTGCTTCTATTTATAATTTTACCTAATTTAAACTTGAAAGTAGGCTATAGCTTTATTCATATCCATCAGGTTCAAACAACCAATGCATTATTCAATTCACAAGTACATATGTTTAAGAATTACAGAAGCACCAAATAAAGAACGAGGTACCAGGGTTCTATACTTGTACTATTACAGATGGTAAAGAAAGAGGCGACAAACATTCTTGTTGCTGAACAAGGTGAAGCGGAATGGCCCTATTGTGCTCTCCTCTATGAAGAAGGCACGCACGACTCTAGTCTAACCCCTTGTGATAGTCGGCCGCCAATCATGTAGTTTGAGAGGTAATCTTGAGTAAACTGCTTCATGATCCAATGGAAAAGAAAGAAGATTCAGATATTGTCATCTAACACAACTCATTACGGGTAGTAAAAAGAAGGCTACAAGGTTCTTACTTACCATCCTGCAGTTCATTGTTGTCTTGCATAAAGTGTAAACATATAGTTCGATTGACATCTTTTGACCCATTTTAGTAAAAATCTTTATTAGTTTCCTCACTTGATGCTGGTTCATGAATATCTCATTGCCCCATACGCAGAAAGGGTCGAAGTGTGGATCTTTGGCAATGATATATATATGTACCTAAAAGCACCAAGTTAATATTAGAAGCTAAACAACAATTGATAAATGATGTAGTACAACACTCCAGCCATCCCATTATATAAGATTTTATTACATGCATATCTAGACATCATCAGAACATTAAGGTAACACTCTTCCTTATTACTATGTAGCCTGGGATTGCATATTTAGTCATTCAGTACAATGCATGTTGCTAAACAACAATTGAAAAACAAAAAGGCATGTTAAGTGCAATATCCTTAATAGCAACCAAATATCATAATTCATAGTGGTATTGTTGAAACTGTTATTGATGAAATTGAACTGCACAACAAATAGTTGCACATATAGAGCATCATATTGTGAAGAACTGAAATAAACAAGTCATAAGGACATCTCTAGGCGACCCCTAAAAAGTTAAAGCACTAAAACCCTTAATGGATATATATACTCCAGCAATTTTTGGCCTTTTCTAGTCGATCCCCCAAACTTAAGGTTGTAAACTTCAATTTGATCAAGTTCAAAGCAGGTTCAACCGAAAGTAGCATGCATTCAAACATAAACATAGATAGTTTTCCATAACCGAACATAAAACATAAATTTAAACTAAGCTAAACTACTTTCGGTCAAAGTAGGGTCGAGCCAATCCTTCCTCGTCATGTACGGTGTGCAGCGAGCCAAGTCAGGGCCAGTACCATTGTCGGGGTTGTTGGGGAAGGCACTCCTCCACTCATCGACGTCGATCTCATCGTCCCCGGGGCCCACCTCGACGCCCTCCGCGCCGCCGTCGCCGCCGCCTTCGACCTCGTCATCAGAGGAGAGCGCGATAACCTCGCCGCCCTCCGCGCCGTTGTCCTCGCCGCCTTCGACCTCGTCATCGGAGGAGAGCGTGATAACCTCGCCGCCCTCGCGCCGGCAAAGATCGCCCGCTCCACCTCCACGAGCTCCGGGTGCTGGCGACGGAGCTCTTGCATGTAGGCCTCGTCGGCGGCCTAGGCCTCAAGGCGCTCCCACACCCCGCGGTTCTCCCGCGCCATAGCCGAGCTCACCACCCCTGGCTCCGGCGGAACGAGGTGGACCGAGGGGAAATTGAGCCTAGCCGCCCGCCGTGGTAGCGGACATGCCGGCGGTCGTACTCCATGGCCGCGAGCTCAGCCGTGTGGAAGCTACCATGCCATCGGCGGATGTGGGTCCTCGATCTGCAATCTCAGCGACCCACGTCCCCCACTGCTGCTGCCAGATCCCGAGATAGGACTTCATCGGCTGCCGGGTCCGAGGGAGGACGGGGAATCCTCGAACCAGCGTAGGGGCGCGGCGGCGGGCGGATCGCGGGACCAGCGACGGCGGATCGGTCCCGCAGAGGACGACGGGGACACCTCGGTGGCCACCTCGTCGGCGTCGGGCGAAAATGCCGCGATAAACCTCTTTTTGGCCATTGGCTCCTCGAGCTCCCTTCACATAGGCAGAAGTCCAGGATGGAGCCGCCGGCGTTGGCGGTGACCTACCAATGGTTTAGAGGGTTGTGTGTGTCTGTGTGAGCGGAGGTCTTGGGGTGTGTGTGGAGGGGGGGGGGCAAGGTTGTGTTTGAGGAAATACTGCGGCAACTGAAAATTTTACTAGGCGGGAGTAACAAGGCGGGGCTACTGAAAATTTGGATCAATGGCGAGGAGATATTTTTGAGATTGCGAGGGATGTAGAGGCTGGAGTAAAATGCCGGGGTTACATAAAATTTGAATCAAGGGACTGAAGCAGAGCGGGAGTAACAAACATCGCACATGGTCCGCTGATATGTCTCCAACGTATCTACTTTTCCAAACACTTTTGCCCTTATTTTGGACTCTAACTTGCATGATTTGAATGGAACTAACCCGGACTGACGCTGTTTCCAGCAGAACTGCCATGGTGTTATTTTTGTGTAGAAATAAAAGTTCTCGAAATGACATGAAAATCAACGAAGAATATTTTTGGAATATATAAAAAATATTGGCGAAAGAATCAAGACCAGAGGGCCCACACCCTGTCCACGAGGGTGGGGGGGGGCGTGCCCACACCCCTTGGGCGCGCCCCCTGTCTCGTGGGCCCCCTGAGGCTCCACCGATATCAACCCCAACTCCATATATTCACTTTCGGGGAGAAAAAAATCGGAGAGAAGGATTCATCGCGTTTTATGATACGGAGCTACCGCCAAGCCCTAATGTCTCTTGGGAGGGCTGATCTGGAGTCCGTTTGGGGCTCCAGAGAGTGGAGATCATCGCCGTCGTCATCATCAACCTTCCTCCATCACCAATTTCATGATGCTCATCGCCGTGCGTGAGTAATTCCATCGCAGGCTTGCTGGACGGTGATGGATTGGATGAGATTTACCATGTAATCGAGTTAGCTTTGTTAGGGTTTGATCCCTAGTATCCATTATGTTCTAAGATTGATGTTGCTATGACTTTGCCATGCTTAATGCTTGTCACTAGGGCCCGAGTGCCATGATTTAAGATCTGAACCTATTATGTTTTCATGAATATATGTGAGTTCTTGATCCTATCTTGCAAGTCAATAGTCACCTACTAAGTGTTATGATCCGGCAACCCCAGAGTGACAATAATCGGGACCATTCTCAGTGATGACCGTAGTTTGAGGAGTTCATGTATTCACTAAGTGTTAATGCTTTGGTCCGGTACTCTATTAAAAGGAGGCCTTAATATTCCTTAGTTTCCAATAGGACCCCGCTGCCATGGGAGGTTAGGACAAAAGATGTCATGCAAGTTCTTTTCCATAAGCACGTATGACTATATTCAGAATACATGCCTACATTACATTGATGAACTGGAGCTAGTTCTGTGTCACCCTATGTTATAACTATTACATGAGGAATCGCATCCGACATAATTATCCATCACTGAACCAATGCCTACGAGCTTTTCACATATTGTTCCTTGCTTAGTTACTTTTCCGCTCCCACTGTTACAATCGCTACAAAACTGCTACTGTTACTTTTTCCACCGTTACCGTTACTTCCATACTACTTTGCTACTAAATACTTTGCTACAAATATTAAGTCTTTCAGGTGTGGTTGAATTGACAACTCAACTGCCAAATACTTGAGAATATTCTTTGGCTCTCCTTGTGTCGAATCAATAAATTTGGGTTGAATACTCTACCCTCGAAAATTGTTGCGATCCCCTACACTTGTGGGTTATCAAGACTATTTTCTAGCGCCGTTGCCGGGGAGAATAGCTATATTCTTTGAGTCACTTGGGATTTATATCTGTTGATCACTATGAAGATACATCTTTGGTTTGAATGGGCATGGGAGCTATCCAGCTTTGGTTTGAAGTTTGAGAGCACATCAATTATTCAGAGCAGGGCATTGGCAGAGTTTATTGCAGAATGGATGCCAACACGATGAAAGGACAGAGATAGCCATCCCGAGCAAGGAATCACCCCAAGAACGGATCATGTATTTTGATGGTGCCTTTTCCCTACAAGGTGCAGGGGCTGGAGTGTAATGCCCCGGATGTAATACTTTCCCTTTTGGGCAATATATATCTTTAGCTTCATCAATTCCATTCCGGGTTCTTCGTCTTTTTGGGTTTTCGTCATTTTGTTGTGTGCGTGTGTGGCTTTCATCCATGTCATGTTGTCATGTGCATTGCATTGCATTTGTGTTGCCGTTTGCATCCGGTCCCACTCGTTCCTTTCCGTTGTCCGTTTCGAGTTCCGGAGCTCTCTCACGTGTCTGTGGCATCCCCGAGGCCTACTTTGGTGTTTGGCCGTGTAACGTTTCCGGTTTGGCGTGAGACTTGTCGTGCGATGTTGTTTTGTTATGTGTAACCCGTCTGTCAAATCTCGTCGTGTTTGGAGTTCGTTTGATACTCCAACAGTTATTCTCGTGGGCTGAAAGTACCTCCTCTTTGAGGCCCAAGAAACCCCTCCAAACAGCCCACCAACCCATCTCAAACCCTTCCCTTCATCTAGGCCATCCAATTGTGATCTCGTGGCTGGAAACCTCACCTCATTTGGACAACCCTAGATCCTTGTGCCTATATAAACGTCCTCCCTCTCCAATTATTGCGCCCAGAAACCCTAATGTTTCCACCTCTGCCGTGCGGTGCTTCCACCGTTGACGCGCGGTGCTTCCATCGTTGACACTCCGTGCTTCCGATTCGTCGCCGCCCGTGCTTCCGACGTGCCGCGCCCGTGCTTCCGACGTGCCGTAGTCGTGCTTCCGAGGCCGCACCCTACGTCTTCTCCGCCTCCGGCCGAGGCCGCGCCGCCGGAGGAGCTCGCCACCGCTGCCGGCCTCCTCTACCTCGCCTCGCCGCCGGCCCAAGCTCCCGGCCGCCTCGGCAGGCCCGCAGGAGGGCCGCCACACCGGGCCTTCGCCAGCTCGCCGGCCGGCCGCCGCCTCCCGGCCACCCTCGCGTCGGCCGCCTCGCCGGGAGGGCCGCCGCCCCGTTCCACTTCGCCAGCAGCCGGCCGCCGCCCCGTTCCACTTCGCCAGTAGCCGGCCGCCGTCGCTCGCCTCTCGGGATCGAGGGATCGGCCTCGATCGATCCCTGATCCAGTGGCAGATCGAGCGCCCAAACCCTAACGGGCCGGGTTCGCGCCCGCTGGGCCCGGTAGCCCGCGACCCGCCCGGATCCGCGGCCCGTTTGACCGGTGGACCAGATCCGGTGGACACGCTCCTCCGCCCGCGCACGTTTGACCGCCGTTGACCCTGAGGTTGTCTCAAATTTCCCTAAGTCCCTAGTTTTCTATTGTCTGGTGCATATTCGTGAGGTGGATAACTTTTACTGTGCATGTCCGATTTGAGCATATGATATGTCAAAATGATCGTGGTGACATGTACTATGATTTATTCCATTGTGCCATGCATGTTTGAGGTCATCTAGATGTCTTAATCTTCATGGGAAGAGTGCTACATGTTATAAACTGCTGCTAGTAGTTGTTTTCATGCCATGTTTGCAATGTGATAACTTGTTGCATGTTTATCCAAATGAAGCAAATGATATGTCCACATGTTCATCATGTCATGCTCTACATGTTGGTTGCTTTAGCTTGCATGATAGATTTCATCTTGCCATGTTTATCTCCTTTGCAAAAGTGCATGTGGCTGTTATGTTGTTAAACTTGTTACGAGATGCCTAGTTGAGGAACTCGTTGCTATTGATGTGGTTGTCCCTTTGATGCATGCTTATATGTTTTGGACTCCCCATCATGTGTACTTTGCTGTGGTGCTAACCACTTGCCATGATATGCTTTGAGGTGACTTAAACTTGCTCACAAACATGCCATGATGTTACTGCTGTTTTAACACTTAGTGAAATTTCACTAAGTCTGGAATCTGTAATTTCCAGATGCCATGTTTGCTTGTTGTTCTAGGCAAATCCATGATAGTTTTGGGGCGACTCTTGATGATTCCTTGTTGTATAAGTTGTTGGCTATCCATTCATGCCCTCACATGATCTTTTGGGCGGCTGTAGCATATTTAACTCTTGCTCCCAAGTTGCTATAAATTACTTTTGTCAGGATTTTGTTGTCAAGTTCTAAATGTCATAGCTTGTTGCTATTGATCCATGCCTCCTTTGGAGATGCTCCAATGGAATTGTTTGCTGTAGGAGATGTCTACTTTATGTCCATGCTCCTTGCCATGATGTTTGAGTGCTGTAGACTATTTATCTCATGCTCCGAAGTTGCTATGTGGCTGTTAATTTCATCTTTGCCATGTTTATTGTTTCGTGTGTATCTTTTAGCCCGTTGCTCCGTTTTGAGCAAGTCCTATATGTAACTTGTGTGATTTTGCATGTAGATTCATAATATCCTCTTGTTATCATGTTTTGAAGTTTCTTGCTAGTTGCATATTGCCATGCTCCTTGTGTTGTATCTCTGTGCTTCCTATGTTGACTTTCTGTGCTTCCTAAGTGCATCTGTAGTGCTTCCTTAGTGCATCAGTCATGCTTCCTGTTGTTTGCGCATTGCATCTTGTTGATTTCGTGCCTCGTGTGTTTAGTTTTCAGTAGAGCCGGAAGCTGAGACCGAGTACGAGAACGAGGTTAGTACCGAGGTTGAGAACGAGGAGCCCCCTTACGATCCCATCGATGATTCTTCACGCAAGATGACCTGACCCGGATACCATTAATATCTTTGCCTATTGCTAGAAGTCTCGCTCTATAGCTTTTGCCTCGATGCCCATGTTTTTCCTGTCAGCCTCCTATTGTAACCATGAAACTGTCTAACCACCCTACCTATGCAAACCTTGATTGGCTAAGTAAGCTTCGCTCAGCCCCTCTTATAGCATTGCTAGTTGCAGGAGAAGATTGAAGATTCTTGCTTCTTGTTGGGATATCACACTATATTAGCTCTTAATGAAATCATCTATATATTGGTAATGGGTGGAAGGCTAAGCCTTTTGCTTGGTGATTTGTTCCACTCATGCCGGCCTAGGAACCGTATAAACCGGTGTTATGTTCCTTGATTATGCGTTCCTCACATGGTTGGGGTTATGGGACCTCCTCGATAAACCGCTAAGTGCTAAGTCTTTTCCAGCAAGTCCCAACATTGGTACTATTTGCCTAATACCTAAAAAAACTTGCATAGGGAGTAATTAACCCCCTTCTTAATCAACAACCTCGGGCCAGTGCTCCACATGAGTGTTGGTCCGAACTGGGGGTCCTGCGGGGCCACCTCAAGGAAACTCGAGGTCTGGTAAAAACCCGTAGCATCACCCATCCGGTCGTGGCCTGAGACTAGATACGCACGGCTACTGTGAGGGTGTCGGGACGCCGGGAGGATTTGCTGGATTAGCCTTACCTTAGTCGGAGTATCTTGAGCACGGGATTCCGAGAATACTCGGGCCTTCCCACCTTCGAGTTGCGACTCCGCGGATCGTGGGCTTGTCATGGGCCAAGTTGGAACACCCCTGCAGGGTTATGAACTTTCGAAAGCCGTGCCCGCGGTTATGTGGCAGATGGAAATTTGTTAATATCCGGTTGTAGAAAACTTGACACCATGTTCAGAATACACTACCAGCGTGAGTACCGTGACGGTCATTTTCCGAAAGGGGTTCGGGAAGTGAACACGGTGGGGTTATGTTTGACATGCTTTAGTTAGGATCACTTTGTGATCATCTCTCGTCCAAGGCACCTTCTCTTCTCGCTCTCTTTTACGTAAGTTAGTGCTAGTGCTGCTGCAACCTCTTGTTGTTTCTTCAGCCTTGTTCCACACCCAAGGCTTGGATAGTTGTGTTACCCAGGAACGGGATTGCTGAGTCCTCTATGCCTCACAGACTCTACACCACACCAGATGCAGGTACTCAGGCGATCTATTCAAGTGACGGCACCGAGCTGTACTGGGAGTACGACGAGGACCGTAGCCGTTACTACGTGCACTATCCCGACGATCAGTAGAGGTTTCTACTAGGGGCGATTCAAACCTGTGGTTTAATGTTATGTTTGGTATCTTTCATTTGGATCTTCACCCGTACGCGGGTTGTGATGTTTATTTGAATGATGTTTGGATATGTAATAAATTGTGTGACGTGGCGAGTGTAAGCCAACTATCTTTTCCGCTTTCATCCCTATTTTACATGAGATGTGCAAAGGTACCAAACTTGCGATCATTCCAGAATGGGCTTATATCTTTAAGTCATGCCTCGACACGTAGGAGATATAGTCCCATCCTGGGCATTACAAGTTGGTATCAGAGCCTTCTCCGACCTAGAAGCCCCCACTGATTGATCGAATCGTTGACGGTTGAGTCTAGGCACACACTGAAAAATATTTTGAGTCCTATATTTATATCGGAGAGTAGGATTTCTTTTGCTCCTCATCTCTTTTCATTCTGGTGAGGACTCCTAACAATTACTCTTGCCTCTTCTACTTTCAAAAATTGCACCAAATGTTTTTTAGGAATCTCGTGAGTATTGTTTGGATTGTTTCGATGTCTTTGTGACGAGAATATTGTTCTTGATGCCTCCTGACATTAGGGGTTGTGGCAGTGTCCCGGGGAGTTGAGCTTCGGGGTATTGTCGTCACAAACATATCGCGGCAGTTCTAGAATACTTAAGACGGCCGACATCGAAAACTCTCCTATGCGGTTAGTGGCAAGATAACCCCGACATCACCCAGTACTGGGGAGGTAGTTCGGGTGTATTGCCATAGCTTGTATAGTAGATGCGTTTCGAAGGTCCGAGGTAGACGGTTTCCGAAAACAACTGGTTATGTGTTGAAGGATGGATACAGCTGGATGTAGGATTAGAGTTGAGTGCGCGATGCTTCCCCTGTACCCCCAACACCTGATTGCATAACTGGGAACTTTCGGAAATTAATAGGTGGGTTCATCCAGTAGCTCATATGCATTCTTCCAACGAATGCAGGTTATGGAGTTCGGGGTTCTACATTGAGTGAAGTGGTTTTATGGCCGATGTTCCGATCGGGAGTTGCATCTTAAAGGGTCCTTGGCTATGCTGATCAGGGGATTGCAAAACCCTTTCACAACACGTTCCATAAGCTTTCAGCACAAAGATGTCGAACGAAGCTCCTATCTTGTGTTTGTTCTATCTGCACCTTGTTGTTTTTTTTTCTTGTTTACCTTTTTGTCCCTCAGTGGCTTCTCGTGAAGATTGTTGTTATCATTAAACTGAGAATTTCATTCGTTCCTCTTGTTCGAATGATTCTTGTGAATACTATGTTGCAATTTCTATCCGTTGTTTCAGCTTATATCTTCTTTCAATTAAATGGCTGATTGGTGGTCATCTCTTTCAGGATGGCTCCGTAACGGGTTCCCAACGCTAACCCTGAGGGTGAAGAGGTTCCCGAACATCCTCCTTCCCCTCCTCCTCCGTCTGAGGCCTGGAGAGCAATTATGCAGACTACAAACCAGAACACCCAGATGCTTATGCAGATGATGGAGCAGATGCAAGCAAATCAAGCAAATCAGGGTGCTCCAGGGAACCAAGGCAATTTCTTCAACCAACAGCACCATGCTACGCTCAACCAGTTCTTGGCCAATCAACCAAAGGCTTTCAGTTACTGTGTCGACCCTCTCGATGCTGAAGATTGGATTACTGATATCAGGAAGCATTTTGAGTGCAGTAACGTCAGGCCTGAGGACTATGTGAAGTTTGCAGCCTTCCAACTCAAGGACCAAGCAGCTAATTGGTGGCAGCAGTACAAAGACTCTAGAGAAGGGCATGTGATCTCTTAGGATGATTTCTGCAAGGACTTTCGCTCTCACCACATTCCAACAAGTGTCATCGAGGGTATGCGTGAGCAATTCCGCAACCTGAAGCAAGGCTCTATGACTGTCTACCAATATAATGTCAAGTTCCAAAACCTTGCCCGCTATGCTAAGCAAGACATCCCAGATGCCAAGAGCAAGATCTATCAGTTCCGTGATGGTCTGAAGGATGAACTTCAACTTGCTCTCACCTTGTTCGAGCCTGATGAGTTTGACAAATTCTATAACATGGCTCTTAAGCAAGAGGCAGCCCAGCTCAAGATGGAAGCTTCCAAAAAGAGGATCAGAGACGATGTTCACTCCTCCTCATTTTCTCAAGTGGTCGCGAAGCAACTGAAGTTTTGGCTTCCACCTCCTCCAGTGATCCGAGCTCCCTACAACAACAACAAGAACTCTGGTGGCCGTGGTTTCTCCCACCCACCCAACCCAAGCAACCAGTCAAAGTTTCAGTCTCAAGGTTCCAAGTCAAGTGCTCCTCATTACCGTCCTCTCTCAAAAGTGGTCTGCAACAAGTGCACTCAGAAGGGTCATTATGCTAACAAGTGCCCCAACCCAAGGCGCCTTCCGCCTCCTCCACCTGTCAGCACAGCTATTGTCAAGCATAATCCAAAGGCTGCAAGAGTGAATCTGATGAATGTAGCGCAAGCGGAGAATTCTTCTGATGTCATTTTGGGTAACCTTCCAGTTAACTCTTTTCCTGCAAAAGTTTTGTTTGATTCGGGTGCTTCATGTTCTTTCATGTCTCAACCATTTGCATCCAAGCATAATGTTGACATCAAAAGTCTGCCAAGGGAGTTATCAGTTATTTCTCCGGGGAGACGAATGCATTCCAGTATATATGCTCCGGATGTATCTATTCGCATGGGTGATTATCGCTTTCTGGCTTCACTGGTGGTTCTCGGCAACTCCGACATTGACCTTATCCTCGGAATGGACTGACTTTCTCAGCATGATGCTCATATTGATTGTGCTAATAAGGAAGTCAAGATTACTCATTCCGATGAAGATGTGATTATCTTCGCCTCCAGGGATAACACAATCAGGCTATTCTCTCTCAATGACAAGGGCGAGATTAATGCCATCTCTCAAATTCCGGTGGTTAACGAATACGAAGACGTTTTTCCTGAAGAACTTCCAGGCATGCCTCCACATCGTCAAGTGGAATTCGTCATTGAGATCGAGCCTGGTACTGAGCCAGCATGCCGGCGTCCGTACAAGCTCTCTCCGGAAGAGTTGAAGGAGTTGAAGAAACAACTTGATTCACAGGAGCGTATGGGTCTGATCAGGCCTAGTACGTCTCCTTGGGGCTGTGGTGTCTTATTTGTCAAGAAGAAGGATGGCACGGAGTACCTTTGCGTCGATTACCGGCCTTTGAACAAGAAGACAATAAAGAACAAGTATCCGCTCCCCAACATCAATGAATTGTTCGAGCAGCTCAAAGGAGCTAAAGTGTTCTCAAAGCTCGATCTCCGAATGGGCTATCACCAAATTCGCATTCGTGAAGAAGATATCCCCAAGACTGCCTTCAGAACGAGCTACGGCTCCTATGAGTATACAGTCATGTCTTTTGGTCTCGCTAATGCTCCACCTACCTTCTCGAGAATGATGCACTACATTTTCAACCCCTACACCAACGAGTTTGTGCTTGTGTATCTGGATGACATTTTGGTATTCTCCAAGAATGAAGAAGATCACGAAAAGCACCTCCGCCTGGTTCTCGATAGACTCCGTGAACATAAGTTCTATGCCAGGTTCTCCAAGTGCGAATTCTGGCTCGATAAGGTCTTATATCTGGGCCATATCATCTCCGCTGACGGTATTGCTGTGAACCCCGAGAAAGTTGAAGCGATTGTCAGCTGGGAACCTCCTCGGAACGTCTAGCAACTCCGAAGCTTCCTTGGTCTTGCTAGTTATTGCAGAAGGTTCGTTGAGAACTTCTCTAAGATTGCCAAGCCTCTCTCCAACTTGCTGCAGAAGAATGTCAAGTACAACTGGTCTCCAGATTGTGATGTGGCTTTCAAAACTCTCAAAGAAAAGCTCATCTCTGCTCCAGTTCTTACTCCTCCAGATGAGTCCAAGCCCTACGAAGTATTTTGTGATGCTTCTCTTCAAGGACTTGGTGGTGTGCTAATGCAGGACAAGAAAATTGTGGCATACACTTCTCGTCAACTGAAGCCAAGTGAGAAGAACTACCCCACACATGATCTCGAAGTAGCAGCTGTGGTACATGCTTTGATTATGTGGAGACACCTTCTGTTGGGCAAAAAAGTCGACATCTTCACCGATCACAAGAGCTTGAAGTACATCTTCACACAGCCGAATCTGAACCTCCGCCAGACTCGTTGGGTCGAAATGATCCAAGAGTATGATCCCAGCATCGAATACACACCTGGCAAGGCGGATGTGATTGCAGATGCTTTGAGCAGAAAGGCATATTGCAACAGCCTCCTTATCAAGCCGTTCCAGCCTGAGCTTTGTGAAGCATTCAGGAAGCTCAACCTCCAAGTTGTTCCGCAAGGCTTTCTTGCAAATCTTCAAGTTGCTCCTACCTTGGAAGATCAGATCCGTGCGGCCCAACTCAGTGATGCTATGGTGCAGAAAGTGAAACATGGTATTGCAAAGGGTACTCCCAAATACAAGTGTTATCGCGTTGATGAGAGCGATACCTTGTTCTTTGAGGACAGACTTGTGGTTCCCAAAGGTGATCTCAGGAAGCTCATAATGGACGAAGCACATGATTCCCTCCTTTCCATTCATCCTGGAAGTTCCAAGATGTACCAAGACCTCAAGCAATCTTACTGGTGGACACGCATGAAAAGGGAGATTGCCCAATTCGTGAATGAATGTGATGTCTGCAGAAGAGTGAAGGCAGAGCATCAACGTCCAGCCGGTCTTCTCCAACCTCTTCCTATTCCCGAGTGGAAATTCGACCACATTGAAATGGATTTCGTCACTGGTTTTCCTAAGTCAAAGAAAGGGAATGATTCTATCTTCGTGGTGATTGACAAGCTTACCAAAGTCGCTCACTTCCTTCCAGTCAAAGAATCCATCAATGCAGCTCAATTGGCAGAGTTGTACACTTCCAGAATTGTGTCCTTACATGGCATTCCTCAAGTTATCTCCTCAGACCGTGGAAGTTTGTTCACTTCCAAGTTCTGGGACTCCTTTCAGTCTGCCATGGGCACTAAGATTCGTTTCAGCACTGCATTTCACCCTCAGACTAGTGGTCAAGTCAAGAGAGTGAATCAGATTCTAGAAGACATGCTAAGAGCCTGTGTCATATATTTTGGCATGAAATGGGAAGATTGCCTTCCGTTTGCCGAGTTCTCTTACAACAACAGCTTCCAAGCAAGTCCCGGAAAAGCTCCGTTTGAAATCCTCTATGGCAGAAAGTTCCGTACCCCTCTCAACTAGTCCGAGATGGGTGAACGTCAACTTCTTGGCAATGACTTGATCTCAGAAGCCGAAGAAATGTGCAAAGTCATACGTGAGAATCTCAAGGCCACTCAGTCACGCTAGAAGAGCTACTATGACGGCAAGCATCATGATTTGGCCTTCAACATTGGGGATCATGTCTATCTCCGTGTTTCTCCGATAAAAGGTACCCAAAGATTCGGTATCAAAGGAAAGCTTGCTTCTAGATACGTCGGGCCTTTCAAGATCCTTGGCAAAAGGCGATCTAGCCTATCAACTTGAGCTGCCTTCAAACTTCGCCAATGTTCATGATGTGTTTCATGTGTCTCAACTCCGCAAGTGCTTCAAGACACCTGAACGCACCATTCCGTTTGAGGAAATTGATCTTCAACAAGACTTGTCTTACCGAGAGCAACCAGTTGCTATTCTCGAAGAAACCGAGCGCAAGACCCGCAACAAGTCAATCAAGTTTTTGAAAGTCAAGTGGTCACACCATACCGACCGAGAAGCTACGTGGGAACGAGAAGATCACCTTCGTTCCGAGTACCCTTCCTTCTTCCAATCCTAGATCTCGGGACGAGATCTTTCCGTAGTAGAGGAGAGTTTGTAATGCCCCGGATGTAATACTTTCCCTTTTGGGCAATATATATCTTTGGCTTCATCAATTCCATTCCGGGTCTTCGTCTTTTCGGGTTTTCGTCGTTTTGTTGTGTGCGTGTGTGGCTTTCATCCATGTCATGTTGTCATGTGCATTGCATTGCATTTGTGTTGTCGTTTGCATCCGGTCCCACTCGTTCCTTTCCGTTGTCCGTTTCGAGTTCCGGAGCTCTCTCACATGTCCGTGGCATCCCCGAGGCCTACTTTGGTGTTTGGCCGTGTAACGTTTCCGGTTTGGCATGAGACTTGTCGTGCGATGTTGTTTTGTTATGTGTAACCCGCCTGTCAAATCTCGTCGCGTTTGGAGTTCGTTTGATACTCCAACAGTTATTCTCGTGGGCTGAAAGTACCTCCTCTTTGAGGCCCAAGAAACCCCTCCAAACGGCCCACCAACCCATCTCAAACCCTTCCCTTCATCTAGGCCATCCAATTGTGATCTCGTGGCTGGAAACCTCACCTCATTTGGACAACCCTAGCTCCTTGTGCCTATATAAACGTCCTCCCTCTGCAATTTTTGCGCCCAGAAACCCTAATGTTTCCACCTCTGCTGCGCGGTGCTTCCACCGTTGACGCGTGGTGCTTCCATTGTTGACACGCCGTGCTTCTGATTCGTCGCCGCCCGTGCTTCCGACGTGCCGCGCCCGTGCTTCCGACGTGCCGCAGCCGTGCTTCCGAGGCCGCACCCTACGTCTTCTTCGCCTTCGGCCGAGGCCGCGCCGCCGGAGGAGCTCGCCACCGCCGCAGGCCTCCTCTACTTCGCCTTGCCACCGGCCCAAGCTCCCCGCCGCCTCGGCAGGCTCGCAGGAGGGCCGCCGCGCCGGGCCTTCGCCACCTCGCCGGCCGGCCGCCGCCTCCCGGCCACCCTCGCGTCGGCCGCCTCGCCGGGAGGGCCGCCGCCCCGTTCCACTTCGCCAGCAACCGGCCGCCGTCGCTCGCCTCTCGGGATCGAGGGATCGGCCTTGATCGATCCCCGATCCAGTGCCAGATCGAGCGCCCGAACCCTAACGGGCCGGGTTCGCGCCCACTGGGCCTGGTAGCCCGCGACCCGCCCGGATCCGCGGCCCGTTTGACCGGTGGACCAGATCCGGTGGACCCGCTCCGCCGCCAGCGCCCGTTTGACCGCCGTTGACCCTGAGGTTGTCTCAAATTTCCCTAAGTCCCTAGTTTTCTATTGTCTGATGCATATTTGTGAGGTGGATAACTTTTACTGTGCATGTCCGATTTGAGCATATGATATGTCAAAATGATCGTGGTGACATGTACTATGATTTGTTCCATTATGCCATGCATGTTTGAGGTCATCTAGATGTCTTAATCTTCATGGGAAGAGTGCTACTTGTTATAAACTGATGCTAGTAGTTGTTTTCATGCCATGTTTGCAATGTGATAACTTGTTGCATGTTTATCCAAATGAAGCAAATGATATGTCCACATGTTCATCATGTCATGCTCTACATGTTGGTTGCTTTAGCTTGCATGATAGATTTCATCTTGCCATGATTATCTCCTTTGCAAAAGTGCATGTGGCTGTTATGTTGTTAAACTTGTTACGAGATGCCTAGTTGAGGAACTCGTTGCTATTGATGTGGTTGTCCCCTTGATGCATGCTTATATGTTTTGGACTCCCCATCCTGTGTACTTTGTTGTGGTGCTAACCACTTGCCATGATATGCTTTGAGGTGAGTTAAACTTGCTCACAAACATGCCATGATGTTACTGCTGTTTTAACACTTAGTGAAATATCACTAAGTCTGGAATCTGTAATTTCCAGATGCCATGTTTGCTTGTTGTTCTAGGCAAATCCATGATAGTTTTGGGGTGACTCTTGATGATTCCTTGTTGTATAAGTTGTTGGCTATCCATTCATGCTCACACATGATCTTTTTGGCGGCTGTAGCATATTTAACTCTTGCTCCCAAGTTACTATAAATTACTGTTGTCAGGATTTTGTTGTCAAGGTCTAAATGTCATAGCTTGTTGCTATTGATCCATGCCTCCTTTGGAGATGCTCCAATGGAATTGTTTGCTATAGGAGATGTCTACTTTATGTCCATGCTCCTTGCCATGATGTTTGAGTGCTGTAGACTATTTATCTCATGCTCCGGAGTTGCTATGTGGCTGTTAATTTCAGCTTTGCCATGTTTATTGTTTCGGGTGTATCTTTTAGCCCGTTGCTCCGTTTTGAGCAAGTCCTATATGTAACTTGTGTGATTTTGCATGTAGATTCATAATATACTCTTGTTATCATGTTTTGAAGTTTCTTGCTAGTTGCATATTGCCATGCTCCTTGTGTTGTATCTCTGTGCTTCCTATGTTGACATTCTGTGCTTCCTAAGTGCATCTGTAGTGCTTCCTTAGTGCATCAGTCATGCTTCCTGTTGTTTGCGCATTGCATCTTGTTGATTTCGTGCCTCGTGTGTTTTGTTTTGAGTAGAGCCGGAAGCTGAGACCGAGTACGAGAACGAGGTTAATACTGAGGTTGAGAACGAGGAGCCCCCTTACGATTCCATCGACGACTCTTCAGGAAAGATGACCTGACCCGGATACCATTACTATCTTTGCCTATTGCTAGAAGTCTCGCTCTATAGCTTTTGCCTCGATGCCCATGTTTTTCCTGTCAGCCTCCTATTGTAACCATGAATCTGTCTAACCACCCTACCTATGCAAACCTTGATTGGCTAAGTAAGCTTCGCTCAGCCCCTCTTATAGCATTGCTAGTTGCAGGAGAAGATTGAAGATTCTTGCTTCTTGTTGAAGCTTGTTGGGATATCACACTATATTAACTCTTAATGAAATCATCTATATATTGGTAATGGGTGGAAGGCTAAGCCTTTTGCTTGGTGATTTGTTCCACTCATGCCGGCCTAGGAACCGTATAAACCGGTGTTATGTTCCTTGATTATGCGTTCCTCACACGGTTGGGGTTATGGGACCTCCTCGATAAACCGCTAAGTGCTAAGTCTTTTCCAGCAAGTCCCAACATTGGTACTATTTGCCTAATAACTAAAAAAACCTGCATAGGGAGTAATTAACCCTCTTCTTAATCAACAACCCCGGGCCAGTGCTCCACATGAGTGTTGGTCCGAACTAGGGGTCCTGCGGGGCCACCTCAAGGAAACTCGAGGTCTGGTCAAAACCCGTAGCATCACCCATCCGGTCGTGGCCTGAGACTAGATACGCGCGGCTACTGTCAGGGTGTCGGCACACCGGGAGGATTTGCTGGATTAGCCTTACCTTAGTCGGAGTATCTTGAGCACGGGATTCCGAGAATACTCGGGCCTTCCCACCTTGGAGTTGCGACTCCGCGGATCGTGGGCTTGTCATGGGCCAAGTTGGAACACCCCTGCAGGGTTATGAACTTTCGAAAGCCGTGCTCATGGTTATGTGGCAGATGGGAATTTGTTAATATCTGGTTGTAGAAAACTTGACACCATGTTCAGAATACACTACCAGCGTGAGTACGGTGACGGTCATTTTCCGAAAGGGGTTCGGGAAGTGAACACGGTGGGGTTATGTTTGACATGCTTTAGTTAGGATCACTTTGTGATCATCTCTCGTCCGAGGCACCTTCTCTTCTCGCTCTCTTTTACGTACGATAGTGTAGTGCAGCTGCAACCTCTTGTTCTTTCTTCAGCCTTGTTCCACACCCAAGGTTTGGATAGTTGTGTTACCCGGGAACGGGATTGATGAGTCCTCTGTGGCTCACAGACTCTACACCACACCAGATGCAGGTACTCAGGCGATCTATTCAAGTGACGGCACCGAGCTGTACTGGGAGTACGACGAGGACCGTAGCCGTTACTACGTGCACTATCCCGACGATCAGTAGAGGTTTCTACTAGGGGCGATTCAAACCTGTGGTTTAATGTTATGTTTGGTATCTTCCATTTGGATCTTCACCCGTAGGCGGGTTGTGATGTTTATTTGAATGATGTTTGGATATGTAATAAATTGTGTGACGTGGCGAGTGTAAGCCAAGTATCTTTTCCGCTTTCATCCCTATTTTACATGAGATGTGCAAAGGTACCAAACTTGCGATCATTCCAGAATGGGCTTATATCTTTAAGTCGTGCCTCGACACGTAGGAGATATAGTCCCATCCTGGGCATTACATGGAGTGCTTCTTGTTGCCCCCTCCGGGGAGCACTTGAGGTAAGTCGTCCAGATGCACTTTGCCCAGGAAGATTCCACCAACAATTCAGCAGAGTATGAAGGGCTCCTTGTCGGGCTCAGGATTGCAGTAGAATTGGGAATTAAGAAGTTGATCATTTGAGGAGATTCACAGCTTGTGGTGAGACAAGTCAATAAGGATTATCAAGGCACATTGATGGAAGCATACATCGAGGAAGTGAGGAGATTGGAGGAGAACTTTGACGGGTTGCAAACAGAGCACGTACCCCGTGCGGAAAACAAAATAGCTGATCACCTGTCAAAGTGTGATGCGCAGAAGCTTCCTGTGGAACCATGAACTTTTGTTCTCCATCTCTCTCAACCCTCCGTATTACCAGCCACAATGGCCCAGAAAGGGAGAAAGTTGGACTACGGCAAGCCTCCCCCGATAAAGATATCCGCTCCCAGCAGAGACCCTGCCGGAAACAACTCCTCACAGCCGACTGGATCACCCCCTCCAGCCGGGCCTATGGACCCTGCAAACGAGGTTGGTGCTCCCGCAGTAGAGGAGGTGCCGCTAGTCCTCGTTGCCGAGCCCCAGGCTCCAACTTGGGCAAGGCACATTGTCCACTTCCTCCAAACCGGAGAACTCCCTGACAGTCAAGATGAAGTTGAAAGGGTAGCCCAGAGGGCCAGTATGTAATCAGTTTGTTGATGACACTCTGTACAGAAGGAGGCCCAATGGTGTGAAATTGAAGTGTGTTTCCCGGGACGATGGAAAGGAACTGCTGGCTGAGATTCACAAAGGAATGTGCGGCTCCCACACTGGATCAAGGGCATTAGTTGGGAAAGCATTTTGGCAAGGATTCTATTGGCCCACAGCCCTCCAAGATGCATTTGAGTTAGTCACAAAATGTGAAGCCTGGCAGTTCCATTCCAAGAAAATACACCTGCCTATCCAAGCTCTTCAAACAATCCCTCTTCCATGGCCCTTTTTGGTCTGGCGGCTCGATATCCTCGGGCCCTTCCCCCGAGCAATTGGGGGCTTTGAATTCTTATTCGTTGCCAATGACAAGTTTACAAAGTGGCCGGAAGTGACTGCCGTCAGAAAGGTGACTGCTCTGTCAACTATCAAGTTCTTGAAAGGATTGGTGTGTCGTTTCGGAGTTCCGGCAAGGATCATCACTGACAATGGCACCCAGTTCACGAGCCACGCCTTCATGCAATATGTTAATACCCTCGGATGCAAAATCTCATTCGCTTCGGTGGCACACCCCTGGAGCAATGGACAAGCTGAGAGGGCGAACGCTGAAGTGCTTTGTGAACTCAAGAGACGAACTTTTGATACGTTGCAAAAGCACGACAGGCGGTGGATCGAGGAGACGCCGGTAGTTCTCTGGTCCCACAGAACTGTTGGGCAACGTAGTATTTCAAAAAAATCCTTTGATCACGCAAGATCTATCTAGGAGAAGCATAGCAATGAGCGGGGAGAGTGTGTCCACGTACCCTCGTAGACCGAAAGTGGAAGCGTTTAGTGAAACGTCCATTTTGCATCATGCTTTTATATTGATGTTTATTGCATTTTGGGTTGTTATTACACATTATGTCACAATACTTATGCCTTTTCTCTCTTATTTTACAAGGTTTACATGAAGAGGGGGAATGCCGGCAGCTGGAATTCTGGGCTGAAAAAGGAGCAAACATTGGATACCTATTCTGCACAACTCAAAAAGCCCTGAAACTCCACGAAATCCCGTTTTGGATAATATAAAAAATATCTGGCGAAAGAGGTACAGGAGGGGGCCACCCACCGTCGACGAGGGTGGGGGCACGCCCCCTGCCTCATGGGCCACCTGGTAGCCATCTGATTTTCATCTTCTCCTATATCAAGTGGTTTGACCTGGAAAAAATCATAAGGAAGCTTTCGGGACGAAGCGCCGCCGTCTCGAGGCGGAACCTTGGCGGAACCAATCTAGGGCTTCGGCGGAGCTGTTCTGCCAGGGACACTTCCCTCCGGGAGGGGGAAATCATCGCCATCGTCATCACCAACAACTCTCCCATCTTGGGGAGGGTTATCTTCATCAACAACTTCACCAGCATCATCTCCTCTCAAACCCTAGTTCATCTCTTGTATCCAATCTTTGTACCAAAACCTCAGTTTGGTACATGTGGGTTGCTAGTAGTGTTGATTACTCCTTGTAGTTGAAGCTAGTTGGTTTACTTGGTGAAAGATCATATGTTCAGATCCATTATTAATATTAATACCCCTCTGATTATGAACATGAATATGACTGGTGAGTAGTTACATTTGTTCCTGAGGACATGGGAGAAGTCTTGCTATAAGTAGTCATGTCAATTTGGTATTCATTCGATATTTTGATGAGATGTATGTTGTCTTTCCTCTAGTGTTGTCATGTGAACATCGACTACATGACACTTCACCATTGTTTGGGCCTAGAGGAAGGCATTGGGAAGTAATAAGTAGATGATGGGTTGCTAGAGTGACAGAAGCTTAAACCCTAGTTTATGTGTTGCTTCGTAAGGGGCGGATTTGGATCCATATGTTTCATGCTATGGTTAGGTTTACCATAATACTGATACGTCTCCAACGTATCTATAATTTTTTATTGTTCCATGATATTATTTATGATGTTTTGGATGTTTAATGGGCTTTGCTATACACTTTTATATTATTTTTGGGACTAACCTAATAACCCAAAGGCCCAGTCCAGATTGCTGTTTTTTTGCCTATTCCAGGGTTTTACAGAAAAGGAATATCAAACGAAGTCCAAACGGAATGAAACCTTCGGGAGAGATATTTTTGGAGCGATATCTTCACGGGAGACTTGAGAATGACATAATAGGGCACACGTGGCATCCACGAGGGTGGGGGCGCCCCCTGCCTCGTGGGCCCCATGTTGGTCCCCCGATGCCCTCCTTCCTCCTATATATATCCATGTACCCCGAAAACATCAGAAGAGAAGAGAAAACCCTAATTCCACCGCCGCAACCTTCTATTCCCGTGAGATCCCATCATGGGGCCTGTTCCGGAGCTCCGCCGAAGGGGGGATCTACCACGGAGTGCTTCTACATCAACACGATCGCTTCACCATGAGTTGTGAGTAGTTTACCACAGACCTTCGGGTCCATAGTTAGTACCTAGATGGCTTCTTCTCTCTCTTTGGATCTCAATACCAAGTTCTCCTCGGTCTTCGAGGAGATCTATTCGATGTAATCTCTTTTTGCGGTGTGTTTGTCGAGATCCGATGAATTGTGGGTTTATGATCAAGATTATCTATGAGAAATATTTGGTTCTTTTCTAAATTCTTGTATGTATGATTATAATATCCTTGCAAGTCTCTTCGTATTATTGGTTTGGTTTGGCCTACTAGATCTATAGTTCTTACAATGGGAGAAGTGCTTGGCTTTGGGTTCAATCTTGCGGTGTCCTTTCCCAGTGACAGTAGGGGCAGAAAGGCACGTATTGTATTGTTGCCATCAAGGATAAAAATATGGGGTTTATATCATATTGCTTGAGTTTATCCCTCTACATCATGTCATCTTGCTTAAGGCGTTACTCTGTTCTTATGAACTTAATACTCTAGATGCATGCTGGATAGTGGTCGATGAGTGGAGTAATAGTAGTAGATGCAGAATTGTTTCGGTCTACTTGTCAAGGACGTGATGCCTATATATGATGATCATGCCTAGATATTCTCATAAGTATTCGCTTTTCTATCAATTTCTCGACAATAATTCGTTCACCCACCGTAGAATTCTGCTATCATGAGAGAAGCCACTAGTGAAACCTATGGCCCCCGGGTCTATTCTCAACATATCAATCTACAATATACTTTACTTTTCTGTTTTTACTTTCTGTACTTATATCCAAAAATACCAAAAATATCAAACTATCATATCTATCAGATCTCACTTTCGTAAGTGACCGTAAAAGGATTGACAACCCCTTATCGCGTTGGCTGCGAAGTTCTTATTTGTTTGTGCAGGTGCGAGGGACTCGCGCGTGGTCTCCTACTGGATTGATACACTGGTTCTCAAAAACTGAAGGAAATACTTACGCTACTATACTGCATCACTCTTTCCTCTTTGAGGGAATACAACACAAGCTCGAGAAGTAGCAAGAAGAATTTCTGGCGCCGTTGTCGGGGAGGCTTACGCAAAAGTCATATACCAAGTACCTATCACAAACCTTATCATTCGCATTACATTTATTTGCCTCCCGTTTTCCTCTCCCCCACTTCACCCTTGACGTTTTATTTGTCCTTCTTTTTGCCGTGTCTTTACCGTTCGTTTGCTTCTTGTTTGCTTGTGTGTTGGATTGCTTGCTTGTCACTATGGCTCAGCACAATACCAAATTGTGTGACTTCTCCAATACCAACAATAATGATTTTATTAGCACTCCGATTGCTCGTATTACCGATGCTGAATCTTGTGAGATCAATGCTGCTCTGTTGAATATTGTCATGAAAGATCAATTTTCCGGCCTTCCTCGTGAAGATGCCTCTACCCATCTAAACAACTTTGTTGATTTGTGTGATATGCAAAAGAAGAGGGATACGGATAATGATATTGTTAAATTGAAGTTATTTTCGTTTTCACTTAGAGATCGTGCTAAAACTTGGTTTTCCTCCTTGCCTAGAAATAGTATTGATTCATGGAATAAGTGCAAAGATGCTTTTATCTATAATCATTTCCCTCCTACTAAGATCATCTCTCTTAGAAACAATATTATGAATTTTAAGCAACTAAATCATGAGCATGTTGCACAAGCTTGGGAGAGAATGAAATTAATGATACGTAATTGCCCTACACATGGTTTGAACTTATGGATGATTATTCAAAACTTTTATGCTGGCTTGAATTTTGCTTCTAGAAATATTTTAGATTCGGCCGCAGGAGGCACTTTCATGGAAACTACCTTAGGAGAAGCTACCAAACTCCTAGATAATATTATGGTTAATTATTCTCAATGGCACACTGAAAGATCTACTAGTAAAAAAGTGCATGCTATTGAAGAGATTAGTGTTTTGAGTGGAAAGATGGATGAACTTATGAAATTATTTTCTACTAAGAGTACTTCTTCTGATCCTAATGATATGCCTTTATCCACATTGATTAGAAATAATAATGAATCTTTGGATGTGAATTTTGTTGGTAGGAATAATTTTGGAAACTTTAATCCTAGGACTTTTCCTAGTAATTCCTCTAATAATTATGGTAATTACTACAATAAATCTTATGGAAAGATGCCTTCTGAATTTGAAACTAGTGTTAAGGAGTTTATGAATTCGCAAAAGAATTTCAATGCTTTGCTTGAAGAAAAATTGCTTAAGATTGATGAATTGGCTAGAAGTGTGGATAGAATTACTCTTGATGTTGATTCTTTGAAACTTAGATCTATTCCACCTAAGCATGATATTAATGAGTCTCTCAAAGCCATGAGAATTTCCATTGATGAATGCAAAGAAAGAACCGCTAGGATGCGTGCTAAAAAAGAGAGTTATATAAAAAGCGTGTTCTTCTAGTTATCATGAAAATAAAGATGAAGATCTGAAAGTTATTGATGTGTCTCCTAATAGATCCTTGTTTTCTAGTATGAATCTTGATAAATATGGGATTGAAGACGAGTCTACTTTAATTAAAAGGTGTCCCAATGATTCGGAGTTTTTGGATCTTGATGCTAAAATTGTTAAAAGTGGGATTGAAGAGATTAAAACTTTGCATAGTGATGAACCCACTACTTTGGATTTCAAGAAATTCAATTATGATAATTGCTCTTTGATTGATTGTATTTCCTTGTTACAATCTGTACTAAACTCTCAGCATGCTTATAGTCAAAATAAAGCTTTCACCAAACACATAGTTGATGCTTTGATGCAATCTTATGAAGAAAAACTTGAATTAGAAGTTTCTATCCCTAGAAAGCTTTATGATGAGTGGGAACCTACTATTAAAATTAAAATTAAAGATTATGAATTCTTTGCTTTGTGTGATTTGGGTGCAAGTGTTTCCACTATCCCAAAAACTTTGTGTGATTTGTTAGGTTTCCATGAGCTTGACGATTGTTCTTTAAATTTGCATCTTGCAGATTCTACCATTAAGAAACCTATGGAAAGGATAAATGATGTTCTTATTGTTGCCAATAGGAATTATGTGCCCGTAGATTTCATTGTTCTTGATATAGATTGCAATCCTTCAAGTCCTATTATTCTTGGTAGACCTATCCTTAGAACGATTGGTGCAATTATTGATATGAAGGAAGGAAATATTATATTCCAATTTCCATTAAGGAAAGTGAAAGCACATTTGCTCTCCGGGTGGTTTTGGTAATTAATGACAACATACTTTGTGGTTGGACTAATACTTTTATCAAGTATGTTTCAGGAAACCCAATCACATTGGTATGGCAAGATGATTGAAGAAGTGGACCCCTCAAAGTGCTAAGGCAAGCATTGGCAAAAGCTCAAGACTCCATTTTTTGGTTTAGTGATCAAAGATCACATTGAGTCCATAGGAAAAGCCAATACTATTAAAAGGGGATGAGGTTGTGTTAATGTTCTTGTTGCTCAAGTGCTTGGTGATCTAACTCCCTCAACTATCAGCACTATTCACTACTTAACACACACCCATAAGTAATCTCGGTCAAACCAACTCAGTCCCACCGAGATGAAGTTATTTCTACAAACCCTAACATCTCGGTCACACCGATTCTTTCAAATCAGTCCCACCGAGATGAACCACTTCTGCCATATTCCAAACCCTAGAAAAATCGGTCTTACCGAGTTTGAGATCGGTCACACCGAAACTGAACTGCCAACCTTCTGTAACCACTTCACATCATATCGGAATTTCCGAGTTTGCATTATCGGTCTCACCGAAGTGGGCAAGGTTCTGCCTTGACTCAAATCGGTCGCACCGATAATTCATTTTCGGTCAAACCGATTCTGGCATGTTCCTACTCTTTCTCAAATCGGTCCAACCGAGTTTTCTTTCTCGGTCTCACCGAAATCTCCAACGTTCATATCAGATACACTTTCGGTCTCACCGAGATGGTATTTTCGGTCCCACCGAAAATCCCAACGTTCACTATATTTGAACTTTCGGTCTAACCGAGTTTTCACTTCGGTCTGACCGAGATTGGTCAAATGTGTGTGTAACGGTTGGATTTTGTGTGGAGGCTATATATACCCCTCCACCCCCTCTTCATTCGTGAGGAGAGCCATCAGAAAGTACCACCACTTCTACCATACACTTTCTGAGAAGTGAACCACCTACCCTTGTGTTGAGATCAAGCCATTCCATTCCTACCATATGAAACTTGATCTCTAGCCTTCCCAAGTTGCTTTCCACTCAAATCTCTCTTCCACCACAGCCATATCAGTGAGGAGAGTTGAGTGTTGGGGAGTTTATCATCTGAAGCACAAGAGCAAGGAGTTCATCATCATCAACACCGTCTATTACCTTTTGGGGGGTGGTGCCTCCTAGATTGGTTAGGTGTCGCTTGGGAGCCTCCGTCTTGATGATGTGGAGTTGAACCAAGAAGTTTGTAAGGGCAAGGAGATCGCCTACTTCGTGAAGATCTACCCCGAGTAAGGCTAGTCCTCCGTGGGCGTAAGCCGTGATGGAATAGACAAGGTTGCTTCTTCGTGGACCCTTCGTGGGTGGAGCCCTCCGTGGACTCGCGCAGCCGTTACCCTCCGTGGGTTGAAGTCTCCATCAACGTGGATGTACGATAGCACCACCTATCGGAACCACGACAAAAATCTCCGTGTCACCAAACTGCGTTTGATCTTCTCCACCTCTCTCTACTATATATGCAATTTACTTTCCGCTGCCCATACTCTAGAATTGCATGTATAGTGTGTTACTTGACTTGATCTTAATTGCAAAACTGCCTAAAACTTTGCACACCCAAAAAGCAGATTTTTTATCTTGTCAAGTAGTCTAATCACCCCCCCTCTAGACCTACTTCTTCGATCCTACAATTGGTATCAGAGCTTTGGTCTCCATTGCTTTGGTTTACACACCATTGGAGGAAGATGGACGTGTCTACGGATGGGAGTGTTAGCCATAGAGTGCCTGTTCTTGATGGAAGGTTTTATAACTCTTGGAGGTCTGAAATGCTTAGTATCTTTAAGGTGTACAATTTGTGCAAATATGTTAAGACCCCCTATGTGCCTCCTGTTGATCCCTTGCACCCTACCGTGGATGAAGAGCTTGATTTGCTTCGTAACCTTAGAACTGTGAATCTTATAATTAGAGGGTTACCTGATGACTTGCTTAATCTTGTTACAAATTTTGAGTGTGCCTATGCTATGTGGAAATTCTTGGAAGAACTTTATCCGGACTACTCTATGAGAGGTCTTGATGAAATTCTACACAAGACTATTGAATTTGATAGGTTGCACCCCAATGATCCTAACTTTGATAAATGCTTCTTTGAGCTTCGTGATCTTATGAAAAAGAAGGGTGATCCCGGTTTTATCAATATTAGAATTAGAAATGCTCTTGCATTGCATTCCGAAGATTATTATTCCATTGACCAAACTAATGCAGATACTTATCAAATTGACCTAGGTGTTGATGATGAACAATCTATGGGTCAATATGATGATGAGCATGAGCAAGATGATGATTACTCCGATTCGGACACCGAGCTAGACAAGGTCATGAAGAGTCTCAATCTTATGGCAAATATGAGAGACTACATGTCCGGCGGAAAAGAGTGGATTCTTGATAGCGGATGCACCGATCACATGACCGGAGACAAAGACATGTTTCGAGAGCTTGCAAAGAACGATGGTCCACGCAAGTATGTGACTTTTGGAGACAACTCCAAGGGTAAGGTACTTGGCCTTGGTAAGGTGGCCATATCTCATGATAGCTCTATTCAAAATGTCATGCTTGTAGAATCTCTTGGATACAATTTACTTTCCGTGTCTAGATTAGCTGACTTTGGATTCAATGTGCTATTCACCAAAGTAGATTGCCAAGTCTTTCGTCGTGACAATCAAAACATGGCATTTACCGATATCCGTAGAGGTGATCTATATATTGTTGATTTCACTAAGAAAGCCCAACCTAGAGCTTGTTTCATTGCTAAATCCTCTAAAGGTTGGTTATGGCATAGAAGGCTAGGACATGTTGGTATGCGTAATCTAGACAAGCTGATCAAAGGTGATCATATTCTTGGTGTTAAAGATGTTTTCTTTGACAAAGATAGACTTTGTAGTGCTTGTCAAGCAGGAAAACAAGTTGGTGGAAGTCATCCCGTGAAAAACATCATGACCACAAGGAGACCGCTTGAGCTTCTTCATATGGATCTCTTCGGTCCCAATTCTTACAAAAGCCTTGGTGGTAACTCCTTTGGTCTAGTTATAGTTGATGATTATTCCAGATTTACGTGGGTATTTTTCCTTGATGATAAATCGCAGGTTCAGAGGATCTTCAAGACCTTTGCCAAAAAGGCCCAAAATCAATTTGAGGTGAAGATCAAGAAAGTTCGGAGTGACAATGGAACGGAGTTCAAGAACGCCAATGTAGACTCTTTTCTCGATGAGGAAGGAATTCTACATGAGTTCTCGGCTACGTACACTCCTCAACAAAATGGAGTTGTTGAGAGGAAGAACCGAACACTCATAGAGATGGCAAGAACGATGCTTGATGAATACAAGACACCGAGACATTTTTGGGGAGAAGCGGTCGAGACAGCTTGTCATGCTATCAACAGGCTTTATCTTCATAAGCTTCTCGGCAAGACATCATACGAGCTTCTCACCGGTAACAAACCCCAAGTGGGATACTTTCGTGTCTTTGGTTCAAAATGCTATATCCTTGATAGGCATCGTCGGTCTAAATTTGCTCCTAAATCTCATGAAGGCTTTCTTCTTGGTTACGGATCAAACTCCCACACCTACCGTGTCTACAACAATTTCACCCGAAAGGTTGAAGAGACGGTAGACGTGAAGTTTGATGAATCTAATGGCTCGCAAGTAGAGCAAATGCCTATTGATGTAGGAGACAAGGACCCATCGGAAGCAATCCAAGATTTATCTATTGGAAAGATTCGTCCCATGGAAGTGAAGGAGAGTACCTCATCTACATATGTGGAGCCACCTACCTCACAGAGAGATGAACCTCAAGGCAACATGGAGGCCTCCACAAGTGGAACTCACCAAGATGAGGAAATGCAACAAGAAGATCCACCACAACCTCCTTCTCCACCACCTCAAGACAACACCAACAACAATGAAGAAGAAGAAGAGGAAGTTGAAGATGATGAGGAAGCTGAGCCACAACATCAACAAAAGCTATCTCGAGTCCGAGCAAGAGTCAAGAAAAATCATCCCGTGGAACAAATGATGAACGACATCAACTCCGGGAGAATTACTCGCTCTAAAACTCGCTTAGCTAACTTTTGTGAGCATTACTCATTTATCTCTAGTATTGAACCTATGAAGGTAGAAGAAGCACTTAAAGACCCGGATTGGGTGAACGCTATGCACGAAGAACTACACACCTTCGAGAGGAACAAGGTGTGGACATTGGTAGAGAAGCCCAACGATGATCAAAACATCATTGGAACCAAATGGGTGTTTCGCAACAAGCAAGATGAAGATGGACAAGTCATCCGCAACAAGGCTCGTCTCGTAGCTCAAGGTTACACACAAGTCGAAGGTATGGACTATGGTGAGACCTATGCCCCCGTTGCTAGACTTGAGTCCATTCGCATTCTTCTTGCTTATGCCAATCATCATGATATTACTCTCTATCAAATGGACATCAAAAGTGCTTTTCTAAATGGTGAAATTGAGGAGGAAGTATTTGTTAAACAACCTCCCGGTTTTGTGAATCCCAAAAAGCCTAATCATGTTTACAAGTTGCATAAAGCTCTTTATGGTCTTAAACAAGCCCCTAGAGCTTGGTACAAATGCTTAACTAGCTTTCTTCTTGAAAAAGGGTTTGAGATTGGAAAGATTGACTCAACGCTGTTCACAAAAAGGGTTAATGGTGAACTATTTGTGTGCCAAATATATGTTGATGATATTATCTTTGGTTCAACTAACCCCCATTTTAGCAAGAAGTTTGGACAGCTCATGTCGGAGAAGTATGAAATGTCCATGATGTGTGAACTCAAATTCTTCCTTGGGTTGCAAATCAAGCAATCTAAGGAGGGTACTTTTGTCTCACAAACAAAGTACACCAAGGATCTCTTCAAGAAGTTCAACATGCAAGAAAGTAAAGGTATGAGTACCCCCATGCCTACTAGTGGACATAATGACTTGACAAAAGATGGAGAACCCGTTGATCAAAGGGTTTACCGTTCTATGATTGGTTCTCTACTATATCTTTGTGCTTCTCGTCCTGACATAATGTTAAGTGTATGCATGTGTGCGCGATATCAAGCAGCCCCTAAAGAATGTCATCTTAAAGCTGTTAAAAGGATAGTGAGATACTTGATACACACACCAAACTTTGGCATTTGGTATCCTAAGAGGGCCTCTTTCGATCTTGTTGGCTATTCCGACTCGGACTATGCCGGTGACAAGGTTGATAGAAAGTCAACTTCGGGTACATGTCAATTCCTTGGTCGATCCCTTGTATCTTGGTCCTCCAAGAAACAAAATTCGGTATCATTATCCACTGCCGAAGCAGAATATATTGCTGCTGGTTCGTGTTGTGCTCAATTGCTGTGGATGACACAAACGCTTAAAGATTATGGGATACATGTGAGATGTGTTCCCTTGCTTTGTGACAATGAGAGTGCAATCAAGATTGGACACAATCCTGTGCAACACTCTCGAACAAAGCATATTGAAGTTCGTCACCATTTTATTCGTGATCATATTGCCAAGGGTGATATTAATCTTAAGCATGTTCGTACTGACAAACAACTTGCTGATATCTTTACAAAACCTCTTGATGAGAAGGTGTTTTGTCGCTTGAGGAGTGAGTTGAACATCATTGATGCTTCAAACTTGGAGTGATAACTCCATTGATGCATGCAAGGCATGAGCCTCTTGACTAATCCTTGATATTTCTCTTATGATGATGATCATATGTCTTGGACACATTTGCCTCCTTGTATTGCATCTAACTCTTTGCAGGTACTTGGATGATATACATTCCACAAGATTACCACACACTCAGATCATGAGTAATCTTGTCATTGACCAAGTATCTAGCTCTTTGGGATGTTGAGTTCAAGGAACAAAATTCCACATATCCTTTTTGACACCTTATACTTCTAGTATTTCACTCTTGTCATCTTGGATATCATCGAGTATTTCCTTGCTTGCCTAACCCATGTAGGAAGAGGAACTACACAAGTAGAAATGGCGCTCCAACTTCACATTCAATGAGCACCTACATCAAGCTTACCTATATGAGTAAAGCAACAACAAGCCCAAGGTATGTTCTTCACATCTTTGAGGAGCCTTGCTCAAAGTCATGAGTACAAGCAGCTTCATAAGATGTGATCACATCAAATGCTTAATCGAAAAATGGCAATCCCATTTTGAGCTTAAACAATGAGTATGACCTATGATCAAATGTCCTCATTTGACTCCTAAGTCAATATACTCAAACATAGGTGACTTTGTCGCCGACCTTTATCTAGATGAAGTACATATGCTTTTGGAGTTTTTCTATTTTCTCTTATGCACTCTAATTGAGTTTTCTTTACACAAAAAAAAAAACTTCATCTAGAATTTCTTTTTATCTCTTTTCTTATATTTCTTTGTGTATATCCTTCTGGAAATCTTTTTCTGGCTCTGATCAATTCCTTGAAAATCTTTTACAAATTCATTGCAAATCCTTTGAAAACATCCCTCGCAGAGTGAGCTGGATTATTTCTGTGTTTCCTTGGATTTATCTTCCAGGACATCTACTTCTGCAGCTCCACTCAAATTTTTAAATCTTAAAGAGGGAGAGGACTCAAATTTGGACTCAAATTGTTTTTATTTGCCCTGTTGTGATTCTTCAGGATCCCACTTCTTTCTTTCTTTCTTTCCATCCTTCCTGCCCTACCTAGTTTGCTGCCCTTTTCGGCACTTGATGTCAAAGGGGGAGAGAACTTAGGGGGAGAGGACTTAGGGGGAGTAGGGGGAGTAGAGGGAGAAGAGAAGACTTAAAGGAAAAAGAAAAGCAATCCTATCTTAAGGGGGAGAGAATCACATCATCAAAGCTTTGTCGTATTTTACATTGGACATTACAATTGGCATCTTTCTTTTGATTTTGCTTTTTTCCATCACACCCCTTGTTCTCACAATTGGTATCTTACTCACAATTGGTATCTTATGAAGTCCTTTAGTTTAAGGGGAGAAGACTTAGAGGAATCTTCACAATTGATATCCTATGAAAAGCAAAATCTCTCAGAATTCATTGAAAATCTTTTAGCTGCGGAGACATGTTTGCTGATTCAAGCTTGTGCTCAATATGAGACACTCTTTATACATGTCCTCCCTGGCTTGGTACTCTTGATGTTCTTGCAGTTGGTTGAAGGAATACTCTTGTGTTATCTAACCTTGTTTTCTCAAGTTTATCCCTTCAGGCACAATGTCAAGGAACCTCAAGGTAAGTATATGCATCTTGCAGAATGTGCATGATGGTGACTTGCTTGTAAATACTTGTTTGCAAGAAATCACCATGCACATATGCATTATCACTCAATTCCTTTTCTTCTGCTCTGATGCATATAGCCAAGCTGCATGTAGCACATCTTGCTTATCTCTCTTGTGTGCTTGTGGTAGTCCAAAACCATAATCTATGAAAATCTTGCACACTTGTAGGGGGAGCCTGTGTACTACATGCTTGTCAAAGCTTTCATGATAATTCTGTCTTTCTTTCAATAAGCTTTGATGTCTCGTTCAATATAATTTTAGTGTGTTGCCATCAATTACCAAAAAGGGGGAGATTGAAAGCACATTTGCTCTCCGGGTGGTTTTGGTAATTAATGACGACATACTTTGTGGTTGGACTAATACTTTTATCAAGTATGTTTCAGGAAACCCAATCACATTGGTATGGCAAGATGATTGAAGAAGTGGACCCCTCAAAGTGCTAAGGCAAGCATTGGCAAAAGCTCAAGACTCCATTTTTTGGTTTAGTGATCAAAGATCACATTGAGTCCATAGGAAAAGCCAATACTATTAAAAGGGGATGAGGTTGTGTTAATGTTCTTGTTGCTCAAGTGCTTGGTGATCTAACTCCCTCAACTATCAGCACTATTCACTACTTAACACACACCCATAAGTAATCTCGGTCAAACCAACTCAGTCCCACCGAGATGAAGTTATTTCTACAAACCCTAACATCTCGGTCACACCGATTCTTTCAAATCAGTCCCACCGAGATGAACCACTTCTGCCATATTCCAAACCCTAGAAAAATCGGTCTTACCGAGTTTGAGATCGGTCACACCGAAACTGAACTGCCAACCTTCTGTAACCACTTCACATCATATCGGAATTTCCGAGTTTGCATTATCGGTCTCACCGAAGTGGGCAAGGTTCTGCCTTGACTCAAATCGGTCGCACCGATAATTCATTTTCGGTCAAACCGATTCTGGCATGTTCCTACTCTTTCTCAAATCGGTCCAACCGAGTTTTCTTTCTCGGTCTCACCGAAATCTCCAACGTTCATATCAGATACACTTTCGGTCTCACCGAGATGGTATTTTCGGTCCCACCGAAAATCCCAACGTTCACTATATTTGAACTTTCGGTCTAACCGAGTTTTCACTTCGGTCTGACCGAGATTGGTCAAATGTGTGTGTAACGGTTGGATTTTGTGTGGAGGCTATATATACCCCTCCACCCCCTCTTCATTCGTGAGGAGAGCCATCAGAAAGTACCACCACTTCTACCATACACTTTCTGAGAAGTGAACCACCTACCCTTGTGTTGAGATCAAGCCATTCCATTCCTACCATATGAAACTTGATCTCTAGCCTTCCCAAGTTGCTTTCCACTCAAATCTCTCTTCCACCACAGCCATATCAGTGAGGAGAGTTGAGTGTTGGGGAGTTTATCATCTGAAGCACAAGAGCAAGGAGTTCATCATCATCAACACCGTCTATTACCTTTTGGGGGGTGGTGCCTCCTAGATTGGTTAGGTGTCGCTTGGGAGCCTCCGTCTTGATGATGTGGAGTTGAACCAAGAAGTTTGTAAGGGCAAGGAGATCGCCTACTTCGTGAAGATCTACCCCGAGTAAGGCTAGTCCTCCGTGGGCGTAAGCCGTGATGGAATAGACAAGGTTGCTTCTTCGTGGACCCTTCGTGGGTGGAGCCCTCCGTGGACTCGCGCAGCCGTTACCCTCCGTGGGTTGAAGTCTCCATCAACGTGGATGTACGATAGCACCACCTATCGGAACCACGACAAAAATCTCCGTGTCACCAAACTGCGTTTGATCTTCTCCACCTCTCTCTACTATATATGCAATTTACTTTCCGCTGCCCATACTCTAGAATTGCATGTATAGTGTGTTACTTGACTTGATCTTAATTGCAAAACTGCCTAAAACTTTGCACACCCAAAAGGCAGATTTTTTATCTTGTCAAGTAGTCTAATCACCCCCCCCCCTCTAGACCTACTTCTTCGATCCTACAGAAAGGCATGGAACACTTTACTAAAAAGAAAATTAAATTACCTAATGAATCTATTATGAGAGCCACTTATGGATTGCCTTCCAAAGATGGCAATACCTAGATCTATCCATGTATCGTGCCTAGCTAGGGGCGTTAAACGATAGCGCTTGTTGGGAGGCAACCCAATTTTATATTATTTTTTTGCTTCTTTTTAGGAATATATATTGCATATAGCTTATGTTTAGATGTGGTTTTGTGTTTTAATTAGTGTTTGTGCCAAGTAGAACCTTTGGGAAGACTTGTGTTAAGTTTATATGATCTTGCTGTAAAAAACAGAATCGTTAGCGCTCACTAGAATAGTCACCATATTTTACTGGAGTGTGCTATATAGTTGATTCTCTTTGCAGATGATTTATAGACAAATTCCCCATGTTTAAAAATTTATTTTAATTTTTTTGGAGTTACAGAAGTATTCGAAAGTTACAGATTACTACAGACTGTTCTGTTTTTGACAGATTCTGTTTTTCGTGTGATGTTTGCCTGTTTTGATGAATGTATGAGTAGTATTGGAGGATATGAATCATAGAGAAGTTGGAATACAGTAGGTTTAATACCAATATAAACAAAAAATGAGTTCATTACAGTACCTTTGAGTGGTGGTTTGTTTTCTTATACTAACGGAGGTCACGAGATTTTTGTCTAAGTTTTGTGTTGTGAAGTTTTCAAGTTTTGAGTATTGCTTTGATGGACTACGGAACAAAGAGTGGCAAGAGCCTAAGCTTGGGGATGCCCAAGGCAGCCCAAGGTAAAATTCAAGGACAACCAAAAGCCTAAGCTTGGGGATGCCCCGGGAAGGCATCCCCTCTTTCGTCTTCATCTATCGGTAACTATACTCGGGGCTATATTTTTATTCACCACATGATATGTGTTTTACTTGGAGCGTCATGTATGATTTGAGTCTTTGCATGTTAGTTTGCCACAATTATCCTTTCTGGACACACCTTTTTGAGAGAGATAAATATGGCCTAGGAATTGTTAGAACACTCTATGTGCTTCACTTATATCTTCTGAGCTAAATAGTTTGCTCTAGTGCTTCACTTATATCTTTTTGAGCACGGTGGTAATTTTATTTTGTAGAAATTGTTGATCTCTCATGCTTCACTTATATCCTTTTGAGAGTCTATTAGAACAGCATGGTAATGTGCTTTGGCTATAAAACTAGCCTTAACATGATAGGCATCCAAGATGAATGTAGTAAGAACTTTCATACAAAGTGCATTGAATATGATGAGAAGTTTGATACTTGATAATTGTTTTGAGATATGAGGATAGTGATATTAGAGTCATGCTAGTGGAGTTATTATGAAATTTAGAAATACTTGTGTTAAAGTTTGTGATTCATGTAGCATGCACATATGGTGAACCGCTATGTGCGAAGTTAGAGCATGAGGTATTTGTAGGGTGTCATCCTTTGTGTGGAGGTTGGGGGCGCGCGATGGTTAACTCCTACCAACCTCCCCCCTAGGAGCATGCGTTGATTGCTTTCTTTTGATGACTCATAAATTTTTGCAATAAGTATATGAGTTCTTTATGACTAATGTTGAGTCCATGGATTATACGCACTCTTAGCCTTCCACCATTGCTAACCTCTCTTGTACCGTGCAACTTTCGCCGGTACCATACACCCACCATATACCTTCCTCAAAACAGCCACCATACCTACCTATCATGGCAAGCCATTCCGAGATATATTGCCATGCAACTTTCCACCATTCTGTCCATATGACACGCTTCACATTGTCATATTTCCATGCATGATCATGTAGTTGACATCGTATTTGTGGCAAAGCCACCATGCATAATTTTTCATACATATCACTCTTGATTCATTGCACATCCCGGTACACTGCCGGAGGCATTCATATAGAGTCATACTTTGTTCTAGTATCGAGTTGTAATATTGAGTTGTAAATCAATATAAGTGTGATGATCATCATTATTATAGCATTGTCCCAAAGAAAACAAAAGAAAGAAAGGCCAAGAAAAGAATGGACCAAAAAAGAAAAAAAAAAGAAAAAAAGGAGGAAAAAGGAGAAAAAAAATGAAAAATGAAAAGAAAAGAAAAAGTGACAATTGCAACTATCTTTTTCCACACTTGTGCTTCAAAGTAGCACCATGTTCTTCATGATAGAGAGTCTCATGTTTAGTCACTTTCATATACTAGTGGGAATTTTCATTATAGAACTTGGCTTGTATATTCCAACGATGGGCATCCCCAAATGCACTTGGTCTTAATGAGCGAGCAAGTTGGATGCACACCCACTTAGTTTCTTTTGTTGAGCTTTCATACATTTTTAGCTCTAGTGCATCTGTTGCATGGCAATCCCTACTCACTCACATTGATATCTATTGATGGGCATCTCCATAGCCCGTTGATACGCCTAGTCGATGTGAGACTGTCTCCCTCCTTTTTGTCTTCTCCACAACCACCACTCTATTCCACCCATAGTGCTATATCCATGGCTCACGCTCATGTATTGCGTGAAAGTTGAAAGTTTTGAAATAATTGAGTATGAAAACAAGTGCTTGGCTAAAATCGGGGTTGTACATGATATGAATAATTTGTGTGATGAAGAGGGAGCATAGCCAGACTATATGATTTTGTAGGGTAACTTTCTTTAGCCATGGTATTTTGAGAAGACATGATTGCTTTGTTAGTATGCTTGAAGTATTATTATTTCTTATGTCAATATAGACTTTTGTCTTGAATCTTTCAGATCTGAACATTCATGCCACAATAAAAAGAACTACATTGAAAATTATGTTGGTTAGCATTCCACATCAAAAATTCTGCTTTTATCATTTACCTACTTGAGGACGAGCAGGAATTAAGCTTGGAGATGCTTGATACGTCTCCAACATATCTATAATTTTTATTGTTCCATGCTATTATTTATGATGTTTTGGATGTTTAATGGGCTTTGCTATACACTTTTATATTATTTTTGGGACTAACCTATTAACCCAAAGGCCCGGTCCAGATTGTTGTCTTTTTGCCTATTTCAGGGTTTTACGGAAAAGGAATATCAAACGGAGTCCAAACGGAATGAAACCTTCGGGAGAGATATTTTTGGAGCGATATCTTCACGGGAGACTTGAGAACCACGGAATAGGGCACATGTGGCGTCCACGAGGGTGGGGGGCGCCCCCTACAGGGCGTGCCCCCTGCCTCGTGGGCCCCACATTGGTCCCCCGATGCCCTCCTTCCTCCTATATATATCCATGTTCCCCGAAAACATCAGAAGAGAAGAGAAAACCCTAATTCCACCGCCGTAACCTTCTGTTCCCGTGAGATCCCATCTTGGGGCCTGTTCCGGAGCTCCGCCGGAGGGGGGGGATCTACCACGGAGTTCTTCTACATCAACACCATCGCCTCACCATGAGTTGTGAGTAGTTTACCACAGACCTTCGAGTCCATAGTTAGTAACTAGATGGCTTCTTCTCTCTCTTTGGATCTCAATACCAAGTTCTCCTCGGTCTTCAAGGAGATCTATTCGATGTAATCTCTTTTTGCGGTGTGTTTGTCGAGATCCGATGAATTGTGGGTTTATGATCAAGATTATCTATGAGAAATATTTGGTTCTTTTCTTAATTCTTTTATGTATGATTATAATATCCTTGCAAGTCTCTTCGAATTATTGGTTTGGTTTGGCCTACTAGATCTATAGTTCTTGCAATGGGGGAAGTGCTTGGCTTTGGGTTCAATCTTGCGGTGTCCTTTCCCAGTGACAGTAGAGGTAGCAAGGCACATATTGTATTGTTGCCATTGAGGATAAAAAGATGGGGTTTATATCATATTGCTTGAGTTTATCCCTCTACATCATGTCATCTTGCTTAAGGTGTTACTCTGTTCTTATGAACTTAATACTCTTGATGCATGCTGGATAGCGGTCGATGTGTGGAGTAATAGTAGTAGATGCAGAATCATTTCGGTCTACTTGCCACGGACGTGATGCCTATATATAATGATCATGCCTAGATATTCTCATAAGTATTCGCTTTTCTATCAATTGCTCGACAGTAATTCGTTCACCCACCGTAGAATTCTGCTATCATGAGAGAAGCCACTAGTGAAACCGATGGCCCCCGGGTCTATTCTCAACATATCAATCTACAATGTACTTTACTTTTCCATTTTTACTTTCTGTTCTTATATCCAAAAATACCAAAAATATCAAACTATCATATCTATCAGATCTCACTTTCGTAAGTGACCATAAAGGGATTGACAACCCCTTATCGTGTTGGCTGCGAAGTTCTTATTTGTTTGTGCAGGTGCGAGGGACTCGCGCGTTGTCTCCTACTGGATTGATACCTTGGTTCTCAAAAACTGAGGGAAATACTTACGCTACTGTGTCGCATTACCCTTTCCTCTTCGAGGGAATACAACACAAGCTCGAGAAGTAGGAAATACTTCTTTTGTAGTTGCGGATGTTGGGGAACGTAGTATTTTAAAATTTTCCTACGATCACGCAAGATCTATCTACCAGATGCATAGCAACGAGAAGGGAGAGTGTGTCTACGTACCCTCGTAGACCGGGAGCGGAAGCGTCAAGTGACGCGGTTGATGTTGTCGAACTTCTTCGCGATCCAACCGATCAAGCACCGAACGTACGGCACCTCCGCGTTCAGCACACGTTCAACTTGATGACGTCCCACGACCTCTTGATCCAGTTTAGCTTCACGGGAGAGTTTCGTCAGCACGACGGCGTGGTGACGGATATGATGTGTTCACCGGCGCAGGGCTTCGCCTAAGCTCCGCGACGGTATGACCGAGGTGTGATTCTGTGGAGGGGGGCACCGCACACGGCTAAAACAATTCAACTTGTGTGTCTTTGGGTGCCCCCCTGCCCCCGTATATAAAGGAGCAGGGGAGGGAGGCCGGCCAACCTCTCCTGGTGCGGCTAGGGAGGGAGTCCTACTAGGAATAGGATTGCAATCCTATTCCTAGTAGGATTCACCGAAAGGAAGAAGGGGGAAAGGAATAGGAGAGGTGGCGCCCCCCCAATCCTAGTCCAACTAGGATTCCTAGGTGGGGGCGCCGGCCAGCCCTATGGGCTGCCTCTCTCTCACCCTTTTAGGCCCACTATGGACCAGCCCCTCTCGTAGGGGGTTCCGGTAACCCCCTCCGGCATTCCCGATAAATCCGAAACTTTTCCGGTATACTTCCGATGTCCGAATATAGCCGTCCAATATATCAATCTTTATGTCTCGGACATTCCGAGACTCCTCGTCATGTCCGTGATCTCATCCGGGACTCCGAACTACCTTCGGTACATCAATACTCAAAAACTCATAATACCGATCGTCATCAAACGTTAAGCGTGCGGACCCTACGGGTTCGAGAACTATGTAGACATGACCGAGACTCATCTCTGGTCAATAACCAATAGCGGAACCTGGATGTTCATATTGGCTCCTACATATTCTACGAAGATCTTTTATCGGTCAGAACCGCATAACAGCATACGTTGTTCCTTTTGTCAAACGGTATGTTACTTGCCCGAGATTCGATCGTCGGTATCTCTATACCTAGTTCAATCTCGTTACCGGCAAGTCTCTTTACTCGTTCCGTAACACATCATCTCGTGACTAACTCATTAGTCTTTTGCTTGCAAGGCTTATTGTGATGTGTGTTACCGAGAGGGCCCAGAGATACCTCTCCGACACTCGGAGTGACAAATCCTAATATTGATCTATGCCAACACCACGAATACTTTCGGAGACACCTGTAGAGCATCTTTATGATCACCCAGTTACGTTGTGACGTTTGATAGCACACAAGGTGTTCCTACGGTATTCGGGAGTTGCATAATCTCATAGTCATAGGAACATGTATAAGTCATGAAGAAAGCAATAGCAGTTAAACTAAACGATCATAGTGCTATGCTAACGGTGTTGGAGATATGCCCTAGAGGCAATAATAAAAGCATTATTATTATATCTCCTTGTTCATGATAATTGTCTGTTATTCATGCTTGAATTGTATTGTACGGAAACAGCGATACATGTGTGAATACATAGACCAAAATGAGTCCCTGGTAGGCCTCTAGTAGCCAGCTCGTTGATCAACAGATGGTCATGGTTTCCTGATCATGGACATGAGATGTCGGTGATAACGGGATCACATCATTAGGAGAATGATGTGATGGACAAGACCCAAACTTGAGCATAACACGAGATCGTATAGTTCGTAATGCATAAGCTTTTCAGTGTCAAGTATTTATTCCTTAGACCATGAGGTTGTACAACTCCCGGATACCGTAGGAGTGCTTTGGGTGTGCCAACCGTCACAACGTAACTGGGTGGCTATAAAGGTACACATCGGGTATCTCCGAAAGTGTCTGTTGAGTTGGTACGAACCAAGACTGGGATGTTGTCACTCCGTATGACGGAGAGGTACCTCTGGGCCCACTCGGTAAGACATCATCGTAATGAGCTCAATGTGACTAAGTAGTTAGTCACGGGATGATGGATTACGGATCGAGTAAAGAGACTTGCCATAACGAGATTGAACAAGGAATCGGGAATACCGACGATCGAATCTCGGGCAAGTACCGTACCGATGGACAAAGGGAATAACATACGGGATTAAGTGAATCCTTGACACAGTGGTTCATCCGATGAAGATCATCGAGGAACACGTGGGAACCAACATGGGTATCCAGATCCCGCTGTTGGTTATTGACCGGAGAGTGGTCTCGGTCATGTCTACGTGTCTCCCGAACCCGTAGGGTCTACACACTTAAGTTTCGGTAACGCTAGGGTCGTAGAGATTAATGCACGTGGAAACCTGAAAGTTGTTCGGAGTCCCGGATGAGATCCCGGACGTCACGAGGAGTTCCGGAATGGTCCGGAGGTAAAGATTGATATATGGGAAGTCCAGTTTCGGCCAACGGGTGATCTCCGGGGGTCACCGGGAGCGTCCCGGGACCACCGGAGGGGCCCCGGGGTTCCACCGGGTGGGGCCACCCATCCCGGTGGGGCCCCTAGGCCGCGAGGGGATGTGACCAGCCCTCTGGGCTGGCGCACCACCAAAGGGGGCCCACCTCCCCTGCGCCTAGGGTTCCAACCCTAAAGGGGAGGGGGGGCTCCACTTGCCTTGGGGGGCAAGGAACCCCCCCTTGGCCGCCGCCCCCTTGCAGATTGGATCTGCAGGGGGTCCAGGCGCCCCCCTGGCCCCTATATATATGTGGGGGGAGAGGGCAGCCGCACCTGAGCCCTGGCGCCTCTCCCCCTCCCGTCACACCTCCCAACTCCTTTGCAGGGCAGCCCGGCGAAGCCCTGCTGCGAACTCCACTGCATCCGTCATCACGCCGTCGTGCTACCGGATCTCTGACGACTTCTCCTCCCCCCTTGCTGGATCAAGAAGGAGGTGACGTTGCTGCACCGTACGTGTGTTGAACGCGGAGGTGCTGTCCGTTCGGCGCTAGATCATCGGTGACGAAGAACGTGAAGAGTACGACTACTTCATCCTTGCTTCGTTGAAAGCTTCCGCACGCAATCTTCATAACGGTATGTAGATGCACTCTTAGTTGCTCGTTGCTAGATGTCTCCATACTTGGATCTTGGTGAAGACGTAGAAATTTTTTGATTTATGCTACGTTCCCCAACAGTGGCATCTGAGCCTAGGTTTTATGCGTAGCATCTTTGCACGAGTAGAACACAAAGCAGTTGTGGGCGTATGATCTTGTTCAACTTTCTTACCGTTACTAGTCAATCTTGATTCGGCGGTATTGTGGGATGAAGCGGCCCGGACCGACCTTACATGTACGCTTACGTGAGACTGGTTCCACCGACAGACATGCACTAGATGCATAAGGTGGCTGGCGGGTGTCTGTCTCTCCTACTTTAGTCGGATCGGATTCGATGAAAAGGGTCCTTATGAAGGGTAAATAGAAGTTGACAAATCACGTTGTGGTTTTGGCATAGGTAAGAAACGTTCTTGCTAGAAATCCTATAGAAGCCACGTAAAACTTGCAACAACAATTAGAGGACGTCTAACTTGTTTTTGCAGCATGTGTTTTGTGACGTGGTATGGCCAAGAACGAAGATGTGATGAATGATATATGTGATGTATGAGATTGATCATGTTTTTGTAATAGGGAATCACGACTTGCATGTCGATGAACTTGACAACCGGCAGGAGCCATAGGAGATGTCTTTATTATTGTATGACCTGCGTGTCACTGAATAACGCCATGTAATTACTTTACTTCGTTGCTAAACGTTAGCTATACTAGTAGAAGTAATAGTTGGCGTGACGACTTCCTCAAGACACGATGATGGAGATCATGATGATGAAGATCATGGTGTCGAGCCGGTGACAAGATGATCATGGTGCCCCGAAGATGGAGATCCAAGGAGCAAGATGATATTGGCCATATCATGTCACTATAATTGATTGCATGTGATGTTTATCATGTTTTTGCATCTTGTTTACTTAGAACGACGGTAGTAAATAAGATGATCTCTCACTAAAATTTCAAGTAATGTGTTTCCCCTAACTGTGCACCGTTGCTAAAGCTCGTTGTTCCGAAGCACCACGTGATGATCGGGTGTGATAGGTTCTAACGTTCACATACAACGGGTGTAAGACAGATTTACACACGCGATACACTTAGGGTTCACTTGACGAGCCTAGCATGTACAGACATGGCCTCGGAACACGGAAGACCGAAAGGTCGAACACGAGTCGTATAGAAGATACGATCAACATGAAGATGTTCACCGTTTTTGACTAGTCCGTCTCACGTGATGATCGGACACGGACTACTCGATTCGGATCGTGTATCACTTAGATGACTAGAGAGATGTCATTCTGAGTGGGAGTTCATTAAAATTTGATTAAGATGAACTTAATTATCATGAACTTAGTCTAAATTCTTTACAATATCTCTTGTAGATCAAATGGCCCACGCTCAGGTTTCCCTCAACTTCAACGCGTTCCTAGAGAAAACCAAGCTGAAAGACGATGGTAGCAACTATACGGATTGGGTCCGTAACCTGAGGATTATTCTCATAGCTGCCAAGAGAACTTATGTCCTAGAAGCACCGCTAGGTGATGCACCCGCTCTCCCGGCGACCCAAGACGTTTTGAACGCCTGGCAGTCGCGTAGTGATGATTACTCCCTGGTTCAGTGCGGCATGCTTTACAGTTTAGAATCGGGGCTCCAAAAGCGTTTTGAGCACCATGGAGCATACGAGATGTTTGAAGAGCTGAAAATGGTTTTCCAAGCTCATGCCCGAGTCGAGAGATATGATGTCTCCGACGCATTCTACAGCTGTAAGATGGAGGAGAACAGTTCTGTCAGTGAGCACATCCTCAAGATTTCAGGATTGCACAACCGCTTGTCTCAGCTGGGAATGAATCTCCCAGATGAAGCGGTCGTTGACAGAATCCTCCAGTCGCTCCCACCAAGCTTCAAGAGCTTCGTGCTGAACTTCAATATGCAGGGGATGGAGAAGTCCATTCCCGAGGTGTATTCGATGCTGAAATCAGCGGAGGTTGACATCAAGAAAGAACATCAAGTGTTGATGGTCAATAAAACCACTAAGTTCAAGAAAGGCAAGGGGAAAAAGAACTTCAAGAAGGACGGCAAGCAAGTTGCCGCGCCTGGCAAGCCTGTTGCCGGGAAGAAGCCAAAGTATGGACCCAAGCCAGAGACTGAGTGCTTTTATTGCAAGGGAACGGGTCACTGGAAGCGGAACTGCCCCAAATACTTAGCAGACAAGAAGGCCGGCAACGTCAAAGGTATATATGATATACATGTTATTGATGTGTACCTTACCAGCACTCGTAGTAGCTCCTGGGTATTCGATACCGGTGCAGTTGCTCACATTTGTAACTCAAAACAGGAGCTGCGGAATAAACGGAGACTGGCGAAGGATGAGGTGACGATGCGCGTCGGGAATGGTTCCAAGGTTGATGTGATCGCCGTCGGCACGCTGCCTCTACATCTACCCTCGGGATTAGTTTTGAACCTGAATAATTGTTATTTAGTACCAGCTTTGAGCATGAACATTGTTTCTGGATTTCGTCTTATGCGAGATGGATATTCTTTCAAATCAGAGAATAATGGTTGTTCTATTTATTTGAGAGATATGTTTTATGGTCATGCCCCGCTGGTCAATGGTTTATTTTTGATGAATCTCGAACGTAGTGATACACATATTCATAGTGTAGATTCCAAAAGATGTAAAGTTGATAATGATAGTCCCACATACTTGTGGCATTGCCGCCTTGGTCATATTGGTGTCAAACGTATGAAGAAGCTCCATTCGGATGGACTTCTAGAGTCTCTTGATTATGAATCATTTGACACGTGCGAACCATGCCTCTTGGGCAAGATGACCAAGACTCCGTTCTCCGGAACAATGGAGCGAGCAACCAACTTGTTGGAAATCATACATACTAATGTGTGCGGTCCAATGAGTGTTGAGGCTCGCGGAGGCTACCGTTATGTTCTCACCCTCACGGATGACTTGAGTAGATATGGGTATATCTATTTGATGAAACACAAGTCTGAGACCTTTGAAAAGTTCAAGGAATTTCAGAATGAGGTTGAGAATCAACGTGACAGAAAAATAAAGTTCTTGCGATCAGATCGTGGGGGTGAATATTTAAGTCATGAATTTGGCACACACCTTAGAGGCTGTGGAATTGTTTCACAATTGACACCGCCCGGAACACCTCAACGTAACGGTGTGTCCGAACGTCGAAATCGTACTCTGTTGGACATGGTGTGATCTATGATGTCCCTCACCGATTTATCGCTATCTTTTTGGGGTTATGCTTTAGAGACTGCCGCATTCACTTTAAATAGGGCTCCGTCAAAATCCGTTGAGACGACTCCATATGAACTTTGGTTTGGCAAGAAACCGAAGCTGTCGTTTCTGAAAGTTTGGGGTTGCGATGCTTATGTCAAGAAACTTCAACCTGAAAAGCTCGAACCCAAATCGGAGAAATGCGTCTTCATAGGATACCCAAAGGAAACTATTGGGTACACCTTCTACCACAGATCTGAAGGCAAAGTCTTTGTTGCCAAGAATGGATGCTTTCTGGAGAAAGAGTTTCTCTCGAAAGAAGTGAGTGGGAGGAAAGTAGAACTTGATGAGGTGATAGTCACCCCTCCTGGACCGGAAAGTAGCGCAGCGCAGGAAACTGTTCCTGAGGTGCCTGCACCGACAAGGGAGGAGAATAATGATAATGATCATGAAGATACAGATCAAGTTACTACTGAACTTCGAAGGTCCACAAGGGTACGTTCCGCACCAGAGTGGTACGGCAACCCTGTACTGGAAATCATGTTGTCAGACAACGGTGAACCTTCGAACTATGAAGAAGCGATGGCGGTCCCAGATTCCAATAAATGGCTTGGAGCCATGAAATCCGAGATAGAATCCATGTATGAAAACAAAGTATGGACTTTGGTGGACTTGCCTGATGATAGGCATGCCATAGAAAACAAATGGATATTTAAGAAGAAGACAGACGCGGATGGTAATGTGACCATCTATAAAGCTCGGCTTGTCGCTAAGGGTTATCGACAAGTTCAAGGGATTGACTACGACGAGACTTTCTCTCCCGTAGCGGTGCTGAAGTCAGTCCGAATTATGTTGGCTATTGCCGCATTCTATGATTATGAGATATGGCAAATGGACGTCAAAACAGCTTTCCTTAATGGCTTCCTCAAGGAAGAGTTGTATATGATGCAACCGGAAGGTTTTGTCGATCCAGAGAACGCTAACAAGGTATGCAAGCTCCAGCGCTCGATTTACGGGCTGGTGCAAGCATCTCGGAGTTGGAATATTCGCTTTGATGAGGTGATCAAAGCGTTTGGTTTTATACAGACTTATGGAGAAGCCTGTATTTACAAGAAAGTGAGTGGGAGCTCTGTAGCATTTCTCATATTATATGTGGATGACATATTGCTGATGGGAAATGATATAGAATTCTTGGAAAATGTAAAGGCCTATTTGAATAAAAGTTTTTCAATGAAGGACCTTGGAGAAGCTGCTTACATATTAGGCATCAAAATCTATAGAGATAGATCAAGACGCCTCATTGGTCTTTCACAAAGTACATACCTTGACAAAATATTGAAGAAGTTCAATATAGATCAGTCTAAGAAAGGATTCTTGCCTGTTTTGCAAGGTATGAGATTGAGTAAGACTCAGTCGCCGACCACGGCAAAAGATAGAGAAAAGATGAGTGTCATTCCCTATGCCTCGGCAATAGTTTCTATCATGTATGCCATGCTGTGTACCAGACCTGATGTGAACCTTGCCATAAGTTCGGTAGGGAGGTACCAAAGTGATCCCGGTACGGAACACTGGACAGCGGTCAAGAACATCCTGAAGTACCTGAAAAGGACTAAGGATATGTTTCTCGTTTATGGAGGTGACGAAGAGCTCGTCGTAAAGGGTTACGTCGATGGTAGCTTCGACACAGATCTGGATGACTCTAAGTCGCAAACCGGATACGTGTATATTTTGAATGGAGGGGCAGTCAGCTGGTGCAGTTGCAAGCAAAGCGTGGTGGCAGCATCTACATGTGAAGCGGAGTACATAGCTGCTTCTGAAGCAGCGCAGGAAGGAGTCTGGATGAAGGAGTTCATCACCGACCTAGGAGTCATTCCAAGCGCGTCAAGCCCGTTGACTCTCTTCTGTGACAACACTGGTGCTATTGCTATTACCAAGGAGCCCAGGTTTCACAAGAAGACCAAGCACATCAAGCGCCATTTCAACTCCATCCGGAATTATGTTCAGGATGGAGACATAGATATTTGTAAAGTGCATACGGATCTGAATGTAGCAGACCCGTTGACTAAACCTCTTTCACGAGCAAAACATGATCAACACCAGAACTCTATGGGTGTTCGATTCATCACAATGTAACTAGATTATTGACTCTAGTGCAAGTGGGAGACTGTTGGAGATATGCCCTAGAGGCAATAATAAAAGCATTATTATTATATCTCCTTGTTCATGATAATTGTCTGTTATTCATGCTTGAATTGTATTGTACGGAAACAGCGATACATGTGTGAATACATAGACCAAAATGAGTCCCTGGTAGGCCTCTAGTAGCCAGCTCGTTGATCAACAGATGGTCATGGTTTCCTGATCATGGACATGAGATGTCGGTGATAACGGGATCACATCATTAGGAGAATGATGTGATGGACAAGACCCAAACTTGAGCATAACACGAGATCGTATAGTTCGTAATGCATAAGCTTTTCAGTGTCAAGTATTTATTCCTTAGACCATGAGGTTGTACAACTCCCGGATACCGTAGGAGTGCTTTGGGTGTGCCAACCGTCACAACGTAACTGGGTGGCTATAAAGGTACACATCGGGTATCTCCGAAAGTGTCTGTTGAGTTGGTACGAACCAAGACTGGGATGTTGTCACTCCGTATGACGGAGAGGTACCTCTGGGCCCACTCGGTAAGACATCATCGTAATGAGCTCAATGTGACTAAGTAGTTAGTCACAGGATGATGGATTACGGATCGAGTAAAGAGACTTGCCATAACGAGATTGAACAAGGTATCGGGAATACCGACGATCGAATCTCGGGCAAGTACCGTACCGATGGACAAAGGGAATAACATACGGGATTAAGTGAATCCTTGACACAGTGGTTCATCCGATGAAGATCATCGAGGAACACGTGGGAACCAACATGGGTATCCAGATCCCGCTGTTGGTTATTGACCGGAGAGTGGTCTCGGTCATGTCTACGTGTCTCCCGAACTCGTAGGGTCTACACACTTAAGTTTCGGTAACGCTAGGGTCGTAGAGATTAATGCACGTGGAAACCCGAAAGTTGTTCGGAGTCCCGGATGAGATCTCGGACGTCACGAGGAGTTCCGGAATGGTCCGGAGGTAAAGATTGATATATGGGAAGTCCAGTTTCGGCCAACGGGTGATCTCCGGGGGTCACCGGGAGCGTCCCGGGACCACCGGAGGGGCCCCGGGGTTCCACCGGGTGGGGCCACCCATCCCGGTGGGGCCCCTAGGCCGCGAGGGGATGTGACCAGCCCTCTGGGCTGGCGCACCACCAAAGGGGGCCCACCTCCCCTGCGCCTAGGTTCCAACCCTAAAGGGGAGGGGGGGCTCCACTTGCCTTGGGGGGCAAGGAACCCCCCCTTGGCCGCCGCCCCCTTGCAGATTGGATCTGCAGGGGGTCCAGGCGCCCCCCCTGGCCCCTATATATATGTGGGGGGGGAGAGGGCAACCGCACCTGAGCCCTGGCGCCTCTCCCCCTCCCGTCACACCTCCCAACTCCTTTGCAGGGCAGCCCGGCGAAGCTCTGCTGCGAACTCCACTGCATCCGTCATCACGCCGTCGTGCTGCCGGATCTCTGACGACTTCTCCTCCCCCCTTGCTGGATCAAGAAGGAGGTGACGTTGCTGCACCGTACGTGTGTTGAACGCGGAGGTGCTATCCGTTCGGCGCTAGATCATCGGTGACGAAGAACGTGAAGAGTACGACTACTTCATCCTTGCTTCGTTGAAAGCTTCCGCACGCAATCTTCATAACGGTATGTAGATGCACTCTTAGTTGCTCGTTGCTAGATGTCTCCATACTTGGATCTTGGTGAAGACGTAGAAATTTTTTGATTTATGCTACGTTCCCCAACAAACGGATGGGTCTTGTCCATCACATCATTCTCCTAATGATGTGATCCCGTTGATCAAATGACAACTCATGTCTATGGCTAGGAAACATAACCATCTTTGATCAATGAGCTAGTCTAGTAGAGGCATACTAGGGACATACTGTTTTGTCTATGTATTCACACATGTATTAAGTTTCCGGTTAATACAATTCTAGCATGAATAATAAACATTTATCATGATATAAGGAAATAAATAATAACTTTATTATTGCCTCTAGGGCATATTTCCTTCAGTCTCCCACTTGCACTAGAGTCAATAATCTAGCTCACATCGCCATGTGATTTAATACCGATAGTTCACATCGTTATGTGATTAACACCCATAGTTCACATCGCTATGTGACCAACACCCAAAGGGTTTACTAGAGTCAATAATCTAGTTCACATTGCTATGTGATTAATACCCAAGAGTAATAAGGTGTGATCATGTTTTGCTTGTGAGAGAAGTTTAGTCAACGGGTCTGTCATATACAGATCCCTATGTATTTCGCTAATTTCTATGTCTACAATGCTCTGCATGGAGCTACTCTAGCTAATTGCTCCCACTTTCAATATGCATCCAGATTGATACTTAGAGTCATCTGGATTTAGTGTCAAAGCTTGCATCGGCGTAACCCTTTACGACGAACTCTTTATCACCTCCATAATCGAGAAATATTTCCTTAGTCATCCAATTACTAAGGATAATTTTGACCGCTGTACAGTGATCTACTCCTGGATCACTATTGTACCTCCCTGTCAAACTCTTGGCAAGGTACACAACGTGTTTTGTACACAGCATGGCATACTTTATAGAACCTATGGCTGAGGCATAGGGAATGACTTTCATTCTCTCTATATTTTTCTGCCGTGGTCTGGCTTTGAGTCTTACTCAACTTCACACCTTACAAATCAGGCAAGAACTTCTTCTTTGACTGATCCATTTTGAACTACTTCAAAATCTTATCAAGGTATGTACTCATCGAAAGTCTTATCAAGCGTCTTGATCTATCTATATAGATTCTTGATGCTCAATATGTAAGCAGCTTCACCGAGGTCTTTCTTTGAAAAACTCTTTTCAAACACTCCTTTATGCTTTCCAGAAAATTCTACATCATTTCCGATCGACAATATGTCATTCACATATACTTATCAGAAAGGTTGTAGTGCTCCCACTCACTTCTTGTAAATACAGGCTTCTCCAAAAGTCTGTAAAAACCATATGCTTTGATCACCTCATCAAAGCGTATATTCCAACTCCGAGATGCTTGCACCAGTCCATAGATGGATTGCTGGATCTTGCATAATTTGTTAGCACCTTTTGGATCGACAAAACCTTCTGGTTGCATCATATACAACTCTTCTTTGAGATATCCATATAGGAATGCAGTTTTGACATCCATTTGCAAGATTTCATAATCATAAAATGCGGCAATTGCTAACATGATTCGGACAGACTTAAGCATCGCTACAGGTGAGAAAGTCTCATCGTAGTCAACTCCTTGAACTTGTCGAAAACCTTTTGCAACAAGTCGAGCTTTGTAAACAGTAATATTACCGTCTGCGTCGGTCTTCCTCTTGAAGATCCATTTATTTTCGATGGCTTGCCGATCATCGGGCAAGTCAACCAAAGTCCATACTTTGTTTTCATATATGGATCCCATCTCAGATTTCATGGCTCAAGCCATTTTGTGGAATCTGGGCTCATCATCGCTTCCTCATAGTTCGTAGGTTCATCATGGTCTAGTAACATGATTTCCAGAACTGGGTTGCCGTACCACTCTGGTGCGGAATGTACTCTGGTTGATCTACGACGTTCAGCAGAAACTTGATCCGAAGTTTCATGATCATTATCATTAACTTCCTCACTAATTGGTGTAGGAATCACTGGAACAATTTCCTGTGATGTACTACTTTCCAATCTGGGAGAAGGTACAATTACCTCATCAAGTTCTACTTTCCTCCCACTCACTTCTTTCAAGAGAAACTCCTTCTCTAGAAAGGATCCATTTTTAGCAACGAATATCTTGCCTTCGGATCTGTGATAGAAGGTGTAGCCAACAGTCTCTTTTGGGTATCCTATGAAGATTTACTTCTCCGGTTTGGGTTCGAGCTTATCATGTTGAAACTTTTTCACATAAGCATCGCAGTCCCAAACTTTAAGAAACAACAACTTTGGTTTCTTGCCAAACCACAGTTCTTAAGGCGTTGTCTCAACGGATTCAAATGAGGCCCTTATTTAACGTGAATGCAGCTGTCTCTAATGCATGACCCAAAATGATAGTGGTAAATCGGTAAGAGACATCATAGATCGCACCATATCCAATAAAGTACGGTTTACGACGTTCGGACACACCATTATCCTGTGGTGTTCCGGGTGGCGTGAGTTGTGAAACTATTCCACATTGTTTCAAATGAAGACCAAACTCGTAACTCAAATATTCTCCTCCACGATCAGATCGTAGAAACTTTATTTTCTTGTTACGATGATTCTCTACTTCACTCTGAAATTCTTTGAACTTTTCAAAAGTTTCAGACTTGTGTTTCATTAAGTAGATATACCCATATCTGCTCAAATCATCAGTGAAGATCAGAAAATAACGATACCCGCCGCGAGCTTCAACACTCATTGGTCCACATACATCAGTATGTATGATTTCCAACAAATCTGTTGCTCGCTCCATGGTTCCGGAGAACGGAGTTTTAGTCATCTTGCCCATGAGGCATGGTTCGCAAGCACCAAGTGATTCATAATCAAGTGATTCCAAAAGTCCATCATTATGGAGTTTCTTCATGCGTTTTACACCAATATGACCTAAACGGCAGTGCCACAAATAAGTTGCACTATCATTATTAACCTTGCATATTTTGGCTTCAATATTATGAATATGTGTATCACACGATCGAGATCCAACAAACTATTTTCATTGGGTGTATGACCATAGAAGGTTTTATTCATGTAAACAGAACAACAATTATTCTCTAACTTATATGAATAACCGTATTGCAATAAACATGATCAAATCACATTCATGCTCAACGCAAACACCAAATAACACTTATTTAGGTTCAATACTAATCCCGAAAGTATAAGGAGTGTGCGATGATGATCATATCAATCTTGGAACTGCTTCCAATACACATCGTCACTTCATCCTTTAACTAGTTTATGTTCATTATGCAACTTCCACTTTGAGTTACTACTCTTTAGTAACTGAACCAATATCAAATACCGAGGGGTTGCTATGAACACTAGTAAAATACACATCAATAATCTGTATATCAAATATACCTTTGTTCACTTTGCCATCCTTCTTATCCGCCAAGTATCTAGGGCAGTTCCACTTCTAGTGACCATTTCCTTTGCAGTATAAGCACTTGTTTCAGGCTTGAGTTTAGCTTTGGGTTTCTTCACGGGAGTGACAACTTGCTTGTCATTCTTCTTGAAGGTCCCCTTCTATCCCTTTGCCCTTTACTTGAAACAAGTGGTCTTGTTAACCATCAACACTTGATGCGTTTTCATGATTTCTACCTTCGCCTACTTCAGTATCACGAAGAGCTGGGAATTCCTCTCGTCATTCCTTGCATATTATAGTTCATCACGAAGTTCTACTAACTTGGTGATAGTGACTAGAGAACTTTGTCAATTACTATCTTATCTGGAAGATTAACTCCCACTTGATTAAAGTAATTGTAGTACCCAGACAATCTGAGCACATGCTCACTGGTTGAGCTATTCTCCTCCATCTTGTAGGCAAAGTACTGTCAAAGGTCTTATACCTCCCGACACGGGCATGAGTATGAAATACTAATTTCAACTCTTGGAACATCTTATATGTTCCATGGCGTTCAAAACGTTTTTGAAGTCCCGGTTCTAAGCCGTAAAGCATGGTGCACTTAAACTATCAAGTAGTCATCATATCGAGCTTTTGTCAAAACGTTCATAACGTCTACATCTGCTCCTGCAATAGGTTTGTCACCTAGCGGTGCATCAAGGACATAATTCTTCTGTGCAGCAATGAGGATAATCCTCAGATTACGGAACAATTCCGCATCATTGCTACTAACATCTTTCAATCTTGGTTTTCTCTAGGAACATATGAAAAATAAACGGGGAGCAACATCGCGAGCTATTGATCTACAACATAGATATGCTAATACTACCAGGACTAAGTTCATGATAAATTAAAGTTCAATTTAATCATATTAATTTAAAGAACTCCCACTTAGATAGACATCCCTCTGGTCATCTAAATGATCACGTGATCCAAATCAACTAAACCATGTCCGATCATCACGTGAGATGGAGTAGTTTTCAATGGTGAACATCTTATGTTGATCATATCTACTATATGATTCACGCTCGACCTTTCGGTCTCCAGTGTTCCGAGGCCATATCTGTATATGCTAGGCTCGTCAAGTTTAACCCGAGTATTCTGCGTGTGCAAAACTGGCTTACACCCGTTGTATTTGAACGTAGAGCTTATCACACCCGATCATCACGTGGTGTCTCGGCACGACGAACTTTCGCAACGGTGCATACTCAGGGAGAACACTTATACCTTGAAATTTAGTAAGGGATCATCTTATAATGCTACCGTCGTTCTAAGCAAAATAAGAAGCATAATAAGATAAACATCACATGCAATCAAAATATGTGACATGATATGGCCATCATCATCTCGTGCTTTTGATCTCCATCTTCAATGCACCGTCATGATCACCTTCGTCACCGGCTTGACACCTTGATCTTCATCGTAGCATCGTTGTCGTCTCGCCAACTATTGCTTCTACGACTATCGCTACCGCTTAGTGATAAAGTAAAGCAATTACATGGCGATTGCATTTCATACAATAAAGCGACAACCATATGGCTCCTGCCAGTTGCCGATAACTTTATAAAACATGATCATCTCATACAAAACCGTATAACTCATCATGTCTTGACCATATCACATCACAACATGCCCTGCAAAAACAAGTTAGACGTCCTCTACTTTGTTTGTTGCAAGTTTTACGTGGCTGCTACGGGCTTTAGCAAGAACCGTTCTTACCTACGCATACAAAACCACAACGATGTTTCGTCAAGTATGTGCTGTTTTAACCTTCACAAGGACCGGGCGTAGCCACACTTGATTCAGCTAAAGTGAGAGAGACAGACACCCGCCAGTCACCTTTAAGCAACGAGTGCTCGTAACGGTGAAACCAGTCTCGCGTAAGCGTACGCGTAATGTCGGTCCGGGCCGCTTCATCTCACAATACCGCCGAAGCAAAGTATGACATGCTGGTAAGCAGTATGACTAGTATCGTCCACAATCTCATTGTGTTCTACTCGTGCATATCATCTACGCATAGACCTGGCTCTGATGCCACTGTTGGGGAACGTAGTATTTTAAAATTTTCCTACGATCACGCAAGATCTATCTACCAGATGCATAGCAACTAGAGGGGAGAGTGTGTCTACGTACCCTCGTAGACCGGGAGCGGAAGCGTCAAGTGACGCGGTTGATGTTGTCGAACTTCTTCGCGATCCAACCGTTCAAGCACCGAACGTACGGCACCTCCGCGTTCAGCACACGTTCAGCTTGATGACGTCCCACGAGCTCTTGATCCAGTTGAGCTTCACGGGAGAGTTTCGTCAGCACGACGGCGTGGTGACGGATATGATGTGTTCACCGGCGCAGGGCTTCGCCTAAGCTCCGCGACGGTATGACCGAGGTGTGATTCCGTGGAGGGGGGCACCGCACACGGCTAAAACAATTCAACTTGTGTGTCTTTGGGTGCCCCCCTGCCCCCGTATATAAAGGAGCAGGGGAGGGAGGCCGGCCAACCTCTCCTGGTGCGGCTAGGGAGGGAGTCCTACTAGGAATAGGATTGCAATCCTATTCCTAGTAGGATTCACCGAAAGGAAGAAGGGGGAAAGGAATAGGAGAGGTGGCGCCCCCCCAATCCTAGTCCAACTAGGATTCCTAGGTGGGGGCGCCGGCCAGCCCTATGGGCTGCCTCTCTCTCACCCTTTTAGGCCCACTATGGACCATCCCCTCTCGTAGGGGGTTCCGGTAACCCCCTCCGGCATTCCCGATAAATCCGAAACTTTTCTGGTATACTTCCGGTGTCCGAATATAGCCGTCCAATATATCAATCTTTATGTCTCGGACATTCCGAGACTCCTCGTCATGTCCGTGATCTCATCCGGGACTCCGAACTACCTTCGGTACATCAATACTCAAAAACTCATAATACCGATCGTCATCAAACGTTAAGCGTGCGGACCCTACGGGTTCGAGAACTATGTAGACATGACCGAGACTCATCTCTGGTCAATAACCAATAGCGGAACCTGGATGTTCATATTGGCTCCTACATATTCTACGAAGAGCTTTTATCGGTCAGAACCGCATAACAACATACGTTGTTCCTTTTGTCAAACGGTATGTTACTTGCCCGAGATTCGATCGTCGGTATCTCTATACCTAGTTCAATCTCGTTACCGGCAAGTCTCTTTACTCGTTCCGTAACACATCATCTCGTGACTAACTCATTAGTCTTTTGCTTGCAAGGCTTATTGTGATGTGTGTTACCGAGAGGGCCCAGAGATACCTCTCCGACACTCGGAGTGACAAATCCTAATCTTGATCTATGCCAACACCACGAATACTTTCGGAGACACCTGTAGAGCATCTTTATGATCACCCAGTTACGTTGTGACGTTTGATAGCACACAAGGTGTTCCTACGGTATTCGGGAGTTGCATAATCTCATAGTCATAGGAACATGTATAAGTCATGAAGAAAGCAATAGCAGTTAAACTAAACGATCATAGTGCTATGCTAACGGATGGGTCTTGTCCATCACATCATTCTCCTAATGATGTGATCCCGTTGATCAAATGACAACTCATGTCTATGGCTAGGAAACATAACCATCTTTGATCAATGAGCTAGTCTAGTAGAGGCATACTAGGGACATACTGTTTTGTCTATGTATTCACACATGTATTAAGTTTCCGGTTAATACAATTCTAGCATGAATAATAAACATTTATCATGATATAAGGAAATAAATAATAACTTTATTATTGCCTCTAGGGCATATTTCCTTCAGCGGATGCTTGCAATAGAGGTTAATCATAAATGGGATGCTTGTCCAAGTAAGGACAGCACCCAAGCACCGGTCCACCCACATACCAAACTATCAAAGTAACGAACGTGAATCATATGAGCGTGATGAAAACTAGCTTCACGATAATTCCCATGTGTCCTTGGGAGCGTTTTCCTTTATATAAGAGTTTGTCTAGGCTTGACCTTTGCTACAAAAAGGATTGGGCCATCTTGCTGCACCTTATTTACTTTTATTACTTGTTACTCGTTACAAATTATCTTATCACAAAACTATCTGTTACCGACAATTTCAGTGCTTGCAGACAATACCTTACTGAAAACTGCATAGCATTTCCTTCTGCTCCTCATTGGGTTTGACACTCTTAGTTATCGAAAGGACTACGATAGATCCCCTACACTTGTGGGTCATCAAGAATCTTTTCTGTCGCCATTACCAGGGAGTGAAGCGACTTTGGTAAGTGGAAATTTGTAAGGAAAACTTATATAGTGTGCTGAAATTTACTGTCACTTGTTACTATGGAACATAATCCTTTGAGGGGCTTGTTCGGGGTATCTTTGTAATGCCCCGGATGTAATACTTTCCCTTTTGGGCTTATAATATATCTCCGGCTTCATCTATTCCATTTCGGGTTCTTTGTCTTTTGGGTTTTCGTCGTTTTGTTGTGTGCGTGTGTGGCTTTCATTCATATCATGTAGACATGTGCATCGCATTGCATTTGTGTTGTCAGTTGCATCCGGTACCACGCGTCCCTTCCCGTTGTCCGTTTCGCGTTCCGGAGCTCCCTCACGTGTTTGTGGCGTCCCGTAGGCCTACTTTGGTGTGTGGCCGTGTAACGTTACCGGTTTGGCGCGAGACTTGTCATGTGTTGTTGCTTTGGTGTGTGTAACCCGCCTGTCAAATCTCGTCGCATTTCGAGTCCGTTTGCTACCCCAACAGTTATTCTCGTGGGCTCAAAGTGCCTCCACTTTGTGGCCCAAGACACCCCTCCTACAGCCCACCAACCACTCCTAACCACTTCTATCATCTAGGCCATCCAAATCTGATCCGGTGGCCGAAAACCGCACTCCATTTGGACAACCCTAGCTACTTGTGCCTATATATTTGTCCACTCCCCCAAATTTGTGCCCCAAAACAAGGAAACCCTAGCCCCCACTTCATCCCCTTCCTCCAGCCAGCCACTTCGCCGGAGCTTCGCCGGAATCTCGCCAGAGCGTCGCCGGAGATCACCACCACCTCGCCGGAGTACCTCTCCTACACCTCCCACCTCCTCTCACCTCACCACCGCCGCCATCTCGTCCCCACGGGCGCCACCTCACCACCGTCACCGCCTCCGGCCCTGGTCCCGCCGGATCCAGCCGCCCCAGGGCTTCACCGCCGCAGCCATCGAGTTCCAGCGCCGTCGGTACCAGCCTCCTCGTCGATCAAGGCCGCCGCCGCCTCGTCAGATCGGATCGGGTAGGATCCCGATCTAGATCCAGATCGCCCGATCCTCCTGGGTCACTTCGCCCGAAGGCCCAGTTCCTCCGAGCCGGACGTCTCCCTCAGGCCGCGCTAGCGCCAGGCTCCCGCGCCGGCCCAAGCCTCAGATCCCCGCTGCTCCTGGGCCAAGCCTCCCTCGCCATCTCTCCAGGCGACCGCCTCCATCCGCCTGGGCCGTCGCCCTCTCCGCGGGCCGGCCTCCTTCCGCTTCGCCCCTCGGCCGCCAGATCCGGGCCAGCGCCCGCCTGGGCCTCTCCCACCGTCGACCGAGGCCCGAGCAGCCGCCCCGTCCTTCCTCCGCTGGGCCGGCCTCCCGCCTCCAGCGCCAGATCGCCAGGCCCAGGGCGCCAAGTCGCATCGCCAGCGCCGCCGCGTTGACCACCAGGTCGTCGGGCCGGCACCTCGTCGGGCCTGTGGCCGCAAGCCGCCTGGGCCCTCCCAGCCGCCCGGGCCCAAGTCGCATCGCTCCTTCGCGGGCCGCCTCTCCGATCCACTTCTCCAGCCAGTTCAGATCTGAGAGGTTGACTCCCCAATCTTCTAAGTCCCTGTTTGTTTATCTGTCTGATGCACTTTTCAAATGCTGATAACTTCTTGTGTGTTGCTCTGTTTTGCGCAAATGAGGTGTCGAGATGTTCGTGGTGACTAGCACTACGATTCATTCCTTTGTGCCATGCATAATAGAGATCATCTAGATGCTTATTTTTCTGTTGCAAGAGTGCATCCCGATATAAACTGCTGTTATGTGATGTTTTATGCCATCTTTGCATAGTGATATCTTTTAGCTCGTTTATCCGAATGATGCAAATGACATGTCCACGTGTTCGTCTTGCCATGCTCTACATGTTGCTTGTGTTAGGTTGCATGATAGACTTATTCTTGCCATGTTTATCTTCGTTGCAAAGTGCCATGTGGCTGTGATGTTGTTTCACTTGTTGTGAAATGCCATCTTGTTGAGCTCATTGCTATCGTTATGTTTATCTCCATGATGCATGCTTGTGTGTTTCGGAATCACCATCATGTGTACTTTGATGTGGTGCTTACCACTTGCCATGTTTAGTTTTGAGGTGACTTAAACTTGCTCTTTTAGATGCCATGATGAAACTGCTGTTTTAACACTTAGTGGATTTTCACTAAGTCTGAAACCTGTAACGTTCCGATGCCATGTTTGCTTGCTGCTCTAGGACAAACCATGATAGTTTTGGGGTGGATCTTGATAGTTCCTTGTAGTAGATATTGTTGGCTTTCCATTCATGTTCTCACATGCTTATTTAAGTGGCTGTAGCATGTTTTACTTTTGCTCCAAAGTTTCAATAAAATTCTGCTGTCAGAATTTTATTGTCAAGTTCAATATGTCCAAGCTTGTTGCTATTGATCTGTGGCTCCTTTGGGGGTGCACCTTTGGACTTATTTGCTGTAGGATATGTCTAGTTTATGTTCATGCTCTTTGCCATGTTGTTTGAGTGCTGTAGCTTAATTATCTAGTGCTCCGAAGTTGCTATGTTGCTGTAATTTTCAGCTTTCGCCTATTTCTTGTTTCGGGCATAACTTTTAGCCCGTTGCTCCGTTTTCAGCGAGTCTTATATGAAACTTGATTATTTTTCGTGTAGAATCATAATCTCCTGTTTTTATCATGTTTTGAAGTGATTTGATTGAGTGCTATTTTCTGTGCTCCGTGTGCTCCCTTAGTGCATCCATCAGTTTTGAGTGCGCATTGCATCTTGTTGATTCGTGCCTTGTGTGATTGTATTGTTTGGAGCCAGAAGCTGAGACCGAGTACGAGTACGAGCATGAGGTTACCAACGAGGTTGAGCACGAGGACCCTTCTTACGATCCGAACGACTACACTTCAGGCAAGATGACCGAACCCCGATAACATTACTATCTTTGCCTATTGCTAGTAGTTCCGCTCTATAGTTTTGCCTCGATGCCCATGTTCTTCCTGTCAGCCTCCTACTTGTAACCATGACCATGTTTGACCACCCTACCTATGCAAACCGTTGCTTGGCTAAGTACGCTTCGCTCAGCCCTTCTTATAGCATTGCTAGTTGCAGGTGAAGATCGAAGATGCTTGCTTCATGTTGAAGTTTTGTTGGGTTATATCACACTATATAAATGCTTAAAATGAAATCATCTATATATTGGCAAGGGCGGAAGGCTAAGCCTTTTGCTTGGTGATTTGTTCCACTCATGCCGTTAGGAACCGTATAAACCGGTGTTATGTTCCTTGATTATGTGTTCCTAACACGGTTGGGGTGTATGGGACCCCCTCGATAAACCGCTAAGTGCTAAGTCTTTTCCAGCAAGTCCCAACATTGGTACTATTTGCCTAATAACAAATTAAACTTGCATAGGGAGTAATTAACCCTCTTTCTTAATCAACAACCCCGGGCTAGTGCTCCACATGAGTGTTGGTCCGAAACGGGGAGCCTGCGGGGCCGCCTTGGGGAAACCCGAGGTATCTGGCATACACCTGTAGCTTCGCCCATCCGGTCGTGTCCTGAGACTTAGATACGCGCGGCTACTATCAGGGTGTCGACACGCCGGGAGGATTTGCTGGATTAGCCTTACCTTAGTTCGGAGTATCTTGAGCACGGGATTCCGAGAATACTCGGGTCTTCCCACTTTGGAGTTGCGACTCCGCGGATCGTGGGCTTGTAATGGGTCAAGTTGGAACACCCCTGCAGGGTTATGAACTTTCGAAAGCCGTGCCCGCGGTTATGTGGCAGATGGGAGCTTGTTAATATCCGGTTGTAGATAACTTGACACATTGTTCTAATACACTACCAGCGTGTGTACCGTGACTGTCAATTTCCGAATAGGGATTCGGGAGTTGAACACGGTGGGGTTATGTTTGTTGAGCTTTAGCTAGGATCACTTCGTGATCATCTCTCGACCGAGGCCTTCTCTTCTCGCACTCTCTCACGTAAGCTAGTGCTAGTTGCTGCTGCAGACACTTATTCTTTTCTTCAGCCTTATCCTCTCCCAAGGCTTAAATAGTCTTCTTACCCGGGAACGGGATTGCTGAGTCCTCTGTGGCTCACAGTTACTTCACCACACCAGATGCAGGTCCAGTTGTGAGCTATCCAGGTGATGGCACCGAGCTTGACTGGGAGTACGACGAGGAGCGTAGTCGATACTATGTCCGTTATCCTGATGATCAGTAGTGGAGACTTCTACTAGGATTCGATCCGACCTGTGGATTTAATTTATGTTTGGTATCTTGTCATTTGGATTTTACCCTTAGAGGGCTGTGATGTTTTATTGTATGATGATTGAGACATGTATTGTATTTGTGTGACGTGGCGAGTGTAAGCCAACTATGTTTATGTTTTCCATCCTCCTTTTTACATGAGTTGTGCAAAGATACCAGACTTGCGATCATTCCAGCATGGTGTTATGTCTCTAAGTCGTGCCTCGACACGTAGGAGATATAGCTCCATCCTGGGCATTACAAGTTGGTATTCAGAGCCTTCTCCGACCTAGGAGCCCCCACTGATTGACCGAATCGTTGACGGTCGAGTCTAGGCACACACTGAAAATATTTTGAGTCCTATATATTATATCGGAGAGTAGGATTTCTTTGCTTCTCATCTCCTTTCTCTCTGGTGAGGACTCCTGACGACTACTCTTGCCTCTTCTACTTTCAAAATTGCACCAAATTTTTTTTTAGGAATCTCGCGAGTATTCTGGGATTGTTTCGATGTTCTTGTGACGAGAATATTGTTCTCGATGCCTCCTGACATTAGGGGTTGTGGCAGTGTCCCGGGGAGTTGAGCTTCGGGGTATTGTCGTCACAAGCATATCGCGGCAGTACTAAATACTTAAGACGGTCGACATCGAAAATCTCTCCTATATGGTTAGTGGTAAGATAACCCCGACATCACCCAGTACTGGGGAGGTAGTTCGGGAGTATTGCCATAGCTTGTTATACTGGATGCTTTTCGAAGGTCCGAGGTAGACAGTTTCCGAGAAAGACTGGTTATGTGTTGAAGGATGGATACACCTGGATGTAGGTTTAGAGTTGATTGCGCGGTGTTTCCCGTGTATCCCCAACACTTGATTGCATAACTGGAATCTTTCGGAAATTAATAGGTGGGTTATCCAGTAGATCGTAGGCATTCTTTCAACGAATGCAGGTTAGCGAGTTCGGGGTTCTACATTGAGTGAAGTGGTATTATGACCGATGTTCTGATCGGGAGTTGCATCTTAAAGGGTCCTTGGCTATGCTAATCCGGGGATTGCAAAACCCTTTCGTAACGCGTTCATATGCTTTCAGCACAAAGATGTTAGAACGAATCTCCTTTCTTGTGTTTGTTTCCGTCCGTACCTTGCTGTTTTTCTTATTTTACCTTTTGTCCCCTATGTGGCTTCTCGTGAAGATTGATGTTATCATTTAATTGAGAATTTCATTCGTTCCTCTTGTTCGAATGATTTCATTCGTTCATATTGTTCGAATGATTATTGTGAAGACTTGTTGCAATTCATTCCATTGATTCAGCTTATACCTTCTGTCAATCAATTGCTGATTCGTGGTCATCTCTTTTAGGATGGCTCCGAAGAGGGTTCCCAACGCTAACCCAGAGGGTGAAGAGGTCCCAGATCGTCCTCCTTCCCCTCCTCCTCCGTCTGAGGCTTGGAGAGCGATTATGCAGACTACAACTCAGAACACCCAGATGTTGATGCAGATGATGCAGCAGATGCAAGCTAATCAAGCTAATCAGGGTGTTCCAGGGAATCAAGGCAACTTCTTCAACCAGCAGCACCATGCTACTCTCAACCAGTTCTTGGCCAATAATCCAAAAGCTTTCAGTTACCGTGTCGACCCTCTTGATGTAGAAGATTGGTTAACCGATATCAAGAAGCATTTTGAGTGCAGTAACGTAAGAGAAGAGGATTATGTGAAGTTTGTAGCCTTCCAACTCAAAGATCAAGCAGCTGATTGGTGGCAGCAGTACAAAGACTCCAGACCAGGTCGTGTGATCTCTTGGGAGGATTTCTGCAAGGACTTTCGCTCTCACCACATTTCAACAAGTGTCATCGAGGGTATGCGTGAGCAATTCCGCAACCTGAAGCAGGGCTCCATGACAGTCTACCAGTATAATGTCAAGTTCCAAAACCTCGCCCGCTATGCTAAGCAAGACATTCCTGATGCCAAGAGCAAAATCTACCAGTTCCGTGGAGGTCTCAAAGATGAACTTCAACTTGCTCTCACTCTATTCGAGCCCGATGAATTCGACAAATTCTATAACATGGCTTTGAAACAAGAAGCAGCTCAGCTTAAGATGGAGGCTTCTAAGAAAAGAATTCGAGATGCCATTCACTCTTCCTCATCGTCTCAGATGGTCTCGAAGCAACAGAAATTTTGGCTTCCTCCTCCTCCAGTGATTCGAGCTCCTTACAACAACTCCAACAGCAACAAGAACTCCGGTGGACGTGGTTTCTCCCACCCACCCAACCCGAGCAACAAGTCAAAGAACCAGTTTCAGTCTCAAGGCTCAAGTCAAGTGGTTCTCATTTCCGTCCTCTCTCAGAAGTGGTGTGCAACAAGTGTGGCCAGAAGGGTCACTATGCCAACAGATGTCCGAACCCGAAGCGTCTTCCACCTCCTCCACCTATGAGTTCAGCTATTGTCAGGCATGATCCAAAGGCAGCAAGGGTCAATCTGATGAGTGCAGCGCAAGCGGAGAATTCTTCTGATGTCATTTTGGGTAACCTTCTAGTTAACTCTTTTCCTGCTAAAGTGTTATTTGATTCGGGTGCTTCATGCTCTTTCATGTCTCAACCATTTGCATCCAAGCACAATATTGTCACTTCAAATTTGCCTCAGAGGTTGCAAGTCATTTCTCCGGGGAGACGTATGACTTCTAGTGTCTATGCTCCGGATGTATCTATTCGCATGAGAGATTATCGCTTTCTGGCTAAACCGGTGGTTCTTGGTAATTCCGACATCGACCTCATCCTCGGAATGGATTGGCTTTCTCAGCATGATGCTCACATTGATTGTGCTCAAAAGGAAGTCAAGATGACTCATCCTGATGAAGATGTGATTATCTTTGCCTCCAGGGATAACACTATCAGGCTTTTCTCTCTCAATGATAAGGGCGAAATTAATGCCATATCTCAAATTCCGATGGTGAACGAATATCAAGACGTCTTTCCTGAAGAACTTCCAGGCATGCCTCCACACCGTCAGGTGGAATTCGTTATTGAACTCGAGCCGGGTACTGAGCCAGCATGCCGGTGTCCGTACAAGCTCTCTCCAGACGAATTGAAGGAATTGAAGAAGCAGCTTGATAAACAGGAGAGTATGGGTCTCATCAGGCCTAGTACGTCTCCTTGGGGCTGTGGTGTCTTATTTGTCAAGAAGAAAGATGGCACGGAGCGTCTCTGCGTTGATTACCGGCCATTGAACAAGAAGACAATAACGAACAAATATCCGCTCCCAAACATCAACGAACTCTTCGAGCAGCTCAAAGGAGCTAAAGTGTTCTCTAAGCTCGACCTCCGAATGGGCTATCATCAAATTCGCATTCGCGAGCAAGACATTCCCAAGACGGCCTTCAGAACGAGCTACGGTTCATACGAGTATACCGTCATGTCTTTTGGTCTCACCAATGCTCCTCCTACCTTTTCGAGGATGATGCATTACATCTTCAACCCCTATACTGGCGAGTTTGTGCTTGTGTATCTGGATGATATTCTGGTGTTTTCCAAGAATGAAGAAGATCACAAAAAGCATTTACGTCTGGTTATTGATCGACTCCGTGAGCATAAGTTCTATGCCAAGTTCTCAAAGTGCGAATTTTGGCTCGATAAGGTTTTGTACCTGGGCCATATCATCTCAGCTGACGGTATTGCGGTAAATCCCGAGAAAGTTGAAGCAATTGTCAACTGGGAAGCTCCTCAGAACGTCAAGCAACTCCGCAGTTTTCTGGGTCTTGCCAGCTATTGCAGAAGGTTCGTTGAGAACTTCTCCAAGATTGCCAAGCCTCTTTCCAACTTGCTTCAGAAGAATGTCAAATACTTTTGGTCTCCAGAGTGTGAAGTGGCATTCAAAACTCTCAAAGAAAAGCTCATCTCTGCTCCAGTTCTGACTCCTCCAGATGAATCCAAGCCCTATGAAGTATTCTGTGATGCTTCTCTTCAAGGACTTGGTGGTGTGCTTATGCAAGATAAGAGAATTGTGGCATATACTTCTCGTCAGCTGAAGCCAAGTGAGAAGAACTATCCCACACATGATCTCGAGCTAGCAGCTGTGGTACATGCTTTGATTACATGGAGACATCTGCTGTTGGGCAGAAAGGTCGACATCTTCACTGATCACAAGAGCTTGAAGTACATCTTCACACAGCCGCATCTGAACCTCCGCCAGACTCGTTGGGTTGAAATGATCCAAGAGTATAATCCCAGCATTGAATACACTCCTGGCAAGGCGAATGTGATTGCAGATGCTTTGAGCAGAAAGGCATATTGCAACAGCCTTCTTATCAAGCCGTTCCAGCCTGAGCTTTGTGAAGCATTCAGGAAACTCAACCTCCAAGTTGTTCCGCAGGGTTTTCTTGCAAATCTTCAAATTGCTCCTACCTTGGAAGATCAGGTCCGTGAGGCCCAACTCAGGGATACCATGGTGAAGAAGGTGAAACATGGTATTGCAAAGGGCACTCCGAAATACAAGTGCTTTCGTGTTGATGAGAGAGATACCTTGTTCTTCGAGGACAGACTCGTTGTTCCCAAAGGTGATCTCAGGAAGCTCATAATGGAAGAAGCACATGATTCTCTCCTTTCCATTCATCCTGGAAGCTCCAAGATGTACCAAGACCTCAAGCAGTCTTACTGGTGGACACGCATGAAAAGAGAGATTGCCCAATTCGTGAATGAATGTGATGTTTGCAGAAGAGTGAAAGCAGAACATCAACGTCCAGCCGGTCTTCTCCAACCTCTTCCTATTCCTGAGTGGAAGTTCGACCACATTGAAATGGACTTCGTCACTGGCTTTCCTAAATCCAAGAGAGGGAATGATTCTATCTTCGTGGTGATTGACAAGCTTACCAAAGTCGCTCACTTTCTTCCAGTCAAAGAATCAATCAATGCAGCTCAATTGGCAGAGCTGTACACTTCCAGAATTGTGTCCTTACATGGCATTCCTCAAGTTATCTCCTCAGACCGTGGAAGTTTGTTCACATCCAGGTTCTGGGACTCCTTTCAGTCCGCCATGGGCACTAAGATCAGGTTCAGCACTGCTTTTCACCCTCAGACTAGTGGTCAAGTCGAGCGAGTGAATCAGATTCTAGAAGACATGCTCAGAGCCTGTGTCATATCTTTTGGCATGAAATGGGAAGACTGCCTTCCATTTGCCGAGTTCTCTTACAACAACAGCTTTCAAGCAAGTGCAAGCAAAGCTCCGTTTGAAATCCTCTATGGCAGAAAGTGGCGTACCCCTCTCAACTGGTCTGAAACAGGCGAACGTCAACTTCTTGGCAATGACTTGATCTCAGAAGCTGAAGAAATGTGCAAAGTCATACGTGAGAATCTCAAGGCCGCTCAGTCGCGTCAGAAGAGCTACTACGACGGCAAGCATCGTGATTTGGCCTTCAACATTGGTGATCATGTCTATCTCCGTGTTTCTCCGATGAAAGGCACCCAAAGATTCGGTATCAAAGGAAAGCTTGCTCCTAGATACGTCGGGCCTTTCAAGATTCTTGGCAAAAGAGGTGACCTAGCCTATCAACTTGAGCTCCCTTCCAACTTCACCAATGTTCATGATGTGTTCCATGTGTCTCAACTCCGCAGATGCTTCAAGGCACCTGAACGCATGATTCCGTTTGAAGAGATTGATCTTCAACAAGACCTGTCTTACCGAGAGCATCCCGTTGCTATTCTCGAAGAAACCGAACGCAAGACCCGCAACAAGTCCATCAAATTCTTGAAAGTCAAGTGGTCACATCACACCGACCGAGAAGCTACCTGGGAACAAGAAGATCATCTTCGTTCCGAGTACCCTTCCTTTTTCCAGTCCTAGATCTCGGGACGAGATCTTTTTGTAGTAGATGAGAGTTTGTAATGCCCCGGATGTAATACTTTCCCTTTTGGCCTTATAATATATCTCCGGCTTCATCTATTCCATTTCGGGTTCTTTGTCTTTTGGGTTTTCGTCGTTTTGTTGTGTGCGTGTGTGGCTTTCCTTCATATCATGTAGACATGTGCATCGCATTGCATTTGTGTTGTCAGTTGCATCCGGTACCACGCGTCCCTTCCCGTTGTCCGTTTCGCGTTCCGGAGCTCCCTCACGTGTCCGTGGCGTCCCGTAGGCCTACTTTGGTGTGTGGCCGTGTAACGTTACCGGTTTGGCGCGAGACTTGTCGTGTGTTGTTGCTTTGGTGTGTGTAACCCGCCTGTCAAATCTCGTCGCGTTTCGAGTCCGTTTGCTACCCCAACAGTTATTCTCGTGGGCTCAAAGTGCCTCCACTTTGTGGCCCAAGACACCCCTCCTACAGCCCACCAACCACTCCTAACCACTTCTATCATCTAGGCCATCCAAATCTGATCCGGTGGCCGAAAACCGCACTCCATTTGGACAACCCTAGCTACTTGTGCCTATATAGTTGTCCACTCCCCCAAATTTGTGCCCCAAAACAAGGAAACCCTAGCCCCCACTTCATCCCCTTCCTCCAGCCAGCCACTTCGCCGGAGCTTCGCCGGAATCTCGCCGGAGCTTCGCCGGAGATCACCACCACCTCGCCGAAGTACCTCTCCTACACCTCCCACCTCCTCTCACCTCACCGCCGCCGCCATCTCGTCCCCACCGGCGCCACCTCACCACCGTCACCGCCTCCGGCCCTGGTCCCGCCGGATCCAGCCGCCCCAGGGCTTCACTGCCGCAGCCATCGAGTTCCAGCGCCGCCGGTAACTGCCTCCTCGTCGATCAAGGCCGCCGCCGCCTCGTCAGATCGGATCGGGTAGGATCCCGATCTGGATCCAGATCGCCCGATCCTCCTGGGTCACTTCGCCCGAAGGCCCAGTTCCTCCGAGTCGGACGTCTCCCTCAGGCCGCGCTAGCGCCAGGCTCCCGCGCCGGCCCAAGCCTCAGATCCCCGCCGCTCCTGGGCCAAGCCTCCCTCGCCATCTCTCCAGGCGACCGCCTCCATCCGCCTGGGCCGTCGCCCTCTCCGCGGGCCGGCCTCCTTCCGCTTCGCCCCTCAGCCGCCAGATCCGGGCCAGCGCCCGCCTGGGCCTCTCCCACCGTCGACCGAGGCCCGAGCCGCCGCCCCGTCCTTCCTCCGCTGGGCCGGCCTCCCGCCTCCAGCGCCAGATCGCCAGGCCCAGGGCGCCAAGTCGCATCGCCAGCGCCGCCACGTTGACCACCAGGTCGTCGGGTCGGCACCTCGTCGGGCCTGTGACCGCAACCCGCCTGGGCCCTCCCAGCCGCCCGGGCCCAAGTCGCATCGCTCCTTCGCGGGCCGCCTCTCCGATCCACTTCTCCAGCCAGTTCAGATCTGAGAGGTTGACTCCCCAATCTTCTAAGTCCCTGTTTGTTTATCTGTCTGATGCACTTTTCAAATGCTGATAACTTCTTGTGTGTTGCTCCGTTTTGCGCAAATGAGGTGTCCAGACGTTCGTGGTGACTAGCACTACGATTCATTCCTTTATGCCATGCATAATAGAGATCATCTAGATGCTTATTTTTCTGTTGCAAGAGTGCATCCCGATATAAACTGCTATTATGTGATGTTTTATGCCATCTTTGCATAGTGATATCTTTTAGCTCGTTTATCCGAATGATGCAAACGACATGTCCACGTGTTCGTCTTGCCATGCTCTACATGTTGCTTGTGTTAGGTTGCATGATAGACTTATTCTTGCCATGTTTATCTTCGTTGCAAAGTGCCATGTGGCTGTGATGTTGTTTCACTTGTTATGAAATGCCATCTTGTTGAGCTCATTGCTATCGTTATGTTTATCTCCATGATGCATGCTTGTGTGTTTCGGAATCACCATCATGTGTACTTTGATGTGGTGCTTACCACTTGCCATGTTTAGTTTCGAGGTGACTTAAACTTTCTCTTTTAGATGCCATGATGAAACTGCTGTTTTAACACTTAGTGGATTTTCACTAAGTCTGAAACCTGTAACGTTCCGATGCCATGTTTGCTTGCTGCTCTAGGACAAACCATGATAGTTTTGGGGTGGATCTTGATAGTTCCTTGTAGTAGATATTGTTGGCTTTCCATTCATGTTCTCACATGCTTATTTAAGTGGCTGTAGCATGTTTAACTTTTGCTCCAAAGTTTCAATAAAATTCTGTTGTCAGAATTTTATTGTCAAGTTCAATATGTCCAAGCTTGTTGCTATTGATCCGTGGCTCCTTTGGGGGTGCACCTTTGGACTTATTTGCTATAGGATATGTCTAGTTTATGTTCATTCTCTTGTCCATGTTGTTTGAGTGTTGTAGCTTAATTATCTAGTGCTCCGAAGTTGCTATGTTGCTGTAATTTTCAGCTTTCGCCTATTTCTTGTTTCGGGCATAACTTTTAGCCCGTAGCTCCGTTTTCAGCGAGTCTTATATGAAACTTGATTGATTTTTCGTGTAGAATCATAATCTCTTGTTATTATCATGTTTTGAAGTGATTTGCTTGAGTGCTATTTTCCGTGCTCCGTGTGCTCCCTTAGTGCATCCATCATGCATCCATCATTTTTGAGTGCGCATTGCATCTTGTTGATTCGTGCCTTGTGTGATTGTATTGTGTAGAGCCGGAAGCTGAGACCGAGTACGAGTACGAGCACGAGGTTACCAACGAGGTTGAGCACGAGGACCCTTCTTACGATCCGAACGACTACACTTCAGGCAAGATGACCGAACCCCGATAACATTACTATCTTTGGCTATTGCTAGTAGTTCCGCTCTATAGTTTTGCCTCGATGCCCATGTTCTTCCTGTTAGCCTCCTACTTGTAACCATGACCATGTTTGACCACCCTACCTATGCAAACCGTTGCTTGGCTAAGTACGCTTCGCTCAGCCCATCTTATAGCATTGCTAGTTGCAGGTGAAGATCGAAGATGCTTGCTTCATGTTGAAGTTTTATTGGGTTATATCACACTATATAAATGCTTAAAATGAAATCATCTATATATTGGCAAGGGTGGAAGGCTAAGCCTTTTGCTTGGTGATTTGTTCCACTCATGCCGTTAGGAACCGTATAAACCGGTGTTATGTTCCTTGATTATGCGTTCCTAACACGGTTGGGGTGTATGGGACCCCCTCGATAAACCGCTAAGTGCTAAGTCTTTTCCAGCAAGTCCCAACATTGGTACTATTTGCCTAATAACAAATTAAACTTGCATAGGGAGTAATTAACCCTCTTTCTTAATCAACAACCCCGGGCCAGTGCTCCACATGAGTGTTGGTCCGAAACGGGGAGCCTGCGGGGCCGCCTTGGGGAAACCCGAGGTATCTGGCATACACCTGTAGCTTCGCCCATCCGGTCGTGTCCTGAGACTTAGATACGCGCGGCTACTACCAGGGTGTCGACACGCCGGGAGGATTTGCTGGATTAGCCTTACCTTAGTTCGGAGTATCTTGAGCACGGGATTCCAAGAATACTCGGGTCTTCCCACTTTGGAGTTGCAACTCCGCGGATCGTGGGCTTGTAATGGGTCAAGTTGGAACACCCCTGCAGGGTTATGAACTTTCGAAAGCCGTGCCCGCGGTTATGTGGCAGATGGGAGCTTGTTAATATCCGGTTGTAGATAACTTGACACATTGTTCTAATACACTACCAGCGTGTGTACCGTGACTGTCAATTTCCGAATTGGGATTCGGGAGTTGAACACGGTGGGGTTATGTTTGTTGAGCTTTAGCTAGGATCACTTCGTGATCATCTCTCGACCGAGGCCTTCTCTTCTCGCACTCTCTCACGTAAGCTAGTGCTAGTTGCTGCTGCAGACACTTATTCTTTTTTTCAGCCTTATCCTCTCCCAAGACTTAAATAGTCTTGTTACCCGGGAACGGGATTGCTGAGTCCTCTGTGGCTCACAGTTACTTCACCACACCAGATGCAGGTCCAGTTGTGAGCTATCCAGGTGATGGCACCGAGCTTGACTGGGAGTACGACGAGGAGCGTAGTCGATACTATGTCCGTTATCCTGATGATCAGTAGTGGAGACTTCTACTAGGATTCGATCCGACCTGTGGATTTAATTTATGTTTGGTATCTTGTCATTTGGATTTTACCCTTAGAGGGTTGTGATGTTTTATTGTATGATGATTGAGACATGTATTGTATTTGTGTGACGTGGCGAGTGTAAGCCAACTATGTTTATGTTTTCCATCCCCCTTTTTACATGAGTTGTGCAAAGATACCAGACTTGCGATCATTCCAGCATGGGGTTATGTCTCTAAGTCGTGCCTCGACACGTAGGAGATATAGCTCCATCCTGGGCATTACAATCTTAACCCCGACCAGTAGAGCAAAGAGGTGCTCCTCAACCTAATGAACCTACTAAAAATGTTTACTTTGAAATCCGTTCGGGTATGATAGAGAAACTGCTAGCTAATCCCTTTACGGGAGATGGAACCTTGCATCCCGATTTGTACTTAATCTATGTGGATGAAGTTTGTGGATTATTTAAGCTTGCAGGTATGCCCGAGGAGGTTATCAAGAAGAAGGTCTTCCCTTTATCTTTGAAGGGACGGGCATTGACATGGTTTAGGCTATGTGATGATATTGGATCATGGAACTACAACCGGTTGAAATTGGAATTTCATCAGAAGTTTTATCCTATGCATCAGGTTCATCGTGATCACAATTACATATATAATTTTTGGCCTCCTGAAGGAGAAAGTATCGATCAAGCTTGGGGGAGGCTTAAGTCAATGTTATATTCATGTCCCAATTATGAGCTCTCAAGAGAAATTATTATTCAAAAAATTTATGCTCGGCTTTCTCTCAATAATCGCTCCATGCTCGATACTTCTTGTATTGGTTCTTTCATGATGAAGACTATTGAATTCAATTGGGATTTATTGGAAAGAATTAAACGCAACTCTGAAGACTGGGATCTCGGCGAAGGTAAGGAGTCGGGTATAACACCTAAGTTTGGTTGTGTTAAATCTTTTATGGATACCGATATTTTCCGTGACTTTAGCACTAAATATGGACTTGACTCCGAGATAGTAGCTTCTTTCTGTGAATCATTAGCTACTCGTGCTGATCTCCCTAAGGAAAAGTGGTTTAAATTTCATCCTCCCATTGAAGTAAAAGTAGTTGTACCCGTTAAAGTTGAAGAAAAGACTATCACTTATAATGTTGATCCTATTGTTCCTACCACCTATATTGAGAAACCATCTTTCCCTATTAGAATTAAGGATCATGCTAAAGCTTCAAATGTGGTTCATAAGAGTAATACTAGAACACCTACACCCTCGGAGCAAATTAAAGTTGAACCTAGTGTTGCTATGGTTAAGGATCTCTTGGTCTATAATATTGATGGGCATGTTATTTACCGTTGTGATGAAGCTGCTAGAATTGCTCGACCCGATACTAAAAATAAACATAGACATGTTGTGGGCATGCATGTGGTTTCTGTTAAAATAGGAGATCATTGCTATCATGGTTTATGTGACGTAGGTGCTAGTGCGAGTGTAATACCCATTTCCTTATATGAAGAAATTATGCACGATATTGCACCTGCTGAGCTATAAGGTATTGATGTTACAATTAAGCTTGCCAATAGAGATACTATTTCACCAATTGGGATTGTTAGAGATGTTGAAGTCTTGTGTGGGAAAGTTAAATACCCCACTAATTTTCTTGTTCTTGTCTCTCAACAAGATGACTTTTGTCCCATTATATTTGGTAGACCCTTCTTGAATACTGTTAATGCTAAGATAGATTGCAAAAGGGATACTGTTACTGTTGGTTTAGGGGATATGTCTCATGATTTTAACTTTGCTAAATTTTGTAGACAACCCCTTGATAAAGAATTGCCTAGTAAGGATGAAATTATCTGTCTTGCTTCTATTGTTGTGCCTCCTAACGACCCTTTAGAACAATATCTGCTAGACCATGAAAATGATGTGTATATAAATGAGAGAAGGGAAATATATGAAATTTTCTTTAAACAGGGACCTGTATTGAAACACAACTTGCCTGTTGAAATTCTAGGGTATCCTCCTCCACCCAAGGGTGATCCCGTGTTTGAACTCAAACCATTACCTGATACTCTTAAGTATGCTTATCTCGATGAAAATAAGATATATCATGTTATTATTAATGCTAACCTTTCAAAGCAGGAAGAAGAGAAATTATTGAAAAATCTAAAGAAGCATCGTGCTTCTATTGGATATACTCTTGATGATCTTAAAGGCATTAGTCCCACTCTATGCCAACACAAGGTAAAATTGGAGAAGGACGCTAAACCGGTTATTGATCACCAACGACGGTTAAATCCTAGGATGAAAGAAGTGGTAAGGAAGGAAATACTAAAGCTCTAAGAAGGAGGTATAATTTATCCAGTTGTTGATAGTCAGTGGGTAAGCCCTATCCATTGTGTCCCTAAGAAGGGAGGTATTACTAGTGTTCCTAATGATAAAGATGAATTGATCCCACAAAGAATTGTTACAGGTTATAGGATAGTAATTGATTTCCGCAAATTAAATAAAGCTACTAAGAAAGATCATTACCCTTTACCTTTTATTGGTCAAATGCTAGAAAGGTTATCCAAACATACTCATTTTTGCTTTCTAGATGGCTATTCTGGTTTCTCTCAAATACCTGTGTCAAGAGAGGATAAAGAAAAGACCATTTTTACTTGCCCTTTTGGCACCTTTGCTTATAGACGTATGCATTTTGGTTTATGCAATGCACATGCTACCGTTCAAAGATGCATGATGGCTATATTCCCTGATTTTTGTGAAAAGATTGTTGAGGTTTTCATGGATGACTTCTCCGTTTATGGAACTTCTTTTGATGATTGCTTGAGCAATCTTGATCGAGTTTTGCAGAGATGTGAAGAAACTAATCTTGTCTTGAATTGGAAAAAGTGCCATTTTATGGTTAATGAAGGCATTGTCTTGGGTCATAAAATTTCTGAAAGAGGTATCGAAGTTGATAAAGCTAAAGTTGATGCTATTGAAAAGATTTTGTGTCCCAAGGACATCAAATATATAAGAAGTTTCCTTGGTCATGTCGGGTTTTATAGGAGGTTCATTAAAGAGTTCTCAAAAATCTCTAGGCCTCTGACTAACCTCTTACAAAAATATGTTCCTTTTGTTTTTGATAATGATTGTGTAGAAGCATTTGAAATACTTAAGAAAGCATTGATCTCTGCACCCATTGTCCAGCCTCCTGACTGGAATTTACCCCTTGAAATTATGTGTGATGCTAGTGATTATGTTGTAGGTGCTGTTCTAGGACAAAGAGTTGATACGAAATTAAATGTTATCCAATATGCTGGTAAAACTGTAGACAGTGCCCAGAGGAATTATGCTACTACTAAAAAAGAATTTTTAGCAGTTGTATTTGCCTGTGATAAGTTCAGACCTTATATTGTTGATTCTAAAGTAATTGTTCACACTGATCATGTTGCTATTAAATATCTTATGGAAAAGAAAGATGCTAAACCTAGACTTATTAGATGGGTTCTCTTGCTACAAGAATTTGATTTGCATATTACTGATAGAAAGGGAGCTGAGAACCCCGTTGCAGACAACTCATCTAGGTTAGAGAATATTCTTGATGACCCACTACCTATTGATGATAGTTTTCCAGATGAGAAATTAGCTGTCATAAATGCTTCTCGTACTGCTCCATGGTATGCTGATTATGCTAATTACATTGTTGCTAAATTTATACCACCTAGTTTCACATACCAGCAAAAGAAAAAGTTTTTCTATGATTTGAGACATTACTTCTGGGATGATCCACACCTTTATAAAGAAGGAGTAGATGGTATTATTAGACGTTGTGTACATGAGCATGAACAGGAACAGATCCTACGCAAGTGCCACTCCGAGGCTTATGGAGGGCACCATGCTAGAGATAGAACTGCACACAAGGTATTGCAATCCGGTTTTTATTGGCCTACTCTCTTCAAGGATGCCCGTAAGTTTGTCTTATCTTGTGATGAATGTCAAAGAATTGGTAATATTAGTAGACGTCAAGAAATGCCTATGAATTATTCACTTGTTATTGAACCATTTGATGTTTGGGGCTTTGATTATATGGGACCGTTTCCTTCCTCTAATGGGTATACACATATTTTAGTTGCTGTTGATTATGTTACTAAGTGGGTAGAAGCTATTCCAACTAGTAGTGCTGATCACAACACCTCTATTAAGATGCTTAGAGAAATTATTTTTCTGAGGTTTGGAGTCCCTAGATACTTAATTACTGATGGTGGTTTACACTTTATTCATGGTGCTTTCCGTAAAATGCTTGCTAAATATGATGTTAATCATATAATTGCATCCCCTTACCACCCACAGTCTAGTGGTCAAGTAGAACTAAGTAACAGGGAGCTGAAATTAATTTTGCAAAAGACTGTTAATAGATCTAGAAAGAATTGGTCCAAGAAACTTGATGATGCATTATGGGCCTATAGAACTGCATATAAAATCCTATGGGTATGTCTCCGTATAAAATGGTTTATGGGAAAGCATGTCACTTACCTCTCGAACTAGAACATAAGGCCTATTGGGATGTTAAAGAGCTCAATTATGATTTCAAACTTGCCGGTGAGAAGAGGTTATTTGACATTAGCTCACTAGATGAATGGAGAACCCAAGCCTATGAGAATGCCAAATTGTTTAAAGAGAAGGTTAAAAGATGGCATGACAAAGGGATACAAAAGCGTGAGTTTAACGTGGGTGATTATGTCTTGCTATACAACTCTCGTTTAAGATTTTTTGCAGGAAAACTTCTCTCTAAATGGGAAGGTCCTTACGTTATCGAGGAGGTCTATCGTTCGGTGCTATAAAAATCAATAACTTCGAAGGCACAAATCCGAAGGTGGTGAATGGTCAAAGAATCAAACATTATATCTCAGGTAATCCTATAAATGTTGAAACTAATGTTATTGAAACCATAAACTTGGAGGAACACATAAGGGACACTTTCCAGAACGATTCAGACTCCGAAAAGGAAGAGGTATGTGGTACGGTAAGTAAACCGACTCCAAAATAGTTCTAAAGGCAATTTTTCTCCGTTTTGGAATATTTAAAAAATTATAAAAATAAGAAGCAGTCCGGAAAGGACACGAGGCGTCCACGAGGGTGGAGGGCGCGCCCTACCCCCTGGGCGCACCCCCTACCTCGTGGGCACCTTGTGTGCCCTCCGGACTCCGTTTTCTTGCACGTTATTTCTTTCGGTCGGTAAAAATTCATTATATAATCCCCCGAAGGTTTTGACCACCGCACTACGACAAAATCCTCTGTTTTTGTTTTGAGTTGTTTCTACCACAGATTAGAGCAATGTGTCGTCCTAGGATTCTGAGTGAGAAAGCTATGTGGCTGATTACCTTGCAGACCCTAAGGTCTACGGGGACTTGGAGCCTTGTGGATGGACCACGGAGGAAGAAGAAGATTATGATCCTAGGGGAAAGGAGGAGACGAGCTCAGATGGAGATAAAGTCCCATTATGAAAGGATCGAGAAGAGAGTGCGTCTAGAGGGGGTGAATAGACTCTAGCAAGAAAAGTGGCAGCTTTGAACATACTTGATATTGGAGTGGAGTTTTAGCACATGTTTAACTTTCACAATACACAACAAGCTTGTATGACAAGAGAATATAGGTATTGTAAAGTAAAGCATGCAACTTTGACCACTAGACTAAAGAAAAAATCTATCATTTTCCCAATATTAATTCTTGGCAGATTTTAGCAACTTAGCACAAGTCAAGTAATCAACATACACATGCAATTCTAAGAGTATAGCAGCGGAAAGTAAACAATTGCATATGAAGGTAAAGGGAGGAGTTTAGAGGGATCAAACGCAAGTGAAGACAACGATGTTTTTTGTCTTGGTTCCGATAGGTGGTGCTATCGTACATCCAAGTTGATGGAGACTTGAACCCACGAAGGGTAACGGCTACGCGAGTCCACGGAGGGCTCCACCCATGAAGGGTCCACAAAGAAGCAACCTTGTCTATCCCGCTATGGCCATCGCCCACGAAGGACTTGCCTCACTAGCGGTAGATCTTCATGAAGTAGGCGATCTCCTTGCCCTTACAAACTCCTTGGTTCAACTCCACAATCTTGTCGAAGGCTCCCAAGTGACACCTAACCAATCTAGGGGACACCACTCTCCAAAAGGTAATAAACGGTGTGTTGATGATGAACTCCTTGCTCAAATGCTTCAAGTGGTAGTCTCCCCAACACTCAAACAATTCCTCACATATTTGGATATGGTGGAAGAAGGATTTGAGTGGAAAGCAACTTGGGGAAGGCTAGAGAACAAGATTCATATGGTAGGAATGGAATGTCTTGATCTCAACACTTGAGTAGGTGGTTCTCTCTCAGAACATGAATGATGGAAGTGTAGATATGTTCCGATGTCTCTCTCCACGAGTGAAGAGTGGGTGGAGGGGTATATATAGGCTCCACACAAAATCTAACCATTACACACAATTTACCAAACTCGGTGAGACCGATTCAAAGAACTCGGTCAGACCGATTTAATTCATAATGTGTCCGTTGGGTATTTCGGTGGGACGGATATGATCAACTCGGTGGGACCGATTTTATTAGGGTTAGGGCATAACGTAATCTCGATGGGACCGATAACACAAACTCGGTGAGACGGATTTTGGTAATAAGCACACACAGAGTTGGTCAGGCAAACTCGGTGGGACCGATTCGCTCATTTCGGTTAGACCGAAATGTTACGAAGAGGCAATAGTGAGTTTGCATTACAGACTCGGTGGGATCGATTGCACATCTTGGTTAGACCAAAAATATTGCAATAGGCAACAAAGAGTTTGCAATCCCATCTCTGTGAGACCGAGATCCCTTTCGGTGAAACCGAAATGATTAGGTTTTTCTAGCAGTGGCTATGTCGAATGAACTCGGTGGCGCTGGATAGATATTTTCGGTGGGGCGGAGTTTGACTTTTGGTTTGGGACATATGTGGATGTGAGAAAGTGGTTGAGGGTTTTGGAGCATATCACTAAGCATCATGAGCAAGCAAGCCATTAAGCAACACCTCATCCCCTTTTATTAGTGTTGGCTTTCCTATGGACTCAATGTGATCTTGGATCACTAAAATGGAAAATGTAGAATCCTTAGCTTTGATCTTGAGCCAATCCTTTGTCCTTAACATCTTGAAGGGGCTCCACATCCTCTAGTCCATGCCACTCCATCTGTTGAACTTGTCTGGAATATACTAGATAGAAACATTAGTCCAATAACAAATATGTTGACATTAATTACCAGAATCACCCAGGGAGCACTTGTGCTTTCAATCTCCCCTTTTTTTGGTAATTGATGACAACATACATCAAAGCTTTAGGTAAAGATATGAATAATAGCAGTTAAAGCTTTGGAAGTACATGTAACATGCATAGGCTCCCCCTACATGTATGCAATCATGTGAATGGTGAATATAAGAGCATATGAAAGCATGGGCATGACAAAGCAAGCAAAGAGTTACATGTATCTTGGCTATACGCGTCAGAGCAAATGATATGAATATATGAAGTGTATCCTCATGTTCATGATTCCTTCTTGAAAAAAATATGTACATTAGCAAGAAATCTTCATGCTCATGAGTGATATGCATATACTTACCTTGTGATCTTGAGCTGACTTAAGATGAGATGAACCTGAGTAAACAAGGTTATATAACACAAGTACATCTACTAGATAGAATAAGAAAAGAGCCACAAGGGTGCCAAGATTGGGATAACATGTAAAGTGTGAGTACTAGGTACTCTTGAATACAGACATGTTCCCAAAGGTAAAAGATATGCAATGAATTCAAAGACCTTCTTCCCTAGCAGTCTTTCTCCCCCTGAATCTTATATTGGATAATGGAAGAAAGTAGGGAAACAGAATTAGAGCAAAACATATCAGATCAATAACATAAACATGTATTTCCCCTCATAGAGACATGTAACTACTCTCCTCTTGAACACCAGGCATCTAGGGCAAGTGATTTTACTCCCCTAGGCTTTGAGCTTTTTCTCTCCCTGAAGCTTTGATGTGAGCTCTCTCTCCCCCTTTGACATCAATTTCCAAGAAGGGATCTTCTGGAGTGTAAGTCAAAATAGGTTTGATCCTTGAGTCACAAAGCAGAGCTGGATATGCATGAGATGCTGGTAGACGACAAGTATCATTGAGTGGATCTGGAACATATATGCAGGATGCAAATGACAAATTGATTCCTCAATCTTGAAATCGGTAGCACCGAGTTGTTTCATTCGGTGGCACCAAGATGGTTCGGTTTGACCGAAAGAGGCAAATCGGTGGGTCCGAGTTCAACATTGAGAGATCAATTTTCCATCTCAGCTCACTAGGCAAATAAGATCTCACAAAGATTTGCAAGGAATTGACTGAAAGATTTGCAATGAATTGGATGTAGAAAATGCAAAGAAAAGCAGAGAAAAGAAAAATCTAGATGAAGTTTTTTTTTTTGATAAGGGGAGGGAAAAAATGCAAGTGTCAAATGCAAGAAACACAAGAAAAAAAATCTTAGAGTACTTCATCTAGAATTGGTCGGCGACAAAGTCACCTATGTTAGAGTATATTGACTTAGGAGTCAAGTGAAGACACTTGATCATAGGTCATACTCATCGTTTAAGCTCAAAATGGGGTTGCATTTTTTGTTTAAGCATTTTGATGTATTCACATCTTGTTGAGCTGCTTTGACCCATGACTTGTGGCAAAGCGTCTCTAAGATGGAATAGCATACCTTGGGTAGTGGTGTTGGTCTTGATCATGTAGTCGAACTTGTGTGGGTTGCTCAAGGTTGATGAAGCTCATCAAGGATTGGGAGCGCCACTTGTAGTTTGAGTTCATCTACCTACATGAGTTAGTCTAGCAAGGAAGAGCACTTGTGTATCCATAATGACAATCATGAAAGTTTGATACCAAATGAAATTTGATATATATAGAAATTGTCAGAGGATATGTTGAGGGGTTTCATGCTTCCTTGTCTTCAACCACCACGGTGTAGGGGCTTGGTGATGTAGAGATTGCTCAATATATGAGTGAGTTGCAATCTCATGGATTTAGTTTTATCCAAGTGCCTACAAGAGTTAGATAGCATGCAAGGGTACAAATATATCCAAGACATAAGTTCATAAGGGAAAAGTCAAGGATTAGCCAAAGGCTTATGCCTTGCATGTATCAAATGGAGTTCCTACTCCAAGTTTGAGGCATCAATAATGTTCAATTCACCTCTCAACCTGCAAAAGACTTTCTCATCAAGTGGTTTAGTAAAAATATCCGCTAATTGCTTATCGGTGCGAACATGTTTAAGATTAATATCACCCTTAGCAACATGATCTCGAATGAAATGATGACGAACTTCAATATGTTTAGTTCGAGAGTGTTGCATAGGATTATGAGCAATCTTAATGGCACTTTCATTGTCGCAAAGCAATGGTACATGTTTCACATATATCCCATAATCTTTAAGAGTTTGAGTCATCTAAAGCAATTGAGCACAACATGAACCAGCGGCAATGTATTCCGCTTCGGCGGTGGATAAGGATACCGAGTTTTGTTTCTTGGAGGACCAAGACACAAGAGATCTACCAAGGAATTGACAAGTACCCAAGTAGACTTTCGATCAACCTTGTCACTGGCATAATCCGAGTCGGAGTAGCCAACAAGATCAAAAGAGGACCTCTTAGGATACCAAATGCCAAAATTTGGTGTGTGAATTAGGTTCTCGCTATCCGTTTCATGGCCTTAAGATGACATTCTTTAGGAGCCACTTGGTATCGTGCACACATGCACACACTTAGCATAATATCGAGACGGGAGGCACATAGATATAACAATGAACCAATCATAGAGCGATAAACCTTTTGATCAACTGGTTCGCCATCCTTAGTTAAGTCAAGATGTCCACTAGTAGGCATGGGTGTAGTCATACCTTTGCATTCTTGCATGTTGAACTTCTTGAACAAGTCCTTGGTATACTTTGTTTGAGAAACAAAGGTACCCTCTTTAGTTTGCTTGATTTCCAAACCAAGAAAGAACTTGAGTTCACTCATCATAGACATCTCAAACTTTTCCGACATTAGCTTTCCAAACCTTTCACTAAAATGAGGATTAGTAGAACCAAATTTGATATCATCAACATAAATTTGGCACACAAATAATTCACCATTAACCCTTTTAGTAAAAAGGGTGGAATCTATTTTTCCAATTTCAAAATCTTTTTCAATTAGGAACTTGGTCAAACATTTATACCATGCTCTAGGAGCTTGCTTAAGACCATATAGGGCTTTATGTAGTTTGTATACATGATCAGGTTTCTTGGGATTAACAAATCTGGGAGGTTTTTTAAAATAAAATTCCTCCTCAATTTCACCGTTGAGAAAAGCACTTTTAATGTCCATTTGGTACAAGGTGATATCATGGTGATTAGCATAGGCAAGCAAGATGCGAATGGTTTCAAGTCTAGCAACGGGGGCGTATGTCTCATCGTAGTCCATACCTTCGACTTGAGTGTAGCCTTGGGCGACGAGACGTGCTTTGTTGCGGACAACTTGACCATCTTCGTCTTGCTTGTTGCGAAACACCCATTTTGTACCGATGATGTTGTGGTTGTTGTTGGGCTTTTCGACCAATGTCCACACTTTATTTTCTCGAAGTTGTGTAGCTCTTCGTGCATGGCGTTTACCCAATCTGGATCATCAAGAGCATCCTCAACCTTCATAGGTTCAAGGTTAGATATGAAAGAGTAATGTTCACAAAAATTAGCTAAACGAGATTTAGAGCGAGTGATTCTCCCGGTTTGGATATCATTGTAGATTTGCTCTACGGGATGATCTCTAGCAATTCTTGCTCTAACTCGTGAAAGCTTTTTCTTCGGTCGGGGTGGAACATCTTATTCATCGTCTTCTTCCTCTTCTTGTCCTTCTTCATTGTTGTTGGTGTTGTTATCGCCTTGTGGAGGTGGAGAAGGAGGTTGATGAGGTTCATCTTGATGCACATCCTCGTTTCCTTCGTCATGGCGTGTCACACTTGTGGATGCCTCCAAGTTAGCTTGAGGTTCACCTTGTCATGAGGTAGGAGCTTCCACATGGACAGACGAAGTACTCTCTTTCACCTCAGTTGGACGGATCTTGCCAATAGACAAGTCTTGGATTGCTTCCGAAGGATGTTTATCTCCTACATCAATTGGCAATTGCTCTACTTGTGAGCCGTTAGATTCATCAAACTTCACATCTACCGTCTCTTCAACCTTTCGGGTGAAATTGTTGTAGACACGGTATGTGTGAGAGTTTGAGCCGTAACCAAGTAGGAAACCTTCATGAGATTTAGGAGAAAATTTAGAACGATGATGCTTATCAAGAATGTAGCACTTTGAGCCGAATACTCGAAAGTATCCAACTTGGGGTTTGTTACCGGTGAGAAGCTCGTATGCCGTCTTGCTGAGAAGCTTGTGAAGATACAAGCAATTTGTTGCATGACAAGCTGTCTCAACCGCTTCCGCCCAAAAGTGTCTTGGCGTCTTGTATTCATCAAGCATCGTTCTTGCCATCTCGATGAGTGTCCGGTTCTTCCTCTCAACAACTCCATTTTGTTGAGGCATGTATGTAGCCGAGAACTCATGTGAAATCCCTTCCTCGTCAAGAAAGGTATCCACATTTGCGTTCTTGAACTCCGTTGGATTGTCGCTGCGAACCTTCTTGGTCTTCACTTCAAATTGATTTTGGGCCTTCCTAGCAAAGTTTTTGAAGATCTTTTGGACCTGCGATTTATCATCAAGAAAGAACACCCACGTAAATCTTTAAAAACCATCAACAATGACTAATCCAAAGGAGTTACCACGCTTTTGTAAGCGTTGGGACCAAAAAGATCCATATGAAGTAGCTCAAGTGGTTTTCTAGTTTTCATGATGTTCTTCACGGGATGACTTCCTCCAACTTGTTTTCCTGCTTGACAAGCACTACAAAGTCTATCCTTGTCAAACATAACATCTTTAACACCAAGGATATGATCACCTTTAATTAGCTTATCAAGATTTCGCATACCGACATGACCTAACCTTCTATGCCACAACCAACCTTTAGAGGATTTAGCAATTAAGCAAGTGCGGGGTTGGGCTTTCTTAGTGAAGTCAACAATGTATACGTCACCTCTACGTATGCCAGTAAAGACCATGTTGTGATTATCTCTACGGAAGACTTGGCAATCAACATGAGTAAATAGCACATTTAAACCAAAATCAGCCAATCTAGATACGGAGAGAAGATTATATCCGAGGGATTCTACAAGCCTGACATTCTTAATTGAGCTATCATTGGATATGGCCACCTTACCAAGGCCAAGAACTTTACCCTTAGAGTTGTCACCAAAGGTAACATACTTTCGTGGACCATCATTTCTAGCAAGCTCATCGAACATGTCCTTATCTCCGGTCATGTGATCCGTGCAACCACTATCAAGCACCCATTCCTTTCCTCCAGCTGTGTAACCATGAAGATTTGCGATAAGACCAAAATGTCTCATTTGTTCATCAAGTTCATCTTCATCGTAGTATCCATGTTCCTCATCGTCATGTGATTTATCAACACCTAGAGAGAGTGATTCATTAGAAGTATGACCGTAACAATGTTGATCTCTATGAATTCTAATGACGTCGTAAATGATATTGCTAATTATTCCAATGTCTCCTTTGGCAAGCATGAGTTCACGAAGCTCAACAGACAATCACCAAACTTAGGATCACTAGTACTCATCTTATTTAAGGCAATGAACTTATGGAGAATCTCATCAAGATTTTTCAAGGAATAATTTGGAAACCATTCCTCTAAAAATCTCCATATAGTGTAAGCACAATCTAGAGCAGGTAAGCGAGCAATCAAGTTTTTGGGCAATCTCTAATAATAAGATTTATAGTTCTAAGATTGTGAATCATGTCAAGTTTCTCATTGAGAGTAGGATTTGAAGCATCAATGTGGGGCATGCAAGGATTATCAATGTACTTGTTCAAATGATATTCATTCAAAATCTCAAGCATATCATTTTTCCATTCCTGAAAGTACTCTCCATCAAGCATAGGTACTCTACGTCTAATACTCCCCAACGTAGACTCATCCATCTTCCTCCAATGGTGATTAAACCAAAGCAATGGAGACTAATGCTCTGATACCAATTGAAAGGATCGAGAAGAGAGTGCGTCTAGAGGGGGGTGAATAGACTCTAGCAAGAAAAGTGGCAGCTTTTAACATACTTGATGTTGGAGTGGAGTTTTAGCACATGTTTAACTTTGACAATACACAACAAGCATGTATGACAAGAGAATATAGGTATTGTAAATTAAAGCATGCAACTTTGACCACTATACTAAAGAAAAAATCTATCCTTTTCCCAATTTTAATTCTTGGCAGATTTTAGCAACTTAGCACAAGTCAAGTAATCAACCTACACATGCAATTCTAAGAGTATAGCAGCGGAAAGAAAACAATTGCATATGAAGGTAAAGGGAGGAGCTTAGAGGGATCAAACGCAAGTGAAGACAACGATGCTTTTTTGTCTTGGTTCCGATAGGTGGTGCTATCATACATCCAAGTTGATGGATACTTCAACCCACGAAGGGGGCTGCGCGAGTCCACGGAGGGCTCCACCCACGAAGGGTCCACGAAGAAGCAACCTTGTCTATCCCACCATGGCCATCGCCCACGAAGGACTTGCCTCAGTAGCGGTAGATCTTCACGAAGTAGGCGATCTCCTTGCCCTTACAAACTCCTTGGTTCAACTCCACAATCTTGTTGGAGGCTCCCAAGTGACACCTAACCAATCTAGGAGACACCAGTCTCCAAAAGGTAATAAACGGTGTGTTGATGATGAACTCCTTGCTCAAATGCTTTAAGTGATAGTCTCCCCAACACTCAAACAATTCCTCACAGATTTGGATATGGTGGAAGAAGGATTTGAGTGGAAAGCAACTTGGGGAAGGCTAGAGAAAAAGATTCATATGGTAGGAATGGAATATCTTGATCACAACACTTGAGTAGGTGGATTTCTCTCAGAACATGAATGATGGAAGTGTAGATATGTTCTGATGGCTCTCTCCACGAGTGAAGAGTGGGTGGAGGGGTATATATAGCCTCCACACAAAATCTAACCGTTACACACAATTTACCAAACTAAGTGGGACCGATTCAAAGAACTCGGTCAGACCGATTTAGTTCATAATGTGACCGTTAGGTATTTCGGTGGGACCGATATGATCAACTCGGTGGGACCGATTTTATTAGGGTTAGGGCATAACGTAATCTCACTGGGTCCGCTTACACAAACTCGGTGAGACCGATTTTGGTAATAAGCACACAGAGAGTTGGTCAGGCAAACTCGGTGGGACCGATTCGCTCATTTCGATGAGACCGAAATGTTACGAAGAGGCAACAATGAGTTTGCATTACAAACTCGGTTGGACCGATTGCACATCTCGGTTAGACCGAAAATATTTTAATAGGCAATAGAGAGTTTGCAATCCCATCTCGGTGAGACCGAGATCCCTTTCGGTGAGACCGAAATGATTAGGTTTTTCTGGCAGTGGCTATGTCAAATGAACTCGGTGGCGCCGGATAGATATTTTCGGTGGGGCAGAGTTTGACTTTTGGTTTGGGACATATGTGGATGTGAGAAAGTAATTGAGGGTTTTGGAGCATATTACTAAGCATCATGAGCAAGCAATCCATTAAGCAACACCTCATCCCCTTTTAATAGTATTGGCTTTCCTATGGGCTCAATGTGTCCTTGGATCACTAAAATGGAAAATGTAGAGTCCTTAGCTTTGAGATTGAGCCAATCCTTTGTCCTTAACATCCTCTAGTCCATGCCACTCCATCTGTTGAACTTGTCTGAAATATACTAGATAGAAACATTAGTCCAACAAGAGATATGTTGACATTAATTACGAAAATCACCCAGGGAGCACTTGTGCTTTCACATTAGCTCAACCTGGATAGAGCAAAGAAACCTAAGATCGAGTTTATGCCTTTTCACCTCTTGCAGGAGAACAAGCAGGATTTATGCAAAAAGATATTAAGCCTTGAGCAGGAGATCGATAACCTAAGGGAACAAAATTCTATCCTCAAGTGCAAACTAAAGAAAAAAGCCTACATCATCAACAACTCCATCATCACCACCCCCGAAGAAAGAGACATAATCACATGGGTATGGGCACTCCCCTTGGCAGCTGCCAAGCTTGGGGGAGGTGCTCCAGTATCGTATCACCATCACACTCCAATCTTTACCGGTTTTCTTAGTTCGATCCTTTTGGTAATATCTTGATCTAGTAGAATAAAGTTTAGTATGATCTAGTTGTGAGATTTGCTTTATGATCTTTATCTTTGTAATCGAGTCCGTGAGCTATATATAATAAAGATTAGTGTTGAGTCAAGGGCTTGATTTTCTCACTATGATCATGAGTAGATAAAAGAAAGAATAAAAAGAATCAAAGAGATCATATTGATCTTACGGAAGGTAATGACTTCACATAGAAAGAGTATGATGAATAAAACTTCTTGATAGTTGACAAACATAGTTTTGGTCATCGTTGCAATTAATAGGAAGTAATAAAGAAAGAGAGGTTTTCACATACAAATTTACTATCTTGGACATCTTTTATGATTGAGAGCACTCATTAAAATATGACATGCTAAAGAGTTGATGGTTGACAAGGAAGACAACGTAATGGGTTATGTTTTCTTATATCTGAAATAAAGTATATTGTCATGGATCATCCAACATGTTGAGCTTGCCTTTCCCTCTCATGCTAGCCAAACTCCTTGCACCAAGTAGAGATACTACTTGTGCTTCCAAATATCCTTAGACCCAGGTTTGCCATGAGAGTCCACCATATCTATCTATGGATTGAGTAAGATCCTTCAAGTAAGTTGTCATTGTTGCAACTCTCTAAATATGCATGATCTATTAGTGTGGAGAAAATAAACTTTATATGATCTTGTGATATGGAAGCAATAAAAGTGACAGACTGCATAATAAAGGTCCATATCACAAGTGGCAATATAAAGTGACATTCTTTTGTGCTAAAATTTTGTACATGCAACCATAAAAGCATATGACAACCTCTGCTTCCCTCTGCGAAGGGCCTATCTACTGTTCCTACCTTACATAAGAGTCATGGTGATCTTCACCTTTCCTTTTTCACTTTATCCTTTGACAAGCACAATGTGTTGGAAAGATACTGACATATATACCCAATTGGATGTAAGTTATCATGAACTATTATTGTTGACATTACCCTTGAGGTAAAAGTTTGGGAGGCAACACTATAAGTCCCCATCTTTCTCTGTGTCCGCTTAAAACCCCATACCCATAAGTATTGCGTGAGTGTTAGCAACTGTGAAAGACTAAATGATAGTTGAGTATGTGGACTTGCTAAACAGCTCTAATATTGACTCTTTCTAATGTTATGATAAATTGCAATTGCTTCAGTGACCGATATGAAGTTTGTTGGTCTTCAATAAAGTTTCTGATTCATACTTGACATTCTGAATGGATTGTTACTTTAGCATAAGAAATCATATGACAATA